>CP126895.1:11532500-12178333 GCA_030440675.1 Furcifer pardalis | reverse complement strand
AATGGGGACAGGTGACAGAAAATCCCTTATTTTGTGGGAGAGGCATTTCGGTACATAACAGCAATTTGATAGGTACTTCACAAATTAATCTCGATAAGAAACTGTCTAAATATAGTGCCAACTCCAGTATGAAGTGGTATGAAAAAAAATCACTTGTAAAATCCTAAAAAGATAAGAGAACCCCCTTGCTAGATCACAATTAAAGGTGATCCAGCCCAGCATCTTGCTATTCTGGCTAACCATTTGATTCCAAGATGACTACAAGGACAGCCTAAAACAACCATTGCCTTCTTCATCACTGCTTTCCTCAGTCAGGAACCAGGATGTAACAATAACTTCAGCAGGTTCTAAAACATGAAGTTCTATATCATCATTAATGACTACTTTCCAGTGTTAGACTAAATCATAATGAATTTGTTTAGCAGTACGGTTAAGCTGTGTTTAAAGCCTTCTAAACCCATTGACATCAAGTCACCATTATATGGCAAACTGAACAATGATACTTGCTGATCAATGTCCCAACCATGCAAAGTCATAAGTCTTTGGTAATTGTCATTCAGCTCTTTGAAAACCTCAATTTTATGAAGATGGAATTACATTACAATTGGTTTCTTTTCTCCAGAGTGTGCAACCATTTCTGGTTAAGAAACAACTCTTTACTTCCTTCACTATCAGATGTAGAAGAATCTTCCAGTTCCTGGAATCTTTGAAATGTCACTTCTTTTCATTCTGACCATTATTAGTATTAGTATTATATTAGACTTATATGCCGCTCTACTCTACTCTCTGAGGCGACCATAGAAACATTTTCACATCTTGACAAATTTTTCAAAAATGATTGGAAATGAAATTATTCACCATTTCCTTTTGCATTCCCTTTGTGCAGGTTTTATTTTTGTGTGTTTGATTTGGATTACCCTTGAGGCAGAAAAAAACAAAACATTTTTGCAATTGTCCTGAAGTTAAGAAACAACATTTCAGACATTGAATTGGAGATGAGTGTACAAGTTTTCATGCTTAATGTTCCTCTTGAGATAGCAAGCTTTCAAAAGTAAAGCCCACTGTGTTACTGAGTAAGCATGTTTAACTTTAACTAAAGAATTAATGAGCCAATTGCAATTCGAGAGAACAAAATCAAACGAGTGGTGTGACTAAGTGTTACTGAGACACTTTGTTCAACATTCCAAGCTGCTGAGAAAGAAAACATTTTAAGATTTTCTTCCCTTATTTCAATAAGTAATTTCTACAGCTTCTGCTGCCTTTAGCTGATGCACAATTAATTTACTTT
Source organism: Furcifer pardalis (assembly GCA_030440675.1). NCBI lineage: Eukaryota > Metazoa > Chordata > Lepidosauria > Squamata > Chamaeleonidae > Furcifer > Furcifer pardalis. The sequence goes on along the minus strand of CP126895.1, from coordinate 12,177,045 downwards.
ATATCAGTTTAGTTACAGGACTGGAGAAAACTCAAATTTGTTTCCCCTTACATTCAAATTTTGCAGTTTTCTGTAAATTGTGATTAAACAACAATGGTGATTATCCATCACTCTCATTTATTCTGCTGTTTTGGTTTCTTGTCTTCATTATGCATCTTCTTCTGCCTACCACAGCACGTTGCTAAATAGCCAATTGTAATACTGTATAAGTAGACACTCAAACATCAGCCATGTTAACCTGACTACAGGAAAGGGCTGTAACCTGTGAGCTCAGTGCATTACTAGGTCCATGTTACTGGCAATCACCAAGGAAAGGTTTAGACCTCATAAAAGTTGACAAGGAAGCTGTTTATTGTTGCTAGACATTTCAAGTTATATAGCATAAGCTCAGTGATGGGATGTCACCGGTTCCAGACGGATCTCTGGAACCGGTAAGACCAATCCCGGAGGGTTCTCCGTGAGGGGAAGTCCACTTTTGGGGCGTCCGGTTCCGGACGCCTGACCGAAAGAAAAAAAAAATTAAAATCGGAGCGAAAATGGCTCTAATTGACTGCGCATGCGCAGAAACTCAATCTGACGCATTGCACATGCGTCAGATTGAGTTTCTGCACATGCACAGTCAATTAGAGCCATTTTCGCTCCGATTTTCAAAACATTTAGAACTTTCAGGGCAGCGGCGGCGGCAGCAGCCCTCTGAGGGGGGCGCCTCCCCGCGGCACGTTGAGGGCTGCCTCGGCCGTCCGCTGCTGACAAGCCCCATGCCCTGGGGACGCCCGGCGGGGTACACCGCTGCCGCCGCCTCCGCCGGGCGCCTGTGGGCCGGGTGCCTGCACCCGCCGTCCACAGCCGCCGCCCGCCGCCGCCGGAGCTGCCGCTGCCTGAATCCCTGTGGACTCCTTCTTGGGTCGGTCCCTTTTGAGCTCGGCTGCCGTGCGCTGCGGAGGAGGAAGCTGTAGGCGGCGGCGGTGCGGCATGGGGACGGCCCAGGGAGGCGCGGCAGCCGCGGCTGCCCGTCGCCCCTCGCCATGGCCGGAGCCGGGCTAAAAAGGTACCGGCCCAAGGAGGACGCCACAGGGGTGCAGGCAGCTCCGGCGGCGGCGGCGGCTGTGGACAGCAATCGGGGTGCCGGGTCCCAAGAAAGGTAAGCGAGGGGTTTTTATTTGGGGTGGGTGGGTAATTTATTTGTGTTTTGGGTGGGTGGTTGTTTTTATTTTATTTATTTATTTGTGTCTGGGTGGGTGGGCTGAGAGGGAGGGGTGTGTGTGTATGTTTATTTTTATTTTTTATTTATTTTTATTTTGGCCCCGCCCACAACGTCATGACGTCATGACGTCGGCCGTGACGTCATGACGTCATGCCATTGGCCACGCCCATGACGTCCGTGACGTCATGGCGTGGTAGTAGAATTTTTGTCATCCCATCACTGCATAAGCTGAGACAAAATAAGCATGTATACTCCCTAAAATCAACATAAATGAAATAAAGTAGGAATAAATAGAAAATAATATTATATAACATCAACAATTGATGGTGGTGGTGAGGAAATAACTGTAAGCAAAGGGGGAAATTACCACAGGACAGGATTTCCCCCCCAAAAAAAATCCTTACATAACACAGCCTTAGCCAATTTTCATAAAATCGGGAGGGAGGTGGCATGGTGAATGTGAGGTGTGCTAAAGAACTACCAAGAAAATATGATTCCTAGTTGAAATCTTCTGTTCAGAGTGGACATTCATCACCACAAGCCTTACTAAGTTGTCCAAGTACAATTCATCACAGAGAGATGATCCATGTGCACTGAGGTTCTAAACCATTTAGGGCAGGAGTCCTCAATCTTTTTAAGCCAGGGGTCAGGTCACACTCCCTCAGACTGTTGAGGGGACGGACTGGTGGTTCCCCACCCCACCATACCACCATACCACCTTTGGCAGCAGCAATGACCACCCTGAGCCCACCACATCCCAACACCCCCACTCCCCCTCACACTGCTCCCCTGCTTACCAGCCTGAATGAACTGCATCATGTGGGTGAAAGAAAGGCACCCACAACCACTGGAAACACTTCCACCACTGCCAGAAATGCTTTTGCCACTGCTTCTGCCACCACCGTCACCTCAATCCTTGTCTCCTCCACTTGGCTTGGCATGTCCCTAATGGTGCTCTGTAGCAGAAGTTGTAAACCTTACAACATCTGCCCTCCTACAGAGCACCATTAGGGACATGCCAAGCCAAGCAGAGGAGACAGGATTGAGGTGGCAGAAGTGGTGGCAGAAGAGGAGGCTGGAGCACTTGCATGGGCATGGGCTGGATGATTTGGTGCCACAGGCCAGATCTAGCCCATGGACTGTAGGTTGAGGATCCCAGGTTTAGGTCTTTATATGTTATTACTAATACCTTGATTCAAGCATGGAAGCCTCCAAGTTGTCAATGAAGGCAGGTCAAATATGTCAGGGAAATATGATCAAATGTCCATACTCCCAATACCAGTGAATCAGCCATATTCTGCACCTGCTACAGTCCCTGTATTATCTTTAGAGACTCCTCCAGATAGAGTGCATTACAATAACCAATTCTTGAGATTACTAATAAATGAACCAGTGGTGTGAGGGACTTCCTATCCAAGAAAGGGTGAAGTTGGACTATCTATTTCAGACAGAAAAAGACAGATATTTGCTTCTCCGTAGAGAAAGATAAGTCCAGGATCACACCCAATTCTCAACCTGCTCCTTCAAAAGAAGAGTAACCCATCCAGACAAGGTCAGTTGGCTCTCAATCCATCAGGAGATCTTCCAGCAACAGGATCTCTATCTTGTATGGACTCAACCTGAACCTCTTAGCCCTCATTCAATCCATTATCATGGCCAGCAGCATTCCAGAGTCGGAACTGCATCAACTGCCAACAATATTAAGGATACAGAGTTTTGTGTAATCAGCATATTGATATAATGCACTACAAAATGCTGAATGATCTCACTAAGCAGCTACATGTATTTATAGTATTGAACAATATTGGGGAAATGATTGATGCCTGTACACCCTTTAGCATTGTATTCACAGGGTCGTCCTAAGCTGAACCCTTTGAACACTGCCCTCAAGGAAGGACCAGAGCCAGCCAAGAGCTGATCCTCCAGTTACCAAGCCATCAACCTGACTAGGAGGATACTGTGGTTGACAGTGTTAACAGTCACTGAGAGAGTAGGTAGAACTGATTAAGATGCAATGCCCTAATCAGCCTTCCTCATGATGTCATCTAGCAAGGTGACGAATTTTAGCCCGGTAAAAGTAAAGGTAAAGGTCACTCTTGCTTGAAAGCCAGGCAACCCTGTGCAGAGGCCTAAATGCAAATTGAAATGGATCAAGACTATCAGTGTTCTCCAAGAATGCTTGCAGCTAATCTGCCACCACTCCCTACAACAGCTTGCTCATAAAATGAATATTGGAGACCAGCCTAAAATTGTTAAGATCTTTGGTCATCATATTAGATTTTTAAAGGAAGGCCTGCACTATAGTCTCCTTCAAGCAGGATGGTAAATGACCCTCCTGTAGAAATACATCAATAATCTGTGTAGCCCATTTGATAGTCACCTCTTTGGCAACTGTCAGTAGTCTAGAAGGACAATGATCAAACAGAGAGGCCATGACCTTGCAATGTGCAAGAGTTGTCCACATGGCTGTTACAGGTTGAAATTGACCCAGTATAGTCCGACAAAATGGTTTGACTGATGTCTCACCACAATTAACTCTCATCACAATTAACTGTCATTCCTCTGGATGGCTTCAATCTTAGATCAAAAATGCACTGCAGATTTATCAAAGGTGTTCACAGCAGATTAAAGTGGCTCTTCTTGCCCAGTGGAAGTGAGGTCACAGATGCTTCCATCGAGTTCCACATGCTGATTAGCAGCCTCACTCATGAACTTAATAATTCAAAATATTTTGGCAGATTTTGCTGTTTTCTCATACTCACTAGACAGCAGCCGGTCCTCATAGCAGACACTGTTGCACACAGCTGGAAAGAAACCAGAATCCGTACATTCACCTTGGTCAAAAGTGGGGAAGGCTCCACATAACATCTCAGTGAACCAGTAGAATGCAGGAGCCCCACAATGGACAGTGAAATGCAGGACCACCTACATAGTGAAGATAAACAAAAACACATTAAAATAAACAAGCCCTGAACCTCAAAGCCCAAAACAAAAACATTTGCACTGCTGCCATCTTGGGGAAAAAATAGCAGCCTGTGCCTTCTTCTCTTTGTTCTGCCATATCTGAATCTGAATATTGGCGATCCTCATTGTGATCAGCCATGAAGATTGTCCTGAGAATATAACACAGTGACCTTTCATCTGCCTTCTGCATCGCAGCATGACACCTCTACCACTGACCCAGTTCCACAAGTTACTTTCTGGTTGTGAGCCCTTTTGGCACACAAAGTCATCATCAGTCACGGGCCAGTACTGATGAAGCTACTGCCCTTCATCAAGATAGATTCAAATGAGGTTCAATCTACTTGGGGACCATCACCCTTCCCTATGGACTTTGTCACCCATGTCATTAGTCCTCAGGGTTGTCAGGTTAGTTAATCAACACCTGACATTCGGTATTGAGTCGCTGGCAGTATGGTCTACTCTATTACCATAGCAGGATAATCTGGCCAGACAAAGCCTGTGCCTACTTATTTTATTTATATTATGTCTATAGCTCAGGAACACCCAGTGGGGAAATTGTCTTGTCCATTTCCATTGAAAGGATCTCTGGGGATGGCAGAACTATAAGAAGAGTCTTCCCTGAAAATCTCACAACTCAAACAGAGTTGAACAAAAGAAAATGTTCTTTTATACAGTTTTAAACAGCAATCAATAGAAATCTGTGTATAACTGAAATTTTAACTAAATGTCCTGCCTGGTTCTTAATAGGAATGTTATGGACAACTTGCACTATATTCATATGTTCTTCACTTTAAGAAGAGGGTACTGGAAATCAGAACAATGCTTTGTCATCTCAGAGGTCAACCATTTTCTTGAATGCCTCAGTTCAGAAAGAATAGCCAGAGCCATCAGTCACTTTCAAAATAGGTATTGATTTTTTTTGTAACCTGGAAAGTGACAAAACAAGACATGTGCCATTTGCTCATTAGTAAAAAAGAGCTGAATATTTAAGTCTTTTCTTCAATATGACAACATACAGTATGAGAGCTTCTATTTTGTGACAGCTTTCTGAAAGTCAAAAGATAGTGGGAAAGGTTGTTTGGACTCTTTGGTTTCAGTGTTACAAGTGTGCTGATGATCCTCAACTTTTTTCTCTTTTCTGGGCAAATTCAAAAGAGAAGTTTTGGTTCTAAATGGGTGTCTGATGTCAGCAATGTATTGGATAAGGACAAGCAAAGTGAAGTTAAATCCATACATGATATAACAACATCTGGTCAGTCAAAAGCTAGACCAAGGACTAGGGATTCAGCCTTTGCCAGATGGACTTACACTTCTTCTGACACACTCCCAATGGTCATGGAGGCAGAAGAGGCCATGCCAGATGGACTGGCTGGGAAGGGGCACCTTGTCAATATCCTCAAGGCTGTGGCAGTCCATTGCAGTCCCAGAGTAAAATCCTGCATGTTTCATTTCATATGTGCTGCAGAAGACAGCTCCATGGTCATAGTGTGCGAGTCACTTCATGGCAAGCTGGGATCCACCTTAAACAAATTCACACCAATGGCATTTTTTTCCTGTTTGTCACATCCATCAACTGTGAAAAGGATTTTCAGGAAAAATGTGTACTTGGACACACCAACGATGACACTCCATGTGTAAACTTGGATTCAGACTTGAGTCTGAACACTCAGCTTCTGTGGTAGCTAGGCACAAATTTGTATCCAATCCTACCAGTATCTCACCTTCCCCATGATAGTCCACACATGAGAATGCTTTCAATGTTGACAGTGAATTATTTTTCAAAATATTTAATTCAACTAAATCAAAAACAACCAATGGTGCAATACTACAGTCCCTGAGCAATGTTCATGGGGTAATGAAAATAAATTTCGCCAGGCACAGGGAACTTGAGATTGCTCTGAACCCCCCAAACAAAACTTCTAAGTCATCAGTTTTGCTGATGAAAGAGCTCTGGAAATAAGATATGTGAAAAGAGTTCATTAGGAGTATAACATGATTCATCTGGCAGACACTTGGATCCTATGATGTGGGTCTAAATTATTTCTTCCCATTACTGATCCTGGAAGGAATGGTTTCCAATGAATGCATTAATGAAGTATTCCCAGTGGAAAGAAATTCTTTTTAAGACACTGTGGAGAAAAGGGGATGAAGAGGGCAGAATGCCTGCTTTGCTTCCCTTCTGTCCTGCTGGCAAGATTTTGGCACAGCTCTCTGGTATATCTTGAAGTACTCTGAGGTACAACTGTATTTCAAAGGTACAACCCTTTCTAGCACAAGAAGGATCATATTATACCCTGTTGCCATAGAAGTAGATTGAACTTGAAGAGCCTATTAAAAAAACAACACAAGACTGCTATATGAATTCAACAGTACAGTTGAGTATGGAGAGTTTCAAATGCAACCTATGAACAGTTAAACACTCAGAGCCATGTGCCTTGGAGGAAAATATGTCAATTTTTGTTTTTCCATCATCCCCCCTCAAATTATTCCAATCTTAAATATGAAGAAATCTGTGAATAAGAATAATCTGCAATGAAATTCTCCTCCATCTGTACCTGTGAAGTGACATCTTTTAGAGAGTAGGCCTGCTTCAGCTTTTCTCAATAACTGTAACAGCCTAACAGCCAGTATAAGTTGCTTATACACTTGTATATCCATTGTGACCTCATCTACTCTGTTGCTAAGCTTCTCTTGCTACCTGGCAACTGCTTTCATCCAAATTCTGAGATCACCAGAAGTTCAACCAATCCCTTGTCCTACTTAGACAACCAGTCCACCAACTAGGTTTCAATGTATATGTTGGAAGTTAAACAGAAACCATCAGACATGCCAGAGCTTGAAAATAATGTGTCACAGGTAACAATCCAAACTTTCTTATTTATTACCTTGTGCAGCAAGGAGGGTATAAGCCTATAATTTTACAAAGTAGAGTACTGTATATCTCTCACAGTTTATAATCGATAACAATTCTTACTTAGTTTTCCCATTACTTTGGTAGGCAGAAATGTTCTTAGAGACATTTTGGGGAGTTCCCTCCCCAATTTTATGACATTTTTAAAAAAAATTTAGATGATGCCTTTAAAATGTGAATTTTTAAAGATGGAACTGCCCAAACTGTTTTTAGTTCTTGGGAAAATGAGAAAAAAGATGAAGTTTAGTAACCTCTTAAGGTAGGGATGGCCAAATGTTTTTTGCCACAGAAGCAGATGCCCCTGGAAGCAGAAGCGGGTACATTTATGGTTGGTGTAAATGTGCCCACTTCCTCATTAACATCAGCCACGGGCACATTTGTACAGGCACAGGCACATTTTATGGCTGACATAAATGCGCTCACTTCTACTTCTGAGTGCAGGGGATATTGTGATGGGACAGTTAGAATGGCTTCACAGGTCAAGTCCGACCCACAGGGCATATGTTGGAAACCCCTGTCTTACGTGGATATTGTGCCTGACAAACATAAAATGTATTGGTCTGGAGAATGTGTGAAAGAGCAGATGTTACTTGATATGTTACTTGAAAACTAGAAGAATGACAGAAAGCAGAGAAATAGTGCTGTACAAAGAAACCTGTAAAAGTTTCTGGAGAACGTATGCAGTGCTATTTGTGTTGGGAAGTGATTTACCTCCTCTTCCATTTCCCAATTCCCTTCCTTCCCTCCCTCCCTCCTTCCTTTTTTTTTGTTTCTTGTGGCAAGGGCAACTTGTTGAAGTCTGGACATGGTTGAAGTCATAAACATATTCTTGAGCAAGAAACCTGCAAAGTTTTAAAAGGATAAGTGCATAATAATAATTTTGTGTCAGAAATTATTCTGGGTTGAAAGTATTTTTGCAGAAGAAACTCATCTCAGAGAATGCCCAAATGCAGCTCCTTTCATTTCCCCAAGAGGTGGGACAGAGACGGGCACTCAATCCATCATGCAGTACCCGGGTCTCAAACTGACGACTTGCCAGCCTTCCAGCTAACAAGATGAGCTTCTTAACCACTGAGCCACTGCAGCCCTCAGGATAAGTGCTGGAGCTAGGAGTTATGAAGCTTGAAATCCAAAGAATGGCTATTGTTTTTCAGTACTGAACCTTGGATAAGAAAGGAAGAAATGTGCTAAACATCCTGTCAAATTCAGTCTCATTTCTTTCCTCCTTCAACCATTTATTTTCCACAGAAAGGTCACACATTTTTGCATCAATCCAGTTGTTTTTCTGAAGTTTCCACAAGTCCTTGGCAGAAATAAGGCAAACCAATCCAAAGGTTTGGAACTCATCTCTTGACTTTGGTAAGGCTTACCTCTCACCTTTACTTCTTTAATATTAAGAGCTGCTGCCATGGATGGCAAAAACTGAGAAATAACCAGTTATACAGTGTGCAATAAGAAGCTGCTGCATCCCCACCATTTGCTTGGCATTGCTCAAATTCACTCTGCTTGCCTCTATGGAAATGTTTCCGTAGAAATATGACAGGGGATGTCTCTCTACAGATATTAAACATTCACATAGTTGGTAGCTTTTAATACTGTGCACAGGGCTAACTGTCAAGTATTTCATGCTGTTTGGCTCTTTAGGAAGTGTTGAAACCTATCAGGGCATGCTTGCTTACTGAGAAACTAACTCTCTGTTAGAGAGTCCTATTTTTTTTTTTCAGGAGAGCTACATTCTACTGAATATACCTCCATGTTCCTGGCATAAAACACTGCAGCATGCTCAATACCATAGTTATAAATGTTGAATGGCCTGAGTCTAATGAGGGTGCCCAACATACAGTAATTATATGAAAAATAATTGAATTTCAATATTCATAAATACAGCAGTCTAATTCCAGTTGCTAGCCCTTAATAGAGTAAGCTCATTGAATATATATTATTGAATGATATTCCATCACTTGTATGACCCTAGTTGGGACTTAGCAGTTGGATGTAAGCTATTATGTCTTGTTGATTCATTAATGAACTCCACATACTCTTTAATGAACTCCACAGGAAATACATTCAATTCTTTATTTTTTTTTAAAAAAAGAAAACCTCAGGTTTATGAATGTGAGATATTGTGCTTCTGTAGCCACAATTGAAAATGTCAGGAAATAGCCTGATGTTTCTGTATTAATATCATGCCCTTATTGCCAGCTGGAAAATAAATGCCCAACAGGAAGTCACAATTCAAAGCACTGGGAGCTCAGCACATAGTAATCCACATCCAGAAGGAAAGATTGAAGCAAAAAAGAGCACTAACATTAGTTTACAGGCCCTTTCAGATTCAAAATTCCTGGTCCAGCCTCATGGACTCTTTGGTTACATCCATGCCAATAGCAAATTTTGTGCTGATATTGGATGGAAAAAAAAATCAGATTTGACAGAGAACTGGAGAACAAAGGGTTACATAGAAAGGGAATATAAAAGAAACTTGAAACTTTTGTTTACTTCTTTGACAATTAGAAATTTTTATAATTAATAAGATCTCTTTCAATAATTGACAAAATAACACTAAATACAAAAAAGAAAGCATCCATTTCATTTTGGGTTTTTCATTAAAACATGAAAGATCCATACTTTATTCTTCTTATTTTCTATTTGTACAACAAATGTTAAAGCAGAGGAACTACAATGCTGAGATGCCATCTCACTTTTTTGTTTTTGTTTTGTTCAGTTGGACAGTTGAATCTGACCCTTCGTGACCCCATGGATCACATCACACAAAGCTTCTCTGTCATTCGGAGACTACCCAGATCCAAACCCATTGCAGCAATGAGCCTGTCTAATCATCTCATCCTCTCCTCTGCCTTCCACTCCTCCTTTTGCCTTCACTATTTCCAAGTATCAGGGCCTTCTCTGGTGAGTTCTTTCTTCTCATTTTGTGGCCAAGTATTTGAGCTTCAGTTTCAGTCAGGGTTGGTTTCCCTTAAAAGTGACTGATTTGATCTCCTTGCAGTCACCTATTCTTCTGCACTAAGCTTTACTAATGGTCCAGCTCTCACCGTCATCTCACAGTTATCTTTAATTACAGGTTACTATTAGGCAAAGTGTAGAAACAACTTTTGGCACCAGATACTAGTGGCTGCCATCCCATTCAGATGTTTGCTGAGCCCCAAAGTAGTTATGCAAGAGTAAAAGTAAACAAAGGGTTGACAGAAAGAATTGAGTTAAAAGCAAGAACTCATTAGGGTTCTCCCCTCTCCCCAACATTGTTTATTTCGGCAGTGGAACTATTTGGGAATGCTATTAGAAGTGACGTTTCCATAAAAGGACTGGAAGGTAAAAAGATAAATTTATATGGAGATGATACATTATTAATAATTGAAGATCCTGCAGAAAATATATTTAGAGTACAGCAACATCTTAATGAATTTGAAAATGTAACTGGACTAAATATTAATTGGGATAAATTAGAAGCGATAATTTGTAACAAAACTCAAAAAGATATAGAAAAGATTAAGAGACTATCCCAAATAAAAATAAGACAAAGTTTGAAATATTTGGGAGTTATAATTTCAGAGGATCTTAATGATTTAGGAAAATTAAATTATGAGGGGGGAAAGCAGGAAATTGTGGGGAAGATTGAAAAATATCAAAAAAATAATATTATCATGGTTTGAAGGAATTGCAATTTGTAAAATGAAACTGATGCCAATAATATTTTTTTTTAGGTGTTACTAATTCACTTGACAGATAAATACTTAAATAAATGGCAAGGTATAATAAATAGTTTTTGTAATTGGGGAAAAACCCAGAATTTCAAAATTGGTATGGTATTTACTGCAAAAAAAAAAAGTGGTCTGGAAATTCCAAATATTAAAAATTATTACAATGTCTTTCAATTAAAATGAGTGATAAAACTTATTACTATGAAATCTGTAATATGGAAAGAAGTAGAATTAAAATAATATAGCTGTATAAGTAACACTGATTTTTAGATGACCCACATGGAAATATAAAAACTAATAATAGAAAGCTCTGGTAAATCGTAATTTTCCCTTCCTACTCATTAGCTATAATGGGAAAATTATACCTTAATAAACAAGTGTATTTTTCCTATAATGCTTTGCACTATAATGCCGAGTATTGGGTGGTAGTAAATAACCTGACTTCCTAAAGGGGCCAATGTCTATGGGCAGATGAGCCCCTTTAGGTGGGGTGATGGCCCCCTCAGTGGAGGAAATGCCACCGGAAACCATCATATTGGGTCCCAGGGCAAAATGAGTGGAGGAGGAACCACTTCACTATTCTGATTCCCAACGATCATGGAGGCAGAAGAGCCCATGCCAGATGGACTGGCTGTGAAGGTGCACCTTGTCCATATCCTCAAGGCTGCATCAGTCCATTGCAGTCCCGGTGTTAAATTCTGCATGTCTCATTTCATATATGCCACAGGAGATGGCTCCAAGATCATAGTGTGTGGGTCACTTCATGGCAAGCTGGGATCCACCTTAAACAAAATTATGCCAGGGACATTTTTCCTGATTGCCTCTGAGGGCGAAGGCAGCCCAGAACCAGATGGCCTCCAAGACCAGGCCTCCCAGTACCCTGGGGCAGGAAAAAGAAAGTATACTCAGATTGAGTTGAGGCCAATAAACGAATGAGCTTTTCAGTGCATGGATTTAAAATTAAAATCTCCCTAAACAACCCTAGTGTCATGTTTCATTTGAACAGGAGACTATGATTGTGGGTTATGGAATAAGTTGGGTACAAAATCTCAAACAGCATATAGTCAAAGTGGGATGGAGGCTTACCCCAGAATTTAAGGACACGGTGTTATCTTGGTTCCAACTGATTATATAATCAGCATAATACCTAGAGCAAAATTGATTTAGTCTAATTTCAGAAGCTAAATAGCTTCTAGCCTGGTTAGTACTTGGATGGAAAACCAAATGTGAATATCAGAGATCTATAGGTAGGCATAGGCAAGAATGATGTGTGGAACCTTAATGTATTGTTGCTGGTATGAATATTGGATTAGGTGAACCACTGATTTGACTCTGTATCAGGCAACCTCTTATGTTGTGTGCCTCCAGGTACAATTCAAGGTGTTGTTTTTGACCTTTAAAGGCCTCCATGGTAGTGGACCAGGTTACTTAAGAGACTGTGTCACCCTGAGAACATCTGCCCATCCCACTAGAGCGAAATGGAGGGGCTCTCTACGGATACCAATATAGGGCTTTTTCTGTATCTTCTCCAACCTTTTGGAACCTCCCACTGACTGACCTCTGTGTCCAACCACAATTGCTAGCCTTTAGAAGGGATTTAAAGACATGGTTGGCCTCCCCCCAGCTCAAATGATCGGTCAATTCCACTATCGGGATTTTAGATTTCTAGATATTAGCGTTTGAGATTTTAGAGTTTTATGATGTTTTATTTATGTGTATTATGTGTCAGGGTGTTTTTTGTTAGTGCTGTTTCCTGCATTGTAAACCTCCTGGAGTTGCCTTGGCTAGGGGGTGGTTAAATAAGTAAAAATAAATATGTCTTAAATTGCAATTTATATTTGGTTTAAAATTTAGGTAAGTTCTGAGACTGGTAGCTTCCTGGTTTCAACAACATGGGAAGCTATGGTCATATGGAAACATCCAGATGTGATTTGATTTCCACATATTTTGAAAGACAGAAAGAATTGGTGGTAAGCATGGATATTTTATTTTCATTTCCTACCCTTTTGAGGCAAAATAGAAAAAAAATCAACGCACCTTTCTGAGACATTACAGAAGGCGTTTTACATTTCTGCTACTGCATTTTATTACTGAATAGATCCATTTATGGGGAGGGAATGAGATACTGAAATGACTACTTATGATCTCAGAGGTGCTGGTGAACATTTGAGATACTTCTCGGCCTTTTGGCTAAGATCAAGTGTAGATACTTCCTCATTTCCTTTTAGTTGTTTCCTCTGTTAATTTGCTTTATAGTGTTTAATTATTTAAAAGCTGCTGAAAACGAAATTCTTGTGAGAGTAGATAGCAGAAACATCTTCATCTAAAGTAATGGGTACCACACCTGCAAAGATTCAGGCTGTCCTCAGCCAACTCACTCTTTTTCATCTCCTCACCTGGAGCAAAGCATGAGGGTCCCAACTTCTTCCATCCTGCTGAATTTCCAACCTCATCATATATTGAAGGAAGGCAAAAAAAGAAGAAAAAAAGAAAAGAAAAATGGAAAAATGAAGGTAAGCAAGTAAAAACAACTTTGAACCCCAGGTACCATAGGGTGAATGAAGAATGAGACAAGAAGCAAAATTTTAGAGTAATCAAATAAACTGTGTATTACAGAAAATTCACATACATCGGCAGCATTTTGATTGGACTGGCAAGTATTTTGTGAATTTAATAGCAAGGGAGTGGCCAGTGACAAGATCTGGAGGGAAAACAATTTGGGTGAGTCAATTATGCTTGATACCAAAGAAAGAAGAACAAAAGTTTTGGATAGACATCCCCTTCAGGGTAATATGGGTTAAAGGGAGAGTTGAGAAACTTCATATTATTTGAAAATCAGGAGATGAATTGTTTGATAGTGTCAAGGAGGAAACCCACCCCACCCCACAAGAGGAGAAGACATCAGAGCCCAGGTTACCACCAGTTGACAAATGGAGACCTCCAGGGACCTCACTCCATAAGAGATAGGTTGCAAGAAAGAGAGCTGCCCTGTTTAGGGTGTTGTGCTTTCAGAAACATTTTCCCCAAGGAGTTTTGACTATATTTTCAGTGCCAGATAAAAGTGTCCCCCTTTTCACAGAGAAGCTTGACAGACTATCAGTACTGTATCTGCAGCACTGATTATTGCTCTCCCATTTACAGTGCACCCCTTCTATTCTTTTACCCTGGAATCCTTCCTGAGCAATTTTCTTTTGTTTTTACTTAGCATGGAAGGAAGGGTCTAAAATTATACATTTGTACCTAATGATGTTGTTGTGCTTAAAATAAGATCTGCTGTACTAGCATTGGTGCACTTTCAAATTTAATACAAAAGGGATACCTAATGTACTTTTGCACTAGTGGTTTTCAAAGCAATTGTGCCCATTTTTTTAACAACTGGTGGCTCAGCAGTGTCATCCAGCACACACAACTTCACAAGTAGAAATGTTAATTGCACATGTGATATGGTGGAAGTAGGAAGGAAGGAAGGAAAGAAGGAAGGAAGAATGAATGAATGAATCTTCTTTGTGGGCAGAATCCTATTCACAAATACAGAGCATATCAGCTTGCTCTGCATTCCCCTCCCCACCACATACAATCTCTGGCTTGTAGCTATGCAAGTCAATGGTCGCTCTATAGCCACATAACTTTCTACTTGCATAAGGGATATATGAGTTTCCCCTTATGCAAAGAATGGGCAAAGGCACCAAAGGTGGAAAAGACCATTCTGCTCATAGTTGATTCCTAATAGGACACTTACGTATGCATTCAACTAACTTTTTCTCCAAGCTGTACATAAGAGAAGCCTAGCACTTTCCGATCATTTATCTTTACCATAATAAGCCAGGAGTGCACATCTAAGTCTTTTCATGAAAAGGGAAGTGCTCTAGCTTTACCACTCAATTTATGATTTTTGTTGCCCACATACACATCGTGGCTGATGAGTTTGAAGACACCATTATCAATGGTGACTCTCCAGAAGAATTGGCCCCATGAATTTCCTGTAATGACTGACTAAGGCCTCAATTGGCTCAAGACTCAGGTGTTGGGTCATATGATGTGCTTACAATCCATCATGCTTTAGAACTGTCCCATTTCAAGCTATGGATAAAGCAGAGCAAAATTTGTCCTAATGTGGTGTTTATGTCTGCAAGTGCACATGTATGCATGGGTGTGCTGCAGGCTTCTTTTGTAGTCTGTGCAGTCAAAATGTTTGGCAGCAAGGGACAAAAGTCCTAATTGTACAGTATGGGAAATGAACAATAGAACAAAAGTGTAATTCTGTTTAAGGACTACCTGTGTCTTCACGTCTTGACACTCTTCCTCTCCATTAAATGTGAAAGATCAAGTTATATTCTTAGCAAATAAGTACATTAGTCTTTCATATGGTTAATATTAATGTCTCTCTATTCAAACATGCTGAAAACTGAGTAGAACAGTTAACATATAGCAGTCACACATCCTTTGCTGTGTACACAGATAATTGATAACACAAATGGACGTTTCCTCACCGTTTCAGATCTTCATTTTGCTTGTCAAAGGAAAAAGAAAACATCAATTGACCATGAAAACATTCCTCTTCTACTCTTCCTCCTTTCACGGGTGGCAAAAATGACATTAAAATTTAAGTAAGGCATTGACTAAATCATTAATTTTTTTCTCTAGTGGAAACCATGCAGCTTATTTCCAGTAGAGAGTAAGACTGATTGCAAAGGACATTTGATTGTTTGATTTCCCTCCAGGCAAAACAACCAGTTCTGGCAGCATTGTCCTCTTGTAACATTCTTGGTAGTATCTTGGAGAGCTTCCTGCTTTTCCCAACCTTATGAGAACTGCTAACACTGGTTGAAATGGTTATTCTGATGTATGCCAGGTCTGGCTGAATTTACTCTGAAATATCATTTTACTGAAAGCACACAGGGAAGATTACAACCATAGTAAATTGTTTAAAACAAGACAATTCCATCAACTTCAGAAAACACTTTTAATAAAGACTTGTGTGTACATTGATTTTAGTACCCTAACCTGAAGGGGTATTGTGTGCTGAGGAATAAAATAAATTACAGATATTTCTCAGCAGCATCTTTGTCTAGTTTATTTTAAATGTGGCTAAAATTTAAATTTAGTATGGTAACAATTGAACTCTGCAGCCCAGGAAACTCAGCTCTTGGTGAAACAACTTGGGAACTAAGATAATACAATCTCTTTTTTTAAAATCTGAATGTGGATTTGTTTTTCATCCAAATTGTCCATATATTTCAGTATTTCAGACAATATAGTCTCTGCCCTTTAAGGGGTGTGTGTGCAGACTATTTTCTTTCTTTGTTATTGTAAGTATCTTGAAAAAATCAGTTTAAGTAGAGGAAACATGTCTTCAAAAATGAAAAAGTACTAATACATAGATTGTCGCTGAACACAAGGTGTTTATTCTGATGTCATATTGTGATTTGTGGTTAAATAAAAAACATTACAAAAGAAATTTCAAGTTCTTAGGAAAACCCCAGTTGGCAAGTTTGTCTATATTATGTTAAAGACCTGATTACATGCTCACCAAGAACACCATAAAAAATGAACACTTTTCTAAAGCCACTTTGGCCCAGTGGATTTAATATATCTGAATACAGATAGCTGCTAATGTCTCAATTTTTTTCCAAAGGGCCACATACACTTACTAGCTGAATCCAGTAGTAAGTCACAACTAGAGTTGCCCCATTAAATCAGTTGAATTAATGGAGAAATTGACTCACCAAATCCCAACTAATTCAATGAGCTTACTCTAGTTGTGGTTTATTAGTGGATTTCAGCCATTGATTGTGTATTTATATCTCTAAGGCCTAAAGCCTGCAGACAGCTCTGGATAATAAAATTTCCTGAGAGATGAGGACTCATATATATCTTTCTAATCACTCAAGTAGATCTAATATTCTCTTCCTACAATAAGATGTGCCACTTCTCCTAAGTATGTTATTAAGAAGCAGGGGAAATGGGAAATGTGAATTATTTGAATTTTGTGGTCTTTAATATCCAGAGCAGTCACAGCTATGTCTAAAAGTCTGTGTTCACAGCCTATTCAAGGTCAGTGACCAAAGATTCTGGGGTACATTGAAGGCTGGGATAATGTATACAGAATGTCTACAAAAGCAGAAGCTACTTCATTTTGTTATATGGGAATGTAAATCTTTGCTCATTTCATTCTCAAATGTGAGAATAAAAAAAATGAAAGGAGTAAGCACTGCTAGGTAAAAATATAAAAGGTTTAGATCCATTTTTTTATTTGCCAAGCTTTTCCCCTGCAGAAACTTGCAGAAGTGGATTTTTTCCCATAATTTGCATTTTTTTTTGGGGGGGGAGGGGGGCTTTGTATGTTGTGCAAAATCTGGGCATCTTCTACACAAATAGCACTGTATTTTGAGCAAAAGATAAGGGATTTTTAATGCACAAAGTCTTTCATTCTTTCTGCTTAGGACTGGTTTGTTTGCTTCATTCAAGTGTGAGCAATCTCCCATTGCCAATGTTTTGATGAGGTATCTTGATGTGTCAAGACATCTTTTTTTCATTGAGGACAGTGCATTGTGACTCTTCATTACATTCCTGGTCATGGAATTATTCATTTGGACAATGGAAAATAAGTGCATGCAAATGAGAATTTCCTCTCATGGAACCAAAGGAGCATTGGAACATGTTCAGTTTTGCAATGAATCACGCTAAAAGTGAATCAGGATATTAGATGTGGAAGTAAATTAAAGTGGTATTTTGAAATATTTGCTAAATACAAAAACACACTGGATCCTCCAGATTTCTGGATAAGAATTAATAAAGTTTAAATGCACATGAATGCACATACTTTATCATTTCTTCAGAGTTCACAAACAACTTCCAAGAATAACTTTCTGACAATACTCTAAACTCCATGGTAAACTAATGTGGTTGAAGTATTTTTGTTTTAAATTTAAAAATGGTAAATTTGCACACGCACACATGCACGCACGCACACACACATTCTGCATATTTTCTATGTGTTAACACTTCTGGTAAGTATACAGATTGCAACTGGGTCCAAATAATGAGGGGAAGGAAATTATTTCTCAATTAAATTCTGTAATAGTGAACATACAGTTAAAGTGGGCAGAAAGCTCATTCCTAGTTTGAGCTGCTAGAGCAGAGGTCATTCAAATCAAACCTGGAGTGGGGAAAAGTTTACTGTACTGTAAAGTATCCAGAATTCCTGGATAGCTGTGATTTATGTTGGCTTTAAAAATCAAATTCATACAGGACAGCAATATGTTTGCACTAATAAAGGGCGTGATAAACTCCCCTGAGAAATGTTTCTCCATCTATCAAAGCTGTTTTGACTTGCTTCAGAATATCAGCAGAGGAACGTCCAAAATACTTTATATTTCTCCATCACAATAATCATTATTAGCCCTGGCAACTAATCTCATGGCTTTCTTTAGAAATCTTTAGGATTTTTGAATTTTTTAAAAAGACTTTGGATGAACTTCCAAATTTTCTTAGATATCCCCTCAGGTCAGCATTCCTCAGTTGTGTTGGGCCACGACAGCCAGTAGAGTCCTTGGCCTATGATGAATGGCCATAGGGTGATGAGAACTGTAATTCAACATGGCTGGAGGACATTAGATCGAGCAAGCCTGCTTTAGATGATATTCTAGTAAACACTCCATTTTCATTTGTTTCAAAATTCTAAAGTGGCTGCCAGGCTTTTCATGAATTTGTAAGGAATGAGCTAGCTATAGATCTGAAGGATTCCAGAATCAAACTCCATAAAGGAGTTTTGTATATCTGGATTACAAAGTTTTGAGGACAAGTGTTGTTGGGCACTCCTGCAAAAGTTACCCATATGAATACCAATGAAAATAAAGGGAGTTCAGCAAGAATATTAGTTGTGACCCTTTGTTCATTTTAATGAGACAATGAAACTCTGCTGAAGAAGTTTCCCAAGCAACATTGTCAAGAAGCACTCGCTTGAAATCCACACCACCTATAGTTGGTGCCAGATTAAACCTTCTGTCAGGACACTTATGAAATTGTGTATATAAGCCTGGAGGAAACAACAGAAGAAGGTGCAGGTGGGCAGGAAGAAAGAAGAAGAAAACAATTCAGAACTCCCAAATTAAGTGTTGCCTCTCCTCGTATCTCTCTTTCCCTTAAAAAAATATTTTGTTAAAAAACACCAATATGAGGGCGATAGACTATTTGGTTTCTTCTAAGTAGATGCTCTTAAATTAATGCATATAAATAATTTGTATTTAATTTCCTCTCTTTCCTGTTTAGCAAAGCTTCAAATGCACACATCCATATATCCCTGGCCCCCCACCCTTACCCTACCCCCCCAGTTCAAAGTCACTTGATCAGTGCTGAGTCTCTTTTTTTTTCACTTTTTAAGACAAACTGTGCCTCTCGTTCTGACTTCACCATGGGACTCATGGGCAGAAAAGCGGTGTTTTCACTTGTACTGCCCTCCATGTCAGCATTTGTCAGTTCAAAGTCCTCCGACCTCCTGGCGTCTGTCAGAATTCGGATCTGCTCTTGGACAGTTTCTAACAATATTTTGACTTCTTGTTGTTCTGTAATAAGACAACTGTTGGCTGGGGCACTCACTTTGACAAGTTCAGTGGAACAGGAGTTTTTGCACCATTTGATGCTCGTTATGTCTGAAACATTTTGTGTCTGCATGCAGGCTTCATCTAAGCCCACAGAAGGGATGATGGGAACGGAGTTGGCTCTTGGAGAGGAATAGCCGACCATGTCCTTTTGAGCCACACTATGAAAACAGGAGCTTCTCTCTCTTGAAGGCAGTTGCATATTTATTGAAGTATTCTGTGATGTTTTTAAACCAGCAGATAATCTAGAGGAAAGAAATATTTGAGAGCAGTTAGCTTTTGTAGATCAATCCTTTTCCCCTCCCCTCGCCCCACAAACAGAGTGAGAAATCATGAGAGAGCACTGAACAATCAGAAGTATTTCTACCTTTTTCAAAAATCATCAGATGCTTTTTCTCTGTGTGAGCTTCAGATTTAGTTTCTTGAGAACTGAAATTGTTTGTGCTCCAGGTGACTGAAAGTGTTATTGTGTCCCATGTAAATGTCTATTCTCCGTGGTCCTGCTATCTGAAATTGGCAGTTCTGGTCCTATTGTGAGGGAGTGTGTGAAGACATTTCAGATAGTTTGGAGGTACAATGAAAAGGCAGAAAGCCATTACTTATTAGAATTAGAATGAAAAAAAAATCTAAATTTTTCTTTTTTGAGTCATTAGTGCTAATTGGAGAAGCATGCCTATGGCAGTTGTCTGCTGCCAGTGCCAAAGCAGATAGATTAGCCTTGGATACTATATATCATGCCTTTTTTGTGTGGAGAAAGCAGTAATATATCAGGGAGAAAAATGTCTTTGGCTACCCCTAAAAATTAGGCAGTTGAGTACAAAAGATCAGTACTGTATTGTATTTCCTAAGAGCATGATGTGGAACTCTTAGCTATCAGGCTATTTGCATGTTTGTAAGAAGCTGGTGAGGATTTTAAAAAATAATTAATGAGCTGTTACTGGGCAAGACTCATCACCTCTTTCGAAGGCTGGCTTGTTTGTTGTGTGCCTCTCTTGTTGACTCGGAACATTTTAAATTTCAATTTTTAAAAGTAAGTTCCAAACTGCCCATAAATGCTTTATTTTGGCCAGTGAGAGGATGTCTAGATGGAACTTTTATTCTCTGTCATTTATGTTGATTAAACACTGAAGCTATCGACATTTTCCTTGACATATACATGTTTGCCCTGCCTTGCTTAGCACAGTAACACATTCTTGACTTTCCATGCTGCTCTGCCCCTTCTGAAATCATGGACCATGCTTCGTTACTTTGTTCTGAAGTGGAGTTTAGTACTATTGTGCTTTCATTGACCTTCAGGTCCAAGTAAGGACTTCGTCATTGGGAACTTTCAATTTACACCCAAAAGCACTTTTAAAAAGTTCTATTCTTTAAAAAATAATAATTTTATTTTCTTGCTGTTTTCTTAAAAACGTGGGTTTGTTTGGATACGAGCAACAATAAACTTCATGCTCTTCTGGAAACAAGTGATAAATACTCCATCTGGAGGAGTTCACAGTCAGTTAGGTTTCCCTGACTGATCAAAGCCATCATAACATAACAAAACTAAATCAAAATAAACATAAGTTAAGAAAACTATTTACCAAGAAACACTGACAGCAATAGACTGGCACATATAGTAATTGGCAGATTAACTTTATTTATATTTGTCCCCTTAAGTTGAGCAGCCTGCAAGATGAAAAGTTGCACATCAATTAAAAAGAGAGAGATCAACAATAATAGAGCAGCCAGCTTTGCATTTTGTAACAAAAAGTAATAGATCCATCTTTGGGTTTTCATACAAACCATGATATGGAATAGATAACTTGGCAAATCTCCAAACAACCCATGCAAAATGGGCAGTTATTTCAAAATATTGGACAGCTTGTTCATTGTGGAAGCTATTGACTGGAACTGAAGTGAAATGAGTGTAGGGACAGCTATGGGTTTGTATTGTTCCCAGGCAAAATGTCCCCAAAATATTCCTCTCCTCTCCTTGTGAGTTTTGAACATCTTACTGGGCACCAGAAATGATACCCTAATCAGCACTGCATAGCTAGTCCTACATATGCTTTGAATATCTTCAAATGCCTTGTGGAAAAGCTACTCAGGGAGATTATACAAAATGCTGTTAGACTTAATGCCTAACACTAGTAAGAGTGCTAAAATGGGGGGGAAATAAAGAGGAACAGCAAGGACTATTAGTGGACCCTATTAGGACAATATGTCCCCAGGCTCTATGAAAAGCTAAGAGAATTAAGTTCCAGCACATAGTTTGTTTAGTGGGTGGCTTGCTTCAGAAGAAGTCCTGCATTTGGCTTCTGGCTACAAAAATGTCCAATATCTAGAGAAACAGCTTTGGGTGGGATTGCAGTTGGATGGCTATGAACCAAAAGATGTCACATTGAGAAATGACAGCTCTTCCCAGCCTGTGATTCAGAAAGATATATAAAGAAGGTCATGAGGACTGAGCACTATTCAGGAAGACCAGAATGCTCCATGAGTTGCAATTATTACAATTAGTCACATTTTCTACATGCTTCAGAATAATAATGCCAATTTTGGTTGACTTAAAATATGTACCCGCTTCCAGTCATGTTAGAGCTGATGGGTTTCTAGCTGCCACAAAAAAAAGTGAACAAAGAAAATGCATTTTGAAATTGTTTCATTGCTTACAAGATACCACTGACCCAGATATGAATGCTAAGCAAGTATTTATGTTGCTAAATTGTCCAAGGCTGAAATCCTATGTCTGCTTACCTAAAAGTTGCACTGCAGACTCTGTGAGATTTATTTCATGGCTAGAGCAGGAAGTAAACACTTCCCCTCTTATTTCTAGAAGTGTGGAAATTTGATTTATAACTGATTATAATCTCAAGCTTATCTTGTTTTTTTCTTGTGCCTTCTCATTTCTGCCTGGCAGTAAAAAATTAATGCTCAGCAATTTCAGCATGCCAATCGGATCAGCTGTAGGTCTATTCAGCATCCAACTATAACATGAAGTTTTATAATGGACAAACAAGCAACACACATTATCTTTGTTTTAGCCAATTAATGGCTTAGTCTGCCAAACAGCAGTTGTTGTTGTTGCTGCTGCTGTCTTCATGACTCTTGTTGATTTTGTGCCAAGTGGAGTATGCCATCTGCATACAGCAGATCATTTATTCTCACCAGTTTCAACAGGGATGAAACAGTCCACTTTCAGCCTAGAAATGGGACACTGATAGATAGTCTGGATAAATGTTATTCAGTTGTACAGTCGATTCCGACCCTTTGTGACCCCATGGACCACCACACGCCATGCACCCCTATCCTCCACCATCCTCCTCAGCCCGCCCAACTTTGTGCCCATTGTGTCAACAATGCCATCTAGCCATCTAATTCTCTGCCACCCCCTTCTACTTTTATCCTCAACCTTTCCCAGCATCAAGGCTTTCTCAGGTGAATCCTCTCTTCTCATTTGATGTCCAAAGTACTTTAACTCAATCTTCAATATTTGACCTTCCAAGGAGTAGTTAGGGTTGATTTCTTTTAAGATTAACCTATTTGTTCTCTTTGCTCCCCAGGGCTCAGTACTATCAAAATTCTCCTCACATTTCAAATGTGTCTGAGGAGTCATCAAAAATGCTTGCATTTCATTCTTGCAGTGACTACTGAAATAGTGAACCAACCTTCACAATTTTTGAGCATGGACTTCAGCATAAGAGGATGATATCCTAACAAAAGATGTTTTGATTTATTTTATTTATTTAACAAATTTATACCCTCACCCATCTGGTAGAACACCACTTTTTGATGGTTTACAATGTATCAAACCACATAAAACACAATAAAAATATAAAATATTTTCTTCACAAAGCATACCACATCAATCAAAACAAACATATTTTCAAATTTAAAAAAATACAAAATTGATAAAGGAAGGCTTGGTGGAACAGAAATATTTTTACTAACTTTCAGAATGCCAGCAAAGTTGGATCTGATCAAACTTCTACTGACAATTCATTTCACAGATTGAGGGCAATGGTTGAGATCTAGTCAATGACTTTCTTCCTTCTTTTGCAGTGACTAGACAAAGTCTGAGCATTTGGGAGGAACAGGTATAATTCCTAAGGGAGAAGTGCCCCCTCAGATAATATGATCCCAAACCATTAAGGGCTTTATTTTTATTTTATTTATTTATTTATTCATTCATTCAATTTGTATAGCTTGCCCCAATTGACGTGCAACTCTGGGTGGCGTACATAAAATCACCAACGTTTAAACTATAGAGACCCTTAAAATTCTTTTAAAAACTGAAAAACTACCAGCACCTTGAATCTCGCATGTAAAATTGTGAGTATCCAATGCAAACTAACAAAGGCTGGAGTGATATGGTAAAATTGGCTAATTTAATGTAATTTAATTTAATTTAATTTTCATTCTTATATCAGGAAACACAACTCAGCGCAGCTTACAAATAGTTAGACAATATACCCAGTAACTACACAATAAATACACAGTAAATATCTGTGTAATATCAACAACCAGCCTGGCAGTCCCATTTTCTACTTGCTGAAGCTTCCATACCAGCCTCAAGGATAGCCCCAAGAAGAGAGCATTGCAATGGTTGATTCTGCAGAGCACCAGTACATAGGTCAGTGTCAACAGGGATTTTTGGTCCATGAGCGAGCAGAACTGGGCAATGTGCTACAGATTAAAAAAGGAGACATGACCATCATCAACACTTGATGTTCCATAGATAGAGATTGGTGAATCTGCATGCCTAGATTGTGAACACTCTCCCTCATTGGGAGAGGGACTTTACTTTACTTTACTACTCATATTTGCTATCCCGCCCCAATCAGGTAAACCCAACTCTGGGCGGCTTACAGCATAGATTAAAACATATCAATATTTAAAATTTAAAAATTAATAAAAGATTAAAACCGTATAGAGGATATGGTCAGAAAGGGTGGCTTATCTCTAGATTAGCCACCCCACATGGGACCCCACATTCCTGGATTCCCACACTTGTCCTGCCAGCCAGGTTTAAAGCTCTTCCGGAAGGGCAGGAGCTCTGTCTGCAGGCGCAGCTCAGTTGGGAGGAGGTTCCAAAGGGCCGGGGCGAACACCGAGAAGGCCCTCTTCCTAGTGCTGGTGAGGCGAACCTCCCTAGCCGATGGAATAACAAGAGAGCCCCTCTGATCCGCCCTGGTGGGACACCTTTTTTGTTAAGGGAAACCCACTCCACCTGAGACAAATTGTCTTTGATCAGCACGATCTCCATCCTATCTGGATTCAGTTTCAGTCAACTGTCCTTCATCCACACCATAACTGCCTTCAGGCACTGCTGCAGATTCTGGGTGGCATGCACTGCTGAGTTGGAAAATTTATTTATTATTTATTTATTAGTTCAAATTTATATTGCCGCCCACTCGCTGTAGTGACTCAGGGCGGTTTACAAACAATACATTACATTAGAATATAATATGTTGATGGCAAAGTCCTCAACCTGCCCTGGTTCCTTCTTCCCCGGCTGTTGGCGTGGGCTCAGGGGGAGAGGTGGTGAAGTCCTCAACCTGCCCTGGCTTCTTTTTCCCCTAGCCATTGGTGTGGTCTTCATCAGCATACTGATGAAAGCAAATTCCAAATCTCCTAAATACCTCCCCCAGCAGCCTCATATAGATGTTAAACAGTATTGGGGAGATTGCCAACTCCTGGGGAACCCTATATTGTTGCACTTGTGGTTTTTTTTTTAAATACCAATTCATAATAAATTTGTGCTAATTGTGATTAGAATTAATATGCATAAGTAATGGCAAAAGATCAAAGAAAAAGTGTTTCCTATCTTTATTTATAGGATTATTAATATGAAGCAACCTGGAACATGGTGTATTCTTCACTTGAAAATGTATTTTCAACCATACTCTTAGAGTAGGAAGGCCCCTGGATTGCAAGGAGTGCAGAAGAATTGATGCCTTTGAACTGTAGTGCTGGAAATGATTTTGAGAGTCCCCTGGATTGCAAGGAGGTCAAGTCAGTCAGGAAATCAACCCTGACTGCTCCCTGGAAAGACAAATGCTGGAGATGAAGTTCAAGTACTTCGGCCACCAAATCTGAAGAGAGGACTCACTGGAGAAGGCCCTGATGCTAGGAAAGATTGAAGGTAAAAGGAGAACGGGGAGGCAGAGGATGAAATGGTTAGACATCATTGTTCAGGCAGCGGGCGTAGATCTGGGCAGGATGGCAGATGACAGAGGAGCATGATGTGCTGTAGTCCGTGGGGTTGCAATGGGTTAGACTCAACTGTGACTGAACAACAAATTAAGCGTGAGGAAAACTAGGTCCCTCCCTTGATATATCTTAGCTTACCAATCAATCAGTTTATTGTTACGGTCAAAGACCAGCATAAAAAACAAAGCATTCAGAACATGGTTGACCATACTATAGCAGGACTACAAAAGAGATTTTTGAATGCTGTAATCAGACTCAACCAGTAAGATTCAGTTGAAATCACATTATGGTATATGCAGTTATATTAAAAATATGATATAAAAGGATGTGATGTAAAATGTAATATCTACTAAAATTACAATGTGTAAAAATGCTAAGACAATCAGTATTAATAAAAATTCAAGTTCAAGTTCAAGTTGTTTACAGTCCATGACCAGCATAACACACAAAAACCTTAGCTTACCAACTTTTTTTTTCAGATAAGTATCTATGATTCTTCTAACAACTATCTTTTATTCTCCCATTAGTTCATAGGTGTTTTCTTTTCTCTATGCATTTGCACACATAAAAATAAGTTAATCAGCAATGGTCTTCTGTTGTTGTTTTTCTTACATACCCTTGACAAGATATTGTATCCTGATCTGTGTTCCTTGACTCTTCTAATTGTTGGTAAGCTGGTCCTGATATTCCATTGAACCTGCCCCGAGATAAGGGAGGAGTCCTCCGAAAGGCATTCCTGTGGAGCATCCCAGTTCGCTGACCTGGACTGCAGCATGAAGAGAGACTTCTGGAAAAGAAAAGAACACACACATGCACAGTGTTAACCAGGAGAGTCTCAATTGGACAAACTCAAGAATGAATGAATACTAGTTCAATAATGTGTAGAATGCAGAGTTTAAAGCTAGTTAC
The DNA here is from genome assembly GCA_030440675.1 of Furcifer pardalis. NCBI lineage: Eukaryota > Metazoa > Chordata > Lepidosauria > Squamata > Chamaeleonidae > Furcifer > Furcifer pardalis. Next base: position 12,150,549 of record CP126895.1, on the reverse strand, counting down.
AGTAATACCTCGGATAACCCTAAGACTTGGTTCCACAAGTCTTGGTGTTATCCGATTTTTAGTGTTATCTGATGCATGTTAAAATCCTATGGGATGGATCAGATAACATTAAAACTCCACAGAGATACCATTGTAACCGCACAGGCTTTAGCGATTATTATCCGATCCATCCCATAGGACCTTAACGTTATTTGATCCAATTCTCCTCCCCAGATTACTTAACGTTATGCAATTTTAGCGTTATCCGAAGTAAACGTTATCCGAGATATTACTGTACTTCTGATTTGCATTTGATATGTCTTTAGAATCTGAGCCAGGAATCTTCCAGAAGTGTTGAACCACGACTACTATCTGCCATTGTAAGATGATCTGGAAGTTGCCAGTGGAAAAAACTGAATTTGATTCTTATGATTCACAGTTATTTGTTTTCACCAATATCTTATTAAGCCTTCATTGACTGGAAACCCTATCAATGTAATAATGTGGAATCATACTATTTATGTAGTCTGTGCTATTGCACAGGCAATGATTCTATGAAAACCCTGAATGTCAGTTTCTGCAATGATCAGATTTGTGTAAATGGTGTGCTCCTGTCTTGCTGGTAAGACTTCCTGCTCAGCAGACATTCAATGCAACAGTAGTCAATTCAGTTCTTGTCTTTCCAAACAATTTTAGATCATCCATATATAGCAAATGTGAAACGTTCAGTTCTTTCTTAGCAAGTTCATATCAAGTTTGTTATATTTAGAATAGTTGTCAGTGGTGCCATTGGTAACAACAAGAGCAAAGGTGATAGTGAGTCACCTTTTAAAAAATCCACACTTAATTTCAACTTCACCAAATTCTTTTCCACAGGCCATTAACTTTACTGGCCATAGCTTCATTGAAGTCTTCATGAAGCATTGAATGTTGTTGCTAATTCCAAAAATGTCAAGGCATTTCTCAATCCAGCTGTGTGGAACTGAATCAAATGCCTTTTTATAGTCAAGCCAAGCCATAAACAAATTTGTTTGTCTTTTCTTTAAATTTTTGAGAACCAATTTGTCAATCAATAGATGATCTTTGTTTCCTCTAGAGTTTTTGCAGAATCCTTTCTGCTCTATAGGCAACAAATTGTTGTTCTACAAATGTCCATATATCTGGTTTGCAAGTATGCCTGTGAGTAATTTGCAAGTTGTTGTTAGACAAGTTATTGATCTGTAGTTTTCAGGCTCATTTCCCTTTTCTTTAACTTTCTGGATTAGCAGTGTCCTTCCAGTTGTTAACCATTTTTCACCTGCTGGTGTTTCCAAAGCATGATTCATTTGGTTTGCCAATCTTGCACGTAGGTTTGTTAGCCTTTTTAGCCAAAGACCATGTCATCGTCATCATCATCATGTCTGGGTGACCAATCTGCATACAGAAAAGGGACTGCAGTATGCCCTAACTCTCATTCTCACCTCTTCTTGAACCTTTCAAAAATACTTTCCACTGTCATGGGGCAAGAAGAAAAATGTGGGCCAAGTAAACATAATTATGCCTTGTGAAAATGTATTTCACAGTTCTAAGTACTGTTCACACAATTTCAAGAATTCAAATATTAGATTCAAGTACTTGAATGGATTCCTGTAATAAACAATAATATTAATTACTATGAATATGATGAATAATAACCCCCATGATGAGCAATGGTGAACAGAGGCCCACAGTGGTGAAAGGTGCTTTCTCATCATTGCCATCAGTGGGAGGGCAATCAAAAGTGATGGTGAATTTTTGGCAGAATCTGCACCCGCAACCTAGCTTGACTTCAGCAATATGTACAAAGTTCATAAAGTCCAAAACACACAGTCTTTTTCTCTTGCCAAGTTAGAGCACACAGCTCTCTGCTCTGCTTACTCAAATACCACTGACAAGTGTGGGTAGCAGAGGATGATTGGATTATAAACAGTTCCACAGTTGAGAGTAGCTGGAAGAAACTGTGAAGCGATTCTCCTTGTATCCCAGTGGTCTTTGGCTGTTTGTCTTTAAATTGAACACTTTCAAGACTCAGGCATAAATGTTGGCAGTTGAATGCACACAGCAGCACGCCAGGCCAAGGGCAGGCAGAAATGCAAATCCAAAGCCTGCAATGAATGTGCCTCTTAATATGCTCAGAGGCTGTGCTGACTCATAGCACCTGGCCATTCTCTGGAAATAGCCTTAAAGCTACCACAGCCATATCCAGCTTGCAACATAGTGGGACAGTGCTGCCCAGGCACTTAGACCAACAAAAAGCCAGATCCCTGCATCCTAGGAAATGACAAACCAATTTAGAGGTGTTTCTATTGTATGTACATCTGATCTCCACAGATCACTACTTGTCCCTAATTCCTTTGAGCTACTGCTTCACTATTATTTCATCATAACTATAATTTGGAATAGGTGTACATCACAGTAAGGTTCAGATCTCTAGAAAGAAAGGAAAAAAATTACCCGGGAATAGGAATCATAACTATGGGTTCTGGACCATGGATTAAGTAGGCCTGCATACCCAAACTTTTCATTTCTCACCTCACAATCACTGCTCCAGCACCACATTCTGCCCGATTTCTACTGCTGAGCTCTCCTGACACCTTGCCTGGAGAGCTCCTCTATTATATCAGCTGCAGATCTTCTCTGTTGGGCAGCTCTTTAGCTTTCATGATTGCATGTGACACACAAACCACATAGCATAACAGGGAGAGGAAACAGAAGCCCCTTTGGTCTGATTCAGTATAGCAGTTCCTAAGTACTGATTTTCAACAGATTGTATGCACCAAAAATCCTGACCTTGGGAATCTAATGACTTGTAGAAATACTCATTCCCCTTGGCCTCTCTCATTTTGTGAGACTACCTCATTCACCAGTGGGATATTTGCCAAGGCTCTTGCCAATCATCTTTGAACCTTTGTTTCTCAAAGAATTTGCTTTGAGAAGGTTGACACATCCTTTCAACAAGTCAAATAATTAGAAGCAAAGTTATACAAAGCAAGGGGTTCATTCTCTTCTCCCAGTGGAAGTAAACATGTTCGGAAGGCAGAAAACACATCACAGTGAATTTTCAACAACTGTGGAAAGTTCCTTGCTCTCTTTGTTTGGTTTGCACTTTTCGCTTACTCAAACTTGCAGAGCTTTAACAGGAGAGAACATTACTCAGACAACACGATTGGTGGTAGAGTCGAAAGGCAATGTATTGTGCACGACAATTAAGTATTACAAAATAGAATGTGCTTGTTTGTGCAGCATGTATACCCCTGCAGATGCTGGCTGTTATTTATCTAGGATTCTTTGCAAGAAGCAGAAATCTTAGTCTGGTTGTACATAGCCATAAGGAGGAATTAGAACCACTGAGATCTACCTTTCATTGGCATACAGCCCGATTACAGCCATGAGAAATCAAATCACTGCTAAGACAATGGATCCCATGGTGCCGATTGTGTGTTAGACAGAGACATACCCTGAAGTGGTAAAAGAAGCAAGGAAATGCTTCAATGCATCTTTTCTGGCATACCCACCCATTCCTCTCCTTAAAAGAGAAAGAGAGAGAAGTTGGGGGGGGGGGGGAGAAAACAAAAAAACAAATTACAGCACATGCTTGCTGTGAGGTACATTTAAAAGTCGACATCACATTGGCTCTACTATTTTATTTGTGACACCTAGCCAAAGATTGCAAGCTGCATTCCTTAAGGACCACTTAGTCCATTATATACAAGCAAACCTCCAATAAAAGTATCTGAGTTCTGCTCCACAGAAACAATGTTCACAGATATTCAAGACTAGATGAAATTTCTAACTTGAGTGCTCAGTTTTTGCATGTAGATATTTCTATATGCTGAAGATCCGATTTTTAAGAAGACCTGGCTTGAGGCCAGTGAAATGCGAAACATCACAAGCTGTCAAATGGAACAGAATTGCAAATACCATTGTCTCTCAGCCATAAATTGAACTGGCCTGTATTCTGTTCATATTCACAAACAGCTGCAGCTGCGTAGAGAGGCTCACATGGCTTCTTGAACAATCAGCTGTCCACAGCTTTTGGCTCTTTTATTTCAGCTTTTGTTCTCCTTCATTTTCTGGTGTAGGGTTTGATTTTGGTGAAAAAACTAATACATAGTAGCACATATGTAGATCAACACAACAATACATAAGGTGAATCTTGAAGTACTGTATATACTCGAGTATAAGTCTAGTTTTTTAGCCCCCAAAATGAGGTCCAAAAAAGGGACTTGACTTATACTTGGGTCAATGACCCCGAGGCTCCCAAAACTGTGGTGGTGCAAATTCAAATATACATTTAAAAAAAGCACTAACACTACTGTAAAAACTTGAAAAAATACCCACACCAATGTTTGAATTAATTAGTTTTACTGTATTTTCATGTATTTTAATTACTGAAACTCACTAACAGTTGCTGCATTTTCCACCCCCAACTTATACTCGGGTCAATCTATTTTCCTTGTTTTAGAGGTCCAAATTAGTTACCTTGACTTATATTCAGGACAGAAGCGTAGCGTGCCTTGCCGGGGCCCCGTATAAAAATTTGTTTGGGGGCCCTTAGGAAGGGTAAAGATTTGTTTTGCTTACGCATGTTGGGGGTCCCCGTGGCCCGGGGGCCCCATATAATTGATACGGCAGATACGGCGGTAGCTACGCCCCTGATTCTGGATAACTTATATTCAAATATATATGGTAGACATTCATTGAATCATATCCAAACTCTGTTGTTGTTGTTTTGCAGTATTCCAGCAACATTCTGTATTTTCTCTCTTTTTACCTCTTTTATATGAGGGCAAGTGCAAATGAACAGAAGGAAATGAACTCTCTGGAATATACCCAAGTGAATTAAAACATGCACCTTCCAGACCCAGAATTTTAGAATGTCTCCTTCTTAAATTAAAACTCAGGAAAAATAAAATATAGAAGAAAAGAACCCACAAAACAACAGAAGAACAGATTTAATATCAACAATACATTCCTCTCTACAGGATGCCTATTCCAATGAATATTTGAATGCATATTCTTATCCACAACTATTCTTTATAACTAAGCATTAATAAGACATCTAGCAGTATGTTGATCAAGTTGGTAATGATGGAAGTAAGGGAGGGAAGCATGTTTTCAGCCATCAACTAGCATAATCCACGCATATGCAATTGCAGAACCAACCTTGCTCTTGTTACCTTTTCAGCTCCTCCTGTTCTTGTATACCTTGGCAAGGCGGAGGAAACAAAATCGTGGATTCCAGTAGTATTGCCTTTGCAATATCAACACTCATTACACACTCTAACCACTTACTATTTAAGCTGGAGCATGTATATGTTTAGAATGTATAAACACTGTTCTGAAAACCAGACACCTGAGACATTTGGTGGGATTTCATGCTATCTGACAGAGTGGGGATGCAAAGCAGAAATGTCCAGTGGAATTTAAGGAACAGAACTTGCACACCCCAAATTGAAATGGAGGGGATTCAGAGATTTGATTTCATTATTTATTACTCCAATTTTTATACCAGCCACCTAACCAGACAACCACTCTGGGTGGTTCACAATCATAATTAATATCAGAAAAATACATTAACACAATATGTTACTTGGTGATTAAGTTCCACTGATTTTGAGTTGGTGCTTTAATGTGCCAAATATTCCTTCTATTAGGTCTCACTGGGTATGATCCTGAGCTACCTACACATCTGTAACATTTCCTGAAAAAAGTTGACTTGACTTCAATAACTTTCTAGCTTGCTTAGTTTTCTCAACTAGTCTCACTGATATTCTTTGGAAGAACCAATGGAAAAAGAAACTATGAAATAAAATAAAGTTTCTGCAGCAGAAATTCAACCAAAGCATTGGACTTGAGGATTTATATTCCAGTTCTAACTCTATTTACCTGCCAGTAAGTCCCACTTATTTAAATGAAAGCTACCTCAAAGCAAACTTTTGAAGGTTTGCAGCTGTAGCAGCATTTTCAAATGGGTTCATAAATGTTTTGCTGACATGAAGTGCCATAGTATGTATTTCAAAGGGTCTGTAAATTATGATATGAGGCAGAAGAAACCATTCAATTACTTTCTACTTTACTGAGAGACCCAGAGAAGGAAGGTAAGAGTACTTAGTGAACCATCATCATGCCTTTTCATTCTGATTCCATTCTTCAAGTGTTCATGTTGATGATACTAAAAGAGCAGAACCACAAAATATAAGAAAGGTCTAGTAGTAAACATGACATAATTTTGAGGTGTGCAAAAACAACTAAAAAAACAATTAGAGAAACAAAAACTCTCTATGGGAGGTCAGAAAAAAATGCAAATATGCTCAATAACCTCAATATACTAAAAAATAGCAGAAAGGGAACGAAGACTAGATGAGAAGAAAATGGAGAAGGAAGAGACAGACACAAACAGAACAGAAAGAAAATAGCATCTGTTGTCTAGACAAATGTTTTTCTTATTTACATTGAGATGTATGACATCCCCCACCTGGCCCATACCTGAATAAGGATGGACAGATTGGTTCCAATATAGACACCTTGCCATTTCCAAGATCCTGTGAAGTGATCTTCATCTGGGGCTAGGCCTCTCCAGGAGAACCACATTCTTGGAAATGGAGAAGAACAAATGGCTATGACTTGGTGGGGTTACGTCATCGTCATCGTCGTCGTCGTCTTCTTCTTCTTCTTCTTGTGTCATATTTGATTCTGAATATTGTCTATCATGGTGAGCAGCCATGAAGATTGTCCTGGAAACAATATAATCCAGTGGCCTTCCATTTGACTTCTGCTTCACAGTGTGGCATCCATACCCCTGTTCTGGTTCCACAAGTCATTTTCTGGTCCTGAGCACTTTTGGCACACAAAGTCCTCATCAGGCCCAGGCCAGCATTGTTGAAGCTGCTGTCCTCCATCAAGATGGATTCAAGTGTGATTTAATCCACTTGGGAACCATCACCCTTCCCTGTGGACTTTGCCACCCAAAGCTGTTAGTCCTCAGGGTTTTCAGGTTAGTTAACTGCAGCCTGATGATCGGCATTGAGTTGCTGGCAGTATGGTCCACTCTATTACCATAGCAGGTAATAGAGATGGAGATGGGAGGCCAGGGCCAAGTTGAGGCAGAGAGAGACAGAGAATAGGTAACCCAAGGTAATGTCTGTTGACTCTTTTTGCACCCGGGACCGGAGGGGAAGCGAGGAGGCAACTTGAAGGGGCAGATGTGGTATGCATGACCAGGAAAGATTTGCTAGTGGGGCACTGTTCCTCCTCTTTCTCTCTCTTTTTAAACAAAGCTGCCATTATTGTTTTGCTGATTGTAAGCCGCCCTGAGTCGCCATGGCGAGTGGGCGGCAATATAAAACTAACTTACTAACTAACTAACTAACTAACTAACTAACTAACTAACTAACTAAATAAATAAATAAATAAATAAATAAATAAATAAATAAATAAACCTGGCCAGACTCTATAGAATCATTAGCTGCCCCTCCCCCTGGGCCCCCATCAACATATTGTATTGTAATGTATTGTATTGTTTGTAAGCCGCCCTGAGTTGCTATGGCGATTGGGCGGCAATATAAATTTGAACTAATAAATAAACAAATAAATAAATATAAAGCCTGATGCAGTCACTCAGAGATCTCCTCTCCCTCATGTATTAAAAACTGGAGTGTGCAAGATAGGTTTGGGGTTTGGGTTTTTGTGTGTGTGTGTGTGTGTGTGAGATGAAGCTATCAATTTCTTCTTCCTTTGCATTTTGCTTAAAATTATCAGTTCTTAAAAATTATCAGTACTTTGCTTTCTGTTTATCTCAATTATAATTACATTTTTACATTTTATGTGTGGGGTTTTAAAAAAATTGATTACATGAATGATGGATTTAACAGAAAGTTTCTGTGAGGCACTCCATAGTTCTCCTCCTCCTCCCCCTTCTTCAAGTGCTGTATCCAATTCTGAATATTGGCACTCATTATGGTGAACAGTCATCAAGATTTTCCTGGAAACAATATAATGCAGTGATCTTTCAACTGACTTCTACATCACAGCAGGAAACCTATACCACTGCTCCAGTTTTGCAAGTCACATTCTGGTCTAGAGCCCTTATGGCACGTAAAGTCCTCCTCAGCCCTAGACCAGTATGGATGAAGCTCCTACCCTCCATCAAGATGGATTCAAGTGGGATTTAATCCACTTGGGGACCATCACTCTTCCCTATGGACTTCACTACCCAAGGCATTTAGTCCTCAGGGTTGTCATGTTAGTTGACTGCTGCCTGACAATCAGCATTAAGTTGTTGGAAGTATGATCTACTCTATTACAATAGCAGGATAACATGGCCAGACTATGGTCTTCCTGGAAATCTGCAACTAGTTGTGCACACATATCTGAAAACAGTTCACATTACTACTGAGAAGCTATTTTTAAATGTCTCAAATAAAGAAAATGAGAGTTGTCAATAAGAATCAATGGTGAAATGTTTTTTTAAGGCAGCTAGGACTGCATTAGAGAGGCCACCACTTTTAATTGAAAGACAGGTAATTGACAGAAATCCTCCAAACGGACAGGAAGAATATACCAAAACAGTGCAGGGAGGATGGAGAATAATCAGTGAACACGTCACACCAGTAGCCATCTGTGCCTTTGAGATTTGGAAGGAATCATCAAGTATCAACAAGAAATTTGATGTCTTCCAGCAGAGGTGCCTCCACTGAATTTTAAAGATTCATTATTTTGACCACATTACCAATTATGAGGTGCTCAAAGGCGTGGCTTGTGAAAATTACATAACATCATTGCACGAAGAAGACTCCAAATGGCAGGCCATATTTTCCACATCGAGAAAAACAGGGTTCTTAAGGTGGCAATAAATTGGATCCTTTCTAATGCCAAAGGGCAACAAGGTAGCTCTCAAAATACACAGTGAAGAACTTTCATGGCAGATTTAAAGACCCTGAAAATGAGGATGCTGAAGTACTCATCCAAGACTGCCCCCTCACCTGGGCCCACAACAATGGCCTGAGGGAGAAGATTCTATGGCCTGGATGGTGGCTAAGAACATCACCCCCTCCACATCACTCCAGAACAATGGCCTGAAAGTGAAGATTCCATGGCCTGGCAGGCAGCTGAGAACATCGCCCCCTCCTCTGGGCCCACAACAATGGCCTGAGGGAGAAGATTCCATGGCCTGGCAGGCAGCTGAGAACATTGCTCCCTCCTCTGGGCCCACAACAATGGCCTGAGGGAGAAGATTCCATGGCCCTGCAGGCGGCTGAAAACACCGCACCCTCCTTTGGGCACACAACAATGGCCAGAGGGGACTTAGTCTGTGTTCTGCTTTGGTTGTTTTGTGAGATTGTATTTTATTATTGTTACTGTACTGTTGATGTTTTGACTGTAAGCCACCCTGAGTTACCTCAGTGAGTGGGCGGCAATATAAAGCTGCATAAATAAATAAATAAATAAATAAATAAATAAATAAATAAATAAATAAATAAATGCATGCTACATAGCATGGGAGGATCTAAGTCTATGTCACACCAATGGAACATTTTGGGAATTAAAAAGAAGATCAGAGCTGGAGTAGAGAAAGGAGAAGTTGTATGAGAACTCTCAAAAGAACAACTTTACAGGGTAGGTTTTTTTTTTTTTTTTGCAGTAGGACCTAAATGGTTCCCTTGTCTTCTAATTCAAATCTTTTTATGCCTCTGCTAGTGTAGGCAAAATATATAAGTAACACTGCTATACAAACAGTCAGCGGAACCCTAAGAAGTTCAGGTCTACAAGAAATGTAGGAGAAAAAATAGTCGTAAAATATTGCCTGATTGAGAGTTATTAAGTCTCAAATACTGCATGGATGAATGGGATAGAATGTGTGGGAATGGAATATAATGGGAATGTGTGTCTGGAGAAGGAGGAAGTAACACAAAGGTATAAAATATACAAAGAACACTTATCTATTTTCCCCACCAGATCATTGTTGGTTCACATTATTTACAGATGTGTTTACTTAATGTGAGAAGGTAGAACATGCATAATGAAGCTGCTCCATCCTTTCTGTCATCCTCTGAGAATGCAGTCGGAACCATAGAGCCTTCAATATCTTTGGAAGCAATGACTGAAATCCTACTGGTATAACACCTGTAGAAGGTTATCAGCAGAGACCATTCTTCAGCAACTAAAAAACCTTCTATTTCTATCCTTTAGCTTTTCTGACTCCCCTTTCCATTGTGTAGAAGCCATGGAAGCCATGAGCAGAGGATGAACATTTTAATTATGAAAAATGTCCATTATTGGATGTTGACGTTGCTGAGAAAGAGGGAATCTGGTAATTAAAGATGTTCTCTTTCCTTCTTAGGGCTCTCACAACTTCCACACAAGGAGCGATGAGAGCCTTGTCAGGGCACAGGGGTTTGAATGGTCTAACTAGACAGTGTTACCCATCTCTTGTCAATGATGTTAGGCCGGGACTGAAACTCACCAAAGCACCCTCTGTTGGATCCCTTGGGCAAGGTGAAAGTGGAGGAGACATGTCATGGTCCGCCTAGTCAGAGGGTGATGGCTAAAAAACCACATGCAAATGGACTTTATTATCTAGTCCAGGGGTTCTCAACCTGCGGCCCGCTGCACCATTTCATGTGGGCCCACCACCACTTCCACCATACCAAGAAGTGCCATGTGGTGGAGGAAGGGCAAAATGGCCATCCAGCCCCCGAAGCTGTCTGAGGGAGCGTGACCCAGCCCCTGGCTTAAAAAGGTTAAGAACTCCTGTTCTAGTCCGTTTGCATGTGTGAAATGTTGTCGTGGGACATCTACCAATATGTGGATTCTTTGCTGAATAAACATGGAAGATACTGGCCTCAGTCCCTAGTACTGCATTTTTAAAGAAAGGAATCAAAAGCAGATGGTGGTTACTGACTCAGACTATTGAGTGAGACCCTGCAGAACTACTGCCAGATAATTTTGCCCTTTCCAAAAGTTAACTGTTTGTGTGAAGAAAGGAGAACAAGACCACACCTGGAGATCGATCCCTCAGTCCTTAACCAATCATTCATTGATTCATTTCCACCATTCTTTTCATCTGGTGGCCTTAATCCACTATACATGGCTTCCTTTCTTCCTTTATTTTTACAGCTCCTGATACGGAAGTTCAGGGTGAGTTAAAAAGGACTGACTCCATCAGTCACTCCATTGGTTTCATGGCTCTGTGGGAATGTTCTTAACCACTCCACCAGACTTGCTCTTCATAAGGACATCTATAAAGCAGCCACTATACAAACTCAGCTGTGATGATGGACAGCCTTTTGGCAGCTGTCCTGTCACATGTGCTCATCTTATGGCAGGCTAAGCAGCATGGTCACATTCTCCTTTGTCTACTGTACATGTGGATGATTTAGAAAAAGTATTTTTTTTACCCCTTCCCTCCATAGCACATTATTTTCTTCTCAAAACTATGCACCTTTCATGAAGACAGCTAGGGTTTCAAACTACCAGCTTCTTTGTGCTAGTATTTGTGAATTAATCAAAATGCCAGCGTAGTCTGTATTCTTCATTCACAGTATGTACAGCCTGATCCTGTGAAATGCCTCTCTTGAAAGGACTTGGACTGTCCTCAAAATGCCCAGGATATTTTGCCTGAACATCTTCCAAACTTTGCCTTCAGTTTTGCTTTGCCAACATTTCATGCAAGAAATAAGAATACACTTTTTGATTGTGTTAACCTTTAAAAATTTTTTTATCTTTCCTCAACTTTTCCTATGTATTATTTTCCTCATCTGCAATTGATTTTAGGTAAACTTTTAAAGCAATCATTTCTCATCTGAAAAACAGCACTATAGAAATTCTTCCATTCAGAGGGCCTAGCTTTTAGATTGTAGATGGAAAAGTGTATCTCATAAAAAAGGAGGGCAGGGTGGTAGAACTTCCCAAGCCTATGCTTTCCTTACCTGCTTGTCACAGTTTCTACATGAATGGTACTCTAAAATCCTCTTGAATTTTGCATAAGGCAAGATCAGGTACATTGATAACAACATGCTGTTTGGCCTGATGCTCCTCTGAAGCTGCAGGAGCTAGACTTAATCCCAACGTGTTTAAAAGCCATTAAATTACTTGGCACATGAGTAAGTCTAGTATAAAACAGCCAGATAGCTATCACATTTGTACATCACATGTAATATCGCACTGTACAGGAACCTATGAACAAGTTGCACAGTGCATGAAACCAGGGAAAAGGTTATAAGTCACCGTTGTTTGGTGGTGTTTTGCTTGCTCCATGGAAACAATTGTCTGACATATTAAACAGCAAATTATAAAAGTACAAAAGCAATCACCTATAAATTAAGTCAGGCAGTTAATTATGTGTTTTTGGTAATGACTTACAGCAGCCCTAATAGGCTTTCAAGCAGTGGTGGGTTGTCAAAATTTCTGCTACCCCACTGTGATGTCATGGACGTTGTGGGCGTAGCCGACATCATCATGTCATGGGCGGAACAAAAAATAAAAAATATCTGCACATGCGTCAAACCTCCGTTTGATGCATGTGCAGTTCTTTTTTTGTGTGTGCATGCATCAAGCCTTTATTCGGCGCATGCACACTAAAAAATAGAACTGCACATGTGTCAAATGGAAATACATTTCTGGAGGGGGCCGGAGAGGTGACAGAACCGGTCACCCAGGGGTTTACCCCCCCCCGGTGACCCCTTTTGATGGGGTGCTACCAGTTTGGGCAAAACGGTCCGAACCGGTAACATCCCAGCACTGCTTTCAAGGCAAATGAACATTTTAAGGAGTGCTTTTTAACAGTTCTACTTTCCCAATGGGTTTTCGTGACCAAGTGAGGATTTTGAACTCTAAACTCCAGAGTCCTAGTCCATCACTCAATCCACTACAACACACTCTATTTCCAAAATCTAGTCAAGTCCATCTATATTTCTGGAAAGCATATATCTAAAGCAATTATAAAGGTAAAGGTAATAGTATAGGTCTCCCTTGTCTATCGTGTCTGATTCAAGGGGGCTGCTCATCTCTGTTTACCGAAAAAAAGCCAGTACTGTCTGCATCTGCAGATTTTTTTTGGTCACGTGGCATGACTAGATGCTGGAGCACACAGAACACTGTTACCTTTACCCCTAAAGTGGTCCCTATTTATCTACTTGCAATTTCTTGTTTTCAAACTACTAGGTTGGCAGGACTTGGGACAGATGACAGGTGCTTACTCCATTTTGCAGCACTTGGGTTTTGAACTGCCGACCTACTGAACATCCAGTCATCAAGCTCAGCATGTTAACCACTAAGCCAACATGACCCAAGGGCAATAATATAAACACACAAACATTACTTTACACACAAAGATAGTATCTTGCCAATAGATTAAGACATACTGTACTTCCAGATAAAGGGTTGGGATATTATTGCTCCATCCTTTTAACAATAAGAAATGCTTATTTTACATGTTTGTGGTGTTGTCATGTGCAATCAAGTTATAAATGGATTATAGTGATCTTAACAGCACTTTAAAGTTAATTGAGATATTTAAGTTGTGGTTTTACTAGTTCCACACCCACCACCAGTGAGTTACTATGGCTGAGTGGGGGATTTGGGGTACACAGAAAGAGCCTCCTCAAAGATTGTGGTGTTCTTGAAGCACAATCAGGCATATCCTTGTAATGGCAACCTTGTGTTGCCAGCTAATCTTTCTCACACTAGGTCAGGTGAAAGGACTTGCAGAATGAACTCACCAAAATGTGCCTTCAATCTGGTAGTTCAACATCTGGTGTAGACAAGGAAGAAGAAGTGGACGATTTGAACAAGTCCATCATTCTATCCACAATGCACCATACTGATTACTGTATCTCTTTTTACACTGGCTGCTGCATTATACCATAACCATAAATTATACCATAAACATAAATTTTAAAAAAGTGTCTTCTCAAGGTTATTGCACCTGTTTGGTCTGTCATTGTGAAAATCTTTAAATCCCACCTGCACATTTTGAGTTTCTTCCAGTTCTTGGTTCATACTGGGCTACGAGACTTTGCTTTCCCTTCCTGTTTGGAAATGTGTGTCTATTTCACACACGCTTTTCATAACATATATACTTTTTGTGAACTTTTGTGTGTGTGATGTAGACATTTTAATAACATTCCCCAATTACTAAGGCATATTCATGCGCATTTTTCAAAGATACCCATTCTTAGTTATGTGTATTTATTCCTCTACCATTTAAAAGGGAAACAAATGAAGAATTTGATGCTTATGGCCCCCATGAAATAACTGGAAGGGGGAAAGTATGTGATTGCTTTATTAATCATCTTACAAAGCATAAATGGGACAGTTTTGGTTTTTTAAAATGCAATTTCCCTATTATTTCTAGTTTGATTTATTTTATTTATTTATTGACTTACTTGATTTGTTTAATCCTTTTATCACTTGCTTCTTACCTGACCAATGGCTATCTATGGGGTGTGTGAAGCAGTCACATATATCAACAAGATATGAAAGCTACCTGTGTAATGAGAGAGCTGTGATGTCATATATACAGCTCATCAGTTGCTGTTGTAAGAGCGCCCTACTCACTAGTCAAGATGGCTGAGATCTAGTTCAGATGATATTTGAAGCAAGGATTTACCGAGAATTACTCTCACCTGAGTCTAATCCCATGCCAGAGCAGACCTGTGTCCCTGCATAGAGGAACGTTTGGATCTGGCACAACTTGGCTCCTCCATCCACCCAATCTTCATCGTTTCAGGTGCCACAATTCTCTCTGTCTCCAGAGGACCAGATGGCATCTGATCTTAGCCAGCAGAGCAGTTGTACCCTTCTGCTGGTAGGTCTCTGAGAACAGGCAGCACAAAGGAATTCTGCTGGCACAAGAGCATTACAGGTGGCTGCAAGAGACTTCTGCTCATTCCAGACCAGCAGTGCATCTTTGAGTTAGGCTTGCCCTGCTAATCATTAAGCAATAGGCAGAGATTTTCAAATGCATCCTTGAATGGGATTCACTGCTTAAAGTACAGCTAACGTCCCTTGATGGTAGCATGGTTTCTCCACAGCTGAGACAGTGCATTACCAAATGGATACAGAAGACATTTTAATGATGGCTGGAAGAAGATTTTGAGCTATATTTCACTGACTTTTTACCTCCATAAGATATTTTGTAGTAGATAATGCCAGTTAGGAATACACTAATCCATTGTTCTGGATAAGCATGCAAGTAGTAAATCTTGGTTTTTTTCCCCACAATCTTGAAGCAGCACCCTGAACATCTTGAAAGCCAAAAGTGGGAGAGCCTGAAGAGCACTCAACGGTTTCCCCCTTCACCTCAGATCATCACAAAGCTCACCAGGAAAAGCGGTGGAGGGGAAAGCCATTGAGTGACCCCCTCACCAGCGGCAGAGGGGGAAGCTGTTTGGTGACCTTTGTTGGAGCTCTTCAGGCTCTCCCGCTTTCTGCTTTCAAGATGTTCAGGGTTGCTGCTTCAAGATGGTGGGGGGAAAAAAAACAAGTTTTACTACTTGCGTGCTTATCCAGAACTATAAAGAGCGCCTCACTTAAAGAGTAACTCGCTTAAAGAGCAGAATTTTCTCTGAATCTTCGCTTTGCTTAACAAATAAAACCAACCAAAAACTTGCTTAACAAATAAATCGAGGTTTGTTATCCCCTCCCCCTTGGTCATTTACAATGGTGTTTCGCTTAAAGAGCAAACTCGCTTAAAGAGCAATCCTGTGGAACGCATTATGCTCTTTAAGTGAGGTATAACTGTATTCCTAACTGGCATTGTCTACTAAAAAATCTCTTATGGAGGTAAAAAGTCAGTGAAAGACAGCTCAAAACTTTCTTCTAGCCATCATTAAAATGTCTTCTGTATCCATTTGGTCCTTGAATGGGAGGTAGCTTTGTTTTGATTTCTGCAATGAAAACATGATGCTGTCAACCCGTAACTAAAAGTTCCTCTTTATGGACCGCATAAGAGGCAGAGGGTCCAAAGCAAGTTATTGCTATTTGGCCAGAATGAAAATATACCGAGAACGTTTGAAAGCTGTTGTCATGGTCTGCTTATGGCAGGATGGGTCATTAACTTCATGAACACAGATAAGGCAGAACATGAAGAAAATCTTATATTGTAATTGCTTCTGGGAATACAATTGTCTCATTCACTGGTCTGTGACTACAGATTTGATGACATCCTTAATGCTTAAGGCCTTCTACATAAAAGAAAAGAGAAGAGAAGGGGGGAGAGAAAATCAACAGAAGTTGGAAGTATAAGAGGAAAAATGACTAAGAGAAGAAATATTGGACACCTCCTTAATTAACAGAGTGAAGTTTCTTTAATGCGTTACACTCTCAAATATCTCCTAGGTTACTTTGTGCAACTGTCCTGCGTATGTTTTACAAAATAAATGGGAATGAAAAACCACTTTCTTACCTGTGTGGCTTCATAGGCTGGCTTCCTCTGTTAGGAGACAAGGCTTCAGGAAAGGGCTGAGTTCCTGAAAAACTAGATTCCATCATTTTTTCCATCGCTGGCTCCAGATGTCTGTTTGCCTTTGAGTACTGCAGCAAATGGAAAAATAAAAATAAAAACTAAGTTAAAAAATAAGCCAATTATGCTTTGAAAGCTATCCATCATGGAATCATATCATTGCAAGGGAGTTAGTCCAACTGTCTGCTCAAAATCATCATCTTCAATACTGGCTGAAGCTACAAAAGCTTAGTCAATGGGGCCCCAGCCTTTAGTGTTATTATCGTAGAACTTGTAACATTAGGAAATTTGTACTGATATTCAGATTCTAACACAGGGCTTGGAAATGTGCCAGTCAATCTGTCTGTTAATTTTGAACTACAACTCAGAATCTTTAACCAGCTAGGATTCTGGATACTGTCCTTTCCAAGCCTGGCCTAATACACATTTACAATAAGAAGACGTATGTTCATAGCATCTGAGTTGTTCACAAATCTTCTTCTTAAACCAGGGGCTGGCAACCTATGGACCATGGGCCAAATCCAGCCCACAGTGCCAAATCATCCATCCACTGCCCTCACTCCAACTGTTGCTTCACCAGAAGGAGCCATGGCAATGTTTACAGCCGCTGTAGAAACGTTTATGGCAGCCATGGACCTGTTTACGGCAGCTGCAGATGGGTTTACAGCAGCATTTATGGCAGGTGGACCACCAGTCTGGCGTCCTCAACTGTCTGAGGGAGCATAACCTGGCCCCCAACTTAAAAAGTTGCCAACCCCTGGCTTAAATACACCCCATATGCTGCCCCCTGATATCCAAAAAGGAGCAAAGGCAGAGACTCTTAAACTAGATCAGAGCTTTAGTCTATCTGTGCCAGACTTATGAGCTTTAGTTGAAGTGAATCTCCATAGTCTTCAGCAGGGATCTTGGGGCACACAGAAAAATCCTCCTTGAAGATTGTGGTATTTTTGAACCTCAATCAGGAGTGCCCTGGTAATGATAACCTTGTGTTGCCGGCTAAGCTTTTTTACACTTGGTCAGGTGAAAGCAACTGCAGAATGAACTCACCCAAGGTGCCTTCATTTTGACAGTTTCACGTCTGGCCTAGACATGGAAGAAGGAGACAGAGAAGGGACCTTTTGTGTTCCTGATGTTACCTGATATCCTTCCGGTCTAGGGAAAGATCCTGGAGTTTTCTAGAGGAGCAGAATCTAGCAGGGTGTATGGAGGGGAGATAATGGGCATGTAACAAAATCTGGCAAATCATAAATGGAAACTAGTAGGTCCAAGATAGGGCAAGACCAAAATATTTATGCACCTGCTTTTCCCATTTATCTAAGAAGCTTACTAGTTAAGCGCTCCAGAATATGATTTTACTGGTAAAGTACTGGCTGGTTGGAAACCTGACTCAAAAATGAAGGGGGAGGTTTTATTCATGCTGGTAGTCTTGCTACAGGCATCTGGCTGCTACCAGGCAAACAGAACATGGGACTAAATAGGCCTTTGTTCAGACCCAGCTGGGCTCTTCTGAGGTTCTAATGTATAAAGCTAGAATATGCCAACTGATTTTTTTAATCACTCAGTACTAAAACCCCCAGTGCTTTCTTTTGTTCTATTTTGGATTCATTGATAAGTCTGGTCTTACTGCTTAGCAACAGAAAATATTCTACAGATAATGAAGCCTATGAAAGGGCCTTGCCATATATTTTGTGTCTACTTTCTGACAACCAATACTTGTGTTTCCAAACTGATATCTCATGTAAACATGTTTTTGAGATGGAAACTTGTATGTAAAGGGTATAATTATTTCTTTACTAAAACATTTTAAAAACATCCTTCATCTTACTAGAGGAGTGCATGTATATAACTAATAAAGTGCAATGCAAACATTAGAACATGATCATCATTGTAAAAGAGATAAGAGAAAAAATACACAGGACAGATGAAACCAAGTAATCAAAATGTCTTTATAAGTGAAAGGAGTTCAAACTGGTGCCAAAACAAGGGTAAGTAGCATTTCTATTGGGAAAGGATCGCATAGCTGGAGCACCATAACTAAGAAGATTATTTCTATTATCGACACCAAGGTTCTTTAAAAAGAACATGTCATGAGGATCTCAAATCAAGGACAGGCTGATATATAGAAGCTCACTCCTCAGACAGACAATGATTTTGCCCTGATCTTCCAGAGATGGTATCTATTTTGTCCTCCAACTCTGTTTTTATGAAGCTCAGCTAGGAATCCAGATACTGTACTTAGCTAATGATGAGAATATCAGAGCTATACTCCGTTGTTGAATATCTCATCCCATTCACAGTTCCTCTCTTCTTCCTGCATTCACAAAGAAAATCTAGTACAATGGTGGTGAACCTTTGGCATGTGTGCCAGAGGTGGCACTCAGAGCCCTCTCTGAGGGCACCTGTGCAGTCACACCAGCACAGAGTTCATCCCACTTCTCTGCCCAGTAGCCCAATGGGAGCAATTTCTCCTCCCCCCCCACCACAGAGTTCACCCTGCCCCTCTGCCCAGCAGCCCAATGGGAGCATTTCCTTCCTCTCCTATTGCTGTGTTGGCACTTTACGATAAAAATATGATGTTTTATTGTGGGGATGTTTTTTATGTTGGGTTTTGTAAAGTTTGGTGTGAACTGTCCGGAGTCACCCCTTGTGAGGGGGCGATGGTACAAATCTAATAAATAAATAAATAAATAAATAAATAGTGGGTTTTGGGTTACAGTTTGGGGACTCAGTCTCTAAAAGATTCACCATCACTGATCTAGTACATCCTTGAAGAGATGGAAATCCCCATTATC
The DNA here is from genome assembly GCA_030440675.1 of Furcifer pardalis. NCBI lineage: Eukaryota > Metazoa > Chordata > Lepidosauria > Squamata > Chamaeleonidae > Furcifer > Furcifer pardalis. The sequence goes on along the minus strand of CP126895.1, from coordinate 12,131,295 downwards.
TTCAATATGCTGGGGCAAATATATTGGGTTCTGCAGAGCCCTGTATGTGCAACATGATTCTGCCCTGGCGATGTCAGAACTTTTGCCAAATTATTTGCTTTCATTTATTAAGGTTGTGTCCCCCCCACAAAATTTTTTTTATCAAGAAACAGTTTTCAAGCTCTACAAGATTTGTTACCTCAGACACGAATGAGACAAGTAAGCATTATTTCTAGTTGGCGACGTCTTTGAAAACTATCCAACATGGACTTATAACATTGCAACACTTTACAGATATTACAGATAGCAAAAAAGGCAGAAAAGTGGGTGCTCAATCAAGTCAAGCCTGAACTTTCAATAGAGCAAAAATGAGTAAATTGTGGCTATCCTACTGTGTACCTATAATGAGAAATACAGAACTGGCCAGAAAAAAATACAATATTGCTTGAAAAAGTGCAGGAGGCAGCAGGAAAAGTGTAAAACTGGGTTGATTCAATAATGGAAGCCATAGCTGTTAGTTTGTGGGTCCTGAGCAAATCTTACTAGAAGATACAATATCATTAGCAAGGGGGGGTGTAAGTAGAGAGAATAACATGAGAAGCTGTTGGTTTGCAAGATCTGAGTAGAGCTGTTAATGATAGGATATTTTGGAGGTCATTAACTCATATAGACACCTTGCAGCTCAAGTGACTTGGGGGTTCTTTTATTTATTACTATATATTTGTACAGTGATAAGACAGGTGGGACAAACAGAAAGACTCCACTAACATCAAATAAGACCATACCCAGACAAAAAACAAAACAAAAAAACCCCCAATAATTTCTCAGTTTAAATATCTGGCAATTAGATCATATCAGAGAGAAAACAGAACAGAAAAAACAGTGTAGCACTTTAAAAACAAACTGTTTTAGTTTGATGTTCGATTTCATGGATCAAGTCCACTTTGTCAGACAATTAGAGATAACACAGTTAGAGACTGGGCTAGACTCTGAAGTGCTTTTGGGTAAACTTTCTCAGACTAGGTCAGGCGAAAGGAACTGCAGAATGAACTCACTAAAAGGTGCCTTCATTTTGGGAGTTTCATGTCTGGCCTAGACGCAAGTAGGAGGAGGAGGAAGAGGAGGAGGAGGAGGAGGACGAGAAGGACGAGGATGAGAAGGAGGTGGAGAAGGAGAACAAGGAGGAGATGACCACCACCATATAACATTTATTTTGAACCATCCACAGCTGTTCCCAAATTCAGTTTGCTTCTGAGTTCTATTCAGGATGCTTCCTTTGATCTATAAAGTCTCAAAATATCTTTAAACTGGAAGCTTTTGATAACCAAACTGAGTCACTCAAGGGTCTGCCCCCAATCCCCTGCCTACAGGAACTATCTTTCTACAACAACTGTCTCCACCATCCCTCTGACCTCTAGTCTCTTGTCTTGTTCCCAAAAGAGACTCATCTCAACCTCAGAGGCAATTCTATGTGCCAAACGTCAGGCACCAAGTCAGAGCTCACCACTCTGCTACCAAATGTCATACTCACCTGATTAGCTGGTTGGGGAAGCCCCCTTCCATTCCCCCTTGAATCCTACTTCTTTCTGACTTTAGTACATATAGTATTCTTCTTCTTCCATGTCTAGGCCAGATGTGAATGCCAAAATGAAGCCACCTTTGGTGAATTCATTTCCACAGTTCCTTTTGCTTGATCTAGTGTGAGAAAGATTAGCCGGACCAGGGTATGCCCGATTTATTTATTTTATTTATTTATTATTCATAACTATCAACCACCCTCCTCTGAGGTGACCCAGGGTGGCTCACAATTAATAAAAAAAAACACAATAAACCATTAAAAACATTCTTAAAAACATTAATAAAACATTAAAAACTTTCCTAAAAACCCTCAATATAAAACATTAAAATAAAAAATACCACAATCATCGAGGAGGCTCCTTCTGTGTACTCCAGTACATGTAGTGAAAAGAGATGAAGAATTGTAGCTGATAACTATTGCTAATAATCTGCTAAAGAATGAATGAAAGTAAATAAACTTTCAGCCTTCACAATGCATTGTACTGTATCTTTAATGTGGAAAAGCAATTAACTTAAAGTTTAAGTCTAGGAAAGAAAGTTCATTGATTCTGCAGAATGCAACATATTTCAGTTTTAAATAAGTTTTATGCTAACTATTTGCTTGTACAATGCCCAGAGTGGGGTACCACCCAAATGGGTGGTATAAAAATGTAATAAATAAATAAATAAATAAATAGGCTGAGTTTTATTATGACATATGCTAATTCAGCATGATAAAAAAAAAGCTTTCAGTGCCTAAGGCAACCTATAGCCCATTGGCTGGATCCGGCCCATGGTGCCAAATCAACTAGCCCACACCCTTGCTCCAGCCACCACCTCTGCCGGAATCAGCCACGGACTCATTTACTGCTGTTGTAAACATGTTGTTACAACAGCCGTAAATGAGTCCACAGCTGATTCAGGAAGCAGCAGCAACTGGACCACCAGTCTGGCCTCCCAAGTGTCTGAGAGAGCATGACCTGGCCCCTGACTTCAAAAGGTTGGTAACCCCTGACCTAAGGCTTCTTAGAAGACAAACACTGATGTTGTGGGGAAAAACAGTAGAAGGTAGCAATGATAGAATTGGAGAGAAGGGGAGGAAATAAAAGCATAAATATTTTCTGTCACACTATGAAAGTTTTCCTTACATGGTCCTGCCTCCTTCTTTCTCTTTCACACAGACGCCTGAAGATGAATCCAGAGTCATATCTTTTTACCATCCATTGTTAGTTGTACAGTAAAACCCCGGGTTACAACTCCCTCAGTTTAAGTTTGCAATGGCAAATTCTATGGAAATGCTGTCGCGGTTTACAACGATCAATTCAGGACCATTTTTAAAAATTTTCAATGCATCCCTATGGATGTTTCAGTTTACAATTTTGATGCCTTTGAGATCTGGTGTTGTAGGAGAATTTTGAGAGTCCCCTGGACAGCAAGGAGAACAAATAGGTCAATCGTAGAAGAAATCGACCCTGATTGCTCCTTAGAAGGTCAAATAGTAAAGATGAAGCTAATGTACTTTGGACATCAAATGAGAAGAGAGGATTCGCTTGAGAAAGCCTTGATGCTGGGAAAGGTGGAGGGCAAAAGAAAAAAGGGGTGGCCAAAAATGAGATGGCTAGATGGTATTGTAGAGACAATGGGCACAGAACTGAGCGAGTTGAGGGGGATGGTGGAGGACAGAAGTACCTGGCAGACAGTGATACATGGGGTTGCAAAGGGTAGGAATCGACTGTGTGACTGAACAACAAAAAAATTATAGTAACTGAATGGTAAGAGGAACTACAACACAGACTGTGAGTTGTAATGGGCTCAGTAAACTTCTATGTCTAGCAGCCCTGCCAACTCAGAACCACACAAAAATCTCAAATCCTGTCTATAAGGTAGTTGAGCATAGGTTACTGGTACTGCACCCTAAACCCAAATTTCAGTGGATGTTCTTTCTGAAGGGTAATACTTGGCACATCTCTGGCTGATTGATTGGGCTGAGGAAATAGGTGTGCTTAATTCATTCACAACTGGTCCTCATGTCATGAACCCACCTCACCTTTGATGTTGTACAAGCACTTCCTCTACTTCTGTATGCCTGCATCCTGCCATTAGGTCTCTCAAAATATATCAGTTTCTTACACAGTGCTGTTATTGTGTGACAGAGCAAAACAACATTCTATGAGGCAATTTTACAAATGGAAGCACTCCACACAAAAATTATAACTTTTATACTGGGTTTCAGATCAGCACCAACTTTTGCACAGATGAAGAAGACATCAGATGGGAAGTGGGCGTGCAGTACCTGTATTAATGGCTTTGTATTATTGTACGTATTTTCTAATCTCTAGAACTGCAGCAAATAGAAGTTTCAGAAACACACTATGAGCCAAGCCACAGGTGAGTGTAGTCTAAGACAATGTACTGTCCCCCCCCCCAAAAAAAAAAAAAAGCAAATTGCTTTCTCCTCTCCATATCCAAAAGCTAACTGTCCTGCCAGCTGAATCTTCTTCCTTACAGTACAACATACACCAGTGCAAGTGAACAAGCTAGTTTAGAGGGAGTAAAGCAGGTTATATGAAACCCATAGATCTGTCTGGCATAAATTAGCCTTCTCTCCCATCTGTCACTTGAGCAGTTACGTCAATCTGCCTAACAGCTAAGCCTGCTCAGGCGGCATGTGAAGTATTCAACCTACATCTACACATTCTGTGTCAGCTAGTATTCTTGGATATTATTTTTCAACTGTTGAAATTCCCTGAAGCATCCTAGAAAGATGATGAGGTGTTTATCAGCCAGACCAAACTGAGCGCTGCTACTTAACCTCATCGGATTGATCCCACCTTTTCCTGCCAAAATGCTACCTGCTCTCTGTCAGTCCTTTCTTTTCCTCTTTTTTTGCTGTGTATTGATTCTGTACACAAGAGACACTGTTTTTTGTAAATCTACACCTTGTCCTCAGGTCATGAACCCACCTCATCTTTGATGTTGTACAAGCACTTCCTCTACTTCTGTATGCCTGCATCGTGCCATTTGGTCTCTCAGGATATAGTCTTACCTAGTGCTGTTATTGTGTGGCAGAGCAAAACAACATTCTATAAGGCAATTTATAACTTTTACACCAACTTTTGCGCCAACTTTTGCACAGATGAAGAAATGTGATGTTTCTCTTTTCCAAATTTAGTGATATTTGATAAAAGCATTTTAGTTATGATTTTAAAGCTGGGGTTCCCAACCTATGGCCTGTGGGCTGGCCCCTGACTTGCGGCACCATTACATGTGGCCCGCTGCCACCACTGCTGCACTTGGAAGTGGAACAGCTATAAAATGTACCCATGCATGCATAAACGTGATTACATCAGACATAAATGCACTCATGGCTGTCATAAACATGAAAGTGGGTGCATTTATTTCCACTTCCTGGGGGGGGGGAGTGTTATCCGGCCCACCCAGCTGCCTGAGGGCATGGTCAGGCCCACAGTGTAAAAGGTTGGGAAACCCTGTTTTAAAGTAAATACATGCTTTACCACCATGCAGACAAAAATCAACCTTTTTATCTGCAGATAAGAAATGGCTGAAATATATTTTCAAACACCTGTTTCTTAACCTAAAAATAATATAAATTGTTAGATCATCAAGCCAATCCATCCATTAGTTGTAGAAATATTTTAAAGTCTAATCACTTCTTTTAGTAGCAATAGCAATTACACTTATACAGTTGTACCTCACTTAAAGAGCATAATGCGTTCCACGGGATTGCTCTTTAAGCAAGTTTGCTCCTTAAGTGAAACACCATTGTAAGTGACCACTTGTGACTTCTGGTGGGGGGGGGGATTGCAAACCCCAATTTATTTGTTAAGTGAGTTTTTGGTTGGTTTTATTTGTTAAGCAAAGGGAACATTCAGAGAAAATTCTGCTCTTTAAGCAAGTTACTCTTTAAGCAAGGCGCTCTTTTGTGCGAGGTTTGACTGTATAGTAATAGTATAGTAATATCACTCCCTCACTCTTTTTAGATGTCGGGGTAATTTTTACTGCATTTTTAATTGGGGGGTTTACTGATTTTAAGTTTTTTATAGTTCTCTGGTGGGATTTATGTGGTTCATGATGTGATTGTTGTATGCCACCCATAGTCACTCGCTGAGTGGGCGGCAATACAAATGTGACTAATAAATAAATAAAATAAATAAATATTCTGCCCCATAGCACTTAGTGCACTCTCTGGTCGGTTCACAAATTAATTAGCATTTTGTCCTTAAAATGATGGATACTCATTTTACTGACCTCAGAAGGATGAAAGGCTTAGCCAACCTTGAGATCTAGTCAGGATTGAACTCATAACATTTTGGTTGCAGTACAGAAGATTAACCACTGCACCATCAGGGTTCTTTTAAACACACAAATCAGCCATTTTATAACTCTGGAGCATGTTCAATAGAAGTTTTTTGCTCTTAAAGGCCAGACACTGCAAAAACAGTCTCCAGAGTATCCTCTCTCCCTGATTTGCAAAGGCAAAAATTTAACGAGAGCAACTTTTGATTTACCCAGCAGGAAGGCTGGCTTTTCACTTTAAAATTACCTTCATTTCTCTTGGAAATGTCTCACTATTATTTTCTTGCCATACTCACCCCCTGACAATCACAATTAGAAATAAATAATTCTGGATTCTGATTGATTATAAATAGCATTTTAACATGTTAGGATTAATGATTCCCTATTTCTTGGCATGCGTCCTCAAAGGAGTCCTTGTGGTACAGTGGTTAAACTGCAGTAGTGCAGTTAAAACTGCTGACACAGTGAGTCTGGATCCTGATGGGACTCAAGATTGACTAACCTCAGTGGTAGGAGTCAGCAGGTTCGCCCCAGTACGTTAGAACCAGTAGCAGAAATTCTGGCTGGCCCCGCCCATCCAAGTTTTGACATAAAGTAGACCCAGAATGAAGCAGGCCAAAAACTGATAGAGTTCTGCCAAGATAACGCACTGGTCATAGCAAACACTCTCTTCCAGCAACACAAACGGAGACTTTACACATGGACATCACCAGATGGCCAACATTGAAACCAGATTGATTACATACTCTGCAGCCAAAGATAGAGAACCTCCATACAGTCAGCAAAAACAAGACCAGGGGCAGATTGTGGCTCAGATCACAACCTATTGGTCACAAAATTCAGACTTAAACTAAAGAAAATAGGGAAAACAATTAGGCCAGACAGACATGACCTACACAATATCCCTAAGGAATACACAGTGGAGGTGTGGAACAGATTTAATGGCTTGGACCAGTTAGACAGAGTGCCAGAAGAATTATGGACAGAGATGCAGGACATCATGCATGAGGCAGCAAGGAAAACTATACCAAAAGAAAAGAAGCATAAGAAAGCTAAGTGGTTGTCCGATGAGGCTCTTAAAATAGCAGAGGACAGAAGGAATGCAAAAGGCAAAGGAGAAAGGAAAAAATGCAATCACTTGAACACAGAATTACAAAGAAAAGCAAGGAGGGATAAAGAAACCTACCTGAATGAACAGTGCAAAGAAGTAGAGGAAAACAATATCAGGGGTAGGACTAGAGATCTTTTCAAAAAAAATTGGGGAAATCAAGGAAACGTTTAAAGCAAAAGTGACCATGATAAAGGACAAAAATGGAAAGGAGTTAGCTGATGCAGAAGAGATTAAGAAAAGATGGAAAGAGTACACAGAGGAACTCTACAAAAAGGACCTCAACACCCCTGATAATTTCAGTGATGAGGAAATTGAACTTGAGCCAGACATCCTAGAGAGTGAAGTCAGAAAGGCCCTAAAAAGCACTGCAAACAACAAAGCCAGTGGAGATGATGGTATCCAAGTTGAACTTTTCAAAGCCCTACAAGATGATGGAATCAAATTATTACATTCTATATGCCAGCAGATTTGGAAAACACAACAATGGCCACAGGATTGGAAAAGATCAGTATATGTTCCAATCCCCAAAAAGGGAAATGCCAAAGAATGTTCAAATTATCGAACAATTGTGCTCATCCCACATGCTAGCAAGGTGATGCTCAAGATAATACAGGATAGACTGCAGCAGCATGTGGAGAGAGAATTACCAGAAGTGCAGGCGGGGTTCAGAAGAGGCAGGGGGGATAGAGACCACATTGCCAACATACGTTGGATCATGGAAAAAACAAAGGAATATCAGAAACAAGTCTACTTCTGTTTCATTGAATACACTAAGGCCTTTGACTGTGTAGACCACAACAAAATGTGGCAAGTAATTAAAGATATGGAAATACCAGAACACCTTATATGCCTCATGAGAAATCTGTACATGAATCAAGAAGCAACAGTTAGGACAGAATGTGGAATGACAAAGTGGTTTGGAATAGGAAAAGGAGTAAGACAAGGCTGCATTTTATCACCCTGCTTATTCAACTTATACACAGAGCACATAATGTGCAATGCAGGGATGGAGGAATCACAATTTGGGATCAAAATTGCTGGGAGAAACATCAATAACACAACTATACAAAAAAAAAATCCTGGCATGTGCTTCTGTTTTATACTAATTTCAGGCTGCTGATTATAAATATGATCTCAGATTTGCTCTATCACATCATATTTTTATGCTATTGGCCAACCCAATTGTCATTCCTGACTGCATGTTGGTGCGAGTCAGTTATAGAATTATAGTGACAAAATTAGTGATTATAATGTGATATTATGTAGATAACCTTATTTATGTATATATATTTTAGTGGTTTTCTTGCTGTTGAGTCTCAAGCCAGCTTTTGTACTCTCTTCTTTCAACCTAATAAGCAGCCACTTCTTTCGGTCTTCCTCACTTTCTCCCATTAGGGTAGTATCATCTGCATATCTCAAACTGTTGATGTTTCTCCCAACAATTTTGATCCCAACTTGTGATTCGTCCAGCCCTGCATTGTGCATTATGTGCTCTGTGTGTAAGTTGAATAAGCTGGGTGATAACTCTGTATGTTGGCGGCAATATAAATATAGTAAGTAAGCAAGCAAGCAAATAAATAACTTCATTTCCTGTTCAACAACCCTTGATTATTCAGGAGAAGTTGTGATGTACCTCAGGGACCTGTCTCTCAGTTCTTCTCATTTGTTGCTTTTCCATCTATAGGTTGCCAATAATTTCTGTTAGCCTGCAAAACACAGTACAGTATGGCTATTTTGTCCACAAATTTTTCTTTCCTATTTTAGTGGGAGAGGGACAGTAGCCTTAAACTATTCTTTGCCTCAGTGAGACAAAGAGACTGGTTGTTGTGGTAACGTGCTGATGCTCACCAGGAGTGAGAAGCTGGTTTTTAAAAACATGCTCAGAACTGAGAAGGAGAGATTTAAGTGAGACGTTTGAATTTCCATTTGAAGCTGGTTCTGAATACATTTGTAGGATCATTTTTCTCCCCAGTAACATGTAATGCCAGTAACCTGCCCAAGTGGAGGAACATCGGTTTGGAAGCTTGATTTGTTTGGTATTTAAATATAATAGAGGGCTTAATTATGGAAGCACTTTTGGTTTAAATTGACTGATTAAATTTGTGCTTGTTGTTTCGGAAATTGCCAAAAAGCACTTTTGAGCCATGTAGCTAAATAAATTAATGGCATAATAATGATAGCTTTTTTAAAATAAGTTTTTGTGCAAATTTCCCAGTTAGTTACAGTTTCATGGAGAAAATCAACTGTCAAAGGCAATTACCTAGCCATTCAACAGTAATTTTTCACTTCTACCTGCCAAAATTGGTTACTCTAAAGAGATAAACAGCATCAGCATGGTCCAGTAAATAACAGACTGATCTCACAGCTGATATTTGCACATTGCACTCTTGTGGAATCTGTGTGACCTCACTTAATCCATGTCTTATTTTACTAACAAAAGAAAAACTGCCTTCATTTGTTCAACACTTTGATTACATGGGACGGTGGTGGCTCAAGTGGTTAGGATGCTGAACTTGCTGACTGGAAGGTCAGAGCTCGATTCCTGGGTACTGCATGACGGAGTGAGCTCCCATTTCTGTCCTCAGCTCCTGCCAACCTAAGAGTTCAAAAGTAAGAAATTGCAAGTAGATAAATAAGGATCACTTTGGTGGGAAGGTAAACAACATTCCGTGCACTCTGGTGTTGAGGCATGACTGCCACATGTCCACGGAAACGTCTGTAGATGCAGACAGCACTGGCTCTTTGGCTATAAACAGAGATGAGCACTGTACCCTAGAGTCAGATACGATTGGCTTTCAAGCAAGGACAACCTTTACCTTGACTACAAAGGGAGAAAAGGCATTCTATATCAAGCCTGATATTAATTAGAGCTTACACCATGGCTATGATTTAGTAAAGCAAGAACTTGAAAATAACTAATTTAAAAAGAACTAAGTACTGTACTTACAATTAATTCCTTTCTCCAGCAACTATGGCATAATTATACCAGGAAAAGCTAACACACACGGACACCCCAAATCACCACTGAGGAGATTGCATGGACATTTTGACATCAGCCAAATTGGATTGTAAACTGAGAATGAAATATTCATGGACATTTACCAGGTAATGTATTGATTTTGCTAAAAGTTGACCTTGATTGGCTACTCCATATCTATATTGAAATTCGCAACCTACGGCCCATGGACTGGCCCCAGCCCATGGCGGCAAATCAACCAGCCCACAGCAACAACCCCGGAAGTGGGCATGTTTACGATAGCTGTAGACATGCCTGCGCATGCACAAATGTGCCTGCCATGGTTTATGGCAGAGTTTACGGCAGAGGGAACTCATGTGTCTAGCCTGCTCAGCTGTCTGGGTGGGCATGCTCCGGCCCATGGCATGGAAAGGTTGAGAACCCCTGATATATGAGAAAAAAAGACTTTCAACAGAGTACATAACAAGAAGGGGGGAAATGCTCATTGGATCTGAAGAAACATATCAAAAACAGAGATTTTCACATCCAAGTGAGCACAGAGAAAGAGTAGAACATTTCTCTTTGTTTTGACGACAAAGGAATTTTCTATTCTTCTTAAGTAAATGGGAAGTTTATAGCCTTTTTTTCTCTGAGGGGTGTTTAGTCAATAATTAGATAAACAGTGTTTCCGTTTCTGTTTTCTCAATTATAACCAACAATTTACTGGCTTGAGGGAAGTTGTTTTCCACAACTGAAGGACAGTAACTGCTAATTTTCCTTCCATGGCTGCTGGCCAATGCAGAGGTTTTCCTTTGGCAAAGACTCATGGCAAAACTGGGCAAAGAGTCATGCTGATTAACGCTTTGAGGCTCTCACATTTTTAGTTGGCATCCCTGCGATCATATACACAGCATTCTAAAAGAACCACAAAGTTTGCCCTTTTTCCAACCATAATTTGGGCCCTGCAGTTCCCTCTCATTTCCTGCTCTGGGCGTAAATAAATAGCAATGTGAAGGAAGGCAAAAAAAAATTCAATTACAATAGCAAAACCTTGTGGACATGTCGTTGCCTATTCCTTAGCTTATGACACATCTTTTCCTAAAGCAAAAAGCTCTCTGTTCAGAATCAAAGCACATCTTATTTAAACATTTAGTAGCTACTAGCATTTAAAAGGGGACTGCGGTGGTTTAGTGGTTAAGATGCTGAGCTTGATGACTGGAAGACTGGCAGGTCAGCAGTTTGAGCCATGAGTGCTTCATGACAAAGTGAGTTTTTGTCATCTGTCCCAGCTCCTGCTAACCTAGCAGTTCAAAAGCAAGACATTGCAAGTAGATAAACAGGTACTGCTTCTGCAGGAAGGGTAACAGCATTCTGTGTGCTCCAGTTTCTGGTCATACCTGCCACTTGACCATGGAAATGTCTGTAGACGCTGACAGTGGTGGCTCTGTGGCTGCAAACAAAGATGAGCACCGCACCCAAGAATTGGATATGACTGACTTTCAAAAAAGGGCAACCTATACCTATACCTTTGCTTTTAAAAAAAATCAGAAGTAATTACAGAGAACTTGATTTAGTTTTAACCGTTTCCTCCTCAGTGAGAATCAGGGTTCTTGTGCCTCAGGAAAAACCAATTGCAGCACACATTGTTTTCTTGGAAATGTGACTTGCAGTTATACGGAGTATGAACAGGTTTGGGGCCAAGTGAGGTCAAAGGATTAAAGTCATCTACCCCTCTTAACATTGAGTCTCCTGCACATACTTTGAAATAAAGAGGTGGAAATTGTAGGCACAAGATATATCTTGCAATCCTATAGTTCAATCATGGAAGGTCAGAGGAACTGAAATGCAGGAGGTACCAACAATTACAATTAAGTAAACAGTGATCATATAGCAGAAGGAGTTCGTGATAGCACCATTTATGCCATGGAAAACATTTATGGAAAGATGTTTCTGTTAACCATCCAACCACTGATTTTAACTGCCACTGTTAAAATAATTGTCACTGTTTGTATTATTGATTGTCATTATCTGTGACACTGCTGATTATAATCCTTTGCCCTTTCTTCTTCAAAGTAAATATATATCATTTTGCCAAATGAAGTGAGGTATCATGCAACTCATAAAAAAGTGCTATAATAAACACATTTTATGGAATTCTTGAAAAGTACATCTGTGCTCATGTACAAATCCCTCTGGGCCCCATCATCTTGCCTGGAGGTTGATAAAAGACTGTTGGCCACGGGTGGCAACAGGACATTCCTGCCCTCCCTCCGGGCCCGGTTATCTCGCCTGGAGGTTAATAATAATAATAATAATAATAATAATAATAATAATAATAATAATAATAATAATAATAATAATAATAATAATAATAATAATAATAATAATAATAGAAAAAATAAAAGTTACAGTGCATTAATGCTGCCCCTGTTGTTTGCAAATTGCCTTTGCTTCTTCCTTCTGCTCCATGGCAGAGCAGATGTAGTAATTTTTTAATTTCACAACAACATTAAATGGTTAATTTCTCTGTTTAAGTTACTAATGATGTGCAACATTGAAACCAGCTGGGAAATTAAGAGTAGAGTACTCGGTGATTGAAGTGCTAGAAGCTATTTATTTATTTATTTATTTATTTATTTATTTAATACCCTACCCATCTAGGAGTTTGTCCTACTCTGTGTGGTTAACAGCACAAACTCACACATTAAAAACAGTCACACATTTTTTTAAAAAAAAATTGCATCTATATAATACCAGAATAAATTAAGTAAAATAAAATAAAGCAAAATTGAGAGATCCCATCCACACCTAAAAAGAATAGCTCCTGACAAGGACCCAGAAAAGTGAGGGTAGGGATGAAGTGAGGGCAGTTGGGTTTGCTCCAGCAATTTCACTGCCTGATCACTGGCAAAAGGAATGAACCAATTCAGTCACACAGCAGACCAAATAGCAGGCTAAATACTCATGTATTCACTCTCTACATCTCCACCTCTCTCTCCCCCAACTCGATCCATCTGTTGTGTACTAAATTCAGATAAATTCCAAATTCTCAATCAAATTGGCCTGGTTTGAACTGATCAGATTAGCAGAATGGTCAGACTGACAATTTTATTGAGGCAACAATTCGAATGCTGTGGCCGTGAAGGGGACAGGGTCATGGATGCTCCCTCTGGTGTGCCATTGTGCTTTTACCATGAACCTGAGACCTCTATCTGAAACCACTGCACTCTCTCAACTAACAGTGGAGGATTTCAAGAGCACCAGAACCAAGGAATGCAGACTGAAGCCCTGGTGGTGGTGGTTGTGTCCTTTCTGGACAATGGAGAACACAGGGATTTTGCCTACCTGGTGGATGATAGATATAAAAGCCACTTTTCCATAAGGAGAAACAGAAACCCAGCAAAGAGGGAGAAAAGAGAGTTGCCAGTGGCAGAAAGAGCCAGAACTTCAAAAGAGGAAAGAAAGCAAAGGGCAATAAATAGTATCACGAATAGGAGTCTAGATGCTTTGCATATTTCCATGGGAGGGAAAATGCTAAATAAAAGATAATGAGAATATGAATAGCTGATGAATGAGTAGGGATGTAGCCTCCCTCCCCTATCTGTGCATAACATAAGATCTTTTTTATTATGCAAATCACTCATAGTAGTGGGTTTGTTTATTTGTTTATTACTAATTATCCATTCATTCATTCTCATTGGGTTTAGCTGTTTTCATGCAAGTCATATCAATGAAGAAATTTTATCCCTTGAGAGAATTCATAGTAAAAGTAGGATGAGAAATGTAATTTTTAAAACAACTTCTGTACAGTTTGCACAAACCTTTTGTTCAGAGACCTACTATCATTTCTCCTTAAAAAGCAAGACACGTACACATACTGAGAATATACACAAACACACTTTTACAAAAAAAGAAGAAGATGAAAAACACCCCCTTTCATGCTTGTACTCATCTGGATCTGTGTCACAAAACAGCACTATCATTTTGCACAGTCTGTATTGTCTATGTTAATACATTATTTGTACTGCTTGTATTAGTTTGTCAATGTAATTTTGTTTAATGGGGAGTATAGTTTTTGTTCTTGTTTTCCTTTCTTATTCAGTGATAATTTAGTACTAATTCATAATTAAAGTAGGCCTATTGAATCAATGAAACTTACAGGGGAGTTGCCACACCAAACCTCCATTGATTTAGTTGTCTTACTCTAGCTACAAATTACTACTGGATATTGGAAATGTCTCTCACAAAATTTCTCTTCCCACAAGATGAGAACAATTTTTTATTCCTCATCATTACTAAGAGGAAGAAAATGTGGAGTGATTTTCACCCATAATTCAAACTGGAAAATGTGGAATTTAAAAGGCTTTAAGAAGTGTTGCATTACAAAAACCTTGAAAGCAAACATTCATAGATTTAACCTTATATGCAATTTTTATATTCAAGCTGTGGAACTTTTAGTTGGCACAGAGAGGTGTGTGTGTGTGTGTGAGAGAGAGAGAAACAGAGAGAGAGAGAGAGAGAGGAGAGAGTAGAATGGCCATGTTGTATTTTAATTGCAGTTATGCAAACAGCTGAAAACATAAATGAGGTTAGCTGAAGTGAAAAGCAAATTTGCAATGCATTTTAACAGCCTACAAAAAGAAGTGCTAGTATCATACTCATTTCCGTCCATTTACATATTACATTTCCTTCAAGAGGTTGCAAAAGAAAAAACTGCATTTAGTGCTGAATGGGTAAGATTGTGGTTTTCCCATGTATATTCTATAACCCATCTGCCATAGTGAAATATTCAGCAGAAATAAATACTAAGGGTAGAAGGGACATGTGTTTTGTCTGTCTGTGTATATTAATATAATAAGCAATCACTCCTGAATAATAATTCTAAACAAAATTAATGTGAAAAAATCTTCTTTTGCTATTATTTCCTCCCCTCTAAATTCAAGAATACTCACTTTAGATATATACAGTCAAACCTCGTATAATGAAAATATTTCATTCTACAAGGCTGTTCGCTATGTGAGTTTTTTCTATGAAAAAAACCCACATAACAAAAAGTTTTTCCATAGGGAAATAGTTTTTCCATAGGGAAAGACAGTTTAGCATAGCGAACATTTCCGTTATTCAAGTTGGAAAGGTTTTTGAAATGCCCACTCGTTATGTGAGTTTTTTGCCACGTGAGGCATCCATTATGCAAGGTTTGACTGTATTCTCAAAATTGCAGCATAGTCTCTGACTTATTGGGATTGGATAATGACCAAGAGAACATGTTGTTCTGGTAATCTGTGCACTGGGGAGGAGCAAATCCATCAATCAGTGTTTAAAATAGGGGGATTTGCTTGTCATTTTGTAGCTATTGCTGTTAATACCACTTCCCAGTAATAAAGTATTACCTCCTAAACAAATACTATGTATCTTATTTGGGTATCCCTTAAAAATCCTTTCAACCCAGAGTAATATCCGACACAATAATTTTATTCAGGCTAAATATGCGTCAACAGTGCAATATGGCTACAAAAAAGGCCAATATTGGGCACCACACTTTAAGAAAGATGCAGATAAACTAGAACAGGTACAGAGAAGGGCAACAGGGATGATCAGAGAACTGGACACCAAGGCACATGAGGAAAGACTGAAGGAATTCAACTTCAGTTCACAGGTATGCTGACTTGAGCTTCTGGTATTTGAAGTCCAAGAACATCTGGGTGCCCAGCCCAGGGTTGAGAAACACTGTTATAAGGTAATCTTAAAGGCAAGGACATTGAACACCATAATTAGAATGACATCGATTATGATGATAATGTGGTGGTGACAGCTATGGTTTGGACTTGATGACCTCATAGGACCTTTCCAACTCAATTATTCTATGAGTCTATGTAGCAGTACTTAGTGGTAGTAGCAATGGTAATATCAGTAATAAACAATAATATTTTGCTGTCGTGAAGGCATCAAGATGTTTTGACTATGTCTTGTGCTGGCTCAGTCTGATTAAAAATAGTTCCAGTTCACTGCATGCATCTGACCACCTTGGCTTGCCAGGAGAACAACTGTCTAGGAAAAATCTGCTCTCATCTTGTAGTATCTGCCAAAAGTGCAGGCTATGCTATTATGCAAAGTAACCTTCAAGTAGTAAGCAACCTTCAATTAAGAGAGGGTCAGTTAAAATGCATAATGAATGCTTCTCATTAATCTTGTCTCTTGGTGAAGTAAGATGACAGAAATGTTGTAAAAAGGAGCACAGCAAACTGTGGGGTGGAGAAAGTTCCTGTTTATGGGCTTTGCCCCTTAATACATCAATTCACAGAAGCAGCAGCAACAACTTTAACTGGTATAAACAACAGCATAGATTATTTGGAGATTTTTTTAAAAAAAAAGTCATGACATAACCTTAATTACAATGTTAAATATTGTTATCTAACATATTTTTTTCAATGTCATGTTGTATATGATAGATAATTAATATTTAATAATTACATGTGTAGCATTCTACTCTTCAAAGTGGTATCAATGGCTCTCTTATCCATTTCTTTTCTTACATCTGTTCTATAAAATAGGTGAGGCCTAGAAAAAGTGACTATCTCAAGATCACCCAGTGAGCTATACTAGTAACTCCAGTCCTAGATCTACATTACCTTGTGAAAAAAATGGCCATGGCAATTGCTTTGTGTTTAGGAAAGTAGTGGTTAACTGATTTCTTGAAAATTGAAGTCAAGGTATGGTATTTTCTGTTTGCATGGGATCATTAAATATTAGTGAGCACAAAAGGGAATCCTATAGACCATTTTGACTGTTGTCATTGCCACTGTAACATTCAGTCCAGCTTTTGCTATGTAAGGCTTTGCATCATTTTTCCTACTGGTACAAAAAGCATAATATTACACGGCAACATCAGGCCATTTCCTGTCATATTGAATTATGGATGTGGCAGCAATATCCCACATAAACCAGCAATTTCCTGAAGGACTAAAACTTAGTCGATCTATCAGGCTCCTGCACAGATTTTAGAAATCCTGGAGGAATCCTAAAGAAAATCCAGGTCTAGTCAGTAGTTGGCATTTAGTAGTTGGAGTTTACAGGGGCAAACCATGGCAAGCTAGTGTAAAGATCAATTTCACACAGTTTGAGCAGAGTCTATAATTGTTTTCTCTTCTCTAGTTTTGTCTCACAGCAATACAAGTGCGAATCAGTGCCCCTTCTGGAGGATAAAGCCCATGTATGAAACTGAGCTAACCGACATCAGTCATTCAGCCAGTCTACTGAGGCTGGAGGTTGGCAAAGTTACTTACGTTTTGCAGCTGGACTCGGCTCTGCGCCCTAATCTCTGACTTTGCCATCATGCTGGGAGCATTAAGGCTATAGGTTTTCCCATTCTGTGATTCTTTCAGCTGTTCCTGAATAAGTTTTGCCTGTTTTCTGTAAAAAGAAAGAAAGAAATATATATATATTAATCAGGAAATGTACATATTATTCTAATAGGATTCTCTTGCCCATAAACCCATGCTTTCACTGACAACTTATGGCAATTTCAAGTATGCAAAGGCAAATCCAAACAGTGTGCAATTGCCTATTATAATGGGGTTCATTATCACACCTTTCCAGCAGTTAGTTATATTTTTCTCCAAGTGTTTTCAGACATACAATATTTTTTTTATTTTCACTCACTGCTTTTGCCATTAGAGACATAGAAACTCAAAATATAAAGCAATGATTCTAAGATCTGATAAATGCTATTTCAACAACAATAGATTTTCAACAAATACACCAACTTGATAAGATAGAAACAACTGGGACATTGAGTTTCTATTAACAACTGTAAATTTATTATTTCCTGATATTTCTTTTTATGAGCAAAGCAGCCTTTATGTTTTTCATGTAGTACATATGTTAGGAGAACATCTCTTAAAGGTCTGCCTGTTGTAAGAAACCATGAGGAGCAGCAATGATCTTATGCTAGGAGATCAAATCAACATTCTATAAGGCAATATAAAAACGGGGCATTTTTTTTTTTAAATGTTAATGTTAACCTGGGCATGAGATCAGAACCACATCTAGCAAAGTTGCATTTGACAGTCTGCTGTTGCTTTGTGCCAAATTTGGGGAAGTTTGGGCAAAAGGTTTTCAAGTTCAGAATTTTAAAATGTAAAACTGTATACTGTATATATATTTAAGAATCCAGGCTGCAGTGGCTGAAATAATGATCCTTACAAAAGGTCATTCAAACAGGAAAAACAGTGATTTTTGTTACTGAGTATCCATGGAATAAGAATGTTGGCAGGAGCATTGAAAAGTAGATACATTGTTGTTGTTGTTGTTTGTACTTTTTAAATAAAACCTGTTTAGTGACCTTTAATTATTACATGACAGCTCTCCAAACATCTGCTTCTTTGCCCACAAAACTGCAGCAATATATCTACTTTGCAATGCTCTTTGATAACTCCCAGCCCTCCATTTATTTAAAACATGCACACAACATGTTTGTAGAGTTTAGATCTGACATAGCTTTTATTCTTCATGTTGTCTAATCCAAGGAAAGAGTTGGAAATTGAAAGACCACTTTCTAGTCTGCATTCTTCAGGGCTGGCATGGTTTTACTTGGGAGATTAAATGGTGTGTTATTTTTTCTGTTGTATGTGTGGTACTTACCTACATTTTTGCTTCACCATTTCATTATATCCAAAAGAGCCCTTAAAAATATTCTAACAAAGAGGGACTGAAGCCCTATCCAAGGTGCCTACCACAGCGACCATAATTCAAATAATATGCTCGTATTCTGTGAGCATATTGTGTAATTTTACATGAAAGAAGTTTCTACTGCAATTTGCATGTAATGTATGCATACTTGAATTTCCTTTTTTTTAAGCCAAGAAATTCAATTCTTTTAAAAACAACAACAAACAAACCCCTATGGTTTATATATACTGTATGGGATATTGTGCTTCTGTATCCAGGATTCAAAACTCCAAGCAATGGGCTAGTACTGCTGCACAATATAATGCCAACATTGCCAGCATGTAAAAAGATTCCAAGCTTTACATAGCAAATGGCAGCCTGAATATTGACCAACACCTGTGAGCTGCACAGATATGTTATTGAGTGCACACATTTAATCTGAAAGACACGTTTCTTCTAGGTATTTTGATTGCTTTGTGTCTCTTAGCATCATCCCCCTCACACTTTTTGGGGTGAGAAGATTCTCCTTCTTACCACCTTGGGCTTTGCTTTATTTTTTCAGGTGTCAAGCAACTTATCATTTAGTGTGCCTCCTTGGGATCATTTTTTCCAGTGGTGGGCTGCCAAAATTTTTACTACCACACTGTGGGCGGATCCAATGTCATGGGCACAGCCAACATCATGACCTCATGACCTCATGGGCAGAGCCAAAGTAATACAATAAAATAAAATAAAATACTCGGTACACATAAAAATAACATAAACACACACTACATAAAATACCCCCTACCTGAAAAACAAAGAAAACAAACCCTAGTTTCCTTACCTTTGTTGGGGTCAGGCCGTCAGGGACTCAGGGAGCAGCAGGTAGCTGGCAGTGGCACGGCCTAGCCTGGCCTGGCTTGGCCAGGCCCAGACTGGCCCGGGCTGGTGGTGCCGCCATGGGAGCAGTGTTCGCGGTCAGTGGTGAAGGAAAGGCCGCCACCGCCGCTGCTCCAAGGATGCCACTGCATCCTTTCCAGGCAGCCGAAAATAGCATCTGACTCATGTGCACTTCTATTTTTCAGTGTGCATGCATGGATGCATGTGCACTTCTATTTTTCAGTGTGCATGCATGGATGCATGTGCACGTCTATTTTTCAGTTTATGTGCGTCAAATGGAGTTTTGACACATGCACACTTCCGAGCATTCATTTTGGGCTGCCTGGAAAAGAAATCCGGAGAGTGACCGGAGAGGTGACCAAACCGGTCACCTGGGGGTTTACTACCCCCCAGGCAAACCCCTCCGGATTTCTGCTACCGGTTCAGTCGAACCGCTCCAAACTGGCAGCAGTCCACCACAGATTCCCCCCTTCTTCTTGATTTTTTAAGGATTTCTCCCTCTTTTGTGTGAGTTCAAGAGGGCTCTTTTCTTTTCTCAGGTTATTTTTCCTGCTTCTTGACCCTTACCTGATGATGATGCCTATCAGACTCAAAGAAGACAAGAGAAAACATTCTATGATAGGGAAGAGAAATCTTCTCATATCCCAGTACTTTTGGTTTAGGATGGGGCAGCTTTGTTTGGATGTTTTGCTTTTATTTACTAGTTCTACCATAAGGCAAGATGTTGATGGGATCGAAAGATCCATGCATACTTCTACAGTAAGTCTTTTGAGGTCTACCTCTCCTGTCTCATTTCCATGCACCACACTAGAAAGTCAATCTTTGCACTTACCATGTGTCTGAAAAATAGAGTTGGGATCCTAGCAAAAATCGCTCATGAAGGGCAGAATGAATGAAGACTCAGTAAAACAACAGATTTATTTGCACTATGTTGTCCTTGTACAAAATTCACTATAATATTGGCTATATTTTGAAAGTAAAAGTTTTATAATCTAATATCTCATCTGCGGTTATGTGCTTTGCCAGAGCAAACTGATGACTCACTGACAAATGTTCTAATGTAAGAATATACTGAAATTCCTTAATTAAAAAATTCTGAATACCATATCTTAACAAAGAAACTTGTATGATATTTTGAATACCTGAAGAACTGTCTTTGAACAAGATCAATTAAAGAGATGCAGTTATCTTTCTTCTAGTCCCTCAAGCATGATTGCAAGGACACATTCTGCGTAATATGTGATAATATTTATGCAGTTTGTCATTTGAGATTAAACATCACAAGAGTACAATGGAAATTCCCATCCAGATCATTTGTCTTAAGGCTGAATGCCTGGTCCTGCAGCAAGAATCTGTTCCTCCTCCCGCTCTGACTTGTTTCTTTCTAGTCTGCCAAGGATTCAAGACAAAAATCGCATTTCTGAAGGCTAACTGTGGTGAGGAACTCCTTTACAAAGAAGCACCCACAATGATCATTTTAAAGAGCTGAGACAGTGGTCAACCTTTTGCTTTGGTATAAGAGCAGTCCATTGTTTCCACTCAAAATTGGGACAAGATTTTATATTGGCCATACCAGTTGGGGGATTCTGGGAGGTGCAGTACAAAAAGGTCACATTTCCAATCTCTGTCTGGTATTTACACACATACCTATTCATACACACCAATTCATACATTTCCTTTTTTACAAATTTCACTAGGAAACTAGCTACATATGAAAATTATGCTTCATAACAGAAATACTCCCATATTTTTCTTCAAGTAAAATTCAAGGTGAAATTGTAGAGCAAACCTGACCCCCCTTTTCCCCCACTACATTTTAATTTCTGGTTTTTAAATGTTTGTTTGCAAATCTGGATCAAATCAAAATCAAAATGAAACAAAACACTTTGTTCTGTAGGGGTCTGAAGTAATAATCAAAATAATTTGATTATGAAGAGTGCAAGGGCTTGGTTGGATCAGTTGGCAATCATATGCAAAGCTAGATCTAAATTTTGTATTTTTCCAAGAGCTCCTGAAGCCATTTGTGAGGCAGACCTTCCCCACCCCTAAAAGCAACCAAATGTGCAGCAGGTGAAGTTATTAATCGATTACCAGATAAGATGAAAGAAATATTTCTGCCTGAACTGAAGGACACCATTCCTTCCTCAATTCCACATACAAATGAAGGCAAGACCAGTCATTAAATCTTCTAGCAATGAAAGTTATAGGACACAGTATTTCACTCTACCAGAAGGCAGCAGGCTAGTTTAAGGGGAATAGGGTAGGTCATTTGGCACAGGCAGCTGCTTTCCACTTCCTACTTCTCAGCACCTTCCACCTGATATGTCTGTTTCACTCTCTGAAATTGTACCACTACTCCAAGAAAAGGAAAAAGTCATGCTCCCAGTGTTTTTAACACTCTTGGTCAAACCAGAGACTTTAAAATTGCTTTCCAAGCATGGAAGCTACATTTCTCACTGCTCACTTCTCTACCGAAAGAGGACCTGGTGCCAAAAGTTTCGAGGTCTTGGAGTGGTGGCTGATATCCCAGGGGAAAACTGCTTCTCCAAATCACCAGGCAGATAGGCATGTGGAAGGGGAGAAAGCTTGATTCTCAATGGTTTTAATTCCTGGGTGTCCATTCTCCCTACCTGTGACTAGTGCCAAGGTTCCTTGGTTTAGTGTGGAGATGTTTATATGTCTGTTGACCTTTGAATATTCCATTTCTCTCATGGAATGATATGAAGAACACTCTGAATTCCTTGTCATTGTTAACAGGTTGCTGTCACTACAAGGCACATATATGAGGAATTTTCAGATCTTCAAGGTTCTTCACCTTCAGCAGAAGAACAAGATAAAATCTCCTTTCCTTTTCTAGTCAACATTTTTTTTTTGCACAAACTAGTGTATTTACTCTTTGAGAAGCAAGCACAAATTTAAGAAGCTGAAATGGACTGGTTGATTATCTAAAAAGACACAAACAACTCACCCAATTCTTTTAACTCTTCTTAGTTCATTAAATAACTACCATACGCAGCTACCATAGTTCCATAAAATTTGCATTACTTGCATTATCACTGAACATGCAAAGTCTCATAATGACCAACAGAAAATGATTCACCTTCACACAAGATTTTTTTAAAAAAATATTTATCTTACATCTGGGTTCCCAAACTTTTTGGGCCATGGGCTGGTCACATGGTTGAGCAGGCCAGTCATGTGGTTCCTCCCACCCAGGAATGGAAGTAAATCATGCCCACACATGTGCAGAACACTGCCATAAATGACCTGCAGCTGCTGTAAATGTATTAAAGGGGTGGGGGGGGGGGTTTTGTCGTACCTTCCAGTCAATGTGATGGATGGTACAAAGAGCCACGGGGAACCGAAGAAGCAACTGGGGGGTCAGAGAGGCACTTGCCTTACAGTGCCTACCTTCATGGCCCGGGACATTTATGGCAGTGTTTTGTGCATGTGTGTGTGTGTGTTTTTAGCTCCACTTCTGGGAGTAGTGTGAGTGGTGTGGACCATATGAATTGGCTTTGGGGGCCAGATCTGGCCCATGGGCCATAGTATGGGAACTCCTGACTTACATATTCATGTTTATGACTCAACTTTTCACTCTATTCCATATGTATTTTGGAAATGCAAAAATAAACCTGATTTGGTTTGTGTTTGGGCATTCAATCAAATACATCACACATCCCTACTATTTCAAATGTTTTCCTATCAATTCTGACTTTCTGTGTTTTCCCCTTTTAAAAACCTGTGTCCTCCTCCTGGATATCAGATTAAAATGGAAATGCCAAAGTAGAACACCATCCACTGTCCTTCATGCTTTTGGAAATATATTACAAGAGGTTCATTATGACAAAATTTGCCAAAATAGAAAGAAGTTTGCTCATATCTCAAGTCTTTGGTACATTTGCTTCCTAAACTCTTCAAGTTCACCAGTTCCTATAAATATCCTTAAAATCACGGAACAGCCATGAAATCTACCAAAATTTTATTTTGCTTCTGTCATTATGATGCTAAAATTAAACCATTTGATGCTATGTATTCAAGGGCATAGCAGTGCTAAAAAGAAGCAGTGAAAGTGGTCAGATCACATAGATGTTCAACAAGATTTACTGTATTGATGTTATTATAAATTCACCATTAAAATGGAAAACAGTTGCAGAAAGTATTTGGAGAAGTTTATCTATTTAAAAGAGCAGAGAGCCACAGTGATTCATATGATTATTGGGATGGTGTATTATACGTGCATTTTAATTATGGTCTTTTACTAATGCCTCACCGCTGCTCCGGGAGCTGCATTGGTTGCCAGTATGTCTCCGGGTGCAATTCAAGGTGCTGGTTATTACCTTTAAAGCCCTATATGGTAGTGGGCCAGGTTACCTAAGAGACCGCGTCACCCTAAGAACATCTGTCCGTCCCACCAGGGCAGATCGGAGAGGCTCCCTTGTTATTCCATCGGCAAGAGAGGCGCACCTCGCCTGCACTAGGAGGAGAGCCTTCTCCGTGTCCGCCCCAGCCCTTTGGAACCTCCTGCCCACTGAGCTGTGCCTTCAGACAGAGCTCCTGCCCTTCCGGAAGGACTTAAAAACCTGGCCGGCAGGACAAGTATGGGGACCCAGGAATGTGGGCTCTCATGCTAGGTGGCTTATTTAATGGACCGCCACCCTTTTGGGTCTGAATTTTATATAATTTGTGTGCAGCTTGTACACTGTTTTAACTTTTTATGATTTTTAGAGTTAATATTAAGTTTTAATTATAAATAGCATTAATATAGATTATCCTATGTTTTAACCTTGATGTAAGCCGCTCAGAGTCGGGTTCACCCGATTGGGGCGGGGTAGCAAATGTAATAAATAATAATAATAATAATGCATAAACTTTATATTCTGCAAAATAGAACTGCATTTCTGGTTGTTGTTGAAAGAACTGCCCTTGATTCCCAACCTGAAAACAATTCAAATGTTGACCATTCCATCTACATATTGTTCAATTTTGATCTTGATAAAACTGGAGGAGGGCAGGGACTTCATAATGTTCTGGAGGCATGTGCACACAAGCACATGTCCCTTCTGGAAATTAGAGATCAAATCAGAAAACAAAAAATAAAAATGACTTTTGCTAATAAAACAACAAGCTGGTGTCTTTTGCACTCTCTTAGTGGTGGTGCAATATGGCTACATTTGAGACCATCTGGCCTTTTTTAGTCTGGGGCAGTGGTTCCCAACCTGCAGGCTGTGGGCTGGCCCCAGCCTGAAGTGCCATTCCATCTGGCCCATCACTGTTGCTGTCGCCACTGCACCCAGTCCATCTGGCATGGCCTCTTCCACCTCCATGACCATTGGGAATCAGATTTCCTCCTCTGCTCATTTTTCCATTGGGTCCAATATGATGGCTTTCAGTGGAATTTACTCCACCAAGGGGACTGTCACCCCACCTAAAAGGGGCTCATCTGCCCATGGCCATTGGCCCCTTTAGGGAGTCCGGTTATATGCCACCCAAACTCGGCATTGAGGCATTGGCTGTATGGTCTACTCCACTACTGCAGCAGAATGTCTGGTCAGACAAACTAGACCTTGGTTTATATATTTACAAGGAACTGGTCATTTATGCTAAATTTAATTTTGATTCAAGCTAGGGCCTTCCAAGTGCAAAGTATGTTCTCTGCCAGTAAGCTACCATTTCTCCTTAAAGTTTATTTTCAAATATTCCATAAATTCATCTGAGGTTGACAGCATTCATGTGCTTCTCTTAGCATTCAGCCAATTCTCAACATTCACTGTAGCATGTTGAAATAAATTATTTGTATTACCATGCATTCTATTACTATTTCACTTTTAAAGGTTGAAATATACCCTGGGACAGAAAGAGACAGGCTCAAATTATAACTAATAACTCAGGAAGAATCCAAAATGCTTCTGTTAGTAACTAAATCACTGCGTGTTCCATAGGACTTAATTTCCAGTTAGATGGGTGTAGGATTTCAGCCTAAATCTCGGATTCTTTACATACTCTGTCATAACTAAGTGCTAATATAGCAGAATGAAGAAAAGGTCCACTTCACATGACATGAATTTATGACTCCATTTCTCTACAGTTGATATCAAGCCACACAACCATAAAACATTTCAACAATCTAATCCTACACTGCACTTCTACCCCATGTTGCAGCTCAGCTTCATTAATTCATCATTTCTTACCTGTTGATATATGTACCTTCTTACCTTGCTAGTTTAACAGCTATGACATTGGGATGTGCCCCAAGTGTGACTGGTGGCCAGTGTACTATAGCAAAAGGAACAGTGTGAGCTTTGGTTTTTGATGGTCAGTGAAACCAGCTCAGTGAAACTGAATATGTGCAAATAAAAAAAAAATCTGACTTGAACATTTAAAATATGCAAAAGCTGAGAATTGCACTATTAGGAATTGTACAATGCTTACACATGACATCCAAGAATACAGACTGATCCTTTGGAATAATTATCTAAAACAGAGTATAGAAAGGCAGTGATAATAGCTATTGACAAAGCAAGAAAATATGATCAGTAAGATATCTAGGCAGCATTTAACCTAATGAATACAACTCTAATAGGGAGGGAGAGATATTATATCATCCTATTCTTGATTTTCCTGGCTGGATAGCTCAGTGGTTTATGAGTTCAGATCTTCACAGTGCCTCTGTGAGAAGAGCCATCCTGTGTAGCTATGGATAAGCTGCAGAATTCCAGACTGTCCCCAGTAGAAGGAAATGGTAAATTGCATCTGAGTACAGTATTATCTGCTTAGAAAACCCTGGAAAGGATGACCACAAGTCAGAATTTACTCAATGGCACACAATTTGTTATTCTTTACCTCATCCCATTGTTCTTTTGTTTGTGAAGATAGTCTAGCTAAAGTTAATAGTCTAGCTATGAGTTAGTTAGATCTAGAGTTCTCACGAGGAAATCTCACAAAGAGATCTCTAGAGAAATGGAGAGGGGGCACTGAGACTTCATCCCACAGAAACATACTGAAGAGCTTCTTAGGAAGGTTTGGGGCACCCTTTCTGC
The DNA here is from genome assembly GCA_030440675.1 of Furcifer pardalis. Lineage (NCBI taxonomy): Eukaryota > Metazoa > Chordata > Lepidosauria > Squamata > Chamaeleonidae > Furcifer > Furcifer pardalis. The sequence goes on along the minus strand of CP126895.1, from coordinate 12,104,786 downwards.
CTATGTGACAGGGGACATGAGAAAGCTAAAGGAGAAAAAGGGAAATCACTGAAAAAAACTTCTGTTCTTTACTCCACCAAGAGCTTCATTCAAACTTCATGTCTCTGCCATGAACATAAACCATCTTTTCATTTATGAAAAATGGGCTGTTGGGATCCAGCCTTATTTATTACAGTAAATAATAAATTAAATTCTAAAAAAACATTTACACAATTCATGACAACTCTAGCCAATTCTTTGACAGAAGTAGGAGTATAAGTCATTCAGTAGTGCACATGGAGGCATGAACTGTGAAAAAAAGGCAATTCGTTCGATAAAGGAGGACTATCCTAGATAATATTTCATCATGGAGGGAGTAGACAATTGAGATTATGGCCAACAGGGATTTTCTGTAAGATTTCAGCTTCATCTAGACTTTGAATGCTGAATAAGCCACTGAAGTATGATATCTATATTGTCCTTTTCTTTGCAGGAAATGGAATAGCAACAGATTTCTTTGTCTTGTATAGCAGCCAGGTTCATTTTTTCAATAAGTTGCTTCTCATCCAAAGCATTAGGAAGATCTCTCTTGTTTCCAAGTATTAAAACAGGAATTCTAAAGTCTCCCAACTGAAATCACTGGGATTTTACTCAATCAGGGTCCTCCCCATTAGGGCCCTCTCTTATAAGCACCAATGCTGAGAAGGGAGATTTTTCCACCCTTGCCCCTACATCATCCCATTTGCCCCTACCCCAAGTTTTAATGGTCAGGTGCAAGCAGCCCTCCTTCCTACCCTCAGGTATGAGACTAGTTGGTCACTTCAGGGCCAGATAGGATTTTTTTTTGCACTCACCCTAGATTGGCCAATGGATGGGTGATTTTTTTGCCTATCCCAGACTGTTACTGAAAGGGCTAAATTGATTGATTTTCAGGGCTGTATTAAATAGGTCACAGCTGGTTGGTAGTGCAGAACAAGTGTAGTTTGGTGAGCTACTAGGATATCTTGGGAGCAGATCCAAGGGTGCCCAACATCCGGGATACTAGGATCCAGAGATTCATTTCTGGATGTGGAGGGTACACTGGCAGCCCACTAATGGCACTGCCACCTAAAGTCTTGAGGCAGGGGTGGGGACTGACTATTCAAGTTTGACTTGAGTGGCTAGCCAGGACTGGGTGGTCAAGTGACAACACATCATCTGTGTCTTTGTTTGGGGATTGGGTGGAAATGGCTAGCTGTAGTATGTCAATCTTCATTAGTCTTGTCCTTATAGGAAATTAGGTACCGTATCTAGGTGTGGAGTCAGAGTCTGATTCTCCAACATGCCTCCTGGGAGAAAAGCTAACTGGTGTAGTCTTCAGCATAGCTCCAGAATGCCCCCAGAAGAAACAAACAACAATCTACTTCTGAGCCCTCTATATCGAGAAAATCCTAGCAAGGATCTTCAGAAGTCAGAATTTACTTGACAACACATTCTTATTCTTATAAAGAAGGAAGAATTATAATATTCTTGTTCTCATTGACAAGGACAAAGAACAAATTCCTGCAGTTTTTGATAGAGTTCCTAAATTAGCAAGAAAGATTGTTGGCTATTTTTAGATCTCTTTTCTTCCTTTTTGGGGGGTCCAAAATCAAACAATTTGCAATTTATATTGACTAAAAGTAGAATGATTACTACTATTTTTTTGAGAATGTGGAACTCTAGATGGATTGCTTCCATATTTTCAAATAATCATCCAGTTGTGTGCTGCCATTCTGGGTGCACACAAATATGCACTAGTGCATGTTTGCAATTTTTGCTCATCAAAGAAAAAGGAAATAGAAAAAAAATCTTATGCTTTCTACACAGACTTTGAGGGACACACACAAGGAATCTTTCAAGACTGTACATTCCCAATCATGCCAAGAAGAATGGAGAATTGGGCAATTACATAACTCTAAATTAAGAAAGGGAATTCATCATCATCATCATCATCATCATCAATCTAAGGCCATATGGATCACTGAGTCCAGGGATGCCAGAATGGGTAGCTCCCCTTCTGCCAATACCCACTATAGCCTACTGTGTAGGGGGCAGGTGCAGCAATGGAAGGGGTGACATAGCAGACCTAGTGCCAAGATAATTATTTGGCTACCTTAGCAACATTGGCTGAAATGTAGTAATAAGTCATAACTAGAGTAGGTCCATTGAATCAGTACATATTTGGTTAGTTAACTCCTCTGTAAATTCCACTAATCCAATAGGCCTACTCTAGTTCTGACTTAATAATGGATTTCAGCCATTGCCTTCTGGCCCCAAGATCTTGCAGAACCTTTAGAGAAGTGATCACAAGCTTGAAATCTTGTAAGATGAGACACTGGAATGTCTTCTGATGTCAGGTTGTCTTCAAAGTCAACGCCATGGGGCTTATCAACCTCTTTTCAACCCTGATTTCATGGTCTATCCCATGCAACTGTAATTCATTATTATGAAAGCCAGGAAACTTTGTCACTTTTGTTTCCAAAAATGCAACTCATTTCATTCCTTTTTTACTTCATCAGTTTCTTTTATGTATAGAATTCCAATTTTCCAGATTGTCATTGCTTGAAGAAAGGGGAAATGAGAATTAGAAACTAGTGGAAGAAAAGTGCTAGGGAAGGGAATTTGTTGAATTTTTCAATGATCTTACTTCTTAGATTTGCAAACTAAGGCAGTGAGAGATAGCAATATCACCTAAAACCCAGAGAAGCAAGGTATTATAATGTTCAAGGTTTATGAGTTTCTCTCTCTTGCTCTCTCTTTCTCTTTCTCTCTCATGCTCAAAATATGGTGGCAAATTACTAATGATTAATGGATTACTTTGGTGATTTTGGGGTGCAGGCATATTTTGTTGTGCTGCATACAAGCCATAAAATCATGAAAGTAATCCCTTAATGAGGAGCATTTTGTTGCTACTAACGGCACCATTCTGACTGCACAGGCAGAGATGCAGAAGAGGATTTCAGGCAATATATGTATGAACACAACAGCAAAGAAATATAAGAGTGACAAAAGAAGAAATATTCTAGCTTTCAAATGTTAGCCATATTAGTCTGTTCAAGCATCTCAGACAAGAAACAAACAAACAAAATGTAACCCCCCCAAAAAAATTAGAAAAGAGAAGAATATCGGGACACCTTAAGGATTAACAGCTATATCTTAATATGAGCTTTCATGGGTGACCATTTCTTCTGACATAAGAATGAAACAACATAGCAATCATTTATACATGGCCTCAAGACAAAGAGACAGCAATTGGTTGGACATGGATTACAAATTGTGTGAGTCAATGGAAAAGCTTCCACCTTGCAATGGCTTAAGATGCCTATTTGATATTCAGGTCTTTTTTCAGTGATTAGTTCAATGGGTGAGTATGGAAACCTCACACTATAGATAATAACACAGATGCAAATTGTATAAGTCAGTGTGCAATTCCTACTTAATGACACCTCAAGACACTAGTTTTATATATTTCAATGAAGCTTTATTTTTGACACCTAGATGAGAAAAAAAGGCAGTAGTTAGTTGGGAAGGAACCTGGGATATAAAATACAGTGAAACCTCAGTTAACAAATGGGTCAGTTAAAATAAAAATTGCATAACAAAAGGAAGTCCACAGAAAATAGTGGCTCGGTTTACAGATTTTCCCCCTGAATGGATTAATTGGTTTACAACGCATTCTTATAGGAAACTGCACTTTGGTTATTGTATTTTGGTTTTCAATGCATTCCTATGGGAAACTGCACTCAATGTATTCCTTGGGGAAATTTGGTTAAATTAATTTTCACTGTAAGAAATGTCCCAGATAACACATTAATTATGTTAACCAAAGTACCACTGTATAACAGCAGGTAACAACAAGCTGTAGCATTTTACATTTTGTAATGGCTTAAGAAGCTTTGACAAATATTTAATTCATGGAGATGGGTATTTAGCATGCTTGGATTTTATTTCAGTTGTCTTCCTCTGAATCCTTGTTTCAAAATGTTTCTTCTCCAGGATTGCAACTTTCATATCTTATGAAGAGTGTCCATGTAAATTGAAATTATTCAAAACAGGTTTATGTGTATTGGCGCATGCATCTGTGTTGTTATCTATAGCCACATCCATCTATTATTGTCACTAAAAGAAGTGACTATTAGATAGGGTCTTAAGTCACTGCAAAGTTGGAAATTCCCATTCACAGTAGACCAGCAGCTCAACGCTGATTGTCAGGTGGCAGTTAACTAACCTGATAAACCTGAGGACTATTGACCTTGGGTGGCCAACTCCACAGGAAGGGGTGATGGTTCCCAAGTTGATTAAATCCCACTTGAATCCATCTTGATGGAGGACAACAGCTTTATTAAAACTGGCCTGGGGCCGAAGAGGACTTTGTGTGCCAAAAGGGCTCAGAATCAGAAAGTTTCACAAAGTCATCTTCCAGTTGCACAGCACTGCACATTCTCAAGCCAGAAATAACCTCAGGCAAACATGGTGATAGCTCTGTCTTAACTTTACAGAGGTTTCTCCTTAGGTGAGTGCAGGAAATATAGCCACTTCAGATTCTTCCTTGTGGATTTGTGTTTCTGTGTGTCAGTGAAAGGAAAATAAGAGTGTGAGTTATGAAGATGCCAAAGGCATTTGTTGCACACCTATATCTCCTGCAGCGTATTGGCACCAGTAGAAGAAAGAGTGCATGGAAAGGTCCTTGACCCTTCTCCTTCTGCTCAACATGATACCATGGACTGAATAAAAAGTAGAAAAGAGACACTGATGTCATAAATAGACATAAGGAGGAAAGGACAGAATCAAGACAAAGGCATTTCTTACTTGGTCTTGAAGTAGAACGCTGCACAGATCATTCCCACTACGACTACACCAAAGATGATACAGGATATAGACAGCACCTGCCGCTGGTAAACTTCTTCACTCTCTGTGGATAGTAAAATTGAGAATTATGGTGACATTAAGCAGCAACATCTAGAATTATAGAGGTGCCACTGAAGTGGTACCTATTTAAAATGTGTGAATTAATGTGACACATTTTTCTACTGAGAGCAGGAGATATATGAATTTTCACTTTTCTGAATAAGTCACTGGCATTGTATGTTGCCTGACATTATTATATTCTATCATTGAATTTAACATCCAAACTTCATTGTGAATAACAGGTAAAGATAAAGATCATCCTTGCTTGAAAGCCAGTCATATTCAACTCTAGGGTTCAGTGCTCATCTCTGTTTATAGCCAAAGAACCAGCACTATTTGCATCTGCAGACATTTCCGTAGACATGTGGCAGCCATGACTAGACACCTGAGTACAAGGAATGTTCTTTATCCTCCCACTGAAGTGGTACCTATTTATCTACTTGCAATTTCTTGCTTTCGAACTGCTAGGTTGGCAGGAACTGGGACAGAAACAAGAGTTCACTCTGTCATGCAGTACTTGGGTCTCAAATTGCTGACCTGCCAACCTTCCAGCCATCAACTTCAGTGTCTTAACCACTAAGCCACCACAGTCCTTTTTGTGAATAACAGAGAGGGCTGCAAAATGAGGTGTCTTCCTCATTGTTTGTTTTTGTATCTCAGATGTCCCAGTGGGGCATCTATTTGTGTGACTATAGCATATAATCTCATGATATATATTCCTATACTTTACAGAGGATTGAGAAAGAATTTGGCATTAGAGTGTCATCTTAAGGAACAGCTCAGTGCTTCCAATTAACACACAATTTAATCCTTAATCAATCATCTGAAACACTGGACTTGAAGTTTCCAGTAAGAAACATGTTCTCATGGATTTCCCTTTTAGCAGCTCTGTGGAACTAGAAGAAATTTGTTAGGAAAACCAACCTGATTCTGCCAAAGTTAAGATGGCTGAAATGCTATTAGTTAACCCACAAGAATAATACAAGTAACATAATTTGTTGTGGCAAATTGGCACAGGAGGTAATGTAGATATTATCTGTCTCATGACTAGGGTTAAAAACAAATTGTGCACCTCGTTTACATCAAGAACAAAACAGCAGCTGGATGCACAACAATGTTTCTGTTGACTTCTTGTTACAATCTAATGCCAAAACTGATAAAATTTGCATTCCACTTGTATACCATGACAATAAGATTTTGAACAATTGTTTGATTTTCTAGGACGCTACCTAGAAATGATCCGGGGGGAGAAATATATAAAAGCAAGGTCTATTTCTGAAAATATTTCTTGAGTAATTCCTCCTAAGTATTGTGGGAAGCTGCAAAATTCAGTCATATCCCCATCTCCCTTAAAATAAAATGTTGTGGTTCTTCCTGCCCCTACTTTCTTGCTTGCTCTGTGATCCCTTTTTTCCCTAGCCTCCATACTCTTCCCAGCATACAAACAACATAGAACTGTGAAAAATTTATAGCACTGAGAAGAAAAAAACTAGATCAGAAATACTCTCTCCAGTTTGATGGAATTGGATGAAAGCCAAAATCTTTTTATAGTTCAGGATGTGCTTTATTGCACAAGACATTAATTTCTTAGGAGTTGATTCTTTTTTTCATTTTTTTCTTTTTGAAAGCAGCCACTTTATTAAACATTACTGTCAGGAAATTAACTTGAAAGACAGGGATGGAATATTTTTTTGGAATAGTAGCTGTGTTAGTCTGTGGTTCAGGCATATCAGAAAACAAAACAAAATGAAATGAAAAACACTGTACCACTTTAAAGACTAACTGATATATTTTTATTGTTAGCTTTCGTGGATCAAGTCCACTTCTTCAAACAAAGAGTGAAACTTATAGGCATGGTTTTTATACACCAAATTCAGGAGGTCAAAGGGAGAAGGGGTGTGGTCAAGCAAGATGACAGGGAGTCATTTAGAGCTAATATGAATAATCTATTTTTGCTCATGGCTGTGTGAAGCTGTATTGTTATGCTTGCTTGTCTGTCATCTTGCTTGACCACACCTCTTCTCCCTTTGACCCCAAATTTGGTGTATATAAACCATGCCTGTAAGTTTAACTCCTTGTCTGAAGAAGTGGACTTGATCCACGAAAGCTAACAATAAAAATATAGCAGTTAGTCTTTAAAGTGCTACAGTGTTTTTCATTTTATTTTTATTTTGTTTTGTTTATTTTGTTTTGTTTTCTGATAGGGATGGAATAGAAGCTCACCAATTAGAGAAAAACATCCTAGAACATTTCTGCATGGTCACTTGGTAATTAATATATAATTTGGACACTGTATTATATAAACTAATCAATCAATCAATCGATCCCTAAGTAATATATTTTATAGCTAAATCCATTCTTAATCCTGTGGCTAAGTGTAAAAGTGGCTGGATTATATTTCTACTCATTATAGACTGTAACACTGGTGCAGAAGCGTAGCATGCCTTAACGGGGCCCCGTATAAAAATTTGTTGGGGGGGCCCTTGTGAAATAAAAAAAATTGGGAAGTTTTTATTAATTTTTGCTGTAGGGGGCCCCCGTGGCCCGGGGGCCCCGTATAATTGATACGGCAGATACGGCGGTAGCTACGCCCCTGCACTGGTGACAATTCTTAGAGTCTAGTTAAGAAATATGGTACTGACAAGAGGGATCTGTGCATTATCTTATTGCTTCATAATTCACTGAAATTGAGGCAAGTGTCTAAATCAGTGGTGAACAAATTAAGCCCCGGGGGCGGGGTGTGACCCCTGATGCCATTTCATCCGGCCTGCAAAGCCCTCATCACTCCTGAAAGCAGAAGTAAAACACGCCTGTATGGGTACGTTTTACTTCCACTTCCAGGAGTGACGAGGGATTCATGGGCCAGATGAATTGGCATCAGGGGCCACACCCGGCCCTTGGCCTTAGTGACCAGCTCCCTAAACCACATGATCGGCCCACTTAGCTCTCACATAGCGGCCCAAAAAGTTTGGGCACCCCTGGTCTAAATGTATAAAGGATTCTTTCAAGTTTGTTGGTTTGTTTCTAATGATGGACCAAAAACTACTCTCTTTCTCTCTGAAAGCTAGGTGTTTTTTTTTAAAACAATTCAAAAAGTGATGTTCATAAACAGCTCCCATTCCACTTTTATATCGCAGTTGACAAGATGTTAGAATGGCTGACAAATGAGTGGGAACTACAGTTTTTATTCCCATGAATTTCAAGAGGAAGGAATTCAGCGTACATTTCAGTCTCACTTTTAAATCCAGTAGAATTAGATTTAAACATGTAAGAAACATCCCATAGTCTACTGCAACAAGTTTAGATGTGCATCATGTGTAAACTTGACAAAAAGCGGCAAATAATTCTTGGGGTATGGTGAATGTACTTGAATGTTCTCACTCATACATTTGAGATGTCTAACTAGGCAGCATTACCCATCTCTTGTCAATGATGTAAGGCCGGGACTAAAACTCACCAACGTGTCCTCCCTTGGGCAAGGTGAAAATAAAGGACACACATCATGGTCTGCCTAGCCAGCTGGTGAGGTGATATCCAAATGGCAAGAAAACCGTATACAGATGGACTTGATTTCTCAAGTCCATTTGCATGCACAGAATGTCATCACGGAGATGTCTACTGAGTGGACTCCTCAATGAATAACAATTCCAAGGTATATTTAAAGAAGTATTAAGTGTCCCCAAAGGTGTGAAGTAGCCCTGTGAATTAAATAGCATGGCAAATATTTTTCAGCAGAACGTAATGCTCATTTTTGATAGAGAAAGCTACATGTCCTGAACAATATAATGTGTACCCAATTCCAAATACAGATGGGGATATGATGGTTGCCTGCCCACTTCTTCATTCATGTTTGAAGCAATTTGATGGAGAGTTGGAAGTGGAAAGAACAGCCAACAGAGTGTGGAGAAGGGAACACCCAAATGTGTTCACAATTCTCACCTGAAGGCTCCTTCTTTCTCTCTTACCTGTCTGTCTTCACAACCAGTCTTGCAATCAGCCATGGAAACAGGTAGGTAACTGGCCTTCTCTACATCACTGCAGTGGCTTATGAATTTGCAGTCATATGCACTGTAACCAGATACTGGCTCATATTTCAAAAACAGCTGGGGGTATTCATCCCCCACAACTCTCCTCCATATAATCATACTCATAGGGTTTCAGAATCACAGATAGTAACTTTAATACACAGTCAGAGAATACTAAAACCACCATTTAGGCTCAGTTGCCTCTATCTTTCCTCTTGCACATGTTTATAAATAAATCATCTGAAATCCTGTTTGTAACATAAACTGAAATATAAATTTCTGTCTGATTCTCCCTTGTAAACAAAGTGTTCCTCAGGGGCTCACTCACGCACCAAGCCAGTGTGTATGTATGCCCACCAAGCATTGTGAAAGTGGCCATTTGTTTTCCATAGAGGAACAGACAAAAAGTTTCACTTTGGTTTATGCTACAAACAGGATTTTGCAGCTAGATAGAGGATATTTTATATATACTGTGGTACCTCGGATAATGTTTGCATCAGATAAGGCTAAAATTGGATAACATTGGGGATTTTGAGGGAACCATTTACATTGGACAATGTTAAAATAACATTGTACAATGCAAATGTTTGCCTCAAATTCCCCCAACTTTGATCTCTGCCCCTAAGCCTGCAGGGCTGGACTGTGTGGATTTTGGGGCAGAGATCTCCACAAAGGCGAGAGAGATTATCCCTGCCTCCCCTGCTGAAACAACAGAGTGGGCAAGACAAATCCCTCACTGTTAGCCTTTCAGTGTGGGATTTGTCTAACAGGGAGGGATCCCTCACCGTTAGGTATGCAAGCCTTTCAGTGTGAGATTCATTTAAAACAGTGAGGGATTTGTCTTGCCCACCCTGTTGTTTCAGCAGGGAAGGCAGGGAGAATCTCTCTGCCTTTGCCTTTTGCTTCTGGGTTGGGGGCTGACCCAAAGACCATACTCCCCCCCAACCCAAAGGCAAAGGCAGAGAGATTCTCCCTGCCTCCCCTGCTGAAACAACAGGGTGGGCAAGACGAATCCCTCACTGTTAGATGAATCCCACACTGAAAGGCTAATAGTGAGGGATTCGTCTTCCTCACCCAGAAAGGGTACAGGTTTTTTTTAACGTTGTGCAATCAATGCATCACACAATGTTAAAAACCAGATAATGTTCTTAACGTTATCTGAGGTACTAGTGTAAGTCAAATTCCTGTCCAAAGTTAAGCTTAGGGAAGGCAAATTACATAAATCATAACTGCTTCACACTGATAAGTTCCCTGGTGGCACAATGGTTAAATTGCTGCACTGCAACTAAAACTGCTAATGTTGTGAGTTCAGTCTTGATGAGACACAAGGTTGACTCATCCTTCCATCCCTACGAGGTCGATAAAATTAGTACCCAGCATTTTGTAAACCACCTAGTGCCGTGATGGTGAACCTTGGCACTCCAGATGTTCTTGGACTTCAAATCCCAGAAGCCCAAGCACCCTGTGAATCCACATGAATGGGTTTACTATGATTCATCCAACCCGTGCTGCCCTCGTCACTCCTGGAAGCAGAAGTAAAACACCTGTGTGGGCACATTTTACTTCTGCTTCTGGGAGCAACAAGGGCAGCACGGGTCAGATGAATCATGGTAAACCCATTCATGTGGATTCACGGGGTGCTTGGGCTTCTGGGAATTGAAGTCCAAGAACATCTGGAGTGCCAAGGTTCACCATCATGGCTCTAGAGAGTGCACCAAGCACAATGGGACGGTATATGCATGCTATTGCTTTTTCTAGTTCCCATCTACATTTTCTAGTGATCATTCATGTGGATTTGCACATACCCAACTACCATAAAATTCAAGAACATAAAGAAAAAACTGGAAAAATTCGGAGTGTGTAGACTTAATACCCTGATACCATCTACCATTTTTCATTGAAGATGGAATATTTCTTTATTACATATTATAACTGCCACTCTAGGAATAATGTAAGTTAGTTCTGCACAGCTGAGGCAGCCAGAAATTGAAGTGCCTTTCTGTAGAATCTGAGTATTTCTGCTTCATTAGTCACACTAACAAATAAATGCTGTGAATGATTAAATAGATTTTTCTAGGATCCAGTACAGACTAATGAGACTCAGTCTTTAGTGTTTTAAAAATTATGTTATGAGTGTGTGCAAATTCAAATATACTCACATGCAATGACTTTTGTAAAACTTGCATACAGATTCTCTCATTTATGTGCAATAGGCATAAAAAGTCTATTTGGTAAAATCTCTCTGATATTTTTCTAAGCAAATTTTATTAAAATGCATATCTATATCTAGTTCTATACCTATTTAGTAAAACCCCAATTTACATATGCCTCAAGTTTCATAAAATTCAACTTATATAATGATTTTGTGCTAAAACCATGTCCCAATTTACACAATTTCCTATGAGTTTGCTTTGAGTTACATAAATATTATTTTTCCTATGGGTTTGCTCTGAGTTATATAAAAATTCATTTCCCTATGGGGTTGCTTCGATTTACATAAAAATTTCATTTTTCCTATGGGTTTGCTTTGAGTTTTGTTGTTGTTCAGTTACACAGTTGATTCCGACCCTCTGTGACCCCATGGACCACTGTCCGCCAGGCACTTCTGTCCTCCATCATCCTCCTCAACTCACTCAGCTATGTGCCCATTGTGTAAACAAATAATTTTTCCTATGGGTTTGCTTCGAGTTACATAAAAAAAGATTTAAGCAAAAGCCTACGGAACAGACATTTTCGTAAGTAGGGGTTTTACTGGATCTATATCTAAATCTTTGTATGCTGCCCATTTAGTGCAAATTCATCACTCTGGGTGATTTACATAACAAGGAGAACAATAAAGCGAACTCTGTCAACCTGGCGACAACAGTACAGTAAAATAAACTGCACCCACTGCAGAAGAGGTAAAAGGAGAGATAGAGCTGTGTCTCATCAACATACTGATGACAGAGAACTCCAAATCTTTGGATAATCTCCCCACAGTGGCTTTACACAGATGTTGAAAAGCATCAGGGAGAGAGTCAATCCCTATGGAACTCCACGACAAAGGACCCACAGGGACAAAACAGCCTCCCTGAGCTGAACAATTTTGAAAAGGCTACTGAGGAAGGACTGGATCCATTGCAATTATAGGCCTCCAATCAGTGGTGGGATTCAAATAATTTAAAAAAATTGGTTCATCAAACTTAATAACAATTAGGTATCGATTCTGCTGAAATGGTGCAAACCACCTGAATCCCACCATTGCTTGCCTCCCTATCATAGTGGAGTGTTGCTGGAGGGCAGTTTTGAGGAGTCTCTTAAGGGTGGTCCATTCCTCCATTGCCATTCATCAGCAGACAAGGAAGGTGGTGGGAGAGGGATGGGCGCCCACAGCTTCCCTTCAAAGTCCCATGAGGAAGAGGAGGAAGGAAATCCCAGCCCAGGTCACCAGTCCTGTGCTCAGAAGCTCCCATGGTGGTGGTCAGGCAGAAAGCATGGCAGCACCGGCGAGACAACCTGGACATGATCGCCTGGTGCTCTTGCAGCTCAGGCAGAGGTCATCTTCATTATCTTGGCCATCCACCTCCTGCCTGCCTGCCTGCCTTTAAGTAGGCTCGCCTTGCATCATGGCCAGGTTGGAAGGGAGACATTTTGACAATTGTTTCACCAAACTTAAAAAAATAGGTATCAGTTCTGCCAAACCTGTGTGAACTGGCTGAATCTCACCACTGTCACCAATCCCCAACCCTGGCAGCCTATCCAAAAAGGATATTATGTCTGATGGTATCAAAAGTGTCTGAGAATGCATCTGAAGGGTCAAGCTCACCCAAACCCATGCTGTTTGCTTCCTGTATAAGGTAATCTTGCAGCACATTGAGTACAGTTCAAGTTCCATGTCACAGCTTGAACCCTGACTGGAATGGATCTAGACCAGGGGTTCCCAACCTTTTCAAGCTGGGGGATGGGTCATGCTCTCTCAGTCAGCTTGGAGGGTCAGATGGCCATTTTGACCTGCCTGCATGATGGGGGTGACCATTTTGTTCCAACAGCTTCAAAAGGGTGGTCATTTTGTTTCTCGAATACCCTTGGAGGGGTGGGGGCCACATTATTTATTTATTTATTTATTTATTTATTTAAATTTGTTTATCGCCCTCCTTCCAAAAGGGACCCAGGGTGATTTACAACAACCATAAAATCACTTTAAAAAGTTAAAAACTCTAAAAACTTTTTAAAAAACTTGGTATTAAAAGCCTAAAATTACAACACAGGCATACTGGGGTCAAACTAACCAATTGGCTGGGGAAATTGAACCATTAAATGACACTGTGGGCCAGTTCTGACCCATGGGCCTTAGGTTGGGAACCCCTGATCTAGACAATATAAAACACATTAATATAAAACAAGTTATTAAAAATAACAAATAACCCAAATAATCCATCAGCTAATGAGGGAGAAAAACAGCAGTCACAATCATGTTACATTAGCTGTGGAAAGTACACAGAAATGTTTAAGTTCTTAGCAAGCATTTAAAGCTGAAATATATATAAGAAAGGATTGCAGGGGTCCACAGGCATGTCCCTTCCCTTCCCACCCTGCAAAGATACTAAGATAATTTATAAGGTACACAAACATTTCCTTTTTTATATGGTCATTGCTTTTATTCTCTGGTTGAAATCCAGTAAGTCACAACTAAAATAGATCCATATGTATCTATGGAACTTAGAAAGGAGGTGACTTACCAGATCCCAAGTGAATCAACAGATCTATTATAGTTGCAACTTACTGCAGTAGAACGCTGTATAACAAAAATAATTGGTTCCACTAGACACTTCATTATACGGGTTTGTTTTTTTGTTATACAATGCATGCATCATACAAGGAAAATCCCTATTGGAAAAAAAACATACCATGAATATCTCTATGGGATGCATCGTTTTTTTCCAAATTTCCTTCGTCGTACAATTTTTTCGCTGTATGATGCATTCATTTTACGGGGTTCTACTGTACTAGGTTTCCCCCTGCAGACAATAAAGTGTCAGAAAGAAGGCCCTTCTAGGAGCTTCCTCTTGGATTTCCCTAGCAACCATATGTTGTTTATAAGCTATCCTCACTGCATTTTGAAGCATTTTGCAGTGGTTTGGCCTAGACTAGAGTGAACATCTTACAGGCTTCTTGTGAGAACAAAGAGATTAAAGGAAGAGTCAGATATACTGCCTTGGAGGAAAGAAACAGAAATATAAATGTTAAGTCATAAATAAGTAAATAAGTAATTAAATAAGACTATAACTAGTGAGCAGTGTGTCTACTCAGTTTATTGCCGGGTACTACTAACCATTGGTGAGATTTTCATGGACCCTTTTGTTTTTTAGAACCAGACTCAGGGTATATGGTATTTCAAACAGAGGATATCATCACACAGAAGACTGTCCCTTGACTGCCCTTCAAACTGATTATGTTTTCAAAAGAGGACTGTCTTTTGATAAATAAGGTAGATGGTACTGTATGATAAATGGTTTATATATGACCGTTACCAACATGAACAATCCACCCTCCTCCTCGTTGACATAATATTTCATGATCCCAAACATCTGTTATGATTTCACCTGGTTGGTAGCTGCTCTGCCAGTCAAACTTTCAAGTGACATTGTTTCATATATTTTGACTTAGTGGTCAGAGAGGGAGTACTGGTAAATCTTGTTTTTGTTTTCCTGCCGTTGTCGTCTCCACCCTACCCCGGTTTACTGCTTTTGGTTATAGACAACATTTGAATGATTTTAGGACAATTTCATTTAATCGTTTTTCTCTTTGCTTCTGTTGTTGCTCATCTTATATTTTTAACCTAAAATCCAAAACACCTATAAATAAGTCCCTTGAACTCAACTCTAACTACTTCTCATCAGGACTGGGTTAGAAAAAGCTGATCACATAATTATTATTTACAGCAAACATCTCTGTTTCTTCACATCGAATATGGACAGGAATAAAATCCACATACAGAAAATGTTGCTAGTATAGCTATACCCCATGAATAGTTTATGAAATAGCTGTAATAAATATGGTATCCTCTACCATTGTCATGTAATGACAAAAATAAGGATTTTGTAATAAAGACTTTTGAAATGAAAATTATAAAGAATTTTTTTAAAGACTGCCTTTGCAAAACGAATGGGACAAAGATGCCCTGTACTGTGTGACTCAGTAATTAAGACAGATTGTATTGCATTTGCATGCAATTAAAGCAACATGGACATTTTTGTTCATGACTCTTTGTGATCTATTAATTCCCTGGCATATTAAGAAAATTGCAGAAATTAGTGCGGAAATGTTCTACAAGACAGCAATGTCAAAACACTTCATGGGTGTCTATTCATACCATTGCAAAGCAGAAAAATTCAACCACCTTCTGCACTACTATACAGAACATGAATGAAAGCAGTGGATATTGTCTAGTGAGAAGAAATTGTCTGAACCTTTGCTTAGATTTTACTAGCCAAACTGAAAACTAAATTATAGGGGAGGAGAGTGATCTCAATCTACAAATTTCTCCTGCTGTACTCAATAGCACTTGGAAGTCAGAAGACTTCTGCTCTGTTAACTGGCCCAGAAGGGACTGAGGCTCCCTTCTCAACCACTGCCTGCCCCATTCGATGGTATCACAAGTCCCCAACCCTTGATCTCAAGTTTTAACACCAAAATCTTAGGGAATTGAATGCCACTTACTTGACAAATGTATCACCAGCATTGGTGTACAGCTGCTTTGCATAGTCTATACAAAAGTTATAGACACAGAAGCTCATCTACACTGGAATAAGATTAAAGTCCATTGGTGTAGTGGATCCAGAGCTCAAAGGGGTGAGACTTTGTGAATGGCTAGGATGCTGACAACATAAGCCACTCTCCAACATTCAGCTTTTTGTATCCTTCTCATCTTTAGCAACATCCATGACAAAAACTGCAGGGAAAAATGGATCTTTCTAGCCACATATTTAAAATGTTTATAAGCTATTAACTACACTACAATAGCTTGGCCTAGAATACACAACTGAGAACCATTCATTTGAAACTGACATGGATTAACATAGGTGTCTGATTTGTTAGATTCTCAGATAGTCTACAGGACCTTCCTGATGAATGCCTGTGCATCAAATATCAACACTGCTCCAGTTCAGCTTGGACAGATGTAAATATCTGAATAGTTTTAAGACAGCCCTGCTCTACCTCCCTACCATATTAAGTGTTAAAGATGAGAAACCTCTTGAGGGAAGGGTGAAGAGGTGACGTCACTGCTTTAATAGCAAAATAGTTAAAACTGTCAATTTTAGTCTGTAAATTTCAATTTCTTCCAGATTCAACATCTTTGTTAAAACTCAGTTTCTTCCTAACCATAATATGGAAGGAATTACAACTTCTGGGATCTTCTTAAATAAATAGAACAATCATAAAATGAAAGAAAATTATCCCTTTACCTTTGAAATATGATGTTCATAAGATTAGGGCTACAAGAGCATTTCTCAGTATCCCAACAGTCTATCATCCAAAGGACAAAGTTTATGAACAAGCAAATCCATTATGACCTCATTATCAGTTGTTAAGCAACTCCTTATGCCTATGTTCTGACATCAACAGAAGTTCAACACTTCCTAGATCTTGACTAGCTTTCATTGAACATGTTAGGAAGACTGAGCAGGAGGCTTGAGGACAACCAGGTCTGAAATCTGTGACCTGATCTTATGGAACAACATACCTTGGAGGGGGAGAGGGAGGGACAAAGGGATGGTGTCAAAGGATCAGCAGACAAAGAAGGAGTAGGAAAGGGGGAGATTATGCACATGGGATTTGTACCAAAAACTACAAATACTCCACTGGCCTCTGCTACTGGGGTGGTGGTGGTGGTACTATTTTTTCAATTGATTAGATGTTTAGCAGAGCAAGGACAATTTAGTTTTGTTTGGCTTTGCTTAAAGAAGGCTGGAACTGCATGGCACTAGTCTTTTCATTTTAGATTGGTGATCTTGGGTGAAGTAACTGATCTTGCACACAATTCCCCATCCTGTTTGGGAACCAGCTTTTGGGAGAACACTGTGATATACTTACAGGCCACAGTGAAATTAAAGCAAACAGATAAATATATTTATTATTATGCATGTATTTTATTTATTCAATTTATATACCACTCATAGAGTATAAATATACTTTGGGTGATTTACAATGTAATAAGATATATACATAAGTAAATAAAACATAAAACAATAAAACATTTTTTTTAAAAAAATAAACCTATCATACCAGCAAAGTAAACAATAGACAAAATATTTGGCAGTAGCACCATAGTATAACTAAACAATTATTCCCCACCATTCTGGGACCATAACCTAATAAATGATCTATCCAAACCCTTTCCTAAAAATATATGTGTTCAATAATTTTTTAAAGACTGAAGGGAATTAGACATATCCTGAGAGAAGGGCCACTGCTGAGATAACCCAATTCCTGATCAATGTCTTCCAGGCTACCCTTGGAGTGAGGACTGGCAACCCTAATGCCTCTAAGGACTGAGAAAGAAAGGCAGTAAACCTCCAGAAGAGGTGCTTTCAGAAGTAACAAGTCCCTAAAGAGCCTTGTGGTACTCCACTTTTTTATCCCCTCCCAGCTTGAGTAGAAGCCATTGATAAGAACTCCTTGTTGGGTGCTGTGGGAATGTGTAGCTTGCAGAAAGGTACACAGGAAGCACAGCTGGGAATCAAACACTAAACCTCTAACTTTGCAGCCAGGCACCCAATTTACTAAGTTATTCAGCCAGCAGAAGTATATTTAGGGGTGGGAAATACTTTCATTTGGTTCTTTCATTCTCCAAGAAAGCTTCCATTTCAAACCTCCTCAAACCCATTGTTAGCACTTTGCCTCAGTAATTTGCTTATCTGTGAGGAATGGGATGTGTTTCAGAGAAAGAAAATAGGTGTAAAACTGTTTGTTTTTAAAAACAAAGAAGGGAAACCTTTACCTTTACCTAAAAAGCCAATGGCTAAACTTCATGTAAATGAAAATTACAGAAAATGCATTTTAGTTAATGGGAAAATAGTCTTTGAAATTTAGAGTCTCCCCACTGGTCCTGTCATAATTTCTGTTCATCACTCCTTGAGAAGTGACTGTCTCTCAATTACAATTCTCCTTTGGTTGTCCACATATGACCTGTATTCTTGTCACCAATCTTGTTTGAGGCTACAAGTCTTTCTTTTCTTCTTACAAGGAGATCCATCTGAATTCTGTTGTATCCTGAATGTCACAGAAGTCATCACTTCACAACATAGAAGAATAAAATGTTAAGGGAGAATCATAGGTGTAGCAGTCCCCAAACACTATAGTATATTTGGAGGTACAGTACTTCAGAAGTCTCACACAACTGATTTTATGTGCTTTCCACATTATTTTTCCTCATGGAATATTAAAGTAACCTACAGGCCCTGCTTTTCAGCAGTAATGTCTTGATATGTGTGGTTCATCATGCACAGTTCAAAAATAGTCAGTATGATTCTCCTGGGAGACTAATAAAAGTATGGATAGAGAATGGTTCACACACTTCAATAATATACTGACCACAAGAATCCTGCATATCAACCACAGGCTTTAAATGACAAGCTACTGATATAATATTAGAACTTTATTGACTTGTAATGAGTTTTTGAGTTGTGACTAAAGCTCAAGTATATAAATTTAATTTTAACAGAGACTGAGATGGTTTGCTATTTCATTATCAGTGATATCAGTAATATTCAAGAACTAACGTTAAAAACTTATTGAATTTTCATTCAAATTGTTATTTTAAACAACCTATGAAGGTAGAGTGTATTTTTAAAACTTTGTAGTTAACATTACCCTCCCACATCACAGGAATCCAGTGCTGCACTATAGGTTCCTGAGAATTGTCCACACTTGGTCTAGAGTTATGGGATCATTCATACCTGTCATAACACTCACATTACTGCTTTTGGAGTGCACAATGTTCACATCCTGGCCTGGATTCCATGGAACCATGTTCCACACAGATTGATTTCCATAAACTTGTGGCTATTTTTACTGTTGATTACCTTACAGGACATTTAAATTCACTGAATTCTGATGGGTAATTTCTTTCTCCTGCTGAGGATTGGATTCTGTCAATGGAGCACATTGACCCTAAGAGTTTACAAGCAAGCACTAGCACTACCTCCAGGTTAGAGACCCAATCCTGCCACATTTCTGTCCTTAAGGGTTGAGTTTTGGGTAATTCAAGGGACTAGGAGTATGTATTTCTGCAGACAAGTACACCCATTCCAGACCGCTGAGGAGAAAAAAGCCAAGCGTATAACAATTGATAGGCTCCACTCTTCAAAAGTTTGCTAATCATCATTTTAAATCACACTGGTTTTCAAACTTCCATGCATATTTAGACTATTTTAATCAACACAAGCTGTGTAAATCCAGAGTTGAATGAGCAGGGGAATGATTGTCAAATATTTGAGAGAACCAAGAAATGAATTAAGTTTTGCCAGGTTGATGCCCCTTTACAGTTCAGCAAACATTCTACTTTAGCATCAATTACTTGTGCAAATGATTGCTGGGAGGGGAATACCAAACTTTCAGAATGGGCTACTCCTGAATTTTAAACTAGTACTTACCTTTGATCTGTGATTTTAGAAACACGGCCACCAAACAATGTGCTTCACTCTGCCATAAGATACAATACTATTACGTACTTTTGGCTGGCCTGCATATATCAACCATAATCCAGCTGTATGGGCTTATGTCAATGGAAGATGCTATCCCATGTCTCTTCCTAATGGGAAACTTCAAAGGTAAATGAATGCCCTTTGCAATCATCCAGCTCAAGAGTCCATCTAGCCCAGTATCATACATTGTGATTAACAGGTTGTCCTCAAGGTTGCAGAACAGAGGTCAATCCCACTTCCTTTTTCACTTTTCAGTGAACATGCTGGGAACTGAGCCTATATGCAAACCATATTTACTGCTTCAGAGCTGCAGTCTTCTCCTTCCCTAATTAATTAATTAATTCTCTTTTCCACCCTACAGCAGATAGATGAGAGTTTAGAGGAGTCAGACATGAACTGCTGATCTAGGGCTTCCAAGTTCAGTAAATTTCAGGGACACATTTCAGACCAGTACAAATGGGACATGACCTTTTTTTTATGAGGATAACCAGACAGACAGTAAAGCAAACAAAGGCCCTATATCTTGAACAATGTTGTCATAAATTCATGGAAGTACCTGTTACTCTGACACACATCTTGAAATGATTCTTTTTCACTCATGCAAAAAACATTTTCCTATTTGCAGCAATTTGCCCCTTCAGAATTTCCTTGACTGACCAGTCAAAAGTCTTGAAATGGTTAAAACTGCAGAACTTCCATCACAATCTGTATATATTTATAAGTTGCTGGGAATTAGCAGGAGACATCTTTCTTCCCGCTTCTGCCATGTTGGACAAGAAGGAGAAAAGTTTGTGTGCAGCTTCCAGGAGAATGAACAGGAGCATAAGGCAATGGACTTGGGGCCAGCTGTAACAATGAGCATATTCTAACACGACTTACTATACTAAGTACAGTGAACCCCCGGGCTATGATGGTGGTCCGTTCCAACAGCCTCTGTTGTAACCTGGAAAAATTGTAAACCAAAACATCCATAGGGATGCACTGAAAAATAAAAAAGTCCTCAATTGATCATTGTAAACTGGAAAAAAACACATTAAAATTTGTAAACTGGGACAGCATTTCCATAGGATTTGCCATTGTAAACCACAGCAAACTTAAACCAAGGCGGTTGTAACCTGAGGTTTTGCTGTACTAGGATTATAGCCACTGAACATGCAGGCTTTGCAGAACCATGATGTCAGAATCCTGGGTGTGGGCACTGGCAAGTAACAGAAGCACCAGGACCCAGAGCAACCAGGAAACAGACCAAACAGTCACCATATCACAGTCCAGAGTCCAAATCAAGTCTGATGTAGACAAGAATACAGGATTAGTCTGAACAACAAGACATAGTCAAAACAAGCCACAAGTCAGGTAACCAGGAGATCAGACAAGACAGAATGCCTTCAGGGGCTTAACCAGGGCAAGGACACAGTTCAAAGAGTGATAATCCAGGCAAGGCACAGCAACAATCCATTTATTGCTGAAACAGCTTCTGGGATGAAGGACAGAGAGGGAAGGACAGTTGACCCTGCCAGCCAGGGAATAGAGGCAGTGCTCTGTCTGGGGCTGGTGGGGGTGGGGTTCCTGGGGCCCAAATTGGTGTTGTGATGGGCATGGGGAGGTATGGCAGGTACCAAGGGACGGGCTGCACTCAGGGAACACGGGACAGATGTGTAATATCTGTCTCCTTTTCCGGCCCCTTCGGCTACACCTCTAGTTCCTGTCTTGTATCCTTACCGACCATATCTGTGAGAGTGATAGGAGAGGAAGAAAGACTTCTTTTTAAGATCTTAAGACTTAAGCTGGCTCAGGCAGAAATCCCAACAAACCTTCTGAGATCTTTGTTAATAGTCATTAATTCTGTATCCTACAACATGTAACTAACCCCATCTTTCTCCCTTATTTATGGCTGAAGCAGTTTCCAACAGGAATTGCAAGTCAACAAAGTCTCAAATCTCCTCAGTGGAAACACAAAAGCTAAAAGCTCTTTGGTGGGAAAAAAAGGGTTAGAAGACATAATGTACTGTTTCACCAGTAGTAGACCAGGGTCAGGTCCAACTTGATCATGAAGGAGATCAGGTTGTTTTTTGGCATAGCCCATGACATTTTCAATTCTATACTTGTAAAGCAGAATAGCCAAATAGCAACCTCTTTGTACTAGGAAAAATATAATAATTAAATAATTGATGTTTCTTGCTGCTTTTAATTGTGCCCCCAAATCTGTTACTGGGGGTTAAGCTATTTCACCTTGCCAAGAGCTTGGCTGGAGGTGTTCTAAAGCAATCCTACAGGCTGTTTTACTTTGACCATGCATTATTGAAACAGCTATTCAAATGAGAATCATAAGGTAATGATGTCAGATAAATGATAAATGAAAAAACACACATTCTTAATACACCATTCTGTTTTTTTGCTCAACACCCTCCAGCTAATTGTGTTGTTATGAATTACCTCTCAAAATTTGTACTTTGTTTTCTTTCTCTTTTCTTTAATGATGGGCAACAGATATATTAAAACTGTAATTGATATTTATGTATGACGAGCAGTTCATTCTACTTTAGGGCTTGTGCCGCCCAAGGATTCATTTTCTACTTTTAATGCAAATATTATGGTAACTGTAATATTTATTGTAATATATTTGTCAAAAGCAATCAAGGGTTCTGATGAGTATTTCCAATTTGATGCAGATTTGTACTAGATAAAATTAAATAAAGCATGGTTAACATTATCATCTGTTATTTGGTTCTTGTTCCTTTGAACCATAGGTTCCATTTTAAAGGGTCACTTCGGAGTAATGAAAATGAAGGTACTAGGACTTTTGTGAAATATGTTATCATAATGTATTGAGATATCAACATGCCTGTTTTGTTTCTCTCTGGGTAAGAACAGCTCATTGGAAAATAGATGCTTTACTCATCTCACATTGGTGTTTATTGTATGGCAGATCTTTACAACCTGGTGTGTGTGTGACTGACCTGGCAAGGAGATATGGTGATACACCGGGAGTCAATTAGTCTGGGTCTCTGTATACTGGGACTACAAACAAGAGAGGATTGTTGAACAGCTCCCCACCTCTGTCCTGAACTCTTCTCCAGCCGGAAGGGAAAGAAACACCTGCGGTGGGCACCCGGGCCACTCCAGCGCCGGGCCCCCCGCCCCTCCTGCTGAACTTAAAAAGGACTCTATGGCGGTGAGTAGCAGGATCTTGCCACCCTGTCCTCCGGACTTAGTCTTGGCTAGGGGTGTAGAGGCTACGGCAGTTTTACATTGCTGCATTATAGGGTTGTATATTATTAGTATTGCTATGGGCCGTCTATGTAAGATATGTATGGTATGATTTTTTGTGCTTATTGTTATTATATATTGGATATAGGTTGTGTATTATTATTTTTGTTATGTGCTGCTTGTGTAGCACATGTATTTTTTTTAATTGATGTTAACGCTATGTGATATTGATATTATTTATTGACATGTTGTGTTTGTAAACTTGTAATTTTGTATATGTTGTGAACCCGCCCTGAGTCGGTCCTACCGAGTAGGGTGGTATAGAAATCAAATATATAATAATAATAATAATAATAATAATAATAATAATAATAATAATAATAATAATAATAATAATAATAATAATAATAATAATAATAATAATAATAATAATAATAATAATAATAATAATAATAATAATAATACATTGATACTACTATATACCTGGCAGGTCACACATTGAGTGGCTCCAGTGTGTCCAACTGGGCTTCTTATTCTTATATCTTTTTTTATTTCTGGTTTTTTTTAGTTTGTGCTTTAATATATGAACTTACTGAAGTTCTAATTGTTTTCAAATCATTGTACTGTTTTGAGTCCCAGTCTACGATGCAAATCTAATTGACTAAATAGTTAATTGTACATTTTGGCTGAAATCCTATTGGTGTTTCTATATATAATTTCCTGAAGCTAAGTGCAGATGACTGATGAGGCGCTGGACACATCTTGCTTGTGAAATTGGGTCCCTAACCAAGCACCTTATCAGATAGCTGTAATTTGCCATGGTAAGATATACTAACTTTACCTGAACATGGATAGGATTCTGGCCATTAAATATAAGCTTTAGCTCAGCACAAGAATGTTTTGTTGAAAGAAAGAAAGAGAGAGAGAGAGAGAGAGAGAAAGAAAGAAAGAAAGAAAGAAAGAAAGAAAGAAAGAAAGAAAGAAAGAAAGAAAGAAAGAAAGAAAGAAAGAGGAGGGCGGGCTGGCATTTGACCTCCAGAAGACTGCTTTCCTAAAAGCTCCTGGAAGTAGGTCCTTTGTCTCAGTCTTGCTGAAAGGCTGCTTACATTTCCCCCCCAGCCTTCCCTGCCCTTTTTTCTTTTTGTGTTGTATCTTTTTAGAATGATTAGGTGATTAGACTACAAATGTTTCTTCAGCCATGGATATTGATCCATAGCAGAATACAGAACAGAGTGTAGATTCAACATTTTGAAGGTTTATCTTTGTTAATAAAGTATTAAATTAAATAATCTAGAGTTCCCTTACAAACATAAGATTTTTCTCAGAATTGCACAGTATTTGGATTTAGAACATAAATTACTGCCTCCACCCTATGTTCATGAAACTATGATAGTAAATATGCATGTTAGTACCTGACGCAGACAGACATAAATTATTCATACATATTGCCCTGTACTAAGCATTAAAATGAATAACATCAATACATTGATTGATGATTGATTTAAATTATTTTCATCCTACTTCAAAAAGGCTCTAAGAATAGCTTGCATAATCAATAGACAATGGGAGAATAACTAGCATATAAGTAAGAGAAGAAAGATTCTGTATTTAGATCTTACCATCTAAAAGATGACAAGAAAAAATAAGGATTCATTGTTCATACATATGAGAATGAGACTAGCAGGGGTTAGATCCCTACTTGACGAGGACACTGAAGAATTCTGACCACATTCAGCTGACACATAAGCTGGGTCAACATAAGGAAATCAAAGAAGGAAAGGATGTG
The DNA here is from genome assembly GCA_030440675.1 of Furcifer pardalis. Classification (NCBI taxonomy): domain Eukaryota; kingdom Metazoa; phylum Chordata; class Lepidosauria; order Squamata; family Chamaeleonidae; genus Furcifer; species Furcifer pardalis. The sequence goes on along the minus strand of CP126895.1, from coordinate 12,080,175 downwards.
CAGCTATAATGCACTGTCTCCATCTCCACTTGACAGTACAGATATTTAGGTGTTTGAAAAGTTCTACATTTAAGCAAGTTTCCATCTCACAAATTTAAGGAGGGGAGTGGGATTTGAATGTGTTTACTGTGGCTGGATTATGACCCTTTGGTGAAGGGAAGTTCTCTAATTTTGTTTCCCTGTGAGAAAATGATGAGATACAAAGAAAATCTCATATGGAAGGCCTGTGCCTGTGAAAGTGTTGAAATACTGAAATTCTTGGTTCAGACGCCAGGTGGCAACTGAATGTCAAACCTAAATTTGAAAATAAATTGCCCAGCACAACGAAGATGAAAAAGAGAGTGAAAAAGAGATGTGCAAAGTGGTGGGTGTAAAGTGTAAAAAGCTTAATCAAACCAACCGTTACTGATGGTGTTATTGTGGTAATTACTTAGTTCAGTTTACAAAATGTTCCCTCTCATAATGTTCGCTTATATTGCAATCAAATGCCATTTCCTTCTGGAATTCTTGTTTGGCTGGCAACATGAAAGACTCATTGTCTCTTCACTCATTGTCCGCTTTCCAGCAAGTCAGGACTAAAAAAACCAACAACCCCATCTTTTCTTGGCAGATACTGCCAATGCTCTTAACTTCTTACACTCTATAAAACTTGTCTTAATTGTTCTGCATCTCGACTTTGTTGGACATTTTCCCACACAGAGAGAACAATGTCGGAAAAATCTCAGGAAATGAGTATGCTTCTCAGGACCCCAGTAGTTGTTTTTTTTTTTAATCTTCCTGTCACATCCTCATCCTTAACATCTGTGTTACAAACATAGAGTATGCATGAACAGCACAGGTAGGAAAATTTACTTTTTTGGATATCAGAAATGCTAGCTGGAAGATTCTGGAAATTATAGGCTAAAAAAAATAACTTTTCCAAGCTCTGAGCAGCAGTCCATCTTCTCCAAACATACACTTCTTAACACATGTACAGTTTCCTCTTCATATAATATCAAACATACAGGAAATAACAGCAGAATAGGGCTACTGTGGATGCTTTCAAAAGGTGAGGAGGTGGGTGTCCATGGGGAAGGCAAGTGAGGCACATGTCCTCCTTTGGAATCCTAAATTTATTTCCTATTTTGATGTGCACAGACAGAAATATTGTGTTGCAGTCGTGGATGGTATGCATACCAATTCTGCTAACAAACAACTATTCAACTTCCCACTCCCTGTAGATGTTCTTAGATATTATTGTTTTTTTTAAAAAATATACTGTACAGTAATACCCCGGATAACGATTGCATCGGATAACGCCAGAATCGGATAACGATGCAAGTTTTTTGGAAAAAACTTGCATCTGATAACGATTCTGGATAATGATTCTTAGCGTTATCCGAGGCAATGGTCTGCGGGTGTGGGGTGGTTTGGGTAGAACTACCCAATCCACCCCCCACCTGCAGTGGTCTCTGTGACTGCAGTAGGGTCAGGGAAAAGCACACACCTTTCCCCGACCCTACTGCAGTCGCAGAGACCGCTGCGGGGGGGGGGGGGTGGCTTTAAAGGCAGGGAGGAAAAGAGACCCGATTGGGTCTCTTTCTTTCCCTGCCTGCCTTTAAAGCAGTTTGTCCCTGAAGTCAGGGCTTTTTTAAAGCGTTGTTCAATGCATGCATCGGACAACGCTAAAAACTGGATAACGTCATGACTTGTGGAACCAAGTCATAACGTTATCCGGGGTATTACTGTATATAAATTTCAAGTCAAGGGAAATGGGAAGACTTAGGGGTGGTAGGGAACCTGAAGAACAGCTTCAGAGATTTCAGAGTGGATGCCCTATTACTCTGTTTCAGATGAGCCCAATTTGAGAGGTTCATATCAGAGTGCAAAAAGTTATTCTTATGGACTACAAATTGAAAAATATCCCAGCCACCATACTCCAGCAATTGTTCATATATCTGTTAGGTCTCAGGGAATGGCTATGCTCCAGGTAGTGAGAGAAATCTCACGATGGAGAAGGAAAATGCTTTATTTTTATTTATGGGTTGGCTTTAAAAGTCTGGATACTCATTTTCACTCGATCCCAGTCAGTGCCAAAGCCGGGAGCTCACTGTGAAAAGATTTATATGTATGTTGTACTTGTGGAATGTAAATACATTGGTGGTCAGGAATGAAGAAACAAAACTGGGGAGAAAGTGCATGCATGCAAGTCCATAAGCCCAAGGCAACATATTGATTGCTGAGAAGTTTATGAGCTCCTTGTTGCATCAGCCAGACAGCAAAGGTTTTGGAATGCCACCAACATTAAGGCAAGTGCTGGGTATTCAACCAAATTGCACTATTCAAGCATGTCTGAGCATGCAGTGAATGGCCAGCAAGATAGCCACACTGTATGATTTCAAGGGAATATTGTATTATACCTACAGGATTCTGCCCTGGTCCTTACCTCATGGTGAGTTACCCACAAGTCACAGCAGCAGCAAAGGACCTAAAATAAGTCTTTATGTGTCTCCTTTGCTATATTTTGGGACTTGAGGCTTAGTAGGAATGGTGAAAACAGCTACAGTTGCTCCATGCTTATTGCTCTGTTTTGCTGGTAGAGAAGTGTTGCTCCTCTGATTCTAGGTTGCTGCATTATCTGTCTAGCTTAGATTCTGTCTTATTTCTCCAACCTCTTTATCCCTGTTTCCATGAACGGATGCCCCGGAAGCAACTCCACTATCTATTCCACCATCTGCGTTCACTGGACTGAATTGCCATGGACACCAGAAGTGCCCTGATGTCACTCTAAGTGTTAAAACCACTGTGTTTTCACACCAAAATGCCGCAAAACTGTGACGAAAAATTCAAAGATGGCTCAAAAATGTTTCTCACTCACTCACTACTACAAGAGAATGAATGTACATATATGTCTCTTTTAAAATTACAATAGGAAAAAGGAAAAATAAAAATATGACTCTTTAAAATTGTGTATTTTAGGCAAAGGACATATCAAAATAAATATGAGTTTTCATGCAGACAGGAAGAAAACTGAAAATCTCACGCCAATAGAAGTGTGCGTAAACAAAGCACACTTTAAAAAACATGAACAGCTTAAATACAAATTGTTGTAAAAATGCATAGAAATATAGATCAGTAACAGGGGAAATGCATTCATTAGGAAACCATTTGTGAAAAATGTGCACAGATCATAGTATGGGAAGAAAACAACCAGTCACATAACTCAGTACAAATCAAAAACAGGATGCATATGCACATTGAATCTGAAGAAATGAAATAAAATCTGGGCAGTTTTGATACCTAAACTTATAGGTGACTCTAAAACAGGTGTTTGGGTAATACAACGCAGAGAGACAAACCATAAACACCAAGACTTACCAGTCAGAATCCAATTGGACTGTAGCTCCATTCCCCTCAAGCTGATGATGCCATCAACTATGGTCTTTTATTAAAAGTTTCCTCTTCTCCACTTCCTCAAGTTCTATGCCTCCCTAGGGATCCTTTTTGACCCAAAGAAACCTTTGGGAGTCTCAGGAAGTTGGGAGAGCTTTGAATGTCTAAAAATCACTGCCATTGATCCTGGTCTTGATAGTGGTCTTTGTGGTGGTGATTTCTGTCTTCCCACTATCCTGAAAACCCAAAGCCTTCCTCATGTCAAGAGGAACTCCTAGGGAGCCTCAAAACATTGCAAAGAGAGGACTTTTCAATATTAATTTTGAAGGCCAAAACAGATGATTTCATCAGCCTTTCACTTTAAAAAAAACAACAACTTTGATCAATGTTCTTCTGAGCAACGCAAGGTAGCTTTTGCTTATTGAATTACTCCCAGTGTATGTAATTTTTGCAGTGGCCTCTAAAGGTCAACTGTGCAGAGGTGTTATGATAATCTAATATAGTTATCTTTCTCTGAATAATTATTTAATTGGATAAAGCAAAAGTGACAAGCCAACAAAAATGTACTTAATCACATCACAACTTTGCTTCAAATACAAGAATTCACAAGGATAAAAAAGTGTCATTTATTTAAAAATACTTGACTGAAACACTGGGTCCACCACTGAGGTTCCACCTTTCTTTCTGTCCTACAGCAACACTGGATACGCTGCCCCCAGGACAATTAATGAAAACCAGTTTATTTCTCAGCCCTGTTATGAAAGCCTTCAGATATCACCCCTGAGACTGACTGGCTTATGCTATTCCCCTCAAACCTCCCTGTGTGGTAACTGCTCTCTAATCTTTCTGTAGGGGTGTCTATGGCAACAGTAACTAGGCCATTGTTTGGTCTCCAGATGTCATTGGAATTCTTGCTCTCCCAGAGTTCCTACCAGGTATGTTGACAGGCAAGGGAGAGGCCAGTTGATGGAGGGGGGTAAAAATGTCTACCCTTCCAACCCATAACACAGTGCAATGTTTTGACACAAAAAAGAAAGATCCAACAGTACATGTGTAGGCTTATTTCATACATTGGTACTGCCTCCTCTTGTCTCCTGTGTCCTAGTATCTCCCCAAATGTGCCCCCGAAAATCCCCCTGTGTGTGTGTGTGTGTGTGTGTTCATGGTAGACTACTAGGGAAATGGAAATTCGGATAGAGCAGGAGTGGAGTATCTGTTCTGCTCATGGATAAAGGCCACTGGAAAAACATTTTACAAGTAAAATTATACAATATTATGTGTCATTTCCATTCTATGGCCAGAATCCCATATGTCACTGTGAAACATAATGTTACACAGGTATAACTTTACTGGGTGTTAGACCCAGACAACAAGGATTGTGTGAATCAGTAATCAATAATGCAATTCCAATCGTAATGCATCGTGCAATGTGCCAGTGGAAATGCTTCATAACTGCACTTAAGCCTTGGTCCTATTACAACTCTTCTTTACGCAGCACAGCAGCTCAGTTAGACTTCAGCCAATAGTCTGAATAATCAATATTCCACAATGATTACAATAAAGTAATACTGGTGAGACCTGGGCTCAGATCTCCAGTTGGTTGGCCTTGGGCTTGTCACATCTTCTCACCCTGATCATCCTGGATTAGGTTACTGCAAAGATAAAGAGCCATGTACACACCCTTGAGCCTCACTGGAGGAAAGGCAGGATATAAATTTGACAAATAAACAGCTCCATATAACAAATACTTGAACAGTAGGTTATGAAGGGCGGCACGATGCCTTATATGACAGCAGCAATAAACCTACCAACTTCTGTGAAGCTGTAAGGACCTGTCAAGGTAACAGCAGCTCTATTGCTGTGCTTCTTTCTGAAGAGCTCTTGTTCTGCATCAAAAGACATTGTCAGGTGCTCCCTCAATGTATGCAGTGAAATTTACCTTGTACTTATTGTCAATGCAAACTTTTCCTTCACACTTCTTATCACTGGTTGACACTGCTGCTATGAGATCATGATGTGCAATGGGGTTAGTGTTCCCACTTCTTTCTGAGGATTAATATACAATGGCAACTCTTATGTTAGCATCACAGTGTTCCTCATAACATGCTGTGATGATGCAGGTGAAGGTCACCATTGTTCTTTTCCCAGAAGAGTGCCTTTCTTTACTACCATAGTTAGGGAAAACATTTTCCTCATCATGCTATGTGACGAAAATAAAAATAAAAAGCCAAGACCTGCTACTCCACACATCTCAGAAGTATGGGGGATCCTAGGGCTTGCCACATGCTTAAAACTGTTGCATATGTACAATTTTGGCACTGAAAATGCATAACTTAAGAAGCCTTGCCATGTTGAGGATGATCAGAAGGGGCAGCATACATCTAAGGTTCCTCCTGGGCAGGGATAAAAAGACAGTACACTAGTACCTTGGATAACAATGAGACTTGGTTCCATAAGTCTCGTCGTTATCTGGTTTTTAACGTTGTGCAATGCATTGATCGCACAACGTTTAAAAAAGCCCTGTTCCACTGGAGGCTGCAGCAAGCCAAAATGTCAGGATTTGAATCCAGATGTTTTTGCTTGCTGCAGCCTCCAGAGAGTTGGGGGAACTTTGGAAACAGCTTGGATCGAGTCCCCCGATCTCCTGGAGCCAGCAGGGGGGGGGGGCAGAGAGCCCGAAATGGGTGGAAAAAATGACCACTTTTTAAACCCATTTTGGGCTCTCTGACCCCCCTGCCAGCTCTGGGCAGGTTGGAGGACCTGATCCAAGCTGTTTCTGGGCTTTTTCCACCTCCTGACGAACCCTGACATTTTGGCTTGCTCCACTGGCCGGGAACATCGGGGAAGCCCAGAAACAGCTTGGATTGGGTCCTCTGATCTCCCTGGAGGAGGCGGGGAGGGGGTCAGAGAGCCCAAAATGGGTAAAAAAGACAGACTTTTTTTAACCCATTTTGGGCTCTCTGATCCCCCTGCTTGTTCCAGGGAGATCAGAGGACCCAATCTACAGCTGTAGGGTGGCTGGGGAAGCTGACGGGGACTCCCCGTCGGCTTCCTTAGCCACCCGCCCATACCTCTGCACCTGTGGGGTAGCTGGGGAAGCCGACAGGGGAGCCCACTGTCAGCTTTCCAGCTACCCCACCCCTGCCTCAGCAGCTGCAGGGTGGCTGGGAAGCTGAACGGAGAACCCCGTTCAGCTTTCCAGCCACCCTGCTGCTACGAAACGACTGCATCAGATAACGCTAACAGATCGCTATCCAATGCAAAATTTCTTTGGAAATTTTGCATCATTATCCAATTCTAGCATTATCCGATGCAGTCGTTATCCTAGGTATTACTGTACTATGATCTGTGATCAATGACAGCTAACCCAGGAGCCTTTATTAAGCAAGCAGCAATATGCCCACTAACTTCTGTGATGCTGTAAGCACCTGCAAAGCTAAAAGGAACTCTAACGTAGTGGGCTTGCACTGTGCATGTAAAGACAATAGGATAGCTGATGGCCTGAAATGTACAAACAACACATAAATTTGCACATATGCACACACACACACACACACACACACACTGTTCTTTTGGAAATGGTATAGTCATCATGATAGGGAAATTACAAGTTATGATATTTTTGCATCTCTTCTGTGCAGTGGTATAGTACAACGTCAAAGCCCTGGGATTTTCTGGGTGGCTACACCACATCATGTGTCAAATTCTCAGGCTTCTCTGTTCTCTCTGAGATTATCTTTAATCCTCACAGAATGAGGGAGAGGAATGGGTTCTCCCAAGAATGGAATATCATTGCAAACTATCTCTACTGCAAGGCAAAGTACTAGTGGAAGTTTGGGTCTTGCATTGTCATGGCCAAGCCATTAGCTATAGCAAAGATATGTTTTGCATTTGTTTATCAGGACTGATCCAAGTTCCTGCATTTTTGACTCTCTCCTTTTGGAGAGGTGGTGGCTAAGAAGACTATCATAAGTACTGTACCTGTGTTTTCAAGTTTTACCCCGTACCACCGATTTTGTGATATCTTGGAAACACAGATTTTCAAGGTGCTCCAAGCCATCCTATCACAAAAGCATTTTTGTAGATCTGTATATAACTAAAGCAGAGTTATGGAACCACTGGCTTTCTAGATGTTTTAGAGTTCAAATTCCAAAAGTTCTGACTAGCACAGCCAGCAGGAAGGGAGTATTGGAGTGACAGGTCGAAATATCTGTAGGGTCAAAGATTTTCCACCTCATTATAAAGCTAGAACATATGTGCCATTGGAGATGGCTCCGTGATCACTGTGTGTGGGTCACTTCGTGGTAAGCTGGGATCCATCTTAAACAAAATCATGCCAGTGGCACTTTTCCTGCTTGCCTTTGAGGGTAAAGATGGCCCAGAGCCAACCGGCCTCCATGACAAGGCTTCCTGGTGCCCTGGGGCAGGAGAAATGTATACTCGGATCAAAGTTGTAGCCGATGATAAAGCCAGGATATAAAGACCACTCTGACTGGGAGAAATGAAACTTGTTTTTGTAATGAGAACACATTCAAGCTTTTCCCTCTTAGTTTAACTAATGAGCTATTTAGTAACACTCTTTGTGTCCCTGAGAAGACAGACCCCTGTTTCTCTGACATCCTCAGCAGAAAGAAGCAATAACAGCAAGCAGCAAAATTATTTACTGCATGGGGATCTCTTGACTTTGAACTACTAGAATAAACTGGAGCCTCTGTCAACTTTTAATTATTTATATTATTTAATTTTAATATAAGAGCTGAGGTGGAATTAGGGCAGGAATGCCCAAACCTTTCGGACCACAGGCCGGCCATATGGTTCAGCGGGCCAGTGGTTCAGCAAGTTGGTCATGTGGTTCCACCCACCAGAAGCAGAAGTAAAACACACCTTGGATCTGGCCCACGGGCCATGGTTTAGACACCCCTGAATTAGGGCTTGAGGGCTGCACAACACAGAGACATAAGAGACAAAGCCAGCTCTGAATGAGAAATCATTTCTTCAAATAGCAATAAAAGCTAATTGTTCAGAGTACTGCCTCCAATAACTGCAATTCAGAGAAGCTAAACAAGTGTAAGATCTGCACTTTGTGACATAAATGAGAAATAAGCCTTGTTAGAAACTGTCTTCAGACAAAAAGGAATCAGTAATTTGGTGATTGGTTGGTTTATTGGTTTCTAAGCAGAGTACCTGTTCAATATTTTAGAATGCTAAATCATGTAGTTTGACTCAGAGCAAAGTGAGTCATAGAAGTAAAGAGAAAGTTCTACCACATACACAAACACAGCCTTCTCCCCAAGCAATTATTTAAAAGTTGATAAAGATGTGTATCCCACATGGTGTATGGCAGAAATTGAAAGACAACTGTGCATTTATATTTCCACTTTTTCAGTTTCATGATGGAACTCTTCAAGCAAAATGTATACAGAATGTGTTTATGAGGAGAAAATGTGCATAGAAACACATATATTAGAGAATAGAATAATAATAATGTGCCATCAAATCAGCTGTGGCCTATGGCAAATATATTGCACAAAAATAAATTATGTTCGGGAACATTATTCCCCAGAGATGAATTATGTGTGTGTCTGTGAAAAACAAAAAAAGATGTGCACTAAATTTCACATAAACCCTTACAAAAGTCATAAACGGGTACAGAAAGGGGACGGCATTAACCTAAGTTTAGTAAAGATTTAAGCTGAACAGAGCCACATTTAGATTTGTCCATCCTTATTTCTCAGAAGTCAGTAAGATTGATCTATAGTAGGCTAGGCAATTTCATTGTGGTCAAGGGACATTTTTCACATTGGCTGCTTGGAGGTTGTATCTTCAGAGAAATAGAGCAGAATTGCAGTGGTACGAAAACAAATGGCTAATTAGCTAATCTCCTTTCTGTTTATAAAAAGACTATAGTATTTCAGCATGTAATAGAATATAAAAATAAATAAAGGTTGACACAGGATGTAAAAACAATCCAGAAAACCAAATGAACATATAAAAGGTGTATGTAGTTAGGTAAAGGTCACTCTTGCTCAAAAGCCAGTCATATCTGACTGTAGGGATCAGTGCTCATCTCTGCTTATAGCCACAGTGCTGTCTGTGTCTGCAGACGTTTCCATGGACATGTGGCAGGCATGCCTAAACACCCCAGTGCACGAAACACAGTTTACCTTCCCACTGAAGTGGTACCTATTTATCTACTTGCAATTTCTTCCTTTTGAACTGCTAGGTTGGAAGGAGCTGGGACAGAGACGGGAGCACACTCCATCATGCAGTACTCAGGAATTGAACTCCAACCTTCCAGTCGTTGAGTTAAGTGTCTTAACCACTTGATATATTATGTAATGTAGGTTGAGTCAGATAAATAGAAGATTTCATCGTATGCACTGAAACAAATAATCTTGTTATGTAATTAAATATTCTTCCCTATGTGAGACTGAATTCTGCAATCTGCACAAACTCCCAGCCCTAAACATCAACACACATGCTAATTAATGAATGATGAATAAAATATATTTTAAACATAAAGCTTTACTTTTATTTCATGATATATTATTCATTCTGTGAAAATCAAAGCTCTTCCTTCAGGCTAATTCATTATATAATCATTCATTAAATAGAATTCATTTATCAGTTTCTACCTTTATTTAAGAATTTATTCAGACTTTAATAATGCAAGAACAGCAGAAGAAAATCACAGCTCTGTTGCTCTTTGATAGATAATAGTCTGCCAGATTTAAGCCTTTTAAACAACAAGTAATACTCAAATCGCTTACATAACAAAAGGCTTAATCTTGTACTACAAACAATCACAGTACAGTATATGGAACAGAAATGTTGAAGAAACACCTGGAAGGAGAGTGGTAATGGAAGGTTCAAAGTAATACTGACAAAAAGGCATGCAGTTAGCCCTGTTGATGACATACTACAATAAAAACATATTTTTCTAGAGAGAGAGCACTTCAGGGCACTGAGGAACTAAAGGCAAAGGCCTCCCTTCCTTGAAAGCCAGTTGTGTCCAACTGTAGGTGTGCTGCTCATCTCTGTTTACAGCCAAAGAGCCAGAGCTGTCTGTGTCTGTAGACTTTTCCACAGCCATGTGGCAGGCATGACTAGACATCAAAGCAGATGGATGCTATTACCTTTCCTGCCTAAGTGGTACCTGTTTATATACTTGCAATTTCTTGATTTCAAAGTGCTAGGTTGGCAGCAGCTGGGACAGAAATGGGATCTCACTCCATCATGCAGCACTTGCACCTTGAATGGCTGACCTACCAACCTTCCAGTCATCAAGTACAACATCTTAATCACTAACCCACTGTAGGGTTGAAAAAAAAGAAATGAGGGGCCATGAGGAAAGCATCCACCTTGCCTGGGTTGAGGCCTATGTTTTCTTCACAGTAAGAGTTTTCTAGTGACTATAACTAAAGGCCAATAACCTAAAAAAAGTAGATAACAGAAACTGAAAATATGTATGATAAAGGTTTTCTTAAAGGTTTTCATTTCCAAAGTACAGTACTGTACGTAATTTTCACTATTTGATGATGACAACTTGGAAACAGAAGAGGGGGAAAAGCCATATGAACTTCATGTGTTTATGCATCTGCATTCTCGCTGCAGATATAATAGGACAAATGCACCTTAGAATTTTCTGTTTAAAAATATTACCAAAGCTTATTTTAACAATAATGTGCCCTTAACTGATGAAATATAAGGTCAGGAACAATTTAATCTTGCTATTTCTGATGTCTTATAATTCACAGACACACAGATGGATAGGTGTATTTGGAAAGATAATTGATAAGTAGACACAGAGTGAGACATATCATCATCATCATCATCATCATCATCATCATCATCATCATCATCATCATCATCATCATCATCATCATCATCATCATCATTATTATTAAATTAGACTTATATGCCGCTCTACTCGCATAACTATGTCTCACCAGGTTTTAATTCTTTTGGTTAGCAATGCTTTCTTGAAATAAATTCTGGTTGTGACCATCTCTGTATTTCTGATATAATAATGATAAAGTCTTTCTTCACATAAATCATGAACTACTGCAGGGCCCCCTGGCTTAGATATCTAGTTGGCTGCAGAGCCAGTAGGTTGGGATGGTTCCTTGACAGGGGCTGGACATGATTAATTCATAGGGTCCTTCCCATATTACTATTTGGATTACAGAACAAAAGTGAGCCAAAAATCCAAGGCAAACCACTGTGCATAAAAAAAAACTAAGTAAGAAGCAAATAGAAAAAATACCTGCCTCATGCAAAGGAAGAGAGAGGGAACAGTAATCATGGTGAAGAGACTTAGCAGAATAAAAGAGAGTGCTGGAGTGAGAAAACTGCACAATGATGTGCAAAAAGGAGCCTTACTAAATGTCAATATATAACTTTAGAGTCACTACTAATTAATAGGAATGACCTACTGGAATAACAGTGACGCTTCTTTTTCTTGTTTAATCCACTTCATTCTCTGACTAACATCTTCAATGGATAAACAAGCCGCAAATGAGTTCATGTGCTGCTTGACAGGAGAGCAGGCAAAGAGGCCCAGAAAACTTGATGAAATAATGTCATTTCGTGAGGTTTTTTGGGCCTTTTTAGCAACAGCAATTGCACTTACCTACCTCCCCATAGCACTTAGAGCACTCTCTGGGTCAGTGGTGGTGAACCTTTTAGAGCCCTAGTGCCTAAAAAGGGGGGAAAGATGGGGGAGGGGCAGGCATCACATGTACCGGTGACATCGTGTTGTATGTGTGCATGTACCCATGTGATGTCAATGTAGGTGCCTTGCCCCTTCCCTCACAGTTGCAGAAGGACCCCCTACTCGGCAGGGCTTGGTGCTGCCCAGCCCCTCCTCCATGGGCAAGCACCATCCCTGCTGTCACATGTCTGCCGGGGCTGTGCCAAAGATATGAGTAAAACATTTTTTAAAGAGACTCACAGAGCTGGATTAAAATAAAAGGCATCACAGCCATTTACTGCCTCCCATTCTCCTTTCCCTCCCAAAGATAGGAATAAAAAAAGACTCACAGCAACAACAGCCACATAGCAACCACCAATGGGAAGATGAGAAGGGAGGTGAGGTGACCGGATACCCTTACGCACAGCAATCCCAGCAGTACAAGGTGGAATGGGGTTGGTCTTGCCTGCAATTGGACATGTGCCCACAGAAAAGCCTCTGCATGCCACCTCTGGCATGTGTGCCATTGGTTCACCTACACTGCTCTAGGTGGTTCACAAAGTAATTAATATTTTACTCACAACAAACTCATTTTAACCAACTTTGAAAAGATGGAAGGCTGAATCAACCTTGATCCCCCATCAGGATGAAACTCAGAAGGTGATTTCCAGCACATGCATTTATATCATACTGCAGTATATATTTTGTGCCTTCATCTCCATACTATTTGCATTTGCACATGCACATACTCCTCGTGCATTAAATAAGATTATGGGAGACATTATGAATGTATATTCAGAGTGCTGGCCAGATCATCATTGCCCCAAACATGAACTCAAAGTTAAGTTAGGAATGAATTCTCTTCGCCATTGAGTGTGTTGCCTGGGGCTTCTGGGAGCTGGGAGTTGAAGTGAAAATAGTCAGGAGCAAAGTCTGAGAAACAATGTCTCATTTGAAAGAATGCTCAGTCCTTGCTTGACACTATTGCGGATAATAGCCCTAAGCAATATGTTTGTAGTAAAGCTTGTTCACCATTACTGATCTTCTTAAGCTTTCCAATATCTCAATGTGAAAAGAAAAAAAATAGACTGTGGCATCTAAGACAGTGGAAGCCAAGTGTGGACTGAATGTATATTGGGGAGATCCACTGATGGTAAACTTCAGCAGGACTATCAACTGACACCAAAGGTTGGTGGACCATATTGGTGGATTTTGATCATTTCATAAAGGCATTTCTTATGTTTATGTGTTAGAATGAAAACCACAGGTTGTTCAGCTCAGATCAAATCTACTAGGAAGGGAACCTGAATAAATCCCCTTCATTTGTAAATGAAAAACACAAAAGCAGATCAAAAGCTAACTGAAGAGCAACAGATGACCAAAGACAGAAATCAGTCAATTCCAAATTAAACAAACCTTAAAAGGTTGATGCCAAAGCTTACAAACTGGTAACAATGGAAAAACTCAAAGCAACATTAACCTACAAGTTCTAAATGTTATGCAATGTGCCTGCACCATTTTCAGAATATGTCCATGCTCACCTCACAGTTGTATTTCAATAAAGAAATCGATGAACACTAAAAAAAAAAAAGTTCCCTTGGACATTGCTCATCCCTGCTGTCATGTGACTGGGCCAAACAAAGGCCAGCCAGCTCTTAATGTTAATCTGAATTTTATGCTGAAGTGAAATGGTCTTTCCTGCTTTCGTTCTATTAACTGTAGAAAATTGGTATCTGAAAAATGATGATTGGATTCCTGAAATTTATGATAGCACATTTAGAGTCCTATTTACATTGAGTTGGCATTCAGATACCCAGCCACAACCAATATGCTTCAGGAAATTTTATGTAGAGGCGGGGAGACAATGTTCCAGTGTAACCCATGTCTTTTATTTTAGTTTTAAGGTTATTGAGCTTAAATGCAAGGATATAAACATTAATTTAAGGGGGGAAACCCTCAAAAGATTTTAATTTCAAATGCATCCTGAAGGCAAATAGATTGCAGCCTTCCAAAAAAGTTATTTTACCAGTCAATGAAGTGGAAATTGCAGCTCTAAGGTGTGGAGAGAAGAGAAACTTTATTGACTGCCTGTACTAAACTCAGACAATAGGTTGCAATGCCATCCAGCTTGTGGCCCGTGTTTTCTCTAATAGTATGAAAGGAACATAAATACTTAGTGAGCCTTACTTTTATTATGCCAATCTATAATAGCCAAGCATTTACTCTTATGACAAAGCCTACAATTCTTCTCATTTCTCAATGAGGAGCTGCAAGTATGTAGTGGACAGGGCTGAAGCTAGCAGTGGTGAAGTCTGCACACGCATGTTCTTACAATACCTCAACAGATCACCAAAAAAAAAGCTTTTAAAATTAGATTGTCTGTGGTGGTGGAGCTGCAGATTGCCATCTTTACAAAGTGTAAGATTCTTTCTAAATGTTCACAATTCTGGGCTGTAGCCAGGATTCTAGAGGTGGGAGGGCAAATATTTTTTCAGGATGGGCAACAAAGCTTTTTTTCCAATGTGTTCCTATGGGAAACCACGCCTTGCCAGGGTGTGCAAACTGCTAGCTCAGGGTGGAGCAAAGCCCACCCTGAGCCCCTCTGGCTACGACCCTGTCACAATTCCTAATTTATCCTCATTCCTACATGGAATCAATTTAATCTGCTGTATCTTTTAACAAGTATCTACCACTTTTCCCCCATGAAACCACTAAAAATGTTTGGGAAACTGCTGCTTTGCTTGAGAAGGGCATTCGTTCTGAAACTGCAAATATGCAAATTTCCATTCCCTCAAGATGGCATTTGTGTGTTTTGCTACTGCTTCTAAAACAAGGATATTAGGGTAGAGAGATTTGTCATCCTGTTGAAGAATGAGCACAAAACAAGATGAAAATGTCACAGATATATAGGCTGCAATCCTGTAATCCACCAAACCATGAATGTAGGTTTTTAGCTTAATGTATTTGTAAATGTTTGTTAATATTTTGTAAGCTGCCTAGAGTAAGAATTCATGTACCTAAATAAACAGGGTATAAACGGATCAAATAAATAAATAAATAAATAAATAAATAAATAAATAAATAAATAAATAAATAAATAAATAGTAGGTGGTACTAGAATAGTTCCAATGAATTAGAAGGGATTTGGTGAGTCAACTTCTCTAAGTGCCATTATTCAAATGAGCCTACTCCAGTTTATTTATTTATTTCAAGATTTATATTGCCGCCCAACTCCAAGGACTCTGGGCAGCTTACAAAAGATAAAAATCAACTACAATTTAAAATCCCATTTAAAAAAAAACATTAAAAACTGTTACCGGACATTACTCCAACCCCTACCACTTAAAAAGAAGGAGAATTATTTCTTTATTTATTTATATTTATGTCACCACCCACTCTTCATGGCAACTCAGGGTGGCTTACATTCAGCAAAACAACACAGCACAAAAAAATTAATATTTAAATCAGCCAGCAGGCAGGGGCCATGCCATCATTGGGGGCCCACGCCTGCTTTGCCAACCAGGTTTTTAGACCTTTCCTGAAGGGCAGCAACTCCGTCTGTAGACACAGTTCAGTTGGCAGGAGGTTCCATAGGGCTGGAGCAGACTCTGAGAAGGCCCTCTTTCTTGTGCTAGAGAGATGTGCCTCTCTAGCAGATGGAACAGTTAGAGAGCCTCTCCAGTCTGCTCTGTTGGGGTGGCCAGATGTTCTTGGGGTGATGCGGTCTTAGGTATCCTGGCCCACTAACATGTAGGGCTTTAAAGGTAATAACCAGCACCTTGAATTGCACCCGGATGCATACTGGCAACCAGTGCATCTCCTGAAGTAGTGGCAAGGGATGGGCATACTGCCTGCATCCCATCAGCACTTGAGCAGCCACATTCTGGACCACTTGCAGCCTCTGAACGGTCATCAAGGGCAGCCCCATGTGGAGCGCATTGCAATAGTCAAGTCTGGAGGTGACTAGAGCTTGGATGATCGCAACTAGTTGCAATTTACTGTAGAGTCATTTGAAATATTTGCAATGTATGGAGGAGTTGACTCACCAGTTCCCTTCTGATTCAGTGGAACTGCTCTAGTACAACTTTCTATGCAACAGGATTTCAGTTGTTTGTTTCTTTGTTGTTAATTTGACTTAAACCCATCCTATCTGGGATACAATTCCACTCTGGGTGGCTCAAAATGCTAAAAAGAGCAGAACAGACACTATAAACCATAGAAAACCACCCACCCTCCAAGTCCAATCAGCACCAAGGACCATTAGCCCAAGTGGCCACCAATGGGAGGGTCTCCTATTTAAACTTCAACAAGCTGCCAAAGGCCTCCTCAAAAAGAAAAGTGTTCAGTTGCTTCTTAAAGGACCCTAAGGAGTCAATCAAACACAGTTCCCCCGGTAGAGAATTCCAGTTAGCCGGAGCTGCCACTGAGAAAGCCCTCTGACAGGTAATGGGCTTCTTAGCAAACCTGGGAGTTGGTACTTGGAGTAGAGTTGTAAGAGAAGAGCAGGTGAAGCAGGCATGATTTCTGAGGGGTAGATGCTCCACCAAGTAGGAAGGTCCCAAGCCATTTAGGACTTTGAAGGTTAGCACAACCATATTGAACCTAACATGGAAAACAATGGGAAGCCAATGCAATTCCACCAGGATTGGTGAGATATGTACACATTTTCTCGCCACAGTAACCAGCCTGGCAGCTGCAGTCTGTACCCTTTGAAATTTCTGTATCGAGCGTTTCTATGGGGAAAACTCGCATTGTGAAACAAATTCGCTATGTGAGTTTTCCCCATAGAAATGCTCGTTATGCAAGTTTTTCCATAGGGAAAAGTCCAACTCGCATAGCGGAAAATTTGTTATGCAAGTCAGACCACTTAGAGAAAAACTTGCTCATTATGCGAGTTTTTTGCTAAGTGAAACGCTCGTTATGCGAGGTTTGACTGTACTAGGATAGACAAAGCTTCCTAGAGCAAGTCATTTTGCAGTGTTACCTTACCCACAAAAGAGATATTAGTCACAGGTCTATAGTTTTCCAAGAAATCTGTGGCCAAATTTGATTTTTTTTTTCAGGAGTCACCTTTAGTCTAGAGGGCATAACACCCTCAGCCAAGGAGGCGTTAATGATATTTCTCAACCACTCCCTTAGCAGATTTTAGTAGCCAAGATGGGCAAGGATCAAAGCAAGAGGTCATGGGATTACAATGTGCAAGCACCTTGTCTACCTCTTCAGTTGGTGCAAGCTGAAACTGATCCTGATTTACTGTGACAACTGAAGAATCAAATTACAGTCAAACCTTGCATAAGGAGTGTCTCACTTAAAGAGCAGAATTTTCTCTGAATGTTGGCTTCACTTAGAAAATAAAACCAACCAAAAACTCACTTAACAAATACATCGAGGTTCGCAATCCCCCCTCCCCACACACACCAGAAGTCACAATTGGTCATTTACAATGGTGTTCCACTTAAACAGCAAACTCGCTTAAAGAGCAATCCTGTGGAACACATTATGCTCTTTAAGCAAGGTACAACTATATATTAAACACTATTGCAGGTTCATGCATAAGGAAATATAAGAAGGTTAGCATAGTGAATGCAAAGTATTAATGTATTGACCCATACATAATGCAAGAAATACATTATGTACAATTTGGGGCAATATTTTTTTAAAATATAGAGACTGAGAGAAAAGTGTTTTTAATGAAAAAGCTGAGAAATTGGAAAGGATAATACTAATGAGGTAGCAATGGAATGCTTGGCATTAAAATGAATGGGGATTTTATTTCTTGCTTCAGTGCATTAAGAAGGACTTCAATAACCAGGTCTGTGACAAAAGCAGTGCCATTATACAGGGCAGACTAATGTAAGGAGTAGTAAAAGGACTATATTTTGAACCCAAATCTGCAGAAAGACAATTGTATCTTATATACAATACAGTAAATCCTCGCATGAAGAGTGCCTCACTTAGAGACTAACTTGCTTAAAGAGCAGAATTTTCTCTGAATGGTCACCTCGCTTAACAACTAAAACCAACCAAAAACTTGCTTAACAACTAAAGTGGGGTTTGCAAACCCCCTCCCCCCGCCCTACCAGCAGTCACAATTGGTCACTTACAATGGTGTTTCGCTTAAAGAGCAAACTTGCTAAAAGAGCATTATGCTCTTTAAGCGAGGTACCACTGTACATATAACATTATTTATGAATAGCATGTCACTTGTCAGAAAACAAATGAAGTAGGAAAGAAAGATGTTGGAGAGAAGAGGCTTGATAAGCAATAAAGATGAGAAAGGGGGGAAGGACTTGATTGATTGGATTCACTGCTAAAAACATTTTTTTAAAAAAGTTAGAAGTGCAATGCTTGGAAATATACTTACTTAATCACCTCCTCTTCTACCTTACAGCGTAGAGGACTTGGAAATATAATTATGGAAATAAAGTTCCAAGCCAAAAAAAAGTTTCCAAGTTTCCAAGCCAAAAACTTCACATAAAGAGTGCCTCACTTACAGACTAACTCACTTAAAGAACAGAATTTTCTCTGAATGGTCACCTTGCTTAATGACTAAAACCAACCAAAAACTCGCTTAACAACTAAATCGGGGTTTGCAACCCCCACTACTCCCACCACCAGAAGTCACAATTGGTCACTTACAATGGTGTTTCGCTTAAAGAGCAAACTCGCTTAAAGAGCAATCTCATGGAATGCATTATGCTCTTTATGTGAGGTACCACTATAGTAAGTTACAATTACAATATGCCTATTAAATGAATGTAATATACAGAGGAGTTGTCTCACCAAATCCGCACTGATTAAATAGGCCTCTTCTCATTTCCACGTTTAACCATGATGTCTATTGATTTTTGCCACTGACATATATTTTTAGTATCAGATTATGGGTCCACAAACAAACACCAGTGCTGTTTTCTGGGATGTAATATGATGGAAGAAATCTAAAGTGAGTGTTCATTTGTGTTGGAGTTGAAACTGGTGAAACTGATTCAAAATTACTCTGCACAACATGCAGATAATGTCTCATTATATTTCCCTGAAATGGTCTTGAGTGAGTTGATTATTTTAACTGATATTTTTGTCACATTAAATTGTACCAATTTTGTATGTGTACCAAGGTGAATTGATTGTGTTCCTGAGTAACAACTACATATTTTAATTCCCAGGGTGTGCATGTAAATATGTCCATATACTTTTAAAACTGTGTTTCTCAGGGCAAGAGGAAAACAAGAACCAAAAGTACAATGAATTCAGAATTGGTTTAAAATTTATTTACAAAGCAGTGTAGTTGCAAGGATTGGTATACATTTACAGAAATAAAATAATTTGCAAGACTTCATTGTGGGTGCAAACCTTGATTCTGATGCTATGTGAGTAGGTTTCAATTTTTTTAGTCAGCTAATGGGAAGTAATTAAAGAGTTGGGAATACCAAAACACCTTATATGCCTTATGAGAAATCTGTACATGAATCAAGAAGCAACAGTTAGGACAGAATATGGAATGACAGAGTGGTTTGGAATAGGAAAAGGAGTAACACAAGGCTGCATTTTGTCACCCTGCTTATTCAACTTATACACAGAGCACATAATGTGCAATGCAGGGATGGAGGAATCACAATTTGGGATCAAAATTGCTGGGAGAAACATCAACAACTTGAGATATGTAGATGATACCACCCTAATGGCAGAAAGTGAGGTGGACCTAAAGAAGCTCCTGATTAGGTTGAAAGAAGAAAGTGCAAAAGCTGGCTTGAGACTCAATATCAAGAAAGCCAAGATCATGGCAACAGGCCCTATCAGTCACTGGAAAATAGATGGGGAAGAAGTAGAAGCAGTGACAGATTTTACTTTCCTAGGATCCAAGATCACTGCAGATGGTGATTGCAGCCATGAAATAAAAAGGCGACTGATTCTTGGGAGGCAAGCAATGAGAAACCTGGGGAACATAGTGAAAAGTAAAGACATCACACTGCAAACAAAAATTCGTATAGTCAAAGCAATGGTATTTCCGGTGGCAATGTATGGTTGTGAGAGCTGGACCATTAGGAAAGCTGAGCACAGAAGAATAGATGCCTTTGAGATGTGGTGTTGGAGGAGAGTTTTGAGAGTCCCCTGGACAGCGAGGAGAACAAATAAGTCAATCTTAGAAGAAATCAACCCTGACTGCTCCTTAGAAGTTCAAATAGTAAAGATGAAGCTAAAGTACTTTGGACATCAAATGAGAAGAGAGGATTCACTTGAGAAAGCCTTGATGCTGGGAAGGCTGGAGGGCAAAAGAAGAAGGGGGCAGCCAAAAATGAGATGTCTAGATGGTATTGTAGACACAATGGGCACAAAGCTGAGCGAGTTGATGAGGATGGTGGAGGACAGAAGTGCCTGGCAGACAGTGGTCCATGGGGTCGCAAAGGGTCAGAATCAACTGTGCGACTGAAAAACAAAATAATTGCAGTCTGAACTAGCAAAACTTACATAATTAAGCTGATTGGATACACTGGTTTTGATATCTAGCTGGCTGTTCAATTATCTGCTGTGATTTCTGTGAGAAGAGCCAGAATGTTTAGTCATGGTTAAGCTGTACAGTCTCTGGCGGCAGCGACATGGCCAACATCAGCATGAAATCACCTTTGAAAATCTGGAAAAATCACCATAACTTGGAACTGACTTGACAGTTTGCATTTATTATTATAACATTACTAAGACTAGCCCATGGTTTACTAACACCAAATTGTCCTGTTTGTGAGGGGAAAGATGTGCAACTAATTGGTCTGCACTGAAGGCCAAAAAGAGATGTCACTGAAGATTTTATGGGAGAGACAGGGACTTTACTGAACAACTCTATGACTGCACCATTGACAATATACATGTATTTGTATAAATTTTCACATTATTTTGCTGTGATCTGGATGGGGCACAGACAGATGGAAATACAGTTGTACCTCGAGTTACAAATGGTTCGTGTTACAAAATTTTCACAATACGAATGAAAATCAATTGAAAATAATGGCTCAAGTTACAAATTTTTCTGGAACAGATTAATTGGTTGTCAATGCATTCCTATGGAAAACCATGTTTCAAGTTATGAATTTTGGTTTTCAATGCATTCCTATGGGAAATCTGAGTTACAATTTTTTCATAACATGAAAATGCCTTGGGACACATTAAATTTATAACTCAAGGTACCACTGCACATGCCTACATTACTGCTGTTTCCTAGTGGGGAAAGCAGGCATGCAGGAGACAGTTTCCACTGAAAAAAGTAGAGCTCAGAGAAAGTAACAATTCAGTAACTCAAACTATATCTGTCTTTCTGTTTCATGCTTTGTAGACCAGAACATAATGAAATAAAAATACACTTTAGAGAAAGAGCTGTAATGGCTCTTGCAGAACTAAGAACTAAACTGTACTGGGAACCACTGAACCACTTTTCACAGAAAGCATTCTTTGAAACATCACCTGGGACATCAATAGACAGGCACATGCAGTGATGGGATGTAACAGGTTCTCACCAGTTTGCCAGAACTCGTAGTAACTTTTCCCAGTGTCCTGGAGGACCGGTAGCAGCTTTTGCGGGGAACCACCTTCGGGGCTTACCTTTTCACTGGTTCCCCCACTGCGCATGCAAGCTAAGCACTTGGTGTGCATGCACACCTACAGTGCTTGGTGTGTATGCACAGCCTCCTTGCTGTCCTCCCAAGCGGGGAGGAAGAAGAGAAGCTGCTAGCCTGAAGCTCCCTATAGCCTGCTCCCCAGGGTAAGTGACTCACCTTTGGATGTGGTGTGTCTGTGTGTATTTTAATGTGCATTTAATACCTTTAGCTATATTGATGTACTATCACAGTTCCTAAAAAGGCCTGGCAGCCTGGCTTGGGGTTTTTAAGCAAAGTCTTGGAGTTACCTCATCAATAAGCTACACCTGTGCTGTTCCAAGTGCTGTTCCAATTGGAGAACCCTCAAGGAGAAACAGCTGTTTTACATTTACATTAAGGCATATTATCCTAGAGAACCGGTACGATGACCATATCCATCTTGCAACATAGTGCTGCCCAGGTACTTATACTAACAGGTAAGTGACGGGTTTGTGTTTGGGGTGAGTGGGTTGATTTATGTTTGAGGTGGGTGGGTGTATATTTTATTTTATTTTATGATTTTTTTTATTATTTTTTCTTTGGCCCCGCCCATGACATCATGACTCCATGACTTTAGCTCCGCCCACACTGTGATGACATCATGGTGGAGTAGTAATATTTTTGACATCCCACCACTGGGCACAAGACTTAGTTTGTGCATGGAATAAGAAGAATCCTAGCAAAGTCTGGTGGTCATTTTCCATCTTTGTGCTGGAGGAATGCATTGGTTCATGGTCCCTAATGGTAGTGTTGTCATGGATAACATGAAGCTTTTGTGGAGGTGTAATATCAGGGTAGTGATAACACAGAAAAACAACAGGCTTGATAGTTTGCTTGTTTTGCAGGTTGATGGACTTGAAATATGTTGGCATGGGTTCAGTGTTCCTCTCCTTCATCAAATAAAAAGCAAATATGACAGGATACACTAAGTAGTTTCCTTCTGTTTCAGATAACAATGACATGGCCAACATCAGCATGAAATCACAACAGTCAATCAATCTCCCTCAGCCCTTCAGCATTAGTTTGAGGTCACAATGGCCAACCCATTGTTCCCACTGCCCAGAGGTATGAGTTCACATAGATTAGCCTTCATGAGGGTAGTGTTTCATGCCAGGATTGGTTTATTGAGTCACCAGAGACACATCTGTCAACTGAGAAAATGAGTTCCAGGAAACATGTGTGCTTGAATACAAGTAGCAGCCAATGATGATGACAACGGGTAGTGTTGGAATGGGGAAACAATTGAAGGAATTTTTTTTTGTCTGTCTCTCTAAATGAAACAAGACCATTTTTATCTCATTGCAATTGGAAGAAGCAATAGGGCAGGAGGTGGTGACACCAGTGACCCACTCAGCTATTTAAACATGGTATTTGCCATGAACATAATTGGCTATCAAAATGTGTGTATGCTGGCACTCAACACTAGCATCACTTTAAAGTCTCGTAACTTGTCCATTGCTGATCAAAGATTTCCATCACTTTATCCCAGGGGACAGATTGCTATTCATGTAAGCTTTTATGCACAAAAGCCTTAGTTCTCTTTAAAGGTAATATGAAATGTAGTCAAAGCTATATACCCAGGATTCTCAACCTGCAGCCCATGGCCAGATGTGGCCCACGACACTATTTCATATGTCCCCCTGCCTCCATCACACCAGGAAGTGTGATGTGGTGGAGGAAAGGCAAAATGGCTGTCTGGACCTAAAACCTGTCTGAAGGAGCATGACTCGGCCCCCAGCTTAAAAAGGTTGCAAATTCCTACTATATGCAATAACTTGGAGCCTTATTCCTATATTCTGTCACATAGTAACCTACATGCAATAATAATAATAATCACAGCCACTTGCAAAATTAACAAGACTTCTCTTTCTCTTGTTAGCTGCTTGAGAAAGGTGTGAGAATGGAGAAATATCCACAAGGCCCTTGCTTTAAAATGGATTACTTGTAAAGTAGGTAGATTGCAGCCAAATGAATTCTTATGGAATTTGTGAGCTTTTGTATCAACAGCTATCAGTAAGCGTCAACACTAAAGGTTACAGGCACTTTAATAACATAGCATGGGTTACACACTTTCTCAGAAAGATTGCCAACAATAGTTTGAAATTGTAGTGATGAGGGTTGAAAATGTGGGAGGTACTGTTAAACAGTTAGCTCTATTGTGTCCCTACATTTTAAAATAAACATAAATGGAAAAGATGTTCCTTTCCTCAAGTACAATCACACCTCTCTCTTTTATATTAAAATTAGCTTCATGGTGGAGCTCTCGGGACACAAACAGGAACTATTTGTTCCCTCTGAATTTTCCAGCACCCTCTGGGGCTGCCTTCTTCTCCATTGACATCAATTGGAATATTGGTACAGATATCAATAATAGGTATGTAAAAAACAAATAATTATTCTCCTAAAGCCAATTCTCACTCTGTGGAATGTCACCCCTCTTCACCACCTCCTTGCAGGGAAGGAAAAGATTCTGCAACAAACAAAACACCTGCACAATCCATCTGGATCAGTGTACCGCTGCTTCATGGTCAGCCACAGAATGAAAAGCTGGAGTATTCTCAGGGTTTAGACTACCTCCTTCAACCTGAGTTGGCCTATGGACCCTTGTGGGCAGGAAAAGCAAGGTCTTCCCAATCCACGATGTGTCCTATATGTATTTTGGTTTGACTTGATCAGCCCTAGTTATCTTCTAATCTTCTTGAAATGAAAGATCACGACATGAAGTGCAAGCCATGTAGAGTTCAACTTTACTACTGATGGGCTGGAACCTTTGAGGTCAGTTTCAGAAGGAGGCCAAGTATCTATAAAAACACTTGTTAAGAAATCCTTCAGGTTAGGGCTCCAGCCAGCCTCCCTTAGAAAATTCAATTGTAATCTTACTTACCAAGCAGGGGAGACATCTTGATCATGAAGGAGGTTTTCCCAGGGCAAGGCTCTTCCATTGCAATTATAATCTTTTTTATAAGTCAATGTCATGATGACAGGCAAAAGGGAAGAATAAAGAAAAAAAACACTTTGTATGTATCTATAGTCTACAATTATAGAAGTCTGTTCCCACTATAATTGGTTTGGCTCCATGCTATGAAATTCTGGAATCTGGAATTCTCTCCTGTAGTTCAAAAGAATACACTAGAACTCTCAAGAAAAGAATACTAGGCGCCTCACCAAATTGCAAGTTCCATGATTCAATTGGATGGAACCAGGGCAGTTAAACTGGCATCAAAGTGATATAACTGTGGAGTGTAGCTACACTCTTTTCCTCTTCTTTACTCCCCTGAAGCCTCCCTCCCACTGCTGTGCTAAAAGAGAGCTGATAAAAACATTTGTCTGTTGATATTGTACAAGACTGTTGGCAATTAGCATGGACAATACAGCAGGGCCGTAGCCAGGTGGGCCAAGGGGGCAAAAACCCTCCTGAGCTAACAGCCTGCCCCTCCCAACCCAGGATGCCAATGTTATATATGTGTGTGTGAGACATTGTTGCCCCTCCTGAAATTTTTTTCACACACACACCAATCTAGAATCCTGGCTACAGCCCTGCAATACAAGTATAATGGAAAAACAATCTGGACCAAGAGAAAGGAGATTCCTATGCTCCCAGAGTACTAAAGGATCCAGCTATACATCCAGAAGCTCAAAATGAGAGGTACAAAGGTAAAGAGGTTGCCCTTGCTCAAAAGCCAGTCATATCCAACTATAGGATTCAGTGCTCATAGAGTTGCCATAATTCACTCCCACAAATCTGGGACAGAAGTATACTTTTTTAATGTGTTGTTTGTTAATCACCCAGAGTGGGGAAACCTTCCCAGGTGGGCAGGGTACAAGTGGAATTAAACAAATAAATAAATCAAATGGGTGGGTTATCTAAAAAACAGCCTTCGCCCTAATAATCCCAGCCATTGCTGTGAGTGGCGAGAGCCAAGCTTGGTCTGATCATGCATACACACACTCTCCTCCAGGCACGCACTCACTGGAAGCAAGGTGCAGGCAAGATGGAGGCATAAGTGGCTCTCTCCGGCTTGGTGGCCAGCATGTTTATTTCCCTTCTCTTCCTCCTTGGGCACTGCTTTCCCCTCCCAACCTGCAGAGCCACAGACAAGTGAATGAGAGCTCAAAACAGGCAGGGACTAAGAGGAAGGTGCTTCCCACCCTCTCTCCCTCCATGTGCGCGAGTGAGCGAGCGAACGAAAGTTCAAGATCGGGAAGGACTAAGAGGAAGGCACTTCCCAGCTTCTCTCCCTCCGTGTGTGGTGCATTGCACCAAGGCTCTGAGTGTTATACAAATCAGTAATTTTTTGAAAATCCGGGATTTTAACATTATTTTTACTGAACTGGCCAGGACAATTTTTTTTATCTTTTATCCGGGACAATCCCGGTTTTCTGTGACGTATGGCATCCCTAAGTGTTCGCCTCTGTTTATAGCCAAAAAGCCAGCTTTGTGTGCAGACATTTCCGTGGACATATGGCAGGCATGCCTCAACACTGGAATGCACAGAACACTGTTTACCTTCCCACCGAAGTGGTTCCTATTTATCTACTTGCAATTTCTTGCTCTCTGACTACTAAATTGGCAGGAGCTGGGACAGTGACAGGAGCTCACTCCATCATGCAATACCCAGGAATCGAACTCTGACCTTCCAATCAGCGAGTTCAGCATCTTAACCACTTGTGCCACCACAGGCAGAAGTGGAAAGGTAAAGGTAAAGGTTTCCTTTGCTCGAAAGCCAGTCGTATCTGACTCTAGGGGTCAGTGCTCATCTCTGTTTCTAAGCCGAAGAGCCAGTGCTGTCTGCTTCTGCAGATGTTTCCATGGTCATGTGGCAGGCATGACTAGACACCAGAGTGCATGGAACACTGTTTCCTTCCCACCGAAGTTGTCCTTATTTATCTACTTGCAATTTCTTGCTTTCAAACTGCTAGGTTGGCAGGAGTTGGGACAGAGACAGGAGCTCATTCCATCCTGCAGTACTCGGGAATCGAACTGCTGACCTTCTGCCTCCCAGTCAGTGTCTTAGTGACTTGAGCCAAGGGAAAAGATGGTTTAAATAATGGGAAAATGAATTATTTTAATGTTTGTTTCCTACTCATACTTTTTTCATTCTAAAACATTTCTTATTTTTAATTTAGCTCCCCATTTTCCATACATGTTTTAATCTCTGTATCCCCGCCTTCCATTATGTCTTTCATTAGTCAGCAAGAGCCAGGATGGTATAATTACAAATAGGGAGAACTGAAAAGCTGGTGACAGAGACCTATAGTCATCCATACCATTCATAGGGTGACCATGGGCAAATCTCTCTCTCTCTCCTAAATCTGCTTTATGAAGTAGTTCTGAAAATAAACTGACAGATTCCTTGGCACACTGTTCTGAGTGATGGCAGGATACATCCATTATAAATAAACAATATAAATTATTTTAAGGGTATAGCTAATGTTGGATCTCATTATGTAAACCCCCATCTTCCCAATAGCATGTTTAAATCCATTGCTGCTGAATGAAAAGGACAAAGAAAAGATTGCTGCAAAGGCAATGATGACATTGTTATGACTTCATTAATATCCCATGGAATAGCACATTATAGTAAATAAAATGCTCCTTTGTTTCTCTAAAGCTGATTAACTGACTTAACATCAGTGTATTATTTTTCTACCTATCCATATTTTATGAACTAGGCAATTTAACTCACATTGCCTCCTCAGTTTTTCAACAGTTGTCTCATTTGCAGTGACAAGAGGAGCTGTTTCAGTAGCAAATGAATAAAACTTCAAAATGTTACAGAAAACCTGAGCCATTTTGGGGTTTTTTGTTTGTTTTTTGTTTGTTTGTTTGTTTTTTTTTTTAGCAATGACTGCCACCTACTGCCCTCCATGACTAATATTCATCATCTCAGTAATAACACTAATCCCAGTCACCAAAGGATTAAGATTATGGAAAGAAGGCAGATGCAGCCACCTAATCTAGGGTTGGAGAACCAGTGACCCACAAGTGGTCATTGAACTTCAGCTTCCACCATCATCTACCATTGGCTATGTTGGCTAGGGATGATATAAATCATAGTCTAACAGAATGTGCAGGACCACAGGTTGCCCACCTATGTATGGCCTACTACTTGCAAATGCTTATTTATGTGTGACATTTATATCCAACTGGGGAGCAAAATGATAGCCACCTTACTAGGAAGTTAACATGTGGAAGAAGCCAGGGCAGGTTAAGGACTTTGTCACCCCTCCCCCTGTGCCAGCGATGGGATGTAACAGGTTCTCACCAGTTTGCCAGAACCGTTAGTAACTTTTTCCAGTGTCCTGGAGAACCGGTAGCACCTTTGGGGGGAACCACCTCTGGGGTTTACCTTTTCGCCAGTTCCCCCACTGCGCATGTGTGCCAAGCGCTTGGTGTGCATGCGCAGTCTCCTTGCTGTCCTCCCAAATGGGGAGGAGGAAGAGAAGCTGCTAGCCTGAAGCTCCCTATAGCCTGCTCCTCAGGGTAAGTGACTCACCTTTGGATGTGGTGTGTCTGTGTGTATTTTAATGTGTATTTAATACCTTTACCTATATTGACGTACTACCACAGTTCCTAAAAAGGCCTGAGGGTGTGTGTGTGTGCTTATTTTTATTTTTTTATTATTTTGCATTTTTTCTTTGGCCCCGCCCACAACATCATGACATCATGATGTCAGCTCCGCCCACACTGTGATGATGTCACGGTGGGGTAGTAAATTTTTTGACATCCCACCACTGCCCTGTGCCCACACCAACGGCTGGGGGAAGAAGAAGCCAGGGTAGGTTGAGGACTTTGCCACTCCTCCCCCTGTGTCCACATCAATGGCTGGGGGAAAAAGAAGCCAGGGTAGGTTGAGGACTTCCCCGCCCCTCCCCCTGAGCCCACACCAAGGGCCAGGAGGAGAAGAAGCCAGGGCAGGTTGAAGACTTTGCCACCCCTCCCCCTGAACCCCCATCAACATATTGTATTGCAATGTAATGTATTGTTTGTAAGCCACCTTGAGTCACTACAGCGAGTGGGGGTTAATATAAATTTGAATGAATGAATGAATGAATAAACATCAGATCTTGTGAGAAGCAGCCATACATTTCAAGCCAGGTGTGGCTTTTTCTGATTGTTAGTTGTCCGCAAGGAGGTACAGAAGTGACCGAGAAGCAGGGCGTAGAAAAGGAAGGATTTGATCGTTTTTACAGGTCACCTTGCTGCAGACTCACAACCATGGTTTTAATCAAGAACTACAAAGCTCACCATACTCATGCAGGCTCCCTAAATTGTACCAGTTAAGGCACTGTGCAATGATGTCAAAGAGTAAGCAAAACAAAGCAACAAAAAAAAGATGTTAAAGGCTAACTGCTGCATTTTAATTTTAATTTACAAAACATATGTGCTGTAATGTCTGGCCAGACATCTTGCTATGGTAATAGAGTAGACTGTACAGCCAGCCACTCATCACCGAGAGTTGGGTGGCAGCAAATAACCTGACTCCATAAATGTGCCAACAGCTACATGTGGATGAGCCTCTTTAGGTGGAGTGATGGCCCCATCAGTGGAAGAAATACCACTGGAAACCATCATATTGGGCCAAATGGCAAAATGAGCAGAGGAAGAACCACTTCATTATTCTGATTCCCAATGGTCATGGAGGCAGAAGAGGCCATACCAGATGGACTGACTGTGATGGTGCACCCTGTTAATATCCTCAAGGCTGGAGCAGTCCTTTGCAGTCCCAGTGTTAAATCCTGCATGTCTCATTTCAGACATGCCACAGGAGATGGCTCCACAATCAGTGTGTGGGTCATCTCATGGCAAACTGGCAAACCTTAAACACATTCATGCCAGTGGCATTTTCTCTGCTTGTCCCAGTGGAAAAAAGGCGTATACTGTACTCTGAAATGAGTAACAGCCACCACCGATCTCCAACAATCATCCAAGAGCAAACAATTAGGGATGGGCAGATCTGTCAGTTTCACATTCTCCCACATGCTGATATTACAACAGTTGATGGTTTTTTACAAGAAACAATGTGGAGAAAAAATTGCTCTTATTCAGAAGATTTGAAGTTTCTACTGTTGTTAATAATTATTGTTTACCATCAAGTCAATTCTAACATATGATGGCCCTTTTCAGAGTTTTCTACGTCGAGAATGTTCTTGGGATGGGGAGGGATAAATTCCTGGATTTTCCCTTGCTTGATGTCTCTTTGTGACTGGTAGAGGGCAAAAGAGAGCATCCTGTAAACCACCCTGACTGTTGACATTAGTGTTGGCAACCTTCAAGCTGGTCTTTGCTATATACAACTTGGCATTCTTTTTCCTGCTCGCAATATGGGCACAATATTGTGCAGTAACATTGGGGCATTTCCTGGCCTTTTGAATCATGCTGCAGAAGCAATGTATCCCAGATTCATAAATGGGTAGAGTTTTTAAAGGATCAAATATAGATTCTAATGAGGAATCCCACAAAGAATAGCATCAGTTCACACACAGTATCTAGGGAATGATATAAAGTATTCCACAAGAATAAACTGAAAACATTGGCTGGAAAATTCATACAGAAAGGAGAGGGAAAGGTAAAAAAAAAATCCCATAGAAAATTGTAGGGCTGATATGTATCTAGATTCACAACCCTAAAGTGCTCAAAACACATTTTGCTGAATGGGGGGTGGGCAACAAACCCATCTATTACACATACACTAGACTGGAAACTAAATTGAACTTTAGTACTTTAAAGAAGAAAGGAAACCAACAGAATAGACTGGAGACATGCACAACCAGCTTTTTCTTCTAAGAGAGATGAATAGCCAGCGGGTGCAAAGAGACCACTATTGCTTTTTCAATCTGCCATCTGAGGCAGCAGCCTTATTTTACTTAATGGGAATCCTGGCCTTTAAAGTGGTAGATGTAATATGATTGAGTCAGGCACAGTGGTTGTCATAATTCAAGCTCAAATTTATTCTATGATTACTTCCAGTGAAACAGATGTCCACGTAATTGCGTTCAGCACCCTGTTAGTTAGTGGCTTTATTCTCATAAATCTTCAGCACATTTTAAGTTTCACATATAAATCACAGCACCGCAATACAGCATCATAATAAAAATACATTAATTTCATTTTCTATTGAGAGATGAAGGACTGTAGTGATGAGGGTAAACTAGGAGAATAGGCGATCAAAGAAGTAGTCTGCACTTCATTTGCCTGCAATACATTTGGTGAGCTGAAACCTGAAGCTGTTGGCCTTTCAAACCTAGCTACTCAACTGCCATTTACAAATAGTAACAACATAACTGTAATGCACACGCTAATTACAGCTAGCTACTGTACGCAAAGTAAATTGGAACACTCAACAGAGAAATGCTAAGAATGATCACACTGTGAGAGGTATAAGCTTGCCTTGGATTCATTCACATTTATGGCTCCAAGATTCAAAAGTACTCTGGAGATTTGAGGCCAACACAAAAATGTTACTCAAACAATACAGTACTATGATTCCAGTGCCTTTATTATAGGAGAAATCATATGCTGGTGCTATAGTGATGATGTTTGTAGCCAATGGTTTTTGCTTCTCTATTGTTTTTCTATAGCCTGGGCTATCCCATCAGTTCAAGCAGGGTTACTAGGATGAATGTTAATGTAGAATTGTAACTAAAAGAAACATCTGCATTGTTCTTCCTGCTGCTGCCCATGCATATTCAAGAAGTGGACTGACTGACCGAGTGACTGCCTGACCTACCTACCTGAGAGAAGTCAGGAAGGGATCAATTTTGCATACCTGAATTATACTTTGCTCTTGCTAATAAGAAAAATTGAAGTCAATGTTTTTACCATGTATGGAATGTTTCAGTTGTGCAAGCAGAAAACACAGCAATGCCACCAGGCAGCTTTATTAAGCCAAATATCATACAATAACATTCTTGTATAGTAGAATGCATTCCAAAAAGTCATCTTCCCCATTCCGCTGTCAATAGAGCAGGCGTTAGATCAATGGTGCCCAAATTAAGGCCGGGTGCCGGGTGTGACCCCCAACGCCAATTCATCTGGCCCACAAAGCCCTAATCACTCCTGGAAATGGAAGTTCAAACGTGCCCATACAGTCAACCCCCAGGCCTTAGTGACTGGCTCCCTGAACCACATGATTGGCGCACTGCCCAAAAAGTTTGGGCACTCCTGCTCTAGATAAAGCATCCTTGGCAAATGCCATCCAAGTTCTATTTAGAAACATCAAGTGGAGGTGAGCCCATTGCCCTCCAAGGTCATCCATTCCACTGATGGATAGCTCTTACCATCAGAAACACACACCCCTTTTAAAAAATAATACCCTTAACCTGTAGTGGTGTGCTTAATTTGGAAGGGAATATGTTCTTCAGTCTACCTGGACACTCTGCAGAATACTCGAAAGTTGTCATTCTGGAATAGAAACATTACAAGATAAGGATCCAGAGAGAGAGAGAGAGCAGAAATTAAAT
This sequence comes from Furcifer pardalis, assembly GCA_030440675.1. NCBI lineage: Eukaryota > Metazoa > Chordata > Lepidosauria > Squamata > Chamaeleonidae > Furcifer > Furcifer pardalis. The sequence continues at coordinate 12,048,024 of CP126895.1, read as the reverse complement.
AAGTACATATGGTGGGCACCCATCTCAAATGTTTGAATATTAGTCAAGGGTTTCTGGGACATTATCAAATTTCAAACATCACAACTAACAGGTTTTTATATGCTTTTTTTGTCTTTTTTGTTTTGTTTACCTTCTGATATGTTCTTCATGGCAGTCCTTACAGTCAAGCCTACATCCCCAAGAAGAGCCTCTAAATGTAGGCAGTTGTATTAGTGTGGGAATGAGGAACTGGTCTTTTGCAAAGCTAAAGGCTCTTAACTGCCTATACCAGAGCATACCACCCTCAAATAATTTGCATTTAAACCGGAATAGTCTATAGCAGTGGTGGTGAACCTATGGTACGCATGCCAGAGGTGGCACTCAGAGCTTTCTCTGTGGGCACTTTTGCAGTCACCTCAATACAGAGTTTGCCCTGCCCCTCTGCCCAGCAGCCTAATTGGAGTGCTTCCTCCCTCCCCCCAGCACAGAGTTTGCTCTGCCCCTCTGTCCAAGAGCCAAATGGGAGTGTTTCCTTCCTCCACTGTTACTGTGTTGGCACTTTGAGATAAATAAGTGGGTTTTGGGTTGCAGTTTTCGCACTCCATCTCTAAAAAGGTTCACCAAAACAGGTCTATAGTAATATGCTACTCCTAGGACACTGTATTTCCTCTCCTACCTATTGTGAGGATCGCAGCTAAGTGAAGAGTAAACATGGGATCCTCAGGAAAAATGGCACATGATATCATAGCCCCTGATAATTAGATGTCTTAGGGCAGTGATGGTGAACACTGCCACTCCAGGTGTTCTTGGACTTCAATTACCAGAAGCCCAAGTTAGCACTCCTGCTGATCAAGGTTTCTGGGAACTGAAGTTCAAGAACACTTGGAGTGTCAAGGTTTCCCATCAGCCTTTCAGCCTTGCAAACCCTTGTATATGGTGCCATGGAGGAAACTGTGTGGCCATAGTCAGAGATGTCATATGGTGAATTACAGAAGTTGCAGTCACTGAAGAATAGGTGCAACAGTGTGCTCATTTATATTTGGTTCTTGAAAACTGGAATGGAAGTCATTTCAAGTCAGCACATAGTTGCATGTATTTCTCAGCACCTTACGGAGACAAGGAGAGAAACAACAGAAGATAATAATTTGTTGTTGTTCATTCGCACAGTCGATTCCGACCCTTTGCGACCGCATGAACCACTGTGCGCCTAATAGTATGTTGACATTGCTTCCTGGTTCTTTCAGAAAGACTGAAATCTTCCTCTTAATTACTCGGGTTAGACTATGAGAATTGATTGAAAAGGACTCTTAAGTGTTTCATGAACACCAGCCACATTCAACATACTCTTGTGATAACTTTTTGATACTCCTTCCCCAACTCTTTGTTTCTTTGCATTCCCACATTTGCCTACACTTTCCACAACTCTCAGTTTCAATTGCCCTCCTCTATTCTGTCATTGCTTTATATGCCAAACTTAGCTTGATAGTATTACTGTAGCATCACCCTCATTCATTCATTCATTCATTCATTCATTCAATTACATCTCACCCTTCTCCCCACCAAGAGATTTAAGGAGATTTAGAAAATATTTAAAATACAGAAACAAAATTTAACAATCATTACAAAGGAATTCAGTGCCCTATTGTGTAACAACCAATCTTTTAAACACTTTAAAATCATGTGAAAGGGAAGTAAAAAGACACAGATTACCTTTTAGGGGCTTTTCTTTGGCAATTGTTCAGTTAACAAATCACTATCTGAACAGAAAAAATGGTGTGTGTGTGTGTGTGTGTGTGTGTGTGTGTGTGTGTGTGTGTGTGTGTGTGTGTGTGTGTGTGTGTGTGTGTGAATATTCACACTGTCCAAACTTGACCCACAGAACTAGCCTTTCCACTGTATCAGGGTCAACTGATCTAACAATGACCAACGCTTATGGAAGATGAACCTTTTGTTGGTGATTGCTCTGTTACATGCTAAGTGAAATGTTTTAACTCATCCATCAGCTCAGTGTCAGTGGTCAGACTCCTGACATTTCCTTCTTGGTGCTCATTATAGCCATATAACAGAAGGCTGACAGCACCGCTCATCGCCAGGAGGGCCAATTCTAACCATGCTACATTGTTATCACACCAACTGAAGGGATTCCACTGAAATACAATATGTCTGAATGGCAACCACAAACATCAGATGGTCCTGAAGGAAGATTTATATGTGGAGAGCCCTATTTCTATAATCCTGACATAGTAAAAATGCCAGATGTCAGGTTGTTCAGTAGAGACATCTGCTAAAATATTATCTTCCCAGTATGGCAGTATTTAGTTTACAGTCACACATGGTCTGTTTTTATGCCTTTAGTCCCTAAAATAGTGTATGATTTATGTTATTGGCACTGGTTTGATCACAGACTTTGAGGGATGTCGTAGCGGAATAATAATTATATTTGCTTTGTCATTGAAACATCCCGTCTTATTATAGTTCAGAAAGAGTGAGAACAAAAATGGTTTTGAATAGTCATTTGAAATGCTTGATATATCTGTGCTGAGGAAACAAAACATGTCTAATTCTGAAGGAATTTTCTCACTCTGATTAAAAATTATGTTGCTGCCCCAGTAAAAAGGCATTCTACTTTCAATTCTATGGCTTCTAGCCCTCAGGTTTCTGTAAGATAAATCTCTGTGAAAGAGGGAGGTATCAGGTTTCTTATGTGGAGGTACAGTCCTGTTCAGGCATGATCCAGTTGGTATAGAACAGGGGTTCCCACCTTTTCAAGCCATGGGACACGCCACGTTCTCTCAGTCAACTTTGAGGGCCGAATGTCTATTTTGCCCTGCCTGCATGATGGGGGTGGACATTTTGTCCCAACAGTTTCAAAAGGATGGCCATTTTGTTTCTTGAATGCCCTTGGAGGGGTGGAGGGCCAAAAGAAATGGTGCTGATGGCCAGATCTGGCCCATGGGCCTTAGGTTGGGAACCCTTGGTATAGAAACACATGAACAGAGCTGCAACTAGCAATCTTGGCACACACAACAATAGGTTTAATTTCCCACTCAATTCACCCTGATGCATGGATGTGAACAACCCTAAGGAGATGATGATGATGATGATATGGTCAGGAGGTGTTGCTGTCTTTCATGATTTAAAGTATCCAATGCATTGTGTGCATTTAAAAAAAGAAAAAACCACTGGTTTGGTTCTTCTGTTCTTGTTGATACTTTGTGCAAATTGCAGTAAATGAAACCTAGAAATGTAATTTGGGGAGATGTGCTCAATGTCTTGTTCTTATGTGGGAGAGAAAGACTGTTGTGGGATTTGGAAATTGCTCCTTGAGATGTTGCTCTTCATGTTGAGATAGATTGGATCTGTGACAATAAAGGGCTCAGAGACTACTTTTTGTCTTCCTTCCTCTGAGTGAACATTAGCATTACTTGGAATAGAAATACTCAAGGGAGTTTTTTACTTTCATATGTGAAAAAGTATGTTCATGCTTTTATCTGTTCTTTTTGTCAGTATTGTCACTTCCCAATCCTCAAAGCAAGACATTCTGTTAGGACATAATGCAAAGAAGCATAATAATTCCCAACTAGAGATGTAAAGGTAGAGGGAAAACCCGGGAAAATTGGGTTTTTCCCCCGGGAAAATTGGGAAGGAAAAATTTACACACAAAACTATGTTCATGAAACAAGTCATAAAACAAAAGTTTTATGAGTTGTCCTTCTGACAAGTCATAAATCTATATGACTTGTTATGTGAACACAACCCAAATGACAAATGTAGCATGCCTGTCTTCTTTTCCTCATAAGAGAACCCCAACAAATAAAGCACAAGAAAGTTAAATATCTACCATTAAATCTCCTCCCAGTAATGAACCCCTCATATATTTCCAATGCATCCTATGGTTATTAGTACCCTGCAAATCTCTGACAGTATAGGAAAGCTGTAAAGAATAACATACAAATATAATATATCAGAGACCTGGATGGAACTCTGGCAACACCTATCCCCAATTCCCCCCATAGTCAAGAACTATGTTGCTGCCACTGTATGATATGTTATTGTATTGCTACCTTTTATTGTTATATTTTATTGTATGATATTCTTTTGCATTGTTATATTGTATTGTTATATTGTACTGTACCACATTGTTGGTGTATTGTGATTTATGTGAGCCATTCTGAGCCACGTACGATGAGTTGGGCGACATACAAGTCCAATCAATCAATCAATCAATCAATCAATCAATCAATCAATCAATCAAATCAACAAAGAACCCCTGTGAGTGGCCAGCTGGATTTCTCTTTCCCAGGCAGCAGTGGAGGATGCTGAACAGAGTGAGTAATGTCTGTGGTAGATGAGGAGTCACTCTGTTCACATGAGGATGGAAGCCTTCTTCCCAATGTGACTGGGAAGACCAAACCAGGGACCACATTATATTTAAGTGTCCTTTATGTGTGTTTAGAGGCACATTGGAGGATTTGCATAGAGCCACAGATAAAGCACTTCAAAGACTTTCAAATCTAGACATGGAACTCTAGTTAGGAACTTGAGATTGTCAATTTGTGTTCACTGTATATATCAGCATTAATGTAGACAACTTAAGTTTATCATACAATAAATAATAAATTACACTCTCATGTGGGAAGTTCTGGTCTAATGCATACTTAGTTGGGAGTATGTCCCACTGCTCAAACATTATATACACCTACAACTTCATTCCGACTACATTTAGGAAACGTAGCATACAAAAATGAGATGGCTAGATGGTATTGTAGACACAATGGGCACAGAGCTGAGCGAGTTGAGGAGGATGGTGGAGGACAGAAGTGCCTGGTGGACAGTGGTCCATGGGGCCACAAAGTGTCAGAATCGACTGTGCGACTGAACAACAAACAAAAAGCATACAGAAAGTTGCACTCTTACTACAGTTAGGAAACTCTTCAATATTTCCATGGCAAAGAAACAACTCTCAAAAAAAAAGTGTCCAAACGCTTCCTGCAAACCCATCTTCCCACTCTAGCAGATCACAGCTGTTTGTTCCAGTTGTAAGCATGTCAACCCAGTGTTTTTAGTTCATGCCATCATCAGAGTATGTGTGTACAAACTGAGTTGAGGCTGGGAGAAGCCCTGATAAAATAATATGAGACTGAGACATGTTGCTCCTCTGCATTTTTTTTCCTGTGGTTCACTTAGTCTCAACAAGAATTAAAGAAATTATCTAACAGAAGGGACAAGTTTCTTATCTTTCTAACCTAGGGAGACAATAGATGAGATAATTAAAAAAAACCTGTTACAATATCACACCAGCACTCAGGTACTGACCTACAACATACAGCCATCCTACTGGCAGGTGGATCCAATTCAGGTTAAACAGGCTGGTTAAACTAGGTTAAACAAACTGTGAGGATTGAGATTTTGTAACTTTGAACACCTAAGTCCCTCTGACTTTGCTGGACATCAATTGGGCATTAATTTTAGACATGTCATCACTTTCTGACATCCCTAGTTCCATAATGGATATAATTCTTTTGAAAGGAAATACTATTTTGATTCAATATTCTATTGTTAATGGCCAGTAAAAAGCCATAGATTTTTTCTTTCTTTTTCTTGCTACCTTTCTACACAGCTTTACAAATTTATTTGTCCCTTCCTGATCTTCTTTTCTGAATTATAAAGTTTCAGAGACTTTTAGACTTTTCTCACAGCAAAGACACTTCTAATTTTTGATCATTATGATAACTTCCTTCACTTCTTTTTGACACTTTCTGAAGGGGTCAATTCAGAGAGGAAAACCTGTCTATGTCCAGTCCATGTCAGTTAAATTTGAAGTTTTTTCCATCTTATTTCAACACTAGTCTACACATCTTTTTAAAAATTCAAGCACACACACACCAGAATAAACTTTATGCACAACTGTCCCTAGTATTCCACATCTGTGTATGCAGCTTCATTTATTCAGTCCACTTTCATCTTAAAATAAGATCCAAATTAGATCACTACAAATTGAAAACATATCCAGATTAAAAACAAAGCAGATGAAAGCATTAAGGTCTTATGATATCACAACACAGTTAAATCAGTGATGGGATGTCAAAAAAAATTCTACCACACCGTGACATCACGGATGTCATGGGTGTGGCCAACGTCATGACATCATGGCATCGTGGGCAGACCTGACATCATGACATCATGACGTTGTGGGTAGGGCCAATAAAATAAAATTAAAATTAAAAAATTAAAATAAAGTTAAAATAAGCACACACACACACAAACAAACGCAACACAAACCTGTAAATAAATTAAAGAAATAAAATAAATAAAGAAATAAAATAAACATTAAATAAAAATACACCCACCCACCCTCCCCAAACACAAATAAATTCACCCACCCCAAACACAAACCCCTCACTTACCCTAATTTGGAAGCAGCAGAGGTGGTGGCGCGGCAGCAAACTGCTGTGGCGGCAAACCACCGTGGCAGCAAACCGCTGCAATGGTGCGGGGTCCTGGCGAGGTGGCAGGGTCAGGCGTAGAAAGGGCACCACCATCACTTCTTCAGGTGCTCCCTGCACCCCTTTCCCGGCAGCCAAAATGTCTGCCAGGAACTGTGTATGCATCAAACTTTCATTTGACACATGCACAGTAAAAAAATAGAACTGTGCATGCGTCAAATGAAGGTTTGATGCATGTGCAGTACCCGGGAGCCATTTTGGCTCCAAATTTATTTATTTTTTTCCGGTGAGGTGTCCAAACTGGATGCCTCAAAAAAAAAAAAAGAAAAGAAAAGAAACAATCCCAGGTGGTTGCTACTTGTTCGGCGGACCACCCAGAAATGTTGCTACTGTTTCGGGCAAACTTGTGCGAACCGGGAACATACCATCACTGAGTTACATGAACAATTAAACCAAAACAGTTTAAAAGATACCCATGATGGGAGAGGGGAAATGCCATTGCACATGTCTGTACATGATTAAATATTTTTGTGGAAACTGCCTTTGTGTGTGTGTGTGTGTAAGATTGCCAGGTTTTCATGCTAAATTACATAATTTGCAGCACGTTGTGAATTTTGCACATTTCACACACATAGCACATTAGGATAATGGCTGCTTTGTTTTAAATTCCAAAACACTAGCTGGCCTGCTGCCACCTTTCCTAATACTAACAAGCCCCTCTGTGCTTGCTATACCTCTTATATGTGTTTTGCTTCTCAAAGGGAAAGAACAAAAGAGACATTTTATGCAAATTGCAGAGCTCTTGGCACAACCTCTTTGTTTCACGCCCGGCTGGAGGGTGGGGTAAGAAATCTCATAGGGTTAATAATTTTTCATCAAGATGTTTGGTATGTGGCAGAATACTTATAGCCTGGATACAAGTCATATACAACTTTAGAAGTCATAAGCAATATTTTATGTCAGGAAAAAGACTTGAATCCAGTGTAGTTATCCTATGAAATGAGTTGCTCAGTTACCCCTGACTAATATTACCAGTCGTGGAGACCACCAGTTTTAAAAACATATTTCAATGTTAACCCCAGTAGGCGCCAGCTTGTATCCTGTTCATAAAGTCTGGGGTTTTGTATAAGATTTTCTCTGCACCTGTCAGGGCACAGAGAATGTAGATGATAACTGGGCAAAGCATTCTCTATAGCAATAGCAATTAAACCTATATACCAACCACTCTATAACACTTAGTGCACTCTCTAGGCAGTTCACAAGATAATGAGCAGTTAGCCCTCAACATGCTGGGTACTAATTTTACCAACTTCAGAAAGGTGGAAGCAGTGATGGGATGTCAAAAATTCTAATACCACGCCATGACGTCACGGACGTCATGGGCGTGGCCAATGTCATGACCTCATGACGTCATGGGCGGAGCCAACGTCATGACGTCATGACGTTGTGGGCAAGGCCAAAAATAAAAAATAAATAAATAAACATGCACACAGACCCGTATATAACTTAAAGAAATAAAATAAAGAAATAAATAAAATAAAATTTAAATTAAAGTACAACCACCCACCGAAAACACAAATAAATCACCCACCCACCCTAAATATAAAAGCCTCACTTACCTTCCTTGGCACTGACGAACCTTCATGTGGCCCGGGGCCACCCGGCAAGGCACGCTGCCCCTGACTGCCACGGCCGCCACAGCCGCCTGCAGCCCCTGCCTGGCCACCGAACTCCCACGGGCACGTTGGTGCCTGCCCACGCCGTCCGCCCACGCTGCGCCGTCCTAGGGACTTGGGCCGGACAAACCCCCATGCCCTGGGTAAGCGCGGCGGGGCTCGCCACCGCCGCATCATCTTCCGCCGGCCGCCGGCAGCTTCCTCGGGCATGGGGGTTTCTCGGGCCCAAGTCCCTAGGACGGCGCGGGCGGGCGGCGCGGCGCAGGCGGACGGCACGGGCGGCGCGGCGCAGGCGGACGGCACGGGCGGCGCGGCGCAGGCGGACGGCATGGGCGGCGCGGCGCAGGCGGACGGCACGGGCGGCGCGGCGCAGGCGGACGGCACGGGCGGCGCGGCGCAGGCGGACGGCGCGGGCGGCGCGGCGCAGGCGGACGGCGCGGCCAGGCACCAACGTCCCCGTGGGAGCTCGGTGGCCGGCTAGGGGAGGTGCCCTTCTCTTAGGGCTGCCGCCGCTGCTGCCGGAGCCACTCTAAAAAGAGGCGGCTCCAGCTTCGGAAGATTTTTTTTTTTTTAAATTGGATCCATTTGGCTCCAATTGACTGCGCATGTCCAGAAACTCAATTTGACGCATGCGCAATGCGTCAGATTGAGTTTCTGCGCATGCGCAGTCAATTGGAGCCATTTTATCTCTGATTTTAATTTTTTTTTTCCTTTCGGTCAGGCGTCCGGAACCGGACGCCCCAAAAGTGGACTTCCCCTCACGGAGAACCCTCCGGGATTCATCTTACCGGTTCCAGAGATCCGTCTAGAACCGGTGACATCCCATCACTGGGTGGAAGGCTGAGTCAACTTTGTGCCTCATCAGGGTCGAACTCACAACATCAGCAGTTTTGGCTGCAGTAAAGCAGTTTGCCAGGGCTCTACTTATATAGTGTGCTACTTTAGTATATTGCATAAAACCAAAGAAGATTTAATTAAGTCATGTGTCACCATGTATCAAACATCTCCAAGAATTGGCACATCTGGTACACTACCTTTAACTGCACAAACACATCCATGGCTACCACAAAAGAATGAATATCTTGGTCCACAGCTAAATCTAAAAATCAACTAACTGGAAACCTATGTCTCCAGTGAGAATCAATTCCTTTGTCTCACTTGAATGAAAGATCAGTGTATACATTTTTGCATGCAATGCTTCAGCTAAATACTTCATGAGAAGAAAATGGAGAGATACATATAATAATAATAATAATTGTTCATTCAGTAAATTAGTCCAGAAAGTGTGAAGCAGGTCAGATTGTTTTTAAACATTGATCCCAAGAAGACATATCATGCATCCAAGTTAAGCAGTCAAATTACTGGTAATGTTCCCAGATGAGAGACCACAGTGAAACCTCATATAAACTTCTTCAGTTTCAAGGAAAAAAGCAAGATACATGTGTATCCAGTAAATATGTAAGTTCTCAAAAACAGAAAATTTTCCACGTGCACCACTTCCCAACAAAATTAGTCCATAATATACATACAACTGACAATAGTCAAAGGAAATATAAAATACAGGGTTAACACAAATATTTAGACCACATGCCCTAACTTCTTATATCATATAATTTATTTATTTATTTATTTATATTTCATACTTGCTAACCCGCCCCAATCGGGCAAGCCCGACTCTGGGCGGCTTACAACCCAAGTTAAAACACATCAATAAAAAATTTAAAAATTCATAGACTAAAACAGTATCTGGGGGTGTCGTCAGAAGGGTAAAATCCTTAGACTAACCACCCCACATGGGATCCCACATCCCTGGAACCCCACACATGTCCTGCCAGCCAGGTCTTTAAGCTCTTCCGGAAGGACAGGAGCTCTGTCTGCATGCGCAGCTCAGTTGGGAGGAGGTTCCAGAGGGCCGGGGCGAACACGGAGAAGGCCCTCTTCCTGGTGCTAGCGAGGTGAGCCTCCCTAGCCGATGGTACAACGAGAGAGCCCCTCCGATCCGCCCTGGTGGGACGGACAGATGTTCTTAGGGTGACGCGGTCTCTTAGGTATCCTGGCCCACTACCATATAGGGCTTTAAAGGTAATGACCAGCACCTTGAATTGCACCCGGAGACAAACTGGCAACCAATGCAGCTCCCTAAGCAGTGGAGAGGCCCGAGCATAACGCCCGCGCCCCATCACTACCCGGGCTGCCGCATTTTGGACCAGCTGCAGTCTCCGAATGGTCACCAAGGGCAGCCCCATGTAGAGCGCATTACAGTAGTCAAGTCTGGAGGTGACCAAAGCGTGCGTGACCATAAGCAAGGTGTCCCGGTCAAGGAGCGGGCGTAACTGGCGTATTACACGAAGTTGTGCAAAAGCCCTCCTGGCCACGGCTGCCACCTGCTCATTGAACAGTAGCCGTGAGTCCAGGAGGACCCCCAGATTACGCACCGGGTCTGTTTGGGGCAGAACTGCCTCATCCAGAACCAAAGCTGGTAACTCCCGTGTCAACGCGGGGCCCCTTACCCATAGCCACTCAGTCTTACCGGGATTCAGCTGTAGCCCGTTTTCCCCCATCCAGACCTCAACAGCCTCCAGGCACCTGGAAAGGACTTCCACTGCACCGCTTGGGTCCCCACGGGCTGAGATGTACAACTGGGTATCATCAGCATACTGATGATACCGTACCCCGTGGGAACGGATGATCTCACCCAGCGGCTTCATGTAGATGTTAAATAGGAGAGGAGAGAGTACCGAGCCCTGAGGCACCCCATACTGCAGGGGCCTAGGGCTGGACTCCTCCTTCTCCAGGCACACCGACTGGGTCCTGTCCCTCAGGAATGAGGAAAACCAGGACAACACTGTGCCCTGGATCCCCAAACCCCGGAGCCTTCCCAGAAGGATGCCATGATCGACAGTGTCGAAAGCCGCTGAGAGATCGAGGAGAGCAAGGACAAATCCTGTTGGAGATTTACAGTGGCATGTGTATTGTTGCATACCAGCATATATTTGAGTATAAGCTGACCCGAATATAAGCCGAGGTACCTAATTTTGACCCCAAAACCAAGGAAAATAGATTGACCAGAGTATAAGCCGAGGATGGGAAATGCAACAGCTCCCAGTGAGTTTCAATAATCAAAATACATAAAATTATGGTAAAAATAATTAAATTTTGGTGCATCTCAATCCAACGCGGTCTTGGGACCCTCATGGTCATTGACCCAGTATAAGCCATTTCCCCTTTTTGGGGCTCATTTTTGGGACTGAAAAACTAGGCTTATACTTGAGTATATAAAGTATATCATGATACAATTGCCACCAGTAAATGGCTTTGTACTCCCAAGCACAGTTATGTACCAGTTATGTAATTCATTGCATCACCAGACATTAGAATAGCACCTAGTTAATGGGCAGCAAATTACCATCAGGATTTATTCAATTACATTCATGCTTGTATAAATTCTCAATACATTTTTATATTTATAGTTATAAGCCATTCCTTTTTAAGTGTGAGTTCTTTTCTTTTGTCTGTGACTGTACAAATAATTTTGATTTTATTTGATTTTGAATCCCCAATATGATTCAGGCCCATCTTTTTCTAAAGAAGAGTTCTGGAAAACTTTCACCTGATTTGTTTTACCAGACCACTGCTCAGTCTCAAGTTATTTTTCCTTGACATGGTTGACCTGCTACTACAAATATAACTACTTGAACTTTTCAAGCATTTGGAAGGAAGAAAGGTTTTTTAAAGTCAAATGTTCTTTGTAGTCTGTCCTCCCTAACAGTTCCCTGCCCCCTTTCACAACCACACACATTCCAAAACACTAGTAAAACCTCCCAACTTGGCAACTGAATAGGAGAAGTCAGTAAGTGAAAGAAGGAATATTCCTGAGATGAACACCTATGGGTGAAGCACCCTCTCTTTCTATCACACCCTCCACTTTTGCAATGATAAAAAGTCTGTTGACATGGGCATGGGGGACTATTGGGGGGGGGGCTTACCATGCTCAGAGTAACTGACAAATCTCATTCAGAGCTAATTCTGTTCAAAGGATTTGGGGATCAAATAAAAACAGGACACACTCCTATTGAAAGAGAGGGATGTGGGTTGTTACTATACATGCAAGGGAGCTTCCCCCAAATATTTTGGGAAGGGGTGTCTTCTGCTGCAGGCATGAATTATCTATGGGGTCTAACTGCACTTTGACCTTTCTTCTCAAAAGATTAGAATTTGCAATTTTGGGTTCTATGACAGTCTTCATTATTTTGGTTGCTAACTTAAGAAAACTGCAAAAATTGCTTCCAATATCTTTTCTCTTCAGTTCTCCACTTCCTTTGTTAGCTATTTTCACCTAAATTGCCAGACACAACTTCAAGAATATCAAACAAGAAACAAAACAAAATAAAGACAAAAAAGTTGAGGTGTCTTAAAGACTAACTGCTATATTTCACATAATGCCCACAACATTTTTGTCTCCTGTATCTTATTTGCTTTGTTTCTTGTCTGATATGCTTGCATAGGCTTAGACGGCTACCATTCCAAATGCTTTCAAGAATGTATCACTGTGTGCAACAATGTCAATTTGTTGTTACTATTCTTTCAAAACATGGTTCCTGTTAACAATTATTTGCTGCTGTCCAGTGGCCAAGAATATCACAACAGTACCAGAATTTTAGTCTCCCCGTTTACGATAAAATTGAAATATTTTACACAAATGTTTTCCATTTCTCTTCAAAAGACCTTCAAAGGCTCAAAACATAAGCTCAATGATTTCACTTTGCCCCAATATTCTTTCAACTTAAAAAAAGACATCCAAAGACTGTGTCAGAGTAAAATATGGATATGCAGAGAGACACTGATTATACCTCTAACTATCTTTAGCTAAAAATAAACCTAATTAGGGTTTTAAAAATCAGGGAGATAGAAGGTATAGCAGTCCCTATCTCTGTTTATATCTCCATAGATAAGAAAACTTATTGGAGAAAGAAGGTATGAACTGAAAACTGATAGGTACAGGTTAATGAGATTCTCCCCAGTCTGAGCCTTATAGACCTTCCAAAAATTGAAAGTTAGTTTCCACAAAACTTATACTTTTAAGTACAAAACAATTTTGAATACTTCTTATGACTATGCCAGCATGATATGCCAGCATGTTTCAGTTCCTGCACAGGTACCTGTGTTTTGTTTTGTTTTGTTTTTACCAAAAAAGGAAATATAGCGCAACATAATTTTTAGCACTTGAATATTTATAAAAACAATTTTTAAAAAAAGAATGAAAGCTTACCCATGAATTCGATTCCTAAATGGTGAGCTATACCAAGGAAAGCATGTAAATGAAAGACAGAAGAGAAGGGAGGAAAAACAAACATTAGTAAGAAGCCATATAATTGGGAATAATGGTTATTATGTGGATAATTGTAGACATAGATGCTTAAAATTCACCCTCTTGCACAGAGATATATAAGAATTGTTAGGATACTTTCACATCAACCTATATGTATATCTACTAGATGGTTTTGCTGTTCAGCGTACGCTATCAAATTGTGCTATACAAGTTACATAAGTGTCCTTCATGGTGTTATTTAAACATAGTCTCTGCTTGGCATTTAGTATAATTAAAAGTATACAATGTCATTAAGTCAGAATGTATGCAAGAACAACATGACAAGCATTGAAAACCTCTCTCAAGTGTTTTTACACAATTGTTCATCAATGGTTCAGTGCTTCAAAATATCTGTTACTCTCCAAGGTAACTCAACACAAGTGCAACCTAGCAGAAATCGAGACCTTCACAATTAAGAATACCTTTTTTACTAAAAATCCATGTAGAAAGGTTTAGAATAGGCCATTGCTTTCTCAAACAAAGGGTTCAAAGATGGATCATAATTCTGCGAAAACAATTCTCAGCCCATATAAATGTTCAGTCTCATCTGAAATTTCAACAAAACACTGGAAGGATTTTTTTAGTCTCATAGTACAAGATGTAAATCACACACATACACTTTTTCTCTCGCTCTGCTTGCTCTTTTCCTACTCTGAATTCCCTTATCAGTATCTGTTTTCTTCTGGGGGTGTCAAATTACCAAGAGTAATTCTACTTGAGAAAAATGTGAAATGCATTGTATTAAAAGTTACATTTTCATGGGATCTCACAAAGGAGAAAATTACATTTGTTATCACCAACATTGATTTCAAAGATTATGTCGGCTTCACTGATAATTTGGACAAACAGGTGTTTGCATCTATATATCGGTTATGCACAATGACTGTTATCCTTTTCAACATTTAAGCATGTGTGGATTTCCATCAACAGAAATCTAATAAAGTGCCAGTTGTATGCAGTCACACACACACACACATCTGGTACTTCAGCAGAATGCTGCTATGAAAGTTTCTACCATTAGTATTCTAAGTGCATACATATTGAATTATATTCCAACCATTCACTCACTCTAGGTTTACAATCTGGAAAGGGAAAAATACATTGATTTGATAGCTGTGGAGGAGGCTCCAGAGGAGGAGGTGGCCTGTCATTCACTGAAGGGGAAAGTCTTGGTTAGTTCCCCAGTGGATTGGAGTTGGGATAACTCTGAAGGGTCTGGGGTGTTCTTTGTGGTTGAGGAGAAATGGGAAGAGGAAAGGTGAGTAAGGATAGAAACAGTGGAGGAAGAGAGGAAATAATTAAAGAGAATCAGAGAAGTGATAGGGCAGCTGGGATTAGTGGAAGAGAATGAGCAGGAAGGAGATATAAAAAAGGGAACAGAAGGGAAGAGAGAGAGAGAGAAATATGAGGAGATGTGCCAAGAGAAGGAATACTTGAGGTTAACTGTGAGGTAGACCTTTAGATTTAAGTAAGAAACATGGACATGGGAGCTGGTACAGATAAATTTTCCCCTGGAGGAAACTGCTTCAGCAACAAAGGTTCCTGGATTTGCCTTTAAAAAAAATTGTTGTGGTGCTTCGTGTGAAATTCTTGCTCCAGCACTAAAATACCATGCTTTGGTTGTTTCTTTGGTTGCCTTACTCGTGGCCTACTTGAAATTTCTGCTCTTGCTCAAGCCATAAAGGCAGCCTGTTTCAGTTGCTTCCTTGGTTTTCTGACACCTGGCCTGCTTGGGCTATATCTCCTCTACTGGACTAGCCTTGTTCCCCTGTCTGCTCCTGGCTTTGAATTTGGACTGGGCTGAGCACTTGGATAAAGTTTGCTTTTGACCTTTAGTTTGGTTGCCCTGGGTCATGGTGCCTGGGCTACTAGTCAACTACCTGCATTCAAAACTCTGACACCATAGTCCAGATCATGAGTTCATTTTATGGGAACCTTCTAGTGCTGGATAATCCTACATAAGGAAGGTTTCTGTCAGAAATTGTTTATAGGGGTATATAAGTTTGGAAAGAGTAAGTTTTGACTGAATATGTGTAATATATATATATTTGTAATAAAAGTTATTAAAAAAAGAAATTGTAGTTCTTGTATATTTGATACAGTACAGTATTTCATTTTTAAAAGCTAAGAAGTTCAATTCTTCAAAACACACACACACACACACACACACACACACACACACACACACACACACACAAACCTCAGTTTATAAATCTGAGATATTATGTTTCTATATCCATGATTCAAAATGCCTTCAAATGGCTTGAAATTGCTGAACAATATCATGGTCATCTTGCCCTGGGGGGGGGGGATGCCCAAGTTTACATAGTAAAAGGCAGCTTGAATATTGATGACATCAATGGAAGCAGTCAAGATGGTCTACAGAATATAGTATAACCCTGATTTATTATCAAGGTCCTTTCCGACAGCCTACGTCATAATCCAAAAATAATAATAAACCAAAGCACATTTTCCCATAGGAATGCATGGGGAAGACAGTCCCAACCACACCAAAAATAATTTTAAAACCCCCCAAATTCCAAAACAACAACATGCGGGACACAATAGTCACCCCTCGATTGCTCCAACCAGCTGGTGAGGAGCTGGGATGGAGAAAGGGGGGGGGGTTCTTAAAGGATTTGTCCCTTTTTATCCTGTACCTCCACACATCCATCAGTCGAACTCTCCAGCTGATTAGTGGCTGGGGTGGAGAAGAGGGGGAGTTCTTGAAATGTGGGAGAGAAAGCCCCTAAGAACACCCCTCTATTTGTCCCCCAAGAAAGCAAAGAGGCACAGGGCAAGCAGTTCCCAGGGTGATTGGGAGAGTGCATGCACATGGTAGTGGCCTTGCTTCTCCTTCTCTCCCCAGAGAGAGACGAGAAAAGGGGGGGGGGCTTCCTTCCCTTAACATTCTGGGCTTCAGCAAGGAGTGTCACTTTGTCTCCCACAAAAGCAGGGAGGCATGGTGCAAGAAGAGAATCAGGACAAGGACAAACAACTTATTCACCCTTCTCAGGAGCTGAGTTTCTTTCCCTGGAGAAATCTCAAAGACAGCCACTTTTCAACTTCTGACGAACTGCCCGCACAGTGCCTCCTCGCCCTCCTGTGAGACAATGCAGCACTCCTTGCCAAAGCTCAGAAGGTTAAGGGAAAGAAGCGGCTTTGTGACCGCCTTTCCCCTCCTCTGTGCCTTGGGTCGTGTTGCAAAGGGAGGGAAAGGTGATCACAATGGGCCTACACATGCATGGCACCTCTTAAGGAGCCTCCGCTAAAAGCACCAGAAGTCTTTTAAATCTGGTGCTTTAGTGAGGGCTATGGAACAGTCACCGCAAGGTTGCCCAGAGTCCAAAATGGCTGTGGGTGGTCTTAAATATCCCCGCAACAATTTTGGACTCTGAGGAATTCTCAATTATAAGGTGAAAAAACGTCTTAAGCCGGGGCATCATTTTCATAGGATTTGCCATTGTAAACCATGGCAAATGTTAACTGAGGCATTCATAAACTGGGGCTTTACTGTACTCTCTTTGCTCACTGTCATTCACACTCCATATTTGGGTGAGAAGTGGTTGACTAGTGGGAGGAAAAGAGCCAGTTTCTGAGATTCCCCCTTGCTTAGAGTTGTTTTGTGAATGGTAGTGAGCACAAGAGTGTGTTCTCTAGGCCATATTTGACTGCTGTCGATATTCAGCCTTCCCTTTGCTATATAAAGCTTAGTATCCTTTCTTCTGCTGGCAACTTGGGCACAATATTGTGTAGCAATATCAGTGTATATGTTTCTCTGTTGTATGTATTGCATTTTCTGGTACAGTAAAACCCCTACTTAAGTAAAAAGTCTGTTCCATAGGCTTTTATGTAAATCGGATTTTTACATAACTTGAAGCAAACCCATAGGATATTGTGTTACATAAATCAGTACATTTACATAAATAGGGACATCAGTTTAGTGCAAAAATCATTACATAAGTCAAATTTTATGTAAACTGAGACATGCGTAAGTCAGGGTTTTACTGTATTTTGGATTGTTGTTTCAGAAGCACAGTATCCCACATTCATTAACTGGAGTTTTTTTTTAATGAACTGAATAATTTAGAAGATGAACAGCAGGGATGGCAATGGAGATGTATATTTTTCTGAAGCAGGTAGAACAGATGATATGAATAAATTTCCTGTGATATTTACTGAACTTTAAGCCAGATGATGTCAACAGTTGATGTATATTAACATTTCCATCATGGCTCTGTTCAGGGTGTCTTCCTCTATTTCCCTGGAATATAATGTTGCACATATTTAACTGCTAACTTTCCAGTGATTCATCCTTCTTTTGGCAGAAAGACAAATTTAATCAAAGAATGGATAAAATGATGTTTGTTTTATCCACATATGCAACAGCACATTTTGCATACTAACTTCTTGTGTGTGAAAAAGGTATTCATTACCCCTTTGTACATACATAGGCTTTATTGTTTTCAACAGGACACTCTCCAGGTTGTGCAATAACACACTTGCCTGCCTCTGTACATATAAGTGTACATAAATAAATAACTTATTTGCCCCAGCTTCATCCTCTGCTGGTTCTAGTGCCTTCTACCACACCAAGCACAATAAATGCCAGCTATCATTGGCTTAGTTTCTGTAGGAGAAGTTAGATGCTATCTTCTCACATTTTATAATCTCAAACATTTGTTCTGAAAGCCACCCTCTTTCAGCCCAATATTTTAGACAGAAAATATCCATGTTTGCTACAATTTAAGTATGCAAAAATGGTAATCAACTAAAATCTGTCCATCCATTCATCCATTCATCAGCATCTGGCCTGGCAGGTGGCTGAGGACATCTCCCCCTCCTCTCGGCCCACACCAATGGCCTGAGGGAGAAGATGCCATGACCTGGCAGGTGGCTGAGAACATCGCCCCTCCTCTGGGCCCACACCAACGGGCTGAAGGAGAAGACACCATGGCCTGGCAGGCGTCTGTGAACATCGCCGCCTCCTCTGGGCCCAGACCAACAGCCTGAGGGAGAAGACGCCATGGCCTGGCAGGCAGCTGAGGACCTCTCCCCCTTCTCTGGGCCCACACCAACAGCCAGAGGGGAGTTAGTCTGTGTTCTGCTTTGGTTGTTTTGTGAGGTTGTATTTTATGATTGTTACTGTACTAGAGTGCCTGGAGGACAGTCGTCCATGGGATCGCAGAGGGTCGGAATTGACTGTGCGACTGAACAACAAACTGTACTGTTGCTGTTTAGACTGTAAAGCGCCATGAGTCACCTCAGCGAGTGGGCGTCAATATAAATCTGAACAAATAAATAAATAAATAAAAATAAATCTGGAAATATAGTGGATGGAGTGATGTTTTAACAATTCTGTTCTTCAGAGAAATGCTGCCATACTTACACAATCAATACAAGAACATCCAGGCACAAGAGGCAGGTATCACCAGGCTTAGGAGAACAGAATCATATGCCTGGGAATGTTGAGCAAAAGTAGGGCTCATGACACATCATGGCATTTTATCACAGATTCCACTTGCACTTTTTGTTCTTATTTCATTCTCTAATCTAAAAGATTACAGTGATAAAGTCCTCTCATGACAGCTTCACTTCACTTATGTAGCTGAATTCTATTCTGCATTGAATTCCCTGTGCAAATGAGGTCAATTTTCAGTCATGAAAATTGTTCCTCCAGTAGTTTGAAACCATTACTGTATTTTTCTTTCACTTAAAAAACAAAGAACTTGATGAAGGAAAGGATATTTACTACATTTTCATCACAGTGTTTGAAGGACTGATGCCAATAGAGCTGTATAATGCAGTCCCCAAGCACACCTGATTCACTACCAAGTGAGCAGTGATGGTTTGAACAACTTTCCACAAAAATGTCTCCTTAACAAACAATAAACAATATTTTCTTTCAGAGCAATATAGTAGTTCACACATTATAACTCACTTGAGGTGGATTGTAGCAGTTATTTTTCATCTTGGATTCTGTTATGCCCTTTTCTGCCTACCTACCCAGCTGCTTCTGTGCCTCCATTTTGATCCTTTCATATTTTGCCTTTCTTTAAAAACACTGGAGTCCTCCCAGGCACACATTTTGGGGGTGGGGGATTCTGCTTGCTGCTGCCACCAGGCAGCCTGCCTGGGACAGAGTGCTTCCATGGAATTAGTTTGGGACTTTTCCTCCCTTCATTGCTGACTACCTGGGGTCCAACGTGACAAGAGGAGGCATGGAGAGGTCAAAGGGAGATACCTCTCGCCATACTCTGGCTCTTGGTTTGATGGAACCTTGAATTTTTGACCATGCCCAGTTTGCATGCTTTTCTTGGCTTTTTGGGACAGAGGGGCTGTGTGTGACTCTATGTGTGCATGCTTGTTTTGCTATTTTTTGTCACTCTATGCAGGTGCATTCCTTGTTATCATTTGGATAAGTTACACTGCATTTATACTGTTTAAGCTATCTGTTTTAGTTATTTTTGGAGGGGGACTGTTTTGTTTGCTTCTGTTGACCTGTGTGAGAGAGGAGGCATCTTTATTACTGTGCCAGAATACAACTGAGCACTCTCTCTATCTCTCTCTGTGGTTGGGCACAGTTTAGTTGCCTGCTTTTGTCTCCTTTGCTCTTTCTCTTTTAGAGTAGTTTATATGCATTCTTTCTGTTTTTCTAGACTAGTGAAATGAGTAGAAAGAGAATGTTTTCTTCATGTTGGATGAAAAAACTGGTGCATAAAAATGAAATAGGTATCCTATCCCAAAATAACTCAAAGGAAAAAAAGTACAATAATGTTTTAGTCATGCACGTCTTTGTCACTAAGCTTGCTTCATTCTAGTCTCTTGTCCTGCCTTGCCTTTATGCCCCATTATTTGTATAACAGTTATCCAAATATAAGCTGAAGTGAAATTCTTACCCATCTGCACTTGCCAAATTCAAAAGGTAGAGTTATTTCCAGCACAGAGAGGATAAGGTTGTTCTTGCCTACATACATTTATAAATTGATATGAATTTCCTTTATAGTCTTTACTTTTACTTCTGCAAACCAAGCCATTAAGTATAAATATAAACAAAACAAACAAACAAATGTGCTCTGGTTGAAATTTAACAATTATAAGTTCAAAACCCAGACACCTACAAGTATATTAGTGCATAAATAGATTTTATATATTTGTGTCTCAAAAATCAGTTTTTGCAACAATTCCACAGCACATTTTTTAAAATGGTGGCAAGGTTGATAAATACTTTCTTATGTGTGCTACAAGGCAGTTTGTGTGTGCACTCACAACTCAAAAGTGAACTGTCTCTAGGTGATGCTCACTAAACTTTAGGATTCCAGCTAAAAGCTTGAAAAATTCTACAGAAACATCCTTTTATATGTCTCCAGCCCTACAAAGAACTATTGTACGAGTAAAAAAAAGATATGCATAAAGGTAAACTCTAAAGCAATATGCACTAATTCAGACTTTTCCTCCTTTGATTTTCTTCTTTCTTTGTGTGTATGTTATGGCACAGGAGACCTATAATTTACATTATTTATCTTGTAGAATGACAAATTAAACTTGAATGTCATATGTTGCCATAGGAACAAAGTTAATAACATGAAGTTTCAACCAAGATTATAAATATCAACACTTTAAAACATGATCACATAGCATTTACAGGTAGCTAGACAGCTAGATAAATATACATAATGGTCACTTTATAGTGTTACTGTTTCATAACTACTGACTATGTCAGGGATTCACAACCTATGGCCTGTGGCGACGACCCCTGAAGTGGGCGTGTTTACAACAGCCTTAAATTCATCTGTGCATGCGCAAACATATCCACACATGTGCAAACCATGGTTTACAGAGGTGTTTACAAGGGGGGCATTGTCTGGCCCATTCCCACTCAGGGGGAAATGTCCCGGCCCGTGGTGCAAAAACCTTGAGAACCCCTGGTCTATACACAGCTGTAGATAACTTAAGAGCTATCTGTGTTTTACATCCAAAGTGACACTTCTAATTACAATTACCTGGGAGTAAGTCCCAGGGAACTCAATGGAACCTATTTTTTTAAAAATAAAATAAAATAAACAATGAATTAACTGTAACAATATAGTTCTGTATTCATTGACTTAGAAGCAATTCTCACCAAGTTCATGGAGTTTTCAATTCCAGAATTTACATTTTCTATATTACAAGTTGTCCTGTTCCCTTTTCAGATCTTGTAGCTGTCCCTCTTATGATTACTGTTAAATATATCATAAAACAAAAACAAAATAAAAATACTGTAGCACTTTAAAGACTAACTGCTATATTTTTACTGTGTGCTTTCTTGGATCAGGTCGACTTCTTCAGACTTGATCCACTAAAGTTCACAGTAAAAATATAGCAGTTAGTCTTCAAAGTGCTGCAGTATTTTTATTTTATTTTATTTTTTGTTTTTGTTTTCTGATATGCCTGAACCACAGACTAACTCAGCTACTATTTTTTTAAAAAATCAACTATGAAAGTTGTTAAATACATCTTCACGGAATTCTGCCATTTGCTTTCTGTAGACTACAATTCATGGGAAAAATAAAAATAAAAAAGATCAACATTTGGTGAAGTATATAAATGAGTAGGGCCCAGGATAAATGATAAACAGAATGAGCAAAAAATATTGCAAATGTGTTTCATGTGTTGTATGTACATAATGATGGGTTGTAAGTTATTTGGAGTAGAATCTTGCCTTTTCTCCTAGCAAGTTACTAGAGTAAAGACAGTGCACTGGTTTTATTTCCAGCCCCTTAGTGTAGGTTGGATGCAATATCATGCATAACCCCCCCCCCCTGCCCAGTAAAAAATCCTGGCTTTTGTCCTCTAAGAGCCTTAACCCACAGTTAAGACTGCTGTTGGTACTGACCTGAAGAATCAAAAACAATAAACACAGTTTACTATTAACCCTAAGTTTTGAAACCCCATTCAAAAACCCATTTTCCTATTGTTCTTTATTATAACTCTTAGCACTTTTGGTTAAGATTGGGATTAGTAGAAACAACAAACTGCCAGTTATTACACACACCTACTTCCACTGAGGCAGAATATTTGGCAAGGTTTTTGCATAAGAAGATCTTTAAACATTTGGACTGGGAGGAGGGCTTTTCTTGAGAAGTGGCAGATGGGCTCATTAACCGTTTACACATTCTTTCCTGTCTGTGACAAAACGTCTGTTTCTACCATTTTTATTTCTCAGTATCTTGAAAATGTTATTTCATTCAGCTGTAGTATCATTTCAGACAGGGCAGATTAAAAATGCTATACAAGGTGAACCCATGAAAAGTGTGACAGCTCCCACTGTGATCTGATGAAGAGTATCTTCAAAGCTACAAGGAGAGGAAATGGTGACCGAATGGGACAAGAAGGCTGACCTTCATCACAGTATGTGGCAGGAGGCCATTTTGGTATAGAAAGTGTATCCAAAGAAGACATTCTGCAACCTCTAAAGGGGATGACTTTGCAAGTGTTTGAGATATTAAAGATTTCTCTTTGGCCATAAATATATAGATTTTTGGTTCAGTTTCTTAACATTCCACTGTGGTTTTATTTTACAAAATAATGAATACTAGAATGAGACAAAACTATCAACTTAGCACCAAAGGCAGGAGTGAAAGAAATCATGTTATCCTGTGGCTAAGGAAACCAGTAAAGTGTTCCAACTCATATGAGAAGGTCCCATTGATATTAGAACCTCTGCTGTTCAGACTAATCAATCTCCATACATAGTGGAGAGTGACAAAACTGGAAATTGATGGGAGAAAGCTAGACCAAACAGAAATTATTAAACCAGGTACACCTTATAAATAAGAGGAGGGGAGAGTTTTCTGATCTGATAAAGAACTTGGATAAAATGACAACATCATTCAGATTCTGAGAAACATGATGAAAACAAAGCTGACAGGATGCTACACTGCTAATCTCATGCCTGACTGCTTTTTCCTGCTGGGATTAGAGTGTTGGCATCCCTATTAGAGGAAGGATAACACACACCTCATTCCCACTGAGGAGAAGGCTGCGAGAAACACTTCCTTGTTCACAGATGAGAGCCAAGTCAATATTATTTGAAAGGTTGCCCAAACTACAGCCCATGGGCCCAATTAGGCCCACACATATCATTAATCTGGCCCAGGCTGAGAACCCAGTCTCTATCTGGACTGCCCCCACTGCCTGATGTAGCAATACATCACTTACACGCCAGGTTTACCCTTCCAGTGCCATAGATTTTGAAATGGAGAAGGTTCAGAAAATTTTTTCAACGTGGTGTTCCATGTTGCTAAAGGTTTCTGAAGCACTGGGACTGAGAAGAGGCTCCTCAGACCAGCAGGAGTGAAGCCCCATCGCCTCCACTGCCGCTGATGTCAAAATGGTCAGCAGCAGGAGCAGCCTGCCTCTGGCCCCCGCAGCTGCGTGTTGGGGGTGGGACTGGCCAGTAGAAAAAAAGTTTGCGCACCACTGGATTAACCCATTATTCCCCCACAGCAGTTTCCTTAGAGTCTCACTCTTAGCAATTATATTAGCAGATTAACCTCAAACTTACTTTCAAATGGCCAATTGTAGAATAAAGAATGATTAAAAACAAGTTCTGTAGCTGAAGAAAATCATGTGCTGTTAACATATATTAATCAACATTTGAATGAGCCCTTCTCCAAAATAGTTGACAAATATCTCATTTGGTAGTCCTGGATATCTTAACAAGGAAATAAGAGCCACAATTTTTGTAAAATTGGGATCTGGAAACAGTTTATTTGTAAGGTTTGAGATCTTTTAATATATCCAAGAATCTGGCATTTAAATGGATGAAGGAAAGCCTGACAGGGAGTGATCCTTCAATGTTTTGGGCCCCTCAAGAATTTTAAGAAAGCTTTTTAAGAAAGAAAATATGGAGAGATGATGTGGGGTACGGGAATTGGTGCAGCTCTCCAAGGGAGGGCAGATGTGGCTCTCCGGTTTCTGGAAGTAACCCAGCCATGCTCTAAAGTGTGATGGACAAGGAGCTGTTCTGCTGTCACTGCTCCTCTAACCTTGTCCAAGGCAAAAAAAAAATCATCAGAAAAGAGGCAAAGGGGATGTGGAAGCCCAGATCTAGTAGCAGTTGCATGCTCTGTGGGTCTTATGGTGGATTGAAAAGGGTGCAACATGAAGTTTCAGTTATTTCCAGGAGAAGAGAAGCATGAGGAAATGGCCTGAAAATGAACATAGTGGGATTTACTTCTGAGTAAGCCCCAACATAATATTGTGAATTGTGGCCCAGGAAGAGTCTGATTCACAGTTCTCTTGAGCAATGTCAGCTTCTCATGTACCACAGAAAGTACCTACTGTGCTGAGCTGCAATGATTACCAAATAATCTTTACAAACACAGTAATCCTTCAAAGCTAAATAACAGCAAATGTCATTATTTCACACACCTGTATAAAGCAAAATTACTGAATTACATACTTTTGCCATGGCAGAAACAGGGCTGTTCAAATCTGCAAAGCTCTATCTCATCTAGCTTCTGATTTTTATAATGCCAAACTTCTTGTAAACCTCCTTCACCATAGTGGTACCTATTTCATCTACAGTTTTCAAAATGCACTTGTTTTTGTATGGATTTTTCAGATCAGCACAAAAACATCTCCCAACAGCCAAAGTGAATTTCTGCACACTTTAAAAATATGCATATTTTTCTTGGTGTGGGAGTGTCACTGCAAAATCTGATAATAGCTGTCTTCTATTTCTCTCCCTGTTATCCCTCCAGGCTGGAGGTGAGCAAATAATTCTGCCATGAACAATTTAGATCATGGCATGTAATTATACCCTCAAGTCACAAACATTTTCTTTTCTCCATTCATAGGAATGGTTCATCCCTTAAGGATAGGAAACACACACATTTTAGCACAGACTCTTACAAAGATCAGGTCCAAGTGCCTCCAAAAGGGCACCCAGTTGGTTGAACCCAATCTGTGTGCTCTCATTCACACATGGCCAGTGTACTTCTCCACTCAGATTCTAATAGGAGCTACATGTGATGCAGCATCTGATACCACTTAAATACTATTCAGTCATTAATGATAATAATTGCATACCATCAAGTCAATTTTGACTTATAGCATCCCTATAACATTCTCCCTGCTAGAAGGGGCGGGCTTTGGGACTGGGGTGAGGCTTAATTTGGAGTCTTAATGGACTCAAAGAGGAACCTCTGTATTTTCATTAGGGTCAGAAATCAGATGCTCCCTGCTACTGCCATAGAACAGTGATGGCAAACCCGATTGCCAAACTGCAACCCCAAACCCACTTATTTATTGCAAAGTGCCAACTTGGCAAAAGGGGCAGGGATGTAGCCAGGATTCTAGATGGGGGGGGGGAGGGTTTAAAAAATTTTCAGGAGGGGCAAAAAAAATTCAGGAGGGGCAACAATGTCACACTCACATATATAACATTGGCATTGTGGGGTGTGTTGGGGGGGCTGTTAGCTCAGGAGGGTTTTTGCCCCCCTCTGGCTACAGCCCTGAACAAAGGAGGAAGGAAACACCCCCATTGGGCTGCTGGGCAGAGGGACGGAGCAAACTCTGTGCTGGGGTGACTGCATGCCTGCCCACAGTGAGGGCTCTGAGTGCCACCTCTGGCACACGTGTCACAGGTTCACCATCACTGGCATAGAACAACAAGGCCAAAATCCTATTGAGGAAGATCATATGTGGAAAGCATAATCATGCAAGCAGAAGATTTCCCCTTTCACTTGCTGCAAGTTATACAGCTATGTGTGCCATCATTTGCTCTAATGGTGGATGTGGAGAAGTGTAATACACACAGCCTGTTACCCAAGCAGAATCAAATTACATGCTTGCCTTTAAGTGATCAACACAAGGCAGTATGATTCTGCCCCGACTACAGTGATTGGATGTTACTAGTTCAGACCGGTTCACCCGAACCGGTAGAGCGCCATCAGGAAGGGTCACGGGGGGGGGGGACCCCCAGGTGACCGGTTAGGTCGCCTCTCCAGCCCCCTCCAGAAATGGATTTCCGGGCAGTCAAAATGGCTGCTCAGAACTGCGCATGCATCAAACCTCCGTTTGATGCATGTGCAGTTCGATTTTTTAGTGTGCATGCATCAAATAGAGGTTTGATGCATGCACACTAAAAAAAAGAACTGCACATGCATCAAACAGAGGTTTGATGCATGCACAGACATTATTTATTTATTTTTTGCTCTGCCCACAATATCATGACATCAGCTACGCCCACAATGTCCATGATGTCACGGTGGGGTAGCGAAGATTTTGACAACCCACCACTGCCCAACTACCAATACAGATAATGACTTCTCTAGGTTAGTTATCCATCTCACATTAAAGTGAATTCTTCATTTCTTATTGGCACTATTCTACTGGTCTGCATGGACACTAGAACACTTGCTTCACTTCCTATGAATTATTTTTGCATTTAAAAACATATACTAGATGACTTTATAGGATGGTCTTGTCTAGTTAAGAATGGCACAACAAGTGTTTTGAGATAATCCTTACAATCATGGGGACTCTAGAATTAATGGTTTCATGCAACTCTGCCATCTTGAAACAGTGCTTCATTTATTTATCTCTGTGTTAAAATAGCCCTACTTTATTAGAGGAAGTTTTGTTCATTCCATCCGGGAGAGCACCATTACTGCAAAGGATGGAATTTCTGCAGCTAACAGTTCAATTCACAATTTTTTTGAAACAAATACTGTGCACTTCTGTATATACTGTCTTTTCAAAGGAGATTTTGGGGAAATATACTGGTGAGCAGCGGCTCAAGTGGCTAAGACGCTGACTGGAAGGTAAAAGGTCAGCAGTTCAAAACCCGAGTACTGCATGACAGAAAGAGTGCCCATCTCTGTCCCAGTTCCTGCCAACCTAGCAGTTTGAAAGCAAGAAATTGCAAGTAGATAAATAGGGACCACTATGGTAGGAAGGTAAACAGGATTCCGTGTGCTTCAGTGTCTAGTCATGCCTGCCACATGACCATGGAAACATCTGCAGAAGCAGACAGCACTGGCTCTTCAGCTTTGAAACAGAGATGAGCACTGAACCTTAGAGTCAGATGCGATTGGGTTTCAGTCCAGGAAAACCTTTACCTTTACTAATGGTGAACTAGTTCAAGTCTTTCTCCCACAGTTTAAAAACAACTTACTAAGCCAAATTGTCCTTAGTTAACATTCACACACATGAAACAAGCTGATTATTTTTCAGCTGGGTGGTGGTGGCGGCAGTTTTATTCAGCTTATCAAATTCCACTGCAAGACAGCATTGTTTTGCTCTAAGCAGAATGTTTAACACAAAATGCATAGATGTTGAATTAACAGGAATATAATTAAGAGATTACACCAACAAGCCAGCATTTTACTTAAATGGAAGCACAGGGTGAAACTCTGTTGACAGTATTGTAAGTAGAAGGGAGGGGTGTATTAAAGTATATTCTTTTCTGGATAATTAAAATATGAGAATTAAAGGTTCTGACTGCTAAGCCTTTACAAACTTGGAACTCTTAGGAAGATTTCAAGGGTTTATTATGTTCAGATTGGTTAAGCAGTGTATATAGTTCAAATGAGACTCAAATGACTTGTTGGGTAGTTTTATGTTGCTAGTTTCAAAGAGAAAGTAGACCCTTCAAAAAATTGGTGAGCAGTAAATAAATATTTAGGTAAATCCCATTAACCCAATGGGTCTACTCTGCTGGAACTAGCAATAGAATATTGGCTGTTGAGTAGCCCATCTTGTGCCGGACTAGACTTTGTTATTATGTATAAGCCTTGGGGACACTCAATATAAAAACAAAACCACCATCATTTGTCATCTAAAATATGCAAGCCCATCTGCCTGATTTTGTTTTTGTTGGTTTGTAAGAATGTAAACCCTTCTCAGTTTTGCTTTTACAGTAATACCTTGGATAACGTTTACCTCAGATAATGCTAAAATCGCATAATGTTAAGTAATCTGGGGAGGAGAATTGCATCGAATAACGTTAAGGTCCTATGGGATGCATTGGATAACAACCGCTAAAGCCTGTGCGGTTACAATGTATCTCTATGGAGCTTTAACATTATCTGATCCATCCTATAGGATTTTAACATGCATCGGATAACACTAAAAATCGGATAACACCAAGACTTGTGGAACCAAGTTTTAGCGTTTTCCGAGGTTTTACTGTATTAGGTTTCTCCAAATCCCATCTGCGTGTTCTTGCAATTTTGAGCAATACTTTGTGTGGTTTTCCCTTGGTGAAATCACTATGCATTTGTCCCCATATTTTCATTTATTTTTGCATTCTACCTACTTATCATAATTTCTTCAAATTGATGAAGTACACATTTCTGTGTATTCTTCATTGTGCACAATTTTGGCCGTTCATATTTTACAGTGTGTGCAAACTTTGTGTGCACCTTTAAAAAAACATAATATAAGCCATGCAAATGCACAAATCTCATGGCCTTGCATTTACCAGGTCAATGGGATAAACCTGGGCACAAATGCTATTGTCATGTGAGCTGAATTTAATGACAATATTAAGTCAACATTAAGGACAACAAATGAAGGAGTGGAACCACCAGCACAAACAGAAATCTTACCTGTCACTATGCAAATGGAGCTACTCTAGATTAGGCAACTATTGTAGTGGTAGTTACTTGAGTTATCACCAGTGATGTGCAGCAGCCGGTTTGCACCGGTTCGCCAGAACTGGTAGTAGCTTTTCCTGGTGTTCCAGCAAACCGGTAGCGGCTTTTGGGGGGAATCACCTCGGGGGATTACCTTTTCGCCGGTTCCTCCAGTGTGCATACACACCTACAGTGCTTGGCACACATGCACGCCTACAGAGCTGGGCACACCTACAGCGCTTGGCGCACATTTGTGCCTACAGTGCTCTGCCTGCCGAGCCAAGCAGCAATTTGTTGCCTGGAGTGTGGCAGCGCAGAGTGTCGGGCAGCCATTCACAGCCATGGAGGAACCGGTGGCTGCTGCTGAGGCCCTCGGTGGCCTCCTTGCTGTTCTCCCAAGTGGGGAGGAGGAAGAGCAGCTGCTAGCCTGAAGCTCCCTACAGCCTGTTCCCCAGGGTAAGTGACTTGCCTTTGGGTGTGGGGTGGGTGGGTTTATTTTAATGTGTATTTAATGTTTATTTATTTTTAATGTGTATTTTTTGTGTTTTATGTGTATTTAATTTGTATTTTATGTGTTTTATGTCTCTTTAATGTGTATTTTAATGTGTATTTTATGTCTTTATGTCTATTTAATTTGTATTTTTATGTGTACGTATTTTATGTTTTTTTTTTACTTTGGCTCCGCCCATGATGTTGGCTCCACCCATGATATCATGACATTGGCTCCGCACATGATGTCATGACATTGGCTCCACCCATGATGTCATGATGTTGGCTCTGCCCAAGACACTGGCTCTGCCCACAGTGTGGTAGTAAAAATGTTGACTGCCCACCACTGGTTCTCACTACTCAGTCCCCTCTCCACAGTGAACATTGAACAGAATTACGAAGACCAAAGGCAAGTGAAGAAAGGGGTATTCAAACTAGTATTGGAAGAATGCACCACCACAGAGACACAGAGACAAACAACAAATAATTAAACTGAAGTCCTGTTCTAGAAGGCATCAGATGCAGTTACCCATGCTGCCAGTTGAGTCTGATGACTGTGCCACTTAGAAAAAAAAATCAGCTCAGGCTATACCTCTGTCCAGTTGCTACTGAAACAAGCATAATTACAATTTGTAGATAGGAGTACTATGAACAAATCGCTTTTCTCTCTGTTTTCAATGTTATTAAACTCCTGTAAGTGCAGAGTGATGAGTATGAAGAGTTTCTGCTCTACATATACAATACCACCTTTCCGTGTGTTATGGAACTCTGAAAAAATCAGTATCCTGACTTGGATAGCAAAGTAAGTCTGGTTACTCACACAGTCATCACTCACTACCCCAGTCTTTCAAAGGAATTAACAACTGATGCTAAATAAAAGCTGTGGGATGGACACCAAAGACAATATTAATTTAGTTGAATTTAGTTGCATAGACCTGGAAAATGTACTAAAATATTAAATTTTAATGTGATAGAAACTAGCTCTAAGTATGATAGCAAAACTCTCAGAAAGCTGAGAAAGATTTACAAAGTATCACACAAAGTATACTAAAATATGATACGCAGCAGAATTCTTTCCTGTCTTTTTATTGTGTTGTATATTTGTAAAGACTGAGAAAACAGACTGTGAAAGCAAGATGAATTATAGGACTTTAATGTGCCAGTTAGCTTTAAAAATGAATGAACCCAATGTATTACTGATATTATTGAACAGATGGATTATCTCATGGCCTTTTGGGGGGACAAAACACTGCACATAAATTAAAACTATTGCAATGCAGTCCCTTGCATCTTTATTCAGAAGTAAGTCTATTTAGTGGAATTATTTTTAAAACTAGGAGTAGAATTCTAGGGTGCGTGCGTGCATGCACAGTGGTGGGCAGCAGTCGGTTCGGACTGGTTCTACCGAATAATCCCAGGTGGTCTCCCGGGGGAGGTGACCGGTTTGGTCGCCTCTCCGGCCCCCTTCCTTGCAGCCCAAAATGGCTGGTCATAAGTGTGCATGCGTCAAAACACCATTTGACGCATGCACACTGAATACTGGAGGTGCACAAGCATCAAATGGTATTTTGACAAATGCTTACTTACGAACAGCCTTTATGGGCTGCAAGGAAGGGCGCGGCGGATAGCTGTTGAGGCCCTCAGCAGCCTCTTTGGAGGAGAGGCAGCGGCGGTGATGGCCTTCTCTCAACCACTGACCTTCAATGCTGCTCCCTCGCTGCTGCTAAGCCAGGCCACGGTGCCTGGCCAGGCTGCACTGCCAGTCCTGGCCAAGCCAGGCCAGGCTATGCCGTGCCGCTGGTCCACCTCACCGCTGCTGATGCTGCTTGTCTGCTGCTCCCCGACCCCAGCCAGGGTAAGTGATTAGGGTTTGTGTTTGGGGTGGGTTGGTGTGTGTGTGTTTTAAAACACCCCCCCTCTCTCAACTCCTGCCAACGTAGCAGTCTGAAAGCAAGGAATATAAATCTGACTAATAAATAAATAAAATAATAAATAAATTGGGACCACATTGGTAGGGAAAAAAATGGAGACATAAAAGGAGCCTCATTTGGGCATCCTCTGAGCCGAGTTCTTCCAGCAAAAATCATTTCAACCCAGAAACACCTTTGTGTGCTTTGACATGATTTTAAAAATCTCAGAAAAGAGAAGAATTTACCACTCAAGCTTCTCTTTTGAACAGAAAAGTTCTATGTATCACAAGGTATTATTCATTAATCTCTCTCTACAATAAGTTTGTGTCTTATTCAAAGTTTTTCCCTGGAAAAACATATTCCATGTTCAGATGTCTACTACCAAAAGAGACTCCAACCAAGGGGAAGGTGGAAAATGAATATTTTTATCCATAATTGCAACTCTACATTATCCACTTGAATAAACACAAAGTAGAGGCTTTCAAAAGGCATTAGGACTGATATGTAGAACTGCAGCATCAGTTTAATAATAGCTGCTCCAGATTGTAGAGTATATTTCCCTAGGAAGCCAATTTGGCCCCACCCTCTTGTCCTTCAGCTACCCAGGGGAGAATTTTCTTGTAAAAATCATTTGGACAGGCACTATTATGAAGTACTGCATATGAGAAACCTAGGGAACATAATAAAAAATAGAGACATCACCCTGCCAACAAAAGACTGCATAGTCAAAGCAATGGTATTCCCAGTTGTAATATATGGTTGTGAGAGCTGGACCATAAGGAAGGCTGAGCGCAGAAGAATAGACACCTTTGAAATGTGGTGCTAGAGGAGAAATTTTAGAGACCCCTGGACAGCAAAGAGATCAAATCAGTTGATCCTGGAGGAAATCAACCCTGACTGCTCCTTGGAATGACACATATTGAAGATGAAGCTCAAGTACTTTGGCCACCAAATGAGAAGAGAGGACTCACTCAAGAAGGCCTTGATGTTGAGAAAGATCGAAGGGGAAAGGAGAAGGGGGCATCAGAGGATGAGATAACTAGAGGGCAATGTTGATTCAATGGGTGTATTGCTGAGTGGACTGCGGAGGATGGACTTCTACCTACCGGGGGCTTTAAAAGTCGTGCTGGCTTGGGCGGCAGAGGAGGGGCCTGCCCTGATGTTGAGGTCACCTGCTGCTCCACCCCCAGACTTCCACCTACCGGGGGCTTTAAAAGTCATGCTGGCTCGTATGGCAGAGAAGGGCGCCCAGATGCTGAGGACACCTGCTGCTCCATCCTTAGACTTGGTCGTCTGTTTAGGGATTTTTTCTTAAGTGGCTATGATTATTATCAGTATAATATTGAATTTTGTATTTTGTATATTGTATTATTCTGTATTTACTGTGTTGATTTTCATGTACAGTAATACCCTGGATAACGATTGCATCAGATAACGCTAGAATCGGAAAACGATGTAAGTTTTTTTGGGGAAAAAAACTTGCATAGGATAACGATTCTGGATAATGATTCTTAGCGTTATCCGAGGCAATGGTCTGCAGGTGTGGGGTGGTTTGGGTAGAACTACCCAATCCACCCTCCACCCGCAGTGATCTCTGTGACTGCAGTAGGGTCGGGGAAAAGCACCCTCCTTTTCCCTGACCCTACTTCAGTCGCAGAGACTATTTGTCTCTTTATTTCCCTCCCTGATTTTAAACTACAGGGAAGGGGAAAAGAGAGAGAGGTGATTGGTTCTCTAGAGATCGTGATCACGTCTTTTTTCCTCCCTATATTTAAACTACAGGGAGAGAAAGAACTGCTTCCATCTTTCTTCCCCTCCCTGTATATAAACTACAGGGAGGGGAAAAGAGAGAGATGTGATCGGTTCTCTAGAGAACCAATTACCTCTCTCTCTTTCCTCCTTCCCTGTAGTTTAAATACAGGGAGGGAAAGAAAGAGACAAAGAGTCTCTGCCACTGCAGTAGGTTCGGGGAAAGGCGCTTTCCCCGACCCTACTGCAGTCGCAGAGACCGCTGCTCGTGGGGGGTGGCTTTAAAGGCAGGGAGGTTTCTTTCTTTCCCTGCCTGCCTTTAAAGCGGTTTGTCCCTGAAGTCAGGCCTTTTTTTAGCGTTGTTCGATGCATGCATCGGACAACACTAAAAATCGGATAACGTCATGACTTGTGGAACCAAGTCATAACGTTATCCGGTGTATTACTGTATTTTGTATTTACTGTATTTGATTGTCATGTGAGCTGCCCTGAGTCAGGTTCCTGATTGTGTGGGATATAAATCAAAAAAATAAATTAAATTAAAATTAAACAAACAAGAAAGCCCAAAGTTTCCACTCTTTTATAGCCATTTTTCAAACCAGTTCATAGCATTTACTGCTTGAACTGCTGGTCTTTTAGTGCTATTTGTTTAAGTATTCAAAGCAACTTCAGACACTGAATCATCACTGCTCTTGGCAAAACAATGTTCATCATTACTTTTTGCTAGAAGTAAAGAAATCAGGTGGAGAATAATGCTTCACTCTGAAGTTTTCTGGGGCTAGTGAAATATTACACACAAGAAATCAGGAAAACAATTGGCTTCAGCATTCCAAATATGGGCTGGCTATTTTATTAAAATCTAGAACCACTGTAAAAGCTTCATAGGACAACCCCGAGAAGACACAATGTTAGTGAAGAAAAATCAGTTCATTACTGCCACAAGCTACATTCAATACCAAGATCATGCTAGAGTGTTCTTTCCATACATTCTAGAGCTTTATTAGAGATCTGCATTGCCTTCCGATAACTAAATCAAGTGTTTTCATACACAGAAAAAGCCTCCTTGAAGATAGTGGTATTTTTGAACTGCAATTGGGTGTACCTCTGGCAACGGCAACCTTGTTGTGCCTGTTAAACTTTCTCACAGGAGGTCAGGCAAAGGAACTACAGAATGAATTCACCAAAAGGCAGCTTCATTTTGGCAGTTTAAATTCTGACCTAGACATGGAAGGGGAGGGGGAATGACCTCCAGGGCAACTATTGGAGGGAGAAAAGAGCTGCTGGTCCCCCCTGGGATGAAGTGATATCCCAACAGATGCTTCATGTTCTGTCCAGAATTCATGGGGTTCAAAAGTTTTTAAAGTCATCCAACAATTTTTTAAAAAAGAAAAAAGACAATGAAAAGAGCAGAGTGATGCTGTGAAAGCAAAAGATGAGTGATAGCTGTACTCCTTAGTGAAGAGCAGGATTTCTCTTAACATTCATACCTCAGAGACACAAAGGTTGGTTCAGATGTAAATCCTATACAGTGGTACTTCACTTAAAGAGCATAATGTGTTACACAGGATTGCTCTTTAAGCAAGTTTGTTCTTTAAGCAAAACACCATTGTAAGTGAGCAATTGTGACTTTTTGGAATGCATTCTACAATGCAAGAATGTCATTGTATGATATTTGGCTTAATAAAGCTACCTGGTGGCATTGCTGTGTTTTCTGCTTCCACAACTGAAACGTTCCATATATGGTAAAAACATTGACTTCAGTTTTTCTTATTAGCAAGAGCAAAGTATGATCCACGTATGCAAAATTGATCCCTTCCTGACTTCTCTCAGGTAGATAGGTCAGTCACTCAGTCAGTCAGTCCACTTCTTGAATATGCATAGGCAGCAGCGGGAAGAACCATATAGATGTTTCTTTTAGTTACAATTCTACATTAACATTCAACCTAGTAACCCTGCTTGAACTGATGGGATAGGCCAGGCTATAGAAAAACAACAGAAAAGCAAAAACCATTGGCTACAAACATCATCACTATAGCACCAGCATATAATTTCTCTTATAATAAAGGTGCTGGAATCATAATACAGTGGTACCTCGCTTAAAGAGCATAATGTGTTCCACGGGATTGCTCTTTAAGCAAAACAACATTGTAAGTGACCAATTATGACTTCTGGCGGGTAGGGGGGGGATTGCAAACCCCAATTTAGTTGTTAAGCACGATTTTGATTGGTTTTATTTGTTAATCGAGGCAACCATTCAGAGAAAATTCTGCTCTTTAAGTGAGTTAGTCTCTAAGTGAGGCGCTCTTTATGTGAGGTTTTACTGTATATCCTGCTGCAGATTTTGTTAGCCATTTCATGGAATTCTAGGGCAAAGGAAAACACCTCTATTGTTATTGCCTGTCTAGGACTTGCATTCCAGAAATCTCTTTCCTTTTGTTCTCTTATCTATTTAGTAGGCACTTCACAATTTAACTTGGGAAGATTCTTATTAGGACTGATATAGAAGCAAAATTAAAACAAAAGACTAGGACGGGGTGGGGGTGGGGGGAACTGAGCTCTTTTCTCATACCTTAAAATGTGCCTATTTAAAGCTAATGGAGTATTTTGGGGAGAAGTACATAAATCAAGAAAGCTTTGAAATATTATTGTTACATTATGTCCCTCCTGTTTGCACTTTTAATATTTCAACAGATGACTGAAAAACATAAAACAATAAACCAACCATGCATAACTTGACATGTCAACGGCAATCATTCCATTACTGTCAAAGCCCAAGATGTTTATGCATAATCTACTTATTAGCATTATTTTACAGGAAGCCAGAAAGTGGAAGTCACTTCTTTTCCTATGTATTTGTAAGCAACGTAAAAATATGTCTGCTGTTTGCCAGAAATGGAGTTATCTTTTTTCCAACAGAGAGTACAGGACAAATCCTGCCCATAGCAAATCCCAAACTTTAAGATTTAGGTTGCACAAGATTATAATACAGTAATATCCCGGTTAATGTGTGCACCACACAACGTTAAAACTGGATAACATCAGGGAATTGGAGGACAACTTTTGCACTGCACAACGTTAAGTTAACATTGTGCAATGCAAACGTTTTTCTCCAATTTCCTCTGCAGATCTCTGCCCCAAAGCCCACAAGCCAGCGGGCTTTGGGGCAGAAATCTCTGAAGACCCCCTTGCTGTCATGAGGCATGCCTCGGAAAAGCAAGGGGGCCTCCATAGACCCAAGTGTCCGATCCCCAGTTGAGGGAACCAGGCATCAGACACATGTCTTTCCTTCTCCGAAAGGAAGCCACGTTGGGAGTCTTCGATCGTTGGCTTCCTTTCAGGAAAGGCAAGTCAGGCTGCCTGACTCGCCTTCCACAAAAGGAAGCTGGCGTTGGGGTGCTCCAAACGCTGGCTTCCTTTCATGGAAGGCAAGTCGGGCCACCCACCTCGCCTTCCCCAAAAGGTAGCCGGTGATCAGGGTGCCCAAACACTGTCTTCCTTTTGTGGAAGGTGAGTCGGCCCCTTCTAACTTCATTCTTGAGAGGCAAGCTATGAGAAACCTAGGGAACACAATTAAAAGTAGAGGCATCACCCTGCCAACATATTTCTGGATAGTCAAAACAATGATATTCCCGGTAGTAATGTATAGTTGTGAGAGCTGGACATAAGGAAGGCTGAGTGAAGCAGAATAGACACCTTTGAAATGTGGTGCCGGAGGAGAATTTTGAGAGTGCCCTGGACAGCAAGGAGATCAAATAAGTCAATCCTGAAGGAAATCAATCCTGACTGCTGCTTGAAAGGACAAATATTGAAGATGAAGCTCAAGAATTTTGACCACCAAATGAGAAGAGAGGACTCACTTGAGAAGACCTTGATGCTGGGATAGATTGAAGGCAAAAAGGAGAAGGAGTGGCAGAGGATGAGATGGCTAGATGGCATTGTTGATGCAATGGGAGTAGACCTGAGTTGGCTGCAGAAGTTGGTGGAGAATAGGGGTGTCTGGCAAGGCATTGCAAAGAGCCGGACTTGACTATGTGACTGAACAACAACAACAACAAACTTCATTATTTTATGATTTTATAATTCGGTGATTCTCCCTTTTCCATTAATTCACAGCTTATTTCCACCCCCTCTTTCTTGAGGCAGGTTTCTCAGTTAAACTTCTAATGTTGAATTACTTTGACCTTGAACTGTTTCTGTTATGGCTCTATCCCACTTTTACATCCAATGTATTTAAAGTCCTGTCATGGCATGAACATTAAACCAGTTCACTGTATGCTTGGCAACTGTACTGGTGCTAGGCTATTGTATGTATGTATTTTACCTTGCATGTATGGCTCCCAGTTGAAGACGAAGTTTATTTTCTTCTTACCAGGTGCACTATTAAAGCTGACAAGGAGCTGCTGCCAGATTCCTTCCACTCCAAAGAAGCATCTTAAATGTGTTTATCATCTTTTTTTTTTTTTGGCAGCAGTGAACACAGTCATCTCTAGCAATTGTCTGTTTCCTTCTAGGCTACCTATGGCAAATCTGTTGTAATCTTCCTTGTTCCAACAGCTGGGCATCTGTTTTTACTAATATTTTAAATTACTGAGACATTTATTACTCTGCTCTTCTCTCCTAGCCCCTTGCTCAATTTTAACAGATAGACTTGGCGGTAAATCTCCATTCCATTTCTGTTGTCATGATAGGAGGATTATTACATGAATGAGCTGTTTATCAGATTAAGTAACTAAAAACTCAGTTAAAGCATCAGGAGAATGTCAAGGGTACAGAAGAAATTAGTAAGGACCAAACTCTCCAAATGAAGTGAAACAAATACATTATTGTCCCTAGATGCTCCACACAGCTGTCAAAATCAAAAGAATCATGAGATAGTCAACCCTCGCATAACGAGCGTTTCGCTTAGTGAAAAACGTGCATAATGAGCAAATTTTTCATTAAGCGCACCAACTTGCATAACAAATTTTTCACTACATAAATATTAGGAGTTCTGCTTAAACTGGCCTCCAACAACTGGCCTTGAGCACTGTGAGCAGAGTACTCCAATGTTCTAGCCTTCTCCTCTTAAGACCAATAGATATCATTACAGAATATTATGATTTAATAGACATTAAATATGAATGTTGATTACATACTTGATAAATTCCTTGTTTTCCACAATGCAGGATTGTCTTGATATGATAGGCACTTTAATGGCAAATTTTAAAATTCTATGAGATAACTTGCCTGTAGAAGAGAACAAGGCAAAGTATTCCCTTCAAGGTCTGTGTAATTTGAGTAAACTGTTAAGAGAAGCAAAATGTACACACAGATACAGCAAGCAAAGAAAGATAGGCTGATAAAGATGCAAAGTGTTTCAAATTCTTAAGTACTGTATTGCTACTACCAGTCTATTTCTGTTAATTTTATAATTCATGCAGTTGTGTGAATTCCAAGAGTCATATAATCTTGCACACACAGAATCGTAGCTGTTGCACAAAATTAGATGATTTTGTGCAAGATGTACTTCTTACAAATACCAGAAGTCTGTCAAGCACCCTGGGAAATTTTTTTGCCATCTGCACATATTGCCCTGTCTCACCTTCATATGAAAAGGAGGATATACATTGCCAGCAAATTCTTCCTTATGTATCAAAGCAACAAGAAAGCTGCAGAATTGTCACCATGGTTGCTGATCTGGAGCTAGGAATGTGTCTTTCATCCCACTGGCAATGTGCCATTGCTTCACAGGAGTGTCCAGGATCAGGACACACACATTCTTAAGTAGATGCAACTACTGGCAAGACAAGGGAACAGCAGGCATGTGGTGAGTCACTTTCTCACACCTCTGAAGAAGCACAACCAGCCCACTGCAAAGGAACTAGAGATTCATAAGGCAGGTTGATACCAACAATATGACCTCATCTCCCAATTGTTAGTTCATAAGTGATGTCAAGAGACTTTGAGACAGCAGGAGGGATGAGGCCTAATGTTTTTACCACTGATTCCTTCTGTGAGCAGCCCTCAGGAAACAGGGCTTGCTGCCAAGGTCAGGTTATGAGATTTCAAGCAGGCTCAAATCCTTCATCCTCTCATTTTAATCATTATAAAACATATGTACAACAGATTTCTTGAACACTGGGATGCTATTATAATTTTATACCACACAATTCTGGTGTATTGTTCTACTGAATATGTAATTTCCAGCACAGCATCTAACCAATTAATCCTGATGGCAGCAGTGGTTTTCTACAATTTGCAGTCCACCAATAACATTTAAAATAAGTTTTTTTGAAAAATGGACACCATAAAAGAGTGGATGCAACTGGGTTAGTGTGAAATTTGGTGTAACATTATCAGCCTTGCCATAGCAGATGAGACATTCAACCTCTCAAACTCTTTCTTGCTGCCAAAACACAGACAAAATAAGATTTGAGGAGGTGGCAATTGCAGCAGAGAGCTTAATCTGCAGATCAATGTGTGTGAGGGTCATTCTGTATTCCAGTGCTGAATATGCAGATCAGTCTCACCACTAAGTAAAACCACTGGTCTATTTTAGTGAAGTCCTCTGCATTTTGACATTTCAGTTCACTGCTCTGACTGGCAACAACTTCACAATTTCCTCAACTAGAGGATCTTTCATTAGGAGCTTGAGTTTCCTGAGGGCTACTCTGAAGGAGGGGTAAGGAATGAAAGGGTCCAGCTACCATTGCCTCTGGAGGAGCAATCCTTCTTAAGTGATGACCCTGAAACTCTGGAACCAGAGAACAAGTGGCTGCTGACAGCCCAGCTCAACCAAGGAGGATTGCAGACTCCCTTTTTGTGGAAACAAAGAACCCAGACCTGGAGTCCAGGGAAGATATGGGTCCCTTCTCCTAGTCCAAAAGAGTAACAGAGAACAAAATCATGACCCAGACAGAAAACAATCTAGGTTAGGGCTTAGCTACAAGGGAGGGCTTCAAGGGGAAAGAGGTCTTCTCATGACTAAGTGGTCTCCTTGAAATGAAGGTTCTCTTCCAGCAAGCTCTAATACTAGAAATTATTTAGCCAAGTATCAGGTGGGGATAGATCAACCCAGCTCAACTGAAGGCTGAGAAAATTACTAGGAGAATTGTCTCCTAGCACTATTGTTGTAAAAATTACAAATTGGTACACACCCCGATAGGCTCCCTTTCCAATCTACCGTAAAGGGGAGAAAAGGCACACATACACACATATTCTACAGAATGGGAGACACAGGGACTAGGTCACAAATCAGAGTCTTACTTTATTACAGAACTCAAAAAACTTATATACAGGAGGAGGAAAGCTTCTTCTCAGTAACATAGAAAAATGGAGGGAAACTTTAGAGAGAGTTTTCCCAGGCAATACAGAATTGTTACAGTATAATTTTAATTTACAGTCATCCAGCTACATATTTTCCCCTGTTTTCTTATCAGCTTGCTACTGGCTCAGAGGGTAGAGAGAGCTTACACAGAACAAGGGGAAAGTCAAAGGCAAATGATGTTCAAGAATTTTTAGCCAGTACTCTGACCATTCACTGACTGAGAAGAAAACCAGATTGCATTTTATAGATTGTAATAAAGTTTTTGATTGAAAGGATCACAAGGTATTATTGATTGTTCCAATAGAAGTGGATGTGCTACAACATTTTATTGTTCAGGTACAAAACTTATATTTTAGAAAAGAATCTACTCTTAGGACAGGCTATGGAGAAGCAGAATGGTCTCCAAAAGGAAAAGATGTTAGAGCAAAGTGTATGTCATGTATCTATCTGATTAGTCTATATACAGAACATATAGAAGGCTGTACAACTGAAGGAGCTGTAAAAATTGTTGAAACTTAAGATGTGTAGATAAAATCATATTAATCATATTGAACTGACTACTTATGAAAGTTAAAGGAAACACAAAGGCAGAATTATACTTGAACAGTCTGGCATCATTTGAAAAAAATATTAGTTATATTAGGGGTTTTTTCCCATTTCTGGTGGAAATAACTACAACCCTCCCCATATTGCTGCTGTCATCTGTCCAATGTGTGGAGTAAATGGCCCTTCCCCTGTAAACGTTGTTAGAAACATGTGGACATAGGAGTGTCTCTCTTCACTGTCCTTTGGTGGATGACAGAAGTGAGGGGAAGGGAATGCCATACTCTATCATACAGGAGGCTGCATCAAATTGAGTTCCCCACGTCAGTCTTCTGCCATACAGCATCAACATGATGTGACAATGGGCATCATCTTGAGATGACCTTGCATCCAAAAATGTAGAAATACAAGAAAGGGACACAGAGATGTTCTCAGTTTTCCACTGATACAATAGTCACAACTTGTCGGAGTTGGGCACATTCTGAGCATTAACCTGGATAGCTGCTAGCAGGAAACAAGGCAGTTCAGCAGTAGAGCTGGGATACACAGAAAGAGTTTGTAGTACTTAGTGCTAATCTTTCTCATACTAGGTCAGGTGAAAGAAACTATAGAATGGATTTGAATATCTACCAAAGGGTGGCTTCATTTTTACAGCTTCACATCTGGCCTAGACATGGAAGAAGAAGCTGTAGAGCCGGCAACCTGCATGCACAAGTTCTCTGCCTCAATCCTTAGCATCTTCAGGCACATAAAATGCTGGCTTGAAAAACTGAAGAGAAGTGATCATTCAACAACACTGGACTATGTGGACAGTGATTTGTCTAGAATAGACACCAGCTTCCTAAGAAGAAAAGGAGTCATAAGTAAACAAGCACAAACTACAAGCATGGGCTCAGCTCAGAGGAAGAGAGAGAGAAAAAAATGGATGCAAGAAGGCAGGAAGGGAGTTCACTGTAGGTGGGGAAAGTTGTAGCCATTGATGAGCTTCAGATTCATATAAAATGAGAGTTCAGCTTCTGGTATGTATCTTGTTGGGGAGATTAGGGCAGAAAGAAGAGACCAGATGGTGGTCGTAGAGGCAGGGAAAGGGGGGGGGGAGTTAAGAACAAAGAAAATTAAGTAGGAAGAAAAGTAGATGGTGGAAGCAGCAAGGTGCAACTCAAGCCAAGTAATAAACTAACATCTAGAGACACCCATTTTGAGGATAGGGAAAGCTACAGAAGAAAGATGGGGAACCTAAAGCTTTCCAGATGCTGCCAGACTGCAAAAAGGAAAGAATTCAAAGCAACAATCCTTCATAGTAGAAGCTTTCACACTGTGTCTCTGAAACAAATCTATATAGCAGAATTTCTTGTGTTACATTACAACTTAACACACTTGCATTGCCAATTGGCTAGCAGAGGTACTAATTATCCTAATTCCTTCTGTCTCCACCACCACCCCTTTTGTCCTTGCACAGGCAGTTTAAATTGTTCTGAACTTTTGCATTCCAGCTTCGGGGCAAACAGCTGCTATACAACCATAAAAGGTAAATTACATCCCTTTTGCTTTCTGTGTATAGTTTAATGCAATAACTGAAATTAAATTGACCAATTTCATTTTCATTATTGCATTAAGTAAAATTCAATGCACATCCCCAGTCTATAATTACATGATTCCAGGAAAACAACAATGGGAAATCTTAGCTTTTGTTATCTTAATACAGATGAGGGAAATGCCTAGACTCCAGACTGTGTCCCTAGGTAACTTTTTTCCTCATACCTAAACAACTACCTGGCATTGCTGCCCTTACAACCAAACTTGCCACAGTGGAAAAAGCAGTTTTAACTTTAAAAACAGCATGTTCTGATAAGATGAAAGTTGGACAACTTCAGCCAATCTAAGGACCAGTTCCTCAGGAAACCAAGAATGCAATTTAGTACAAGAACCAGTGTCAAGAAATAACAAAGTAACTTGAATGGATGGTATATGTCAGTGGTGGTGAACCTTTTAGAGACTCAGTGCCCAAACAGGAGGAGAGGACATGGGGAAACAATATGCATGCCCACGTATCCATGTGATGTCGCCGGCATGCCTCTGGTGATGCCACATGGGTGCGTGTCCAGGCCCTTGTGGGTCTGTACCCCAGTCTGCTGTGGGTGCAGTGCTTCCTCGTCAGAGGGGTGGGGGTGTCTCATTGCCTCACCTGTTCTGGCCACCACCTCCCCAATCTCTCAATCTTTCTCCTCCCCCATTCTATCCCATTTCCTGCCTTTTCCCCATTATATGAGAGAGAAATATCCATCCCCACAAGCATGAGGGGATGGAGGAGAGCGAGAAATAAAGTGGGGAGGGCTTCTTCATCACTCTCTGTCTCTTTTCCCTTGCATTTGGGGGTCCCGTAACCTAAGCCCCACTGAATACAAACTGTGCAGCAAAAGCACTGGAGCAGGGTGAGGGAGGAGAGAGAAAGAGAGCTTAGGGAGGGAAGGGAGAAAGCCATTCTTGTCTCTATGAGACATCATTACAAAAGAGAGAGAAAGGAAACCAAGGGGATTGGTAAGGAAATGACGGGGGAGGAAAGCGAGGGAAGAAAGAAAGAAAGAAAATGAAAGGAAAGACAAGTTACTGGGTGTGGTGCTGTTCCCTCCAGTGTTCTTGATGCTGCTGAGTAGCAGCAGGAGGTAGCAGGGGATGTATCGGACACAACCTGGGCACTCACTTGGGTTTCAAACACTGGAGAGGAACATGCTTGCCACGTGTCCATGGAAACGTCTGCAAACGCAGAGAGCACTGGCTCTTTGGCAATAGACAGAGATGAGCAGTGAACCCTAGAGTCAGATACAACTGGCTTTCAAGCAAGAGCAAACTTTACCTATATGGCATTGTACTGTGTTGAGTATATGTGTGCGTTATTTCTTTATTAAGTAGTCTGCAAAGGTCAGTATGCCAAATCAATGAATCAAATTTGGACAGGCTGCATTATTAATCAACAGTTATGTAATCTCCACTGCTTCAATGGGTCTACTATATTTTGAAATTGAGATTACTAAGTGGATTTAGCTCTTGGATTCTCAAACCTGCTGCCTGCAGTTGTCAACTACAGTGTAATTTTCATGTCACAAATGGCAGTATATGGATAGTTGTCTTATTCATTTTCCTCACTGTAAATTTTTTTATTGTGCAGCTCATAGATTCACATCTATAATGTATAGGCAACAGGGAACACTCTGATACACACCTACCGGTAGCTAGTTTTCTGGAATAATATTCAATGCATTTTTCAAATGAGTGCTTCTATTCCTTGACAGACATTTCCAAACCATCTCAACATTGATGCCCGCAAGACAGATATCACTATCTTCTCCAAGATGTTCACTGAAATAGATCCAAACCTGCTGAGATTTTCTGCCAGTCACTAATTTGTGTTTCTTCCTTCACTTCCCCCCCCCCCCACATACAACACATAGAGAAGGGATTCCCAAACCATGGCCCACAGGTCAATCCCAGCCCATTTTATGGCGCCTGCTGCAACCACACCCAGAAGTGGAAGTGGGCACATTTACAACAACTGTAAAACATGTCAGTGCATGCATAGACGTGGTTACATCAGCTGTAAATGTGCCCATGGCTGTCATAAATGTGGAAGTGGGTGCATTTATTTTTGCTTCCAGGGAGTGTGGTCCAGCCCACTCATCTGTCTGTGGGGCATGGTCAGGCCCATGGCATAAAAAGGCTGGGAACCCCTGACATAGAGTTTGAGAAGGTATTGATACTGCTGCTAAATGTGATATATCAATCAACATAGGCAAAAATTGTTCTGTGTAACTCAGGA
Organism: Furcifer pardalis; assembly: GCA_030440675.1. Classification (NCBI taxonomy): domain Eukaryota; kingdom Metazoa; phylum Chordata; class Lepidosauria; order Squamata; family Chamaeleonidae; genus Furcifer; species Furcifer pardalis. The sequence continues at coordinate 12,003,118 of CP126895.1, read as the reverse complement.
ACACTCAGTCCTTTTTTAAAGCAAACGGAACTGCTACTGCTTGTCCAGTTTACAGAATTTAGATGAGTGGTCTTTTGAGGATCAAGTGTTACTGTTAAACACATTCATTCATTCATTCATTCATTCATTTATATTTCATTTCATTTCATTTGTACCCCATTTTCCACCAAAGACTCAGGGTAGCTTAACAACTAAAAACAATTAAAACACATACATAAAAATAAAAATTCATTTAAAACACAGAGGAGAGAGGTGGAATATTTAAAAGAGCCAGGCGACTGAGTTGGCCGTCTGGCCTACTTCCCACACATGCCCCGCTAGCCAGGTCTTCACTCCTTTCCTAAAGGGCAGCAACTCCATCTGGAGATGTAACTCCGTTGGCAGGAGCTTCCATACGGCCGGAGCGGACACAGAAAAGGCCCTCCTTCTCATGCTAGAGAGATGAGCCTCTCTAGCTGAAGGTACGACCAGAGAGCCTCTCCGGTCCGCTCTAGTGGGATGGACAGATGCACATGGTATTTTAGAAAATGTCAGATTAGAGCTAGTCTCTTCATTTTGTCTCAAGTATGGATGGAAAAAAATTACTATGGTTTTATGATTCTCTCTGAGCTAACTAATCTCACATTTCTTGACACATTTTTTTAGACAAGGCATACCATGACCCAGATATTTGTTCATTCAATCCTTGCAATACATTTTGCATGCCCAAAACTAATTCCTAATTTTAAACAAAAAACGATTTGCCAAAAAAAAAAAAATGCACCCACTACATTAAAATGTACATAAACAAACCTTGGGGGAAATGTGTATGTTAAGAATCTTGTGGAAAGAAATCTTTGCATTACAGAAAATAGGTTAATGAACTTCCAAATGAGAACCAAAGAACCTAAAGCACTTATGAATACAAGACAAAATGCAGGGGGAGATACAGAAAAATGGATCAAAATTAAGACCAAGAGTTTTTCATATCTCAGCTACCAATTTTGGGGTTGCAGATAACAGATGAAAATAAATTGAAGGTTAGCAATAAGTCACTCTAATTTGTATTTCCAATTTAAAAGCAGTGGTGACAACAATATAGCAGATGAGCCTTATTTATGCATTTCCCAAAGATTTTGTTCACATGTATTCTGCTGACGCATTTACTGTTATGTGTAACTTAGTTGTTTCCAACCTATGGAGACAGCATAATAATAATTTCATGTCAAAAATTAGTCTGGGTTGAAAGGATTTTTGCAGAAGAAACTCTGCTCAGGGAATGCCCAAATGAGGCGCCTTCAGTGTCCCCAAGAGCTGGGACAGAGATGGGTGTTCAAGCTGTCATGCAATACCCAGGCCTCGAACTGCCAACTTGCCAGCCTTCCAGCTAACAAGGTGAGCTTCTTAACCACTGAGCCACACTGAGGCAGTAATAGCTTTGCAAGGTATGTGAAAATTTCCAAAACAGATGTTTCATAGTCAACCTTTGTGAATTTCTACAATTGAGTGGAATTTGAACTCAGGTTTCCTGGCTCCTACTCTGACACGCTGTCTCCCATACCACACTGTTTGTGTGTGCATGCACTGTTTCAGAGTGAAACTGAAATACTAATTTTATTTAGTGTGCATGTGATATAGGCTGAAATCCTGTTGCACTGCTCTGTGTGTACAACAAGAATTACTTCCACAGCAGGAACATCCCACCACTGACTGACAGGCTTTTATGGGGTGGAGTCAGTGGTGGGTTGTCAAAATTTTCACTACCCCGCTGTGACATCATCAACATCATGGGCGTAGCCAATGTCATGACATCATGACATCGTGGGAGGAGCAAAAAATAAATAAATAATGTCTGTGCATGCGTCAAACCTCTGCTTGATGCATGCACAGTTGTTGTTGTTTTTAGTGCGCATGCACACTAAAGAATAGAACTGCACATGCATCAAATTGAGGTTTGACGCATGTGCAGTTCCAGGAAATACATTTTTTGAGGGGGCTGTAGAGGTGACTGAACCGGTCGCCCAGGGTTTTACCACCCCCCGGTGACCCCTCCTGATGTGGTGCTACCGATTCAGGCGAACTGGTCCAAACCGGTAACATCCCATCACTGGGTGGAGTAATTTGGGGGTGAGGACCACAGTGGTTTAGTATTTCATATACTGGACTTGACAAATGGGAGGTCAGTAGGTCAACAGTTTGATCTCCTGTCGTCTGTCCCAGCTCCTGCCAACTTAGCATTTTGAAAACAAGAAATTGCAGGTAGATAAATAGGTACCACTTCGGTGGTAAAGGTAATAGTTTTCTACATACTTTGGTGTCTAGTCATGCTTCATACATGACCATGGAAAGGTGTGCAAATGTAAAAAAGGATGGCTTTTTGGCTGTAAATGGAGATGGTCACTGTCCCCTAGAACTGGACACAACTGTCGTTTGATTAAGGAACACCTTTACCTTTAATCTAGCGGTGCAGGTAAAGGTCACTCTTGTGGGAAAGCCAGTTGTATCCGACTCTAGGGACTCATCTCTGTTTCACAGCTGAAGAGCCAGTGCTGTCTGTGTTTGCAGACATTTCCATGGACATGTGGCAGGCATGCCTAGACACTGAAGAGCATGGAATGATGTTTGCTTCCCAACTGAAGTGGTACCTATTTATCTACTTGCAATTTCTTGCTTTCGAGCTACTAGTTTGGCAAGAGCTGGGGCAGAGATGGACATTCATTCCATCATGCACTACTCGGGTTTTGAACTGCTGATCTTTTGCTTCTCAATCAGAGTCTTAACCACTTGAGTCACTGCAGTCCTGGAGGTGCATGTAACTTCAACCTATTCTGTACAAGTCATGTGCACCCTAAAACTACCAGAGGAAACCACTGGCATAACATGGGGGTGAGGTGGGCGGCCCACCCCAGGTGGTACTTTGCGTGGGGCAGCAACATTTCACAGGAAATGGGTTGCCGCCAACCTGGACTTCCTGGTGGCTGGGGCAGGGAGTCTGCAGCAGGGATGGGTGCTGGGACCCTCCACCACCGTCGGTGCCCTGGGCCCCGGCTCACTTCCCACCCTCCTGAGCACCATCGCCGGGCTCAGAGGTGGAGTGGCTGCACACCTGGGATGTGACGGCAGGCTCTTTACTGGGCTTGCACTGCACTCCCTCAGCCTCTGAGTCTCGACCTAGGACCAAGGGCGGCCCTAGGCCCTGCACAGCACCACCTGGCACCATGAGCTGACTGTGAGGAAGAGAGCGTCTGAGGAAGAGGGGAACAGAGGAGGAAAAAGCAGTCCCTGGTCCTCACCGCACCGAGGTAGGATGTTCATCTTGATTTGAGTGCCTAGATGGGGGGGTGGCAGAGAGTCTAGGCGGGGGGACGTGTTTGGCCACTGGAGGAAACCTTTTATCAATGGCCATTTGCTGCTGCTGAGGATGTCCTCCCTATTGTGCAGCTCTATGGACTCAACAGGGAGAACTTCCTCATCAGTAGCAAATTGCCATTGATGAAAGGTTTCCATTGGCCACTTCAGCTGTGCCCACAGAGCTGCACAACTGGATTTCAGCCACTCTTTCATATTGTGGTAGTAAAGAATCTTTTTCTGGTTTCAAAGTGAAAAAAAGAAAAGAAAAGCAAAAGCAAAAAACTGAAGGATTCATCTTTGGTCACAACTGCTTGAAAATCCAAACATCCAAATGGTTCGTTTTAGTTGTTTGTCACAGGAGAAAACCCCTAAAATTCTAAAGAAATAGATTTAATGCACAGGTTTAGCTTCAAATAGAAAACAGCTATGAGGAAGGATTTGGGGCTGGGGATAAAACAGCCAGTGCTCTACAATAAGAGTTAGTAAAACCTCATCTACTTGTAATGTTTAGCTACCAGAAAAAGAATAACAAGCCCTAACAGAATTGGAGGTATAAGGTAAAAGTGCAGTCAATGTTTTGGCCAATGGTTTTGCAAGAGATGCGAATTTCAGCATGAATGGAAATGCTTGGATGGAGCTTATAGATGTACAAACCAACAACTCACCCTTTCCCAATTTAAGGGTCAATATAAACCTGACCTTAGCTGGCTTGCAGAGAGTAGAAATTTGTTGCAGAACAGCCTGAAAACAGTATATAGAAAAATGTGCAGTATTAATGCTGGCTTGGGGATTAGGCGAGCTTCCATTACAAATAGACATTTCCCAGACTCTAATATTACTCATCGTACTGGACTTAAAGGGGAGGGGAGGAAAGTAAGTTCTTTCTCAAGCTTCTGTGATTTAGTTGGTACTATACTGAAGAAAATAGGAACTGGGGGTGGGAAAGAATAGCAGAAAGTGAAGGGAGGTAAATTATTCGAAGCTTTGGCTAATTATCATGATGATGATCCTAATTTTTGAACATAAAGTTTCTGAGAATCTAATGTTACCAGAAGGAATTTCACTGATTTACAAAAATTATTGGCCAAAGTCCTGTTCAGCAAATTATGCCCATGTAAGATTAACGACAGCATTGATAGGATAATATCTAGAGCAGGGATGCTGTGACGACACAGAGAAAATAGCTGCTTTTCCCTGACCTGCTGAGACTCAACACCAAAAACCTTATAATTAAACTAACAAAGTGGAATGATTGAGATTTCTAACACTAAATGTAAAGAGTTGGTTCAGGAATCCAAAGCAATCAAAGCTTCATTTCACTCATTTGTTAGAGCACTAACTAAGTAACTAACTAATTGACTGACTGACTGACTGACTGACTGACTGACTGACTGAATGAATGAATGGATGAATGTAGGATGTAACTGAACAAACAAAACAATCTTGACAAGAAAGGTCTGCTGCTATTATCAGTCACCTTTAATGATTAGTTAGAGATCTGTCAGAGAAACAATAAGGGCCAGGAAATACTGCTAATTAATCTTTTGAGTTGCAGATTGAGCACTAACACCAGTGATGGGATGTTACCAGTTTGGACCAGTTCACCTGAACTGGTAGCACCCCATCAGGAGGGGTCACGGGGGAGGGGGTAAACCCCTGGGTGAACAGTTCGGTCGCCTCTCCGGCCACCTCCAGAAATGTATTTCACTGCGCATGCGTCAAACTTCCATTTGACACATGCACAGTTCTATTTTTTAGTGTGCATGTGTCAAATAGAGTTTTGACACATGCACACTAAAAAAAAAAAAGAACTGTGCATGCATCAAACGGAGGTTTGGTGCATGCACAGACATTTTTATTTTTTAATTATTTTTTGCTCCGACCATGACGTCATGACATCATGACATCAGCTACGCCCACAACATAATGACATCACGGTGGAGTAGTGGAAAATTTGACAACCCACCACTGATTAACACTCTTATATATTTTTTTAAAAATGTAACAGGCTGCATATTTCAAAGAACGATTTTATTTCAATGCACAAAATTACCCATTCCTTAGTAAAGCAAAACAGAAGGCCTAGTGACATAGTAGTCCTGTTTGCAAAGGAACACAGGAAAGATGTCATCTTGACAGCTCTAAATGACAAGAATCCTTTTGTATTCCAGAATGCAAACAAACAACTTTATCAAGATCTTTGTTCTTTAACATTGTCCCTTAACTTTCCACAAAATATACCATCCATTCACTAGCTTCATACATGAAAAAGGCATCGCCTACAGAAGTGGAATCCAACAAAACAGGATACTAATCATGATGGGATTAGAATTTTTCTCCTCTGAGGTATGAGATTGCCTGTTCTCCTTGCATATAATACTTCCTGCAGAAATTGCCACCTGGTGAGAGAAAGAATCTTTTGGATCATTGCTGCTACCTCCTGTGGAGTGGCCAAGAAAAAAGAAAGACAGAACCAATTGCATCCAACCCATACTGTGAGAATTTTATCTAATAAGAATTGTATTTAATGATCAGATTTAACTGTTTCTGAGTCCGTACTCCTTTGAGGAAAGATGCCATCCTTTGCAAATAATGGTCTAACAAAGTTAATTGGTGTTGCTGTAGGTATATAAAAGGAACATTACTGTTGCCCCAGAAGCCTAGGTGGCCAGATGGTATGTCGATGCTGCCAGGGTGGTTGACACGATTGTTCCCGAACATCATCTCCTCTGCAGAGCTTGGCCATCCCCATGATTCATGGAGGGACTTTGAGCGATGAAGCAGCAAAGAAGAAGGCTAGAGAGCAGGTGGAGACAGGTCCCATTATATGAAAACCTTGGGTGACTGAGGAGAGCCTCTTTGCTCTACCAGTGATCTGTAAGGAAGGCCAGGAAGATCTATAATGTGGCTTAGATACAGGAGGCTGTATCACACTTCAGATCAAAGGTGGAGGTAATCTGTCCGGACTTTGATGCTACAGTTGTTGCAGCAAACCAGGAGAAGGTGACCAATGAGATCCTCCCAGGCTTCTTTGGATCAGTTTCAGCTTGCATCACTTGAGGATCTGGACAAGGCACTTGTACATTGTAATCCCACGACCTCTCACTCTGATCCTTGCCCATTTTGGCTACTAAAATCTGCTAAGGGAGTAGGAGAGTGGCTGAGAAATATCATTAAAACCTCCTTGTTGTCTGTGGGTGTTATGCCCTCTAGACTAAAGGAGACAGTTATATGTCCGCGCCTGAAAAAAACAAATTTGGCCATAGATATCATGGACAACTATAGACCTATGGGGAATATCTTTTTTTTTTTTTTTTTTTGGTAGAGATGTTGTGCCAGACCAACTTCAGGGGTTCTTGGATGAATCCAGCTGCTTGGCCCATTCCAGTCAGGCTTTAGGCCACGCCACAACACCAAAATGGCATTGGTTGCACTGCAAGATGACTTGCTCCGGGAGGCTTTTGATACCATCGACCATGGTATCTTGCTGGGGCGATTGTAAGAGTTGGGGGTATGAGGCCCTGTTTTAGAGTGGTTTCACTCCTTCCTCAACAATCACCTTTAGAGTCCAGCTTGGGGAATGTTTGTCGGCTCCGTGGACTCTCCAATGTTCCTCAGCGTGTTCCTCAATTATTTGCCCAATGCTATTTAACATCTATGTCAAGTTGCTGGGAGGGGTCATCTGGAGATTTGGAGTACGCTGTCACCAATATGCAGATGTCACACAACTCTATCTCTCCTTTACATCATCTGCAGGGGATGCAGTCTGGAGGCTGGATGACTACCTGGCTACAGTGTTGGAATGGACCAAAGCTAATAAGCTGAGACTGAGCCCGGGTAAAAAGGAGGTGCTGGTGTTGGAAGGTCCATTTGCCCAACTAGGATCCCTGGCTCCAATGCTAGGTGTCCCCAAAGGACGAAATACACAACTTGGAGGTCATATTAGATTGCCATCTGACCTTGGAAACACCAATTGCAGCAGTGTGGAAAGGTGCTTTTTTCCATCTTTATCAAATAACTCAGTTGTGTCCCTACTTGGACTGGTGGTCCTTCATAGCACTAGTTATCTTGCAGATAATCTCATTATCGATTACTGTAATGCTCACTATGTGGGGCTTCCCACGTTCCAGATATGGAAACCTTAATGGGTGTAGAATGCAGTTGCCAGGCTGGTTACTGGGGTGAGAAAATTCACACATATCTCCCCAGTTCTGGCAGAACTGCATTAGCTGCTCATTTTGTTCCATGTCAGGGTCAAGGTGGGTGTCTTAGCTTTCAAAGCCCTAAATGGTTTGTTACCTTCCTACTTAGCAGAACATCTTCCCTTCAGAAATCAGGCCCACTTCACCCACTCTTCTCAGACAATTCAACTCCAAGTTCTGACTCCCAGATTGGCTGGAAAGTAGGGCTTTCTCTGTGGCAGCTCCGGCTCTATGGAACACGCTGCTGGGAGAGCTGTGTTTGATCAACTCCTTAGGGACCTTTAAGAAACAACTGAAAACCTTTCTGTTTGAGGTGGCCTTTAGCAGTTTGTTGAACACCAAATAAGAGACTCTCCCATTGCCCTTCTGTTACAAGAGTTTAGGGTCCTCGATTCTGACTTTGATTAGGTGGGTGGGGATTGTTTTATTGTCTTAAGGGTGTTTGTTTCACTTTTTTTAAATAGTGTAAGCCACCCTGAGTGGGGGTCCATCCCAGATGTGCAGGGTATAAGTTTAATAAATAAACAATAAATAGAAAAATATCCCACCTAGATCCCCCCCCCCCTCATATTTGCCTTTTCAGTGCTTTTGTCCTTTGAATGACAGCCTGTAACTCCCTACATAAAGAACTGGATCAGACAAATGTTAAAGGGAGGGTTTTTTTGCCATGATTACCAATAGCAATTACACTTATATACCACCCCAAATTTCTTAGAACACTCTCTGGGCAGTTCAGAAGGTCGTTAACATTTTGCCACTAACAAACTGGATACTCATTTTACTGACCTCTTAAAGATGGCAGGCTGAGTCAACCACTGCCCATCAGAATTAAACTCAGGTTGTATGCAGAATTTGGGCTGCAGAACTGCAGTTTAACCACTACACTACAGGGGCTATAGCATGCCACAAATTGTTTTTCTAATGCACAAGTTGTATTTCATGTTTTAAACCTTGTCTTCATCACTAGCTAGACTTCTGACTGGTTTTCTATGGCAGCTAAATTACAGGTGTTCTTAGGTCAACTCGATGAACTTTCCTATTTTATCTTATAAGGTCAGATCTGAAAATGACATCTTTCAAGGTCAATGGAATGGATTCCTTAATTAAACAGAGGTGAATCCAGTGCATTATAAAACATGAGGTCCCTGACATATTAATGATGCAAGAAAATAATTACAAAGGGGACCCATCCCTCCTTATAGCACAAATGAGACTAAGCTCCTGCCATTCAGCAGATGCTAAAATAATTTTTGAAACAACTAACATATATCTGTATCTGTATCTGTATCTGTATATGCAGTGGTGGGACGTCAAAATTTTGACTACCCCATTGTGATGTCATCACACACACCTCAACCCACCCACCAACAACACAAATCCATAAATGAATGAATGAATGAATGAATGAATAAATAAATAAATAAATAAAACATTACAATACACCCACCCACCCACCCCAAACACAAATCAACCAGAGCTTTTAAACCAGCGCTTAAAGCTTATTCTGGCTAATCTTTCTCACGCTAGGTCAGATGGAAGGAACTACAGAATGAATTCACCACAAGATGGCTTCATTTTGGCACTTTTCAACTTTTCAGCAGTTAAAGAAGTTAGGTATTAAGTCTTTGCCTAACCAGTTCTCTAGGATAATATGCCTTAATGTAAATGTAAACAGCTGTACCTCCTTAAGGGTTCTCCAATTGGTACAGCACTTGGAACAGCACAGGTGTAGCTTATTGATGAGGTAACTCCAAGATTTTGCTTTAAAACCCCAAGCCAGGCCGCTAGGCCTTTTTAGGAACTGTGGTAGTACATCAATATATGTAAAGGTATTAAATACACATTAAAATACACACAGACACACCACATCCAAAGGTGAGTAACTTACTCTGGGGAGTAGGCTATTGGGAGCTTCAGGCTAGCAGCTTCTCTTCCTCCTCCCCGCTTGGGAGGACAGCAAGGAGGCCGTGCATACACGCCAAGCACTGTAGGCATGCATGCACACCAAGTGCTTGGCGGGCATGCACAGTGGGGGAACCAGTGAGAAGGTAAGCCCCGAAGGTGGTTCCCCCCAAAAGCTGCTACCAGTTCTCCAGGACACTGGGAAAAGTTACTACTGGTTCTGGTAAACTGGTGGGAACCTGTTACATCCCATCACTGTGTATATGCATATGAATAAATAACCTCAGCTGCTTTCTTTGTCTGAAGAAGAAAAGTGATGTATGTCATAAAAGCTATGGAATGCTCTCTTTGTTCATATGTGGTAGTCATGGCCCAGAGTTATACAGATATAGAATTAGCCACAGGATAAAAAATTGATAAGGTTGCCAGATCTAGCTCTTCTGTCCTTATTTTCAGGCAATAAGAAATAGCTAATTCATAAACCATTTATGGTCTAATTCTATATGACAACACATTTGGAAATGGTCACAAACTAGAAGGGAACTTGTAATTTATCTTTCCATTCATAGAGAAATAGACTATAGGATATTGCCCTAAAGGAAAAATTAACACATCAATTTAAATTACTTAACCTCACTCCCAAGTTGATTATTTCAACAAGTGATTTCTTTTTATTTAGCATGTTAATTAAAATGACAAGACTTGGTTTTCACCAGTTTCCCATGTCAATCTTTGATACAATGTTCTATTCTGATGCAGATTACAGTAGTATGAAGGTACTATAATATACTATACATTTCTAGTGAAAGACCTGTTCTTTGTTTCTGCTGTTGTTTCCATGTTCTTTCAATAAAAATAAAAAATAGATGAAGATGGCAAATAATTAAAGATGTCCTTCTGTGAGCCTGGTCTCATTAAGAAAGAATTAAGCGACCCCTAAAAGCAAAGCGGGAACTCTTTAATCACTAGCAATCTCCTCCCAGATCACATTACCACTGCCAGCAGATAACCATTCATACAGTATTTGTTTGTTTGTCCGTGAGGTTGAAGAGGCTCCAATTCTCAGAATTCCTAGTTCTGGAAGTTCTGCCTTCCAGTCAGATGTAAATTGTGCTCACCTTGAGGAAAGCCAGGTGAGAATAGCAATAACAATTGCACTTCTATACTGCCCCATAGCACTTAGTGCATTCTCTGGGCAGTTCACAAGGCAATTAGCATTTTGCCCCCATCATGCTGGGTACTCACTATACCTGCTAAAAGAAATAAATTGCTCACTGTGTAGCTTCCCAATATTCTCCTTGACAACATGATGAATTAGTGTTCTACCCAATGAATTTTTAGCAATATAGTACAATATTTTTTTTCTTTTTAAAAAAATCACACACACACACACCCCCCATTAAACATCTTTCTCTGCAAGGTTTTCTCCTACTTTTTTGGTAATCCAGAGACAGCTGCACTGGCTCCTCAGTAGCCAAATGAACATATAGTTATCCCTACTGATGCTACTGATCAGCCACTGTGCTCCTCAGCTCAAGGAAGTACTCTTCCACATGTCATATGTAGATTTTAATAACTGCTTCTAAAAAGTACTCAGTTCAAAAAACAAAAGATTTAGTCTTAAAATTAAGATTTTTGCCTAAAATATGCCTATTGGCAGGTCTCTTTTTCATGGCTCCCGAGGCCTTCAGCTATTGAGAAGCCTCTCAAGAAGGATATTTCTTACCCCTCATGAAGGATATTTCTTACCCCTCCTCCTCCTTGTTCTTTAAAAATGAGAAAAGTCTAGTTTGCAGTTTTGTGCACTGTGAAGTCCACTGAATAGCAGTGCAATGTGCAGAGGAGACAGAGGAGGTGGGAGATGGATGGAATGTAGGCTATAAAAAGAGCTCCTTCCACCACATAGACAAGCTTAGGGGTTTCCCCTGTCACATGACTCCAAAATGATTACATCTGCATAAGGTATGCTTATCTCTGCTTTAGTTTGAAATTTACCTCATATAGAACTTGTCCTATTTAGGAACTGCACTTCAATCTGCTTGTGTGCTAACAGTATTGCCTGTGCTTTTATGCTTCATTCAAACAATAAGGGTTTGTTCCAGTGGTGGGCATGGGCCGTTTTGCCCCAGAACTGCCAAATCGGTGGTAAAAATCCCGGATGGTCTCCGGGGGGGGGGGGGAGTAACCTCCTCCGGGAGACCACCTGGGCTGGTTACCATTTTTTTGAAGTGACCGGTTCGGTCGCCTCACCAGCAGCCCCACTGTGCAGCCCAAAATGGCCACTGCAGAGTGCACATACGTGAAAGTACTAATAGATGCATGCTTACGGAGTACTGGAGGTGTGCATGCATCAATTAGTACGTTCATGCATGCACACTCTGCAGTAGCCATTTTGGGCTGCACAGTGGGGCTGCTGGAAAGGCCCTCAGAGGCCTCCTCAGAGTTGTGGCAGTGGCAATGATGGTGGCCCTTGTGTGAGTTGTGCCGCGCTGCCACAACTCATTGCCGCTGACTGCTGTTGTGCCTTGCTGCCTGCCGGCTGCCGCTGCGAGTGGCTGCCACCCGCCACCACACCATACGCCACCACCAACTGCCACCATGCCGACCAGCGGCTCACCGCTGCTACCAACTAGTGGCCACCGCCTGCTGCGACCAGCTGCTGCGACTTGACGATGACTGCCGTCCCAACCAGTGGCTCAATGATGATGACCAGCAGCTTGACGACAACCAGTGGTCGAAGACGACAACCACTGCCGTGGCTCGCCACCACTGTCGTGATGACCAGCAGTTCGATGACGCCGACCAGCGGCCACTGCCGACCAGCAGCCAACAACGACCAGTGCCCGCCGCCAACCAGCGGCCCCCACCACCACGACTCAATGATGATGACTACCACTGCACCACTGTGACATGCCGCCACCACCCAGCGAGCGCTGCCCAGCAGCCACTGCCGCCCATTGTTGTGCTGTGCTACCCCGCTGCTGTTGCCGCCTGCTCCCCAAGGTAAGTGACTCGCGTTTGTGTTTGGGGGTAGGGTGGCTGGGTGACTTAGTGTCCTTTTATGTGTTTTTATGTGTGTTTTAATTTGTACTTATGTGTTTCTATGCCTATTTAATTTGTATTTGTATGTGTTTTTATGTTTTTTTTTTAACTTTGGCTCTGCCCACATCATTGGCTCAACCCATGATTTCATGATGTCAGCTCCACCCATGATATCATGACATCATGACACTGGCTCCACCCATGATGTCAGCTCCGCCCACAGTGTGGTAGTAAAATTTTTGGCTGACCATCACTGGTTTGTTCTAATGTTTAAATGTCCAAGCTCTTGTTTTAAAAATAATTTTACTTTGATTAGAAACTGTGTAATTACAGCCACTCTGTTTGCTCCGGTTGAGCACACCGAAAGGCCAAAAGCAACAGTTTTTATGAGTGGGGAAAATATCCCAGATAGGTGGGATGAGCGAGATATAAGCAAGCAAACAAACAAAAGTTCTCTCATACCACTGCCAGACTTTTATGTTTTCCGTTGACAAAAAGAAAAGAACCAGTGTCACTCTAAATACTTTGAATGCTATATTTCTTCTCACATTTAAAATAGATATCTTTTATTGCTAAGTTTTGCAACCAACTAATTTCAAATTTGAAGGTTTGCTTTCTCCCTGCCAGCCGTCTGGAGACTTTGGCACAAAGACAGAAATTTTTCCACACTGGAAGATAAGGCACACAGGGAAATTAACCTTTTAAAGCTATTCCTTAGCTAGAAAGTTTGCCTCACTGGGGAAACAATGATGCTATACTTGTACTGTGGTGGCTTAGTGGTTAAGATGCTAAACTTGACAACTGGAGGGTTGGCAGGTCAGCAGTTTGAGAAATGAGTGCTGCACAACAGAGTGAGCTCCCATCGCTGCCCCTGCTCTGGTCAACCTAGCAAGAAATTGCAAGTAGATAAATAGGTACCACTTTGGTGGGAAAGTAAACAGCGTTCTATGCCCATGCTTTTATTCTCGGGCATAATGTATGATGCTTCCACTAGGATAGAATGAAATTGTTAATGCCCAGCTTTGGGGGATGAAAAATTGAGAAGAACCCTGGAAGCAAATGATTTTGGCTGTATATCAAAAGCAGTGAGTGTCAGTCAATCAGATTGTGCAGTGTTGATCCAAATTTACTAATAGAAGTAAAAGCAAAGCAAAACAAAACAAAAAAACAATCTATGTCAGACAGCTGGTACATAAATTAACATTTTAAACCTACTGTATTTACAGGGAGAAAGTATTTCTTTCAACTGCCAAAGGCAACCAGGGTGCTAATGCATCTGTCAAGACACAGCATACTGAAGAAAGGTCATATCTTAGTGCCAGCTTCAATCAAAGATTTTTTTTTTTTGCATTGTCATGCATTATTGAGGATAATGAAGATATGTGAGCATCTGACAGGAAGTTGCTCAGGTATCATCTGTCTATGAAAACAATTACACTTTGACTTACCATTAATTACTGCTGTGTATGGACATAGGCAGCTGTCTCATGCAGCCAGATCACTGATTTATCTGGGCAATATAGTCAACTTTAAATGAAAGCTGCTCTCCAGGATCTTGAGGAAGGCTCCTCTCCAGTCCTATAGCCTGAGATCATTTAAAAGCCAAGGGAGCTGTTGTATTTCAGTATCTTCCCATCCGTGCCACAAATCCATTCGTGGCAGGGTTGCTTCACATGGAGAAGTGTCCTGTAAAGAACACCCTGTAGCACACTGTGCTTGTGTTTCACTCACTTTAAACATACCTGAATAGGGTCATTGAATTACACAAATCCAGGTTCAGACATTTTACTTCAACAGCATACCAGAGAGGAATTTTTGTTTTTGCCTTTGTTGGGAAAATAAGAATCATAAATTCTTCTTCATCTGTTACACAGTATCCTGGTATATCCTAGCAGATCCAGACTTACATTCTGCGTACATCAATCAATGATTAGCCTTGAATTTTATCTAAAATGTTTTTTTTAAGTGCATATTTTAAAAAAGGCTATCACTCAATCTCAGGAATAGATGCTTGTGATTTGGGATAGTATTGATTTAGGTACCTCCCTCCCTTCCTCCTCTATCCCAAAATACGTTGGCACACTGAATCCAGGAAAAGTAGCCCTTCCTGAGCAGGTGGCACAGGTTAAGATAAGAGTATATCCAGGGGCTGTCCTACCTTTCAATACAGTATTTGCCTAGGACTGGACCTTGGGGACAAGGCCAGATCCCATTAGCCAGAGAGTAGTAGATAATTGAAGTAGCAACAGAAAGATCCATTATCTCTGCTAAAGTTGGCATGAGCATGCCAGAGTGAAGCATCATTTCAATCTTCTCATTTTTGCTTCAATTATACTTCAGTGATAGCAGGTCAGCTGATAAATAGCTAGAGGTCTTTCTCTTTTAAAAGACATGATCCTGTTCTGTAACAAAATTAGGCTTGCTCCCCAGTAAGTGTATTTAGCATGAGGACAGCAAAAGCAAACTTTTGTTACTCCAGTTATGAGTGTTTTTTGATTTTAGCAAGTGTAAAATACAAAAGTGCACATGCTCCATCTTTTTTGTTGCATTTGACTTAGAGTTTACTTTTTTTTACACAAAAGAAATTTAGAAGCAATTGTAAAGCATGGAATGGTAGGAGGCAAAGAAAGAAAGAAATGTTAGTTGTGTGCTTCACAACTAAAGTCATATGCATTGGATGAAATCCAGTAGTAAATTACAATTAGAGTAAGCCTAGAGAAGAGATTTGTTCAGTCAACATCCATGCAATTGCCATTGATTCAATGTGCCTACTGTAGATGTGACTTATTACGGCAAATCAATTGCCTTCTAAAGCTTCTCCCATAAACCCATTCAATCCAGAATCTACAATTATCTATCTCAGAGTGGACAAAAAACAGCTCATGAGCTCCATGTGCCCTCCAGGACCCAAATATGCCGTGGTGTCTGTGAACCCACCAAATAAATCTCTAAACAATTTTTTAACAGTTCAAAAAATATATTGTGCAAGGAGCAGATCTGATACATTTTGAAAAACCCACTGTGAGTTGTGACCCCGGACACAGTGGTGGGCACCAAAATATTTTAATACCACACTGTGGGTGTGGTATGGTGGGTGTGGCCAGGGCGAAAGCCCTGTGTTGCACCCGAATTAGGACTACTTTATTTCAAAACTTGGATTGGCAGGGCCAGCCAGAATTTCTGCTACCAGTTCTAGCGAACTGGTGTGAACCTGCTGATGCCCACCACTGCCCGGACACCTCAGAATTTAAATTTTAAAAGATATATTTTGGGCAGATAGTAGTCATAAGAGCTTTATTTCCTGATTAAAATGCACTGGTTTTGATTCAATCAAATGCTGGCGAGGCATGGGAACATGTGTGGTCCCCTAGGGTCCAGGGAAGGGCATAGGTGAATCTTCAGAAACTGACTGTTCCCTGATCAAGCTCCACTATTGCTTCAGACTCCTCCCTCTGTGTTTGAATAATTTCCCTTTGGGGATATATATCTAGATATGCAGTGGAGCAGGTCCTGAGTAAGTCAACCAAGAAGCAGTTTTCCTAGGTATGTAGTAAATGAGAAGCATAGAGATGTCTCTCTACAATGAACACTGGAAACTCCTTTAGGCTGATCCTGAGTACAGTACTGTTTCACCTAAGCATTTGTTCATTTAGCTGAATAGTTCCTACAATGCCTGATGGCACTTCTCTAGGGTTTCCTACACAAATATTTCCAGTATCTGCCTGGCTATAAGAAGAAAGAAATCAGGGGCTTTGCAAATAAATGCTCAGTCTCGTTCTTAAAAGCTTTTAGACCAATGTTTCCCAACCTTTGGTTTTTGGACTTCAATTCCCAGAAGCCTAAGTCAATTCCCCAAAGCACTGCTCAGATTAGCCAATATACTGATATAGGCTTCTGTGAATTGAAGTCCCCCTGTGGGGCATGTACCCCATGTTGTGAACCACTGTTTTAGACCACTCCTAAATGTTTTGAACAATTTGGATGGTATGAGGAAGGATGGAGATGTCCAAACGCATCTGGATTAAACACAGACCAGTGATAACAGTGGAGATAGAAACAGCTTGCCTTTATTATATGACATCAATAATTTGGAATTGCAAAATAAAACTGATTTCTACATTTTAATTGCTGTGATATCAAACCATGTACAGCACCTCCACATAGACTCAAATAAAGAAATAGTTTACACGAGAAGGATTTTGTTTGCCTTACTATCTTTTTCAAGACTAAGTGTATAATAGTTATAGTCCACTGATGATTGACAATAGTATGAAATGCTCAGTTTAGCATATCTTCCTATGTTGTTATCTGCAAAGTTATATTGGTATAGTATAATACTATACACAACATGATCCTATTAAATGTTTCTAAAGAAATACTTTGGACCACAGCATTTTGGGAGAAAACATAGGTTTCCTGGACTGACCTATCTGCCAAAGGGACAGGATTCTGGGTTTGTGAAAGGCAGTGTGTTGACTATAGTAATCTTTTGACTAATGTCAAAAACTTGCTATAGCTCTTTATACCAAAGCTATAGGTAAAGGTAACCCTTGCTTGAAAGCCAGTCATATACGACTCTAGGGTTCAGTGGTCATATCTGTGTATAGCTAAAGAGCCCACGCTGTCTGCGTCTGCAGACATTTCAGTGGACATGTGGCAGGTATGCCTAGACACCAGAGTGCCCAGAACACTGTTTACCTTCCCACTGAAGTTGTCTCTATTTATCTACAGTTGTACTTCGCTTAAAGAGCATAATGTGTTCCACAGGATTGCTCTTTAAGCGAGTTTGCTCTTTAAGTGAAGCACCACTGTAAATTACCAATTGTGTGTGTGTGTGGGGGGGGGGGTTGTGAACCCCGATATATTTGTTAAGTGAGTTTTAGGTTGGTTTTATTTGTTAAGCGAAGCGAACATTCAGGGAAATTTCTGCTCTTTAAGCGAGTTACTCTTTAAGTGAAACACTCTTTATGCAAGGTTTGACTGCACTTGCAATTTCTTGCTTTTGAGCCGCTAGGTTGGCAGGAGCTGGGACAGATACCGGAGCTCATTCCATCGTGCAGTACTTGGGTATTGAACTGCTGACCTGCTGCCTTCCAGTCACCATCTTAACCAAGTTCTAAAGCATATTCAAATATATTGATTTAAAGGCTATTTGTAAAATTAAAATTGAACTAAAGGAGAGACTGTGCTCAAGTGACCTGTGTAACTTACCGTATTTGCCGGCATATAAGATGACTGGGTGTATTAGACAACCCCCCAACATTTCCACTCAAAATATAGAGTTTGTTATATACTCGCCGTATAAGATTACCCCCTCTTCCGCACACCTTCCACACACCAAATAAAATGTAAAAGAACATCAGATTTGATTTCAACATGTTAATTTATATTCAAATGCTTATGACATGCAGAAAAACTGTCACAAGGCTGTATATTTATTTATTTATATTTATTTATACCTCACACTTGCTAACCCGCCCCAATCGGGCAAGCCCGATGTACAGTAAATATAAAACAGTGCAAGTGCAAAGTGGTACTTATTTATCTACCATATATACATGAATATAAGCTGACCCAAATATAACCCAAGGTACCTAATTTTGACCTTGAAACCCAGGAAAATAGATTGACCTGAGTATAAGCCAAGAGTAGGAAATGTAGCAACTGCTAGTGAGTTTCAGTAATTAAAATACAGTAATATTAATTATTTTATTGATTTTTTAGAACTGTACTTGCACCACCCACCAGTGGTGGCGCTGCAGGTAAAGTGGGTGGGCAGGTCAACTGCACGGAGGCAGGAAGTGTTGCTCTAGCCTAGCCTCTTGCTTCCCCTGCAAAGAAGAAGCATGGCTTTTTCCTCCATCTTGGGCAGAGCAGAAGGTACCAGTAAGTGAAACCCTTTCTTTTTCCCCACCAGTTTGAAAGGGAGACACAATTGTAATGTAGAGCTTCTTTCTTCATCTGGATGGTATGTAGAATGAGGTGGGCGAGCATCGGGAGGCCACTATGGGCAGCTATGTCTATCCCAACTGAAGTGCACCCAGCATATCAGATGACCACCCCCCCCCCCACTTGAAGGCATGTTTTTCAGGGGGGAAAGTCGTCTTATACGCCAGCAAATATGGAATTTAGTCTCCTTTGCAGATGAGCCCTGCTGAAGGGCAACTTCACTTCATTCCTGCTTTTCCTTTCTTAGTGTTCTTTGCCTTTAAGCAGGAGTTGGATTGGACAGATGTTAGAATATACAATACCTTCTAATGAAATGTAGAGTAAGGCACATGCCCACCCTAGCCTACTGAAAAGCTAAACAGATAGGAGCAGGCCATTTCATTTATATTCACAGCACAAATTTAGCAAGGTTTTTAACTTGTATGAAATCAGACAGAATGTCTTTTAAAACTATGACTAATGCTGAATCTCCTTGAAGAGAAATAATTATTATTTTCGTCTTTCATTTTTATCTTCAGACTCTTCAAATCCCTCCATTAGCTGCTCCCTTAAACCCAGTAACTATGATCTTCTCTTTATAATAGAAGGATCTAACTCACCTGAGCAAATAGGGATTACAACCATATAAAATAAATGATGGAGTAGAGAATAACATATTACTTTCCTTCAGATTCTTCCCTACCTCAAACATCCCCAACCTTTTGCCAGTGCCTAGAAAGCACATTACAGTAAAACACTGGATAACGGTAAAATCGCATAACGTTAAGTAATCTGGGGAGGAGAATTGGATCGAATAATGTTAAGGTCCTATGGGATGGATCGGATAACAACCGCAAAAGCCTGTGCGGTTACAATGTATCTCTATGGAGCTTTAACGTTATCCAATCCATCCCATAGGATTTTAACATGGATCGGATAACACTAAAAATCGGATAACACCAAGACTTGTGGAACCAAGTTTTAGCGTTAATCTAGTGTTTTACTGTATATTCTACAAACCTTTTGTTGTTCAGTCGCACAGTCGATTCTGACCCTTTGCGACCCTATGGATCATTGTCTTCCAGACACCTCTGTCTTCCACCTTTCTCCTCAGCCCTCCCAGCTCTGTGCCCACTGAATCCACAATACCATCTAGCCATCTCATTTTTGGCTGCCCCCTTCTTCTTTTGCCCTCTACCTTTCCAAGTATCAAGGCCTCTCAAGTGAATCCTCTCTTCTCATTTGATGTCCAAAGTACTTCAGCTTCATTTTACTATTTGACCATCTAGGGAGCAGTCAGGGTTGATTTCTTCTAAGACTGACCTATTTGTTCTCCTCGCTGTCCAGGGGACTCTCAAAACTCTCCTCCAACATCACATCGCAAAGGCATCTATTCTTCTGTGCTCAGCTTTCCTAATGGTCCAGCTCTCACAACCATACATTGCCACCGGGAATACCATTGCTTTGACTATACTAATCTTTGTTTGCAATGTGATGTCTCTACTTTTCACTATGTTCCCCAGGTTTCTCATAACTTGCATCCCAAGAATCAGACACCTTTTTATTTCATGGCTGCAATCACCATCTGCAGTGATCTTGGATCCTAGGAAAGCAAAATATGTCACTGCTTCCATTTCTTCCCCATCTATTATCCAGGGACTGATAGGGCCTGTTCCCATTATCTTGGTTTTCTTTATATTGAATCTCAAGCCAGCTTTTGCACTCTTCTTTCAACCTAAGCAGCAGCTTCTTTAGGTCTTCCTCACTTTCTGCCATTAAGGTAGTGTCATCTGCGTATCTTGAGTTGTTGATGTTTTCCCCTGCAATTTTGATACCAAATTCTGATTCTTCCATCCCTGCATTGTGCATTATGTGCTCTGTGTATAAGTTGAATAAACAGGGTAATAAAATGCAGCCTTGTCTTACTCCTTTTCCTATTACAAACCACTCCATCATTCCGTATTCTGTCTTAACTGTTGCTTCTTGACTCTTGTACAGATTTCTCATGAGGCATATAAGGTGTTCTGGTATTCCCATCTCTTCAGTTACTTGCCACATTTTGTTGTGGTCCACACAGTCAAAAGCCTTGGTGTAGTCAATGAAACAGAAGTAGACTTGTTTCTGATATTCCTTTGTTTTCTCTATGATCCATCGTATATGTTGGCAATGTGGTCTCTAGTCCCCCTGCCTCTTCTGAACCCAGCCTGCACTTCTGGTAATTATTTCCCCACGTGCTGCTGCAGTCTATCCTGGATTATTTTGAGCATCACCTTGATAGTGTGTGGGATGAGCACAATTGTTCGATAATTCGAACATTCTTTGGTATTACCCTTTTTTGGGGATTGGAACATATACTGATCTTTTCCAATCCTATGGCCATTATTGTGTTTTATTATTTATTTATTTATTTATTTATTAGTTCAAATTTATACTGCCGCCCACTCACCGTGGCGACTCTTTTTCCAAATCTGCTGGCATATAGAATGTAGTACAGTAAAACCTCATATAACACTAAAACCTGGTTCCACAAGTCTAGGTGTTATATGATTTTTAGTGTTATCTGATGCATGTTAAAATCCTATGGGATCCATAGAGATACATTGTAACCACACAGGCTTTAGCGGTTGTTATCTGAAGCATCCCATAGGATCTTAATGTTATCTGATGCAATTCTTTCCCCCAGATTCCTTAATGTTATGCGATTTTAGTGTTATTCGATACTAATGTTATATGAGGTATTACTGTATTTTGATTCCATCATCTTTTAGGGCTTTGAAAAATTCAATTTATACCATCATGGTTTGCAGGGCTTTTTAGGGCCTTTCTAACTTCACTCTCTAGGATATCTGGCTCATGTTCAATGTTCTCATCATTATGATTATCAGGGGTGTTGAGGTCCTTTTTGTAGAGTCCCTCTGTGTACAATTTCCATCTTTTCTTAATCTCTTCTGCCTCAGCTAACTCCTTGCCTTCTTTGTCCCTTATCATGGTCATTTTTGCTTTAAATGTTGCCTTGATTTCCTCATTTTTTTAAAAAAAGATATCTAATCCTGCTTCTTATGTTGTTTTCCTCTAATTCTTTGCATTGTTCATTTAAGTAGGTTTCCTTATCTGTCTTTGCTTTTCTTTGCAATTCTGCATTCAAGTGATTATAGTCTTTTCTTTTTCCTTTGCCTTTTCCATTCCTTCTTTCCTCTGCTATTTTAAGAGCCTCATCAGACAGCCACTTAGCTTTCTTATGCTTCTTTTCTTTTGGTATGGTTTTCCTTTCTACCTCCTGCATGATTTCCTGCATCTCTGTCCATAATTCTTCTGGCACTCTGTCTATCAGGTCCAAGTCATTAAATCTGTTCCTCTGATGTTAGAAAATGCACTAGCAAATCAATCCAATATTCTTTAAAGCCAAATTGCTTGGGTAATCACAATAGCTCTTGTTTATTAATAATGTTGAGTCAAAAAACTTGTTATATTAAGCTAAGTTTAACATTCACTATGAACAACACATTGTATGTTTTAGCAGGACTCCCTGGGGTACACAGAAAGACCCTCCTTGAATATTGTGGTTTTGTTTGTTTGGTTTTTTTTTGAAGCACAGTCAAGTGTACCCATCTTTTGTCAGCTAATCTTTCACGCATTACGTCTGTCAGAAGAAACTATGGAATAAATTCACCAAAAGGTGGCTTCATTTTGGTAGTTTCTCATCAAACCTAGGCATGCAAGAAGAAGAGGCAGGACTTCCTAGAATTCTCGCTGATGTGTTTTCTTTCTCACTTCTCTGCTTGTCTCCTAATCTTCTCCTGCAAAAACTTTTGGTGGTAACAAAAATACACTAAGTACCATTGCAGACAAAGTGTGAGCTGCGATCAAAAACTTTACTTGGGGAAGGTGTAACAGCCCCCCTTCTTTGGAACACTGCCAATAATTGCTAAGGTCACAGAAGCACTTGTGAAACAATTGTTGTGCCCTTGTGACCTCCTTGAAGCCTCTAGGATGACAATTTATTTCTTAGCAGGTTGCAAGACCTAAACTCCCACCCTCCAATTGTTTAACACTCCATGGATTATCACTTCAATAAAGCCAGGGCCCTAGCTTTGTTCGCCCTGAGTTAGCACTTTGCCCACCCTGGCAAACTGCAGTTTCCCATAGGAATGCATTGAAAAGAGGCTGTGTGCCCACCCTTGAGAAATATTTGCCCACCCACAGCTAGAATCCTGGCTATGGCCCTGAATAAAACCTGGAGTGAAATTCCATTTCCAATCTGATTTTCACTTTTGGGGAGGAGGGGGTAAGGGAGGAAGGTTAACTATATAGCTGCAGTGGCAACCAACATATGAGAGGCAAAGATCTCCATGCTAAATTGCCATGGAAATAAAGGTCCAACATTATTGAGGGCATATATACATAGTTAGTGACAGCTGCTCCTAATATGATTTTGGACTGATAAAATAATCTGGTGCACAAAGAATTGAAGGTTTCAGCATATATATACAATATTTATGTTTTCTGGTGGGAAGAAGCCTAGCTCTAAAGTCCATATCCTATTCAGGCTCCCCCCTTTCCTCCCTTTTCTTTTGGTACTGCGCATCATACTACTATCATGGAAGGCACATCACCTATGCTGATCAGTCTCAGCTAATTAATGAAGTGCCAATTGCATGCTTGGTCACATGCCTGAAATGCAGCCAGGCACATGACTTGCATTTTGTTAATTAGCCTCAATTAGCCAAGGCGACTTATGTGATAGTGCTACAACACAGGGAAGAAAAGAATGGTATATTAGCCAAGATACCTACCCATTTCAGCATCTAAAAATATGGTTTTAGGCATATGAAGTATGTTCTCCTCTATGAAAGGAAAACATACATATTATTACTGTTGATAGGTAGAAGAGAAGATATGCTTTTACTTGCAGAATTTTGTGAGTTATGTTGTGTAGCCCATGAATCTCAGTCTGAAAGAAAAACTTTGCACTGCTGTTTAAAGCTATTAGGACAGGGGAAATGGAAAAGGATATTCATCGAATTCAAGTATCTTGGTGAAAGTAGCTTTCTCTCCACCAATTATTATTTGCTGTAGGGAGAAACACACTTTGTCTTGTGAATCTGTACAAATTCCAAGTTTTATTCAAAGCGTTGGAGACATAAAGGATGGACAAAATAATGTGTCCATTATAAACAGTTAAAAAGTGTACAGTGGAAAAAAAAATATGCATCAGCATACTTTATTCAATGAGAGGAAATGTGTTTTAAGAAAAATGTCTGAACCAGCAAATGCATGAAGAACAGTGTCTGCAAAAGAATTAAAGGGTTGTTTCAAGGTGAAAAAACCCCACTAAAGCCTTGCAGTCATAGGAAACAAAGACAGGAAGAAAATGAGGAAGGATTTGGAGAAATGAAAGAAAAACATATTTGATTTAAATCTTAACCAGGGATTCTCAACCTGTGGCCAGTGGGCTGGATGCAGCCTGCAGCACCATTGTATGTGGGCCCCCACTGTCTCCACCTCACCAGGAAGTGCCATGGGGTGGAGGAAGGGCAAAATGGCCTTCAGGCCCTTGAAACTGTCTGAGGGAGTGTGACCCGGCCTCTGGCTTAGAAAGGTTGAGAACTTAACTATAGATTTAGCTGATAAACTTACAAACTGAGAAAACAGAATGGTGGAGATAGCCAAGGGTTGGTGGGGACATAAGTGGTACACTTGTGAATTTTTGAAGTGGTAGCCATCTTAGTCGGTGTTGAAGCTAAGATTTCAATAAAGGAGTTACTCTTTAGGGTGCCACAACTTTTTTGTCATTTTGTTTTGTTTTCTCTCTGGTATGCTTGTGAATTTCTAATGCAGGAAATATTCATTCATCATTGTCACGTGACCTCTAGCAAATTAACCCTGAGGGAATACAGGCCACAACTGCAAAAGCTTGCTTACCTCTGCTCTATAGGTTCAAATTGGTCTGCATTACTGGACACCTGGAAAATCACAGGTGGTTGTCGGACCATTGTTTTAGGTTCTTTCCCCTTCTGTTTAATTTAAATGCTAGCGATGGCATTGAAATCCCTTCTCTATGTGTGTATAGTGTCGTGAGTACTTTGGCTCAGGCAGGTTGGTCAGTTCATTCTTGCGCCTTCTCCTGTCTCCCCAAGTATCATCCCTCCCCCCAATTTCTAACCCTCAATATTACTCAAGACCATTCATTCAAGGACATGATGATATTGACTATCATCATGGCCTAGGTCTTCCTAATCTTAACTCCTCAGAACAGTCCTTCCGAGGACATTCCACACCAATGTCTCTGGTTATTCAACCACAAAGTCTGTCTACGTCCAGGACTATGAGGAATTACATGAAATATAGAATACTCCAACTTACTACACAAGGGAAGGTCCCTGGGAAGAGAGTCCAAGTTTTTTTAGCTTTCTTTGTTTAATGGTCTTAAATAGTTCTTGTTCAGTGCAACACTTCTACATTAGTCACATGGTCAACCCATGATATTTTTAGTAGCTGTCTGAAGAGTCATGTTTCAAAAGTGTAAATTTTCTTTTCAGTTCTTTAGTCAATGTCCAAGTTTTGGCTCCATAGAGCAACACTGGGAATACATGACATCTCACCCTTAGGATTTTTATAGCAAGAGTTAGTTCTCGACTGCATAACAAATGTCACAATTTTTTTGAAGGTGGATCTTGCTTTTTCTGTTTGTGTTTTAATCTTTATCTCAGAATCCCAATTTTCATTTAACCATTTTTATAAACAATTCTAAGTGGTACGGACAGTTTGGAGTTCATGATCTTAATGTTCACCCAAACACACTCATTCCTCCATTTTGTTCCTCAACATCCTATCTGTGAGTTTCAATGGGGCCTCAACCACCTGTTTTTCTATTGTTAGAGGGAAGATGGTGATGAGGAACAATGACAGGATTGATAAGACATAATTTTCAAGTTGAAGGTGACAGCTGAAGTGGCAGATAAATTGTCTTCCTGTAGGCTGAGACCATTTGAGTCAGTTTTATGTGAAATTGTCTGAGGACCTGTTAAGTCTTATCCATACCAAATAAGGAACATTCAAAGATCACTTTTGTCCTAGGCAGATGTGAATTCCCTGGCTTCTTCAGGTGCTTTACTATTGTGATGAAGGGTGCTTTGTGATATTTCAATGGAACATTTTAAATGCCATTCAATTGTGTGTTTTCTCCCTGTTCCTTCTTCAAGTTTCATTTATTCACAAGGAACCATCTTGACAGTGTTGTGCATTGAAGTGTGGAAAGAACAGGATATGTGTGGCAGAGAAGAATATGAAAGCCCATCAATGCTTCTACAGCCTGCCAGATTCATATAAGGGTATTTTAATAAATGCATATTATTCGTTTCACAGGGCATATACAGGTTTATTCAGGGGGTTATTGGGACAATTTTATACAGAATAGTATCTTTAGTATGAGAGCATAAATGTACTATAGCCAACACAGTCTGTTTCCATAATGTAAGAACTATGTAAGATCCTTCCCTCTGAGATAAAAATGAATTTTGTTTATTTCATCAGAAGTGGGAAATATTTGCTGTTTGAGAGCTAGCTTTTTTCTTCTTCAAAGAAATAAGGAAAGACTAAGAAAGGAAGATAGTAGGGGGAAATTTAAACTGACAGCTCATGACAAAAATAGAATGGCATGGCCCTTCTTTTAGGCATGAACCTATTCATTTGTCTGTCGTATTCATCCACTGAAGATTTTTCCTCCTTTCTAGGAAAGCAAATCATACCGAAGATTAAGATTTGTGAGAGTTGTTTTTTTTTTTTGCAACTGCTGGATTCAAAATGCAAGATTCAAAATGCAAATCACATGCTGCAGGGAGATCCCCAGCCAGTGGCGTCGGATAGGGGGGCAAGGGGCGGCCTGCCCCGGGTGGCACTTTTTGGGCTATGGGTGTTCTTGGACTACAATTCCCAGAAGCCCTAGAGGGAGTGGGCACTGGCGCCTACCAGGGGGTGGCAAATGTGGCTTAAGCCCCAGGCGGCTGAAATCCACGCGATATTACTGCCCCCATCATCAATAAGAATGAGAGTTTTATTCTCTCCCCTCTCTCCCAGAAAGTTCTCAAAGTCTGTGCAGCACCTGGTCTCGAATGACTGACCTGCAGACCTTCCAGTCATCAATTTCAGCCTCTTAACCACTTAAGTATACATTAATAAATTACACTATATGCTGTGGGATGTCCCTGAAAGCTGAGCAATAAAACAGGGCTGGGTTTCAGCTGAATGACCCCATCCCACACGTTGACTATTGATTGGATTGTTGTAACACAAACTCTTTGCAACTACTTGATGTAACAATCTATAATCATTTTTGAAGTAGTAGCCGTGGTAGCATATCAGAGAGCAAACAAAACAAGAAAAGACAAGAAATGTTTTGCCACCTTAAAAGACTAATGTAACAGTGTTAGGGGTAGTTTTACTTGTGCCTCTACTGATGTGATCTATGCCATCTTCTGCCAAAAATGCCCTTCTGCCCTCTACATAGGTCAAACAGGACAATCTCTTCACAAAAGAATTAATGGACACAAATCAGACATCAGAAACACCAACACACTGAAACCTGATTCAAAACATTTTTATTTTCCTGAACATTGTCATTCTGGAGCAGGGAAATTACAAGACAAGGATTCAGAGAGAGATAGCAGAGATAAAATATATACACATGTTGGACACTTACTGAAAGGGTTTCTGGGACATCATCAAATTTAAAAATGCCACAACTAAAGCGTTACATTCATCTTGCAGAGCAGACTCAAAAATGTGGTGGGGGGAGGCAGAGGGAGGGAGATGTTTCTCAGGACCTCTGGCTTTACCTTATCCAATAAAGTTTCCTCAATCAAATCATCAGGAGATATATAATGTCAAAATGTTTATTTTACAAAACCCAACTACTCAAACTGATTTCCATCAGAGGCTCACCTGACAAAGTGATTACATTTTGTGTTGTTGAACTGATTGAAATTAACTTTCAAAACACAGGCTTTCAATTCCACCACCTGGCACTAAACCAGGGGTGCCCAACCTACAGCTGGTGGGCCAGATCAGGCCTGTGGTGCCAATTAATCTGGCCTCTGCTGCACTCACCACTCCTGGAAGCAGAAGTAAAACGTGGCTGTATGGACACCAAATGTGCCTACACATGCACAGAACATTGCCATAAATAACCCACAGATATTGTAAACACGTATATGACAGCCGTTGGTCATTTACTCATTGATTGTATTGCTTGATTGTATTATTACATTTTATTGTTATTTTGTTGTGTCATTTTTCTGTACCATTATATTGCTGTATTATGGAATGTTACTTATATGGATTCTGTGAACCGCCCTGAGTCAGTTTTACAGAGTAGGGCGGTATACAAATCGAATAAAATAAATAAATAAATAAATAAATAAATTTTATTACCATATGTAAACAACTCATTGATTTGCATGTCCATCTCCTGCACCAGCCAAATTTGCCCAGCAAATCTGGGTATCTATACCAGATATGTATAAATGTATACCATGATTTCACCTCTTATGTCTGATAAAGTGGACTTGATCCACAAAAGCTAACATTAAAATACAGGAGTTAGTCTTTAAGGTGCCACAGTGTTTCTTGTCTTTTTGTTTTGTTTTGTTTGCTCTCTGAAATCCATAGTCACTATATTGAAACTGCAACATTTCATACCTACTGGGAAAAGTAAAGGTGCTACTATTGTCACCACCAGAGAGAACCTTGCTGAAATTTGCCAACAAGGCTATGATAAACTTTTCATATGAAGTCAAGCCATTATTAAATCATGAGTGAGGTCACAACCATGCCACTGACAAACCTTTGAATTCCTTTATAGCTTAAAACTTTCTAAATTTAAGATGAACATAATCTTATGACACTAGAGCCAAAGATTGCAAATCTGTACGGAAGGAGAAGGAGAGAAAGGATGACATTTTGGAAACATTCAAGACCCCACTGAAAATAGAAATCTTTTCTTCCAGACAGAGGTTAGCCCTGGCCCATACACCCTTTCTATGCACATCTTTAAAAATAAGGATTGGCATTTTAGAGATTAATACATTTTATTTGGCATTAACCTTCATAGATTGCCATCCAGAAAGGTTTAAACCAGAAAGAATTTGTTAGTCTTTAAGATGTCCCACGAAACTATGCTGTTTCTGCTGTGACAGGCAGGTGCATCTTCCTCCCAGGAAACTTTAATGGAAATAAAAACTTGGAGGTGATCCTGTATAGATTCTAAAATATTATTCTTCAGCATAACTTTCTCTTTGTTTTTTTAAAATCCTTGATATGCAAAATTTTGTTAAGCAAAAATACAAAGTTTTGTTAAGCTTACGATGGCTCTCATAGGGTTTTCAAAGTAAGTTACATTTCAAAGAGTGATTTTACAATTACCACGTTCCAGTAAGTTTTCTGTGGCTGAGCCTGCATTTGAACCCAAATCTAGTCAGATATTCTACATGCTCACTATTGCTACCTCTCAGATGTGCAATAGACTTGCAAAATTTACAAATCTGGACGATATTTAGAAAAAGAACCCCAGGTGACTTTTGCCTATCCCATTCCAATTCTTACAAGACTAAATGGGCAGATCAAGGGTAGCATTGTCAACCCCTGAAAGCTGAAAGGCAGCTGAAATGAGAGAAAGAGAAAGACATTAAAATGTTGCCTGTGGAGCATGGGGAGGGAATGATGTTAATGTCTGCCAAGAAATGTTGTTGCTGATCACAATATAAGTCATGAGAAATGTCCTTGAATGTCCATTTATTTATGTCTGAAAATCATACTGGAATTATGGGGGCTAAGCTGGATGGACAGAATCCTTTTATCTTGCAGTCATTTTATTTTATTTTATTTATTTTTTATTGATATTTATCCACCGTTCTCCTCACCAAGGTGACTCTTGGGAGTCATGGGAGACAGGTACAAGTCAGGGTGACCAGCTGCAAAACAAAAAAAAGTTCTATGTAACACCACCCTAGTTGCTCCCAGAAGTGGAGGTAAAACGTGCATTTGGCATGTTTTACATCCACTTCCGGAAGTGACGAGGGTGTGTGGGCCAGATGAATTGGTGTCAGGGGCTAGATCCGGCCACCAGGCCGCAGCTTGGGTGCCCCTATTCCATTTGGTTTATGTCAATATTGCAATATGAGATAAAACAAATAACATCTGTGTATGTGATCATTTGATATGATACAAGGTTTCTTAGAAAAGGATATAAACATGAAAGTTGGAACGGAAGGGAGGAGAAGAAAATAGAAGCACCGGACAGCATGGATTTTTCCCATAGAAAAAAGAAGGCATGGGTGAATGAGCTATTAAAGTACTTTTGCTGTATGCTGTTCTAACAAGCGTAAGGGCTACAAAATGCTTTTGGTTTAACATTTCTACTTTCCAGATCATTTGTACAGTATTTTACAAAAGTACGTTTCATTTTTAAAGTGCTTGCCTGCAACTTGTAACTGAAATTTTTAAGTGCTTGCCTGTAAATTGGGTTCACTTCGTACCTGTTACATGTCTGCAATATTTTTAAAGTACCTTTATGTGTTAATTTTTTATCCAAAGAATTTTCTATTCTACTCCTGTGGTTAAAATTTCATGCTTTTAAGTATGAACTTACAATTTTACATGACTGTAAGGTGATGTCAAGACATTTTTTATCACATACCTGTTAGGTGTTTTCAAAAATGTTTAAAAACGTTTGGAAGCAAGAATGAAAGCTTGCAGAATAGCAAACTGTTTTTGCCTTGCATAATTGCAACATAGGTACTTAGATGGTTGGACTGCAGTGGCTCAAGTGGATAAGACACTGATTGGAAGGCGGCAGGTCAGCAGTTCGATACCCAAATACTGCAGGATGGAATGAACTCCCGTCTTTGTCCCAGCTCCTGCCAACCTAGCAGTTTGAAAGCAAGAAATTGCAAGTAGATAAATAGGGACCACTTTGGTGGGAAGGTGAACAGTGTCCCATGTGCTTCAGTGTCTAGTCATGCCTGCCACATGACCATGGAGCCATCTGCAGAAGCAGACAACACTGGCTCTTTGACTTTTAAACAGAGATGAGCACTGAACCCTAGAGTTGGATACAACTGGCTTTCGAGCAATGGTTACCTTTACTCAGATGGTTTAAGCTGTAATTTAAGTGCAAAAATACAGAACTCAAGATGTAGCCATTGATAAAATACCTGTCAACTTGGGGAAGAACCTAGACCCCTGAGTCACTCTTACACAGTCAGGTCTCCCTGTAATTAACGTTTGGAGTATCCTGATCAGGATCAGACATAAGGCAAGCCAGCTGGAATCATAGAATAACTGAGTTGGAAGTGGCCTTTTAGGCCATCGAGTCAAACTGCTCAATGTCCAATTCTCTCTTGAATGCTTCCAGTGTTGTAGTGATCACCACCTCTCAAGGCAGTTGGTTCCACTGTTGTAATTCACTAACTGTTAAGAAACTATCTTGGAGTGGTTTTCTCCAATACAGGGACATTGCTAAATAATTTTAAGAGAATTTCATCAAGGGCTGCCACAAGTACAAAGAGACTGTATAAACTATTTAATTATAATCATCCTGGCACCCTGTCCCCAATTTTAAAAGTGTTTGGGGCAAAAACTGTCCCAATGCTGTCACATGGGGCAGAATTGTGGGGTCCAAATACAGCCCCACTTCTGGAACAAATACAGTCCCAGTTCCTAAGAAGTATTTTAGGAACTGATAGCAACACGTCTGCCCCTGCAGTCATAGCAGAATTGAGCTTCCACTACATGTATAGCCATTTAGTATTTAAAACATTCTCATATTGGTTGAGGATTCAATCAATGGACTCAGATAGGCTTCCCAAATTATGCTTAACCAAACAGATAAAGTGGGATCATCCCAAGTCCTGGGTTAATCAACTCTGCGAAGTAATTTCTCACCATGGGTTCTCAGTTCAGTATTTGCTCTCAGTGGCCACTCAGGCCAAGGAAATTTTTAAACAGAGAGTCTTAGATATCAGTGCACAATCTGACTTGGAAATACTGGCCAAAATGGTTCTTTAAGGTGGCTGGCTGCTAACAAAATTACATTTCAACCTGAAAAATATGTATTGATGTGCCTCCCTTATCCTTTAAGAAGGGCATATTGTAGAGCCAAATTTGAGCTATTACAGTCCATGAATAGATATGGGCGTTTTCACCACTTGCCATATCACGAAAGAACATGCATATGTGGTTCTCCAAATGTTGAAAATAGCTCTCATATTTTATTGGATTGCCAGTTGTACACTGATATTAGATTTAAATACCTTGCATCCTTATTGGAAAAAACAACTTTTTGGGACTCAAAAAACAAACTGCCCTATCTCCTTCTTGGTTCTAACATGCACATTGTATGTAGAACTGTCAAGTTTAAGGCATCAGCTAAAAGAATCAAAAATGGAATAAAATTGGGGTATCCTGCAAAGGAGATTCACTTATCTAACTATGGATATGCATGTATTAATTGTATTAAGGCACCTTCTCCAGTTTACATTCTTTAAAAATAGCTCAGGTATGTACATATTGTATTTTATTGTATTTTACTGTATTTTATTGCACTCCATTGCATTGTACAGATTTTCAACTCTTTTGTTATGTTACTGATAAGGTAGTAAGACTAATCAATTAATAAACATTCATTCATTCTAACTGTTAAGACATTTTCCCTAATATTCAGCCTATATCTGGCTTCCTGTAGTTTCAGCCTGTTATCATGCTTCATGTCAGTGGTGGGATTCAGCAGGTTCATCCCAGTTCACCAGAACTGGTAGCAGAAATTTTGGTTGGCCCCACCCATCCAAGTTTTGAAATAAAGTAGTCCCAATTCAGATGCAACACAGGGCTTTCCCCCTGGCCACACCCACCATACCACACCCACAAAGTAGGTAGTAATTTTTTTTGAATCCCACCACTTCTTCCTGTACTCTAGGAGTATGGACAACAGCTCCTGTCTTTCCTCTTTATGGTTATTTTTCAGGAGTTTGTGGCTGCTAGTCCAGCACTCTGTAAAGGGATTTTTGACAGATGGTGAGCCAGTTGGGGTTATGTGGTCACAAGCCCAGTATCCCACAACAGGGATTTCTGACAGTGCCACAACTTTGGAGACCACACAAGGATTTATTGTGCCTATAAATTACATTTAATAAAGTCATGGCCCTCACTAGGTGAGAGCCTTGTTGGGACATGGGGGCTTGAGTAGTCTAACTA
This sequence comes from Furcifer pardalis, assembly GCA_030440675.1. NCBI lineage: Eukaryota > Metazoa > Chordata > Lepidosauria > Squamata > Chamaeleonidae > Furcifer > Furcifer pardalis. The sequence goes on along the minus strand of CP126895.1, from coordinate 11,970,467 downwards.
GGCAGTGTTGCCCATCTCTTGCCAATGATGTTAGTCCAGAACTAAAACTCACCAAAGTGTCCTCTGTCAGATCCCTTGAGCAAGGTGACAGGGAGGGCACACATCGTGGTCCACCTAGCCAGTGAGTGACATGATATCCAAATTGCTTAAAAAAAATACACATTTATGGCTGTTGTAAACACATTTACAACAGCCACAGACTCATTTATGGCTGTTGTAAATGCATTTACAACAGCTGTAAATGAGTCTGTGACCGATTTTGGTGGCCAATTCCAGTGCAGGCAGCAGCGGCTGGACCACCAGTACACAAACTGGGCCACAAACTGTCTGGGGGAGCATGACCCGGCCTCCAACTTCAAAAGATTGGTAACCCCTGAACTAGACAGCTAGATATTACTACTATTTCCTGTACTGAGGATATAGCAACTTACATCACACCCTCTTGCCCACTTTAACCCCAAAATAACCCAGTGGATGAGATTAGACTGAGAAAACGTGGCTGGACCAACATGACCTAATGAGAAGCATGAATATACAGAAAATTGAATCTGGATTCCTGAGTCGTAGCCCAGTTGTATAACCAGTATACACCAACCATAATAAATGCAGTAGATTCAGATTGGGTTGAAGATTTAGATCTTCAATAAAAGGATTGGCAATAATCAGGAAACAGAGGGAGAATACTAATATTTCCCTTTCTGTCCTTACTTTTACTTGGGGGAGCTAAATACAATGAGTGGGGCTACATCTTTCCCCACCAATCACTACCAAATTCAGCTTCCTAGTTTTTCCAGGTTTTCTGATCACATGGCAACAGCTTCTACAGGTGGAGACTTCCCACTCCTTCAGATGTGGCTGTATATGAGAATTAGGATGATGGGGAAGGGAAAACCCTATACTGTACATAGATTAAGAGTAAGCCTTCTGTTGAACACTTGAATTGGGTTAGAAAGGAAATAGTTATTAAAATGAAGCAGGAGTAACTTATAGAATTTACTATGGCAAGATGGGTGATGGTCTTTAGTATAAAAGTTTTAGGAGGGGGAAAAACAATTAACCAAAGAACAAAGAATGACAATCTTTTAATAGCGATCAGCCTGGTCACATGGACCTCACAGCACAATCCTTCTGCTGTTCCAATCTCCAATCAATTATGCCCCTTTACCATAGTTCCTTCCTTCCTTCTCCCCAACTCTTAATTTTTAGATTTTTCTTTTCCACCTGATGCTCAATATTCTGCAGCTAAGGATTCTTGGTTTTTATTCAGCCATTTTTGGAAAAGTATTTTCATTGCCCCCCCTTACAATTTTTCAAACAGTGGTGTTCCCCTGAGTAAAGTGATACTTCCCTTAGAGTTCTCAGTGATCCCAAATGATTCCAATTCTGTTGGAGAAAGAAGGTATTCATCCCTAAATTCATTGCTCAGGGATAGTGATGACTAAACGGGATACCACATTCATTAGGTTACTCTGATTTTTTCCAACACACCTGTATCTTTTCCTGCAGCCCTTACCTCAGGAGGAGGACATGACTAACACCCTTCTATTTGGCTCAAGTTAGGCCTCATCTAGAGTGCTGTGTCCACTTCTAAGCACCACATTTAAGAAGGAGGCCAACAGACTGGAACAAGTTTAGAGGAGGGCAACAAGGAGAAAAGACTGAAGAGGGCACGTTTAGCTTTGAGAAAAGGCGAGTAAGAGGGGATATGCTAGCACTTTCCAAATACTTAGAAGATAGCCATAAAGAGAAGATGCAGGATATCTTGTCATTCATCCTAGAGTGCAGGACATATAGTGATGGGTTCAAGTTACAGGGAGGTATAGGTTGAATATCAGGGAAAAAAATCTTAATTGTCAGATAAGTATGATAATGGAATAAATTACTCAGGAGGTGATGAGCACTAAAGTTTTGGAGAAGCATTCAAGAGAAAGTTGGACAACCATCTGCCAGATGTGCTTTGATTTGGATCCTGCATTGTGCAGGAGGTTGGACTTCATGACCTTTTTATCTCAACCCCCTAGTTTAGATTCTTGACTGTACAAAAGTTCAGCTCAGCTCATCAATCATAGCAAAGACTTATGAACATTTTAGTTATCATTAGCTTTCAGACAACAGTATTTCTCTCTTTTTTATTCATTTTTTATCTTCAAAACTTTTTAAGTATATAAAAAAAGTCCAAAAATGTTGAGGAGAGCAGGTGTGGCAACTAAGTATTTTGATAAAGAATCAGAGATGATGAAAGTTATCACAGCTGATAATATTGTTCTCCATGAGATCTGAAGAATTTCCAAGAACTGTTGTATGTGAAAATGTAAGACCAGTCTAAAGGGCGGAATTAAGTTCCCATGATGTATAAATGCCACAATGTTCCTAATGTATGTTGTATTTATTTGAGTGAACTTGAATGGATATCTGTGCAGAATTCCATGTAAAATAAGTTTTGAACAATGAAAAAGACCTACACAAGTGTTTTCAAAGTAGTTCCATGTGACGGTTGAAGGTAACATAGGCACACTAAGGTTTATAGAAAATCCAGATCAAAGTCAGTGAACATCCAATTTCCTTTTTGTGTGACTGAACACAAGCAGCTAAAATGCCTTTTGTTTAGGGAAGCATTTGAAAAGAAGTTGTCATCAGCCTAGTCTGAGGCTTCTCGTTGCCCCCCCCCCATTAATTTAGGCCCAGTTTTTTTATTGTGTGATTTTAAGATGTCATTTTATGGTTGTGTGAATTTTAAGATATTTTAATATATTGTTGGTAGCTGCCCAGAGTGAGAATGAATCCCCAGATGAGCGGGGTATAAGTGGAAATTTGTTGTTCTTGTTGTTGTTCTTGTTGAATAATGAAATGTGAGGCATTTTGAGACATTGTCACATGGCTGTGTTTCAATTTGTACAAGAACTGGAAGGGAATTTGGGAGCATTCACAATTAAAATTATGCTGATGAAAAAACAAAACAAAATGAAAATAAAGCTTCATACCATGAAACCATATTTGGCTATGTGACAAGGGGCCAGATGTGTGAAAAGCAGTGATTTGTGTAAAAATGTTATCTTTTGCATGCAAATGGTAGTATTTTTAGGTTTTTTTCCTTCTTCAGTGAATGAAGAAAATATATGAGAAATTGAAACATAATGAAACATGAGGTATGCTTTTGCAAGCATTAATCACTGTAAATCCCACTGATTTCAGTGAACACATTTAGATACATACTTACATCTCCCATTGAAGCCAATGGAATTTAAATGTACTTAGCTCTTGCTGGGTCAGGTTTATGGGTAGCTTAAAAGATTTTTCGAATCCAATTGAGTGACTTTTCATTTTTAATTTCTGTAAAATGTAGTGGAGCAAACATCTTGTATTCAGAACTGTATTCTTTTCAGTTAATTTTAAATTATGGCATTGCAATATTTTTATTAGCTCCACAACATTTACAACTTGTTTTCTTGTAAGACAACCTTGCTTACCTATCAAAGATCCTTGTTCTGAAGGATGACATGTGCCCATCTTTGAGAACATGCTGGATGATTTTTTGGTGAAAGTGAAAGGCACTATGAAGCAATGGCATAATCAGGATCCAGTTCTGGTTAAGGTCCCAGTCTAACAGAGCTAGCATGATGGATAAGAAGTGTATTATTCTTAATCCATGACTAGACTTCTAAAGAGAGGAATCATGTGGCCACCATTCTGTGCATGCATAAGACACTCTTCTATACCCTGATGGGCTGTGGTCAAGCAGTAACAGTTCATTTTGTCATTTTGAAGAGAGGTGTCCTTCTGCTTAGACTAGGGGTCCCTAACCTATGGCCCGTGGGCTAGCCCTGGCCTGTGGCATCATTTCATGTGGCCCACACTGCCACCACCACACCCAGAAGTGGATGTGTTTATGTCAGCCGTAAACACACCTGTAGATGTTGTAAATGCAGAGTAGGCACATTTATTACAACCGTAAATGCTTCTGCTTCCAGGAGGCATGATCTGGCCCACTCAGATGTCCAGGGGGCATGATCAGGCCCACAGCATAAAAAGGTTGGGAACCCCTGGCTTAGACCATAGGCCACCTCTTTTAACCATAGGTGTTTGCAAATTATTTTAGAGGAAGCTGAAGCAGAAGTAATAGTGTAGAGTAGGGCAGGGATGTACATCCTTACTCATGATATCCCAGGTATAAGCTAAATATTGAAATATTTTTGTCTTTTCTTGGTGATATTATAAAGGTTTTATGCATTATTCACATTTCAGGATTTGTTTACCAAAGAGGAAAAAAAATTAAGTATAAAAGGCAAACATTTTTACACTGACCACATTTTTCCACAAATTACCACATTTTTCACAAAACACACAGTTTTTTTAGTGCTGCTGTTGCTGAACAACAGCAAATACATCTAGTATTTTCATTCTCATGTAGGAATCAAGAACCTAGCAGTAGCTGACATTTTTTTAAAAAAACAAATGAGGATAGAAAAAGGTATGCATTCTCATTACACCTTTAGTGTAGAACAGGGGTTCTCAGCCTTTTCCAGCCATGGGCTGTACCATGCCTCCTCAGACAGCTGAATGGGCCAGACATGTGGTTTTCCCTGCCATAAATCGCAGCCATGGCTGTCGTAAACACATTTATGACAGCTGTGGGTGAATTTATGGCACATTTTTTTTCGCCACTTCTGCTACTTCTGCCACTTCCAGCGATGGCAGTAGTGGTGGCAGGAGTGAAGGCAGCAGGCTACATGAAATGGTGTCATGGGTCAGCGCCGGCCCATTGGCCATAGGTTACGAACCCCTGGTGCATTATTATTACAATTCAGAGTAGTGCAGCGGCTAAGACTATGAAATCTCACCAAAGCAATGAACACACTGGATGAACTGAAGGAGGCCACAATCTCTGCCTTAGTTGTTCCAGCTGCAATATGGGAATAACAGCAACATCTTACTGTACCAAGAAGTTATATGGATTAATGAAGGATTAATCAGATCATGGCATGAATCCTGGAGAGAAATTCTGCTGGTACAATATAAGGTTGCAGATGAACAAAAGAGAAAGATGTCCTTTCCCTCACAACCCTCCCTGTATCCCCAAAATCAAATACAGAGGATCAGGTTTTGGCACAGAGGGCTGCAGGAGGCAAGGAAGCAGAAGAAGAAAACTTCTTCTTTAGTTTGGTGCCAGATTGGCTGCAGAAAATTGGATTAAAATCTCTGATTTATTTTTCCAGATAAGAATCTTATATGCACATTGGTCTGTCATTAAATGCAGATTGAAATATAACTAGTTCTTGTTATTGTCGACCTTTTCTCTAAAAAGAAGCAATAAATTAAAACCTGAGCAAAGATCTTAGGGGGCAAAGAAATAGAGATACAAAATATTTGCTTCCCCAAATACCCTCAATGAATAATTATGCCCACAGAATCCAAGGTGAAGCATTTGCAAACACTGAGCTAGATCAAGAATTACTGCTATGAAATTGAATTTTTTAATTTCTCTCTAACTCTAAAGGCTTTCAGAACCTTACCTAGAATAAATCAAAGGCACCTTTAGTCATAACTAACTTGTTCCACTGCTATGAATGAATTTGTAGAACAGAACCAAATACTGGTATATATCTCTGTATGCATCAATTATAATTTATAAATCTCATACCGTATCACATTGCACAGCAGTTACAAAAAGGTGTTATAAAAAGTGATGTCCTTATATTAAACTGCTGACTTGTATATTAAACAAAGTAAGTCCAGAATCTCCCGAATGTGTCTTGATGTTGCCTCCAAACACATAAATGCACAAATTGTGTAAAGGGTGTGTCATAGAATAGACCTCAAGTTATTAAACATATCCAAGATGGAGTTTATTAGGGTTTAGACTATAGTAGAAGCATGGTTTCTTTTGCAAGCAAAAGGCCACCTGTTTGTTTTCACTCCCTGAGTCCCGGATGGGAAGAGATAGACAACAAGGTGCCAGGCTTCATCAATAGAAACAGAGTTGTTTTCTCCCAATGCTGGGACCTGATTGGATGTATACCAGTTGCCCAGGATCACCTCCTGCCTGGAAGAGTGAAGCGGATGGTATGATAAAGAAAGAGGAGAGAGTTCAAATCTGGTGGTCAAGAAGAAACACCAGTATGGGGGGGGAGGCCATTTTAACAGGCAGGATCTCCCTAAGTCTTCAATATGGTAACTTAGAATAGATAGATAGATTATTTTTATTTAGAGGAGGATATGTCTAAAAGCATTCTTTCTCAAAAAGCTATTTTTGATTAGTATATTTTTCTATGCTGAGATCTGTAACCTGATTTATCAAAAACCATGCTTCAACTTCAATAGAGCTACTTTCTTCAATCAGTGTGTGTTCATTGTATTGGGATGCAGGGTAAGATATAGCAAGTCCACTGGCTTCTTTTTAACGCTACCTTTTTACCTCTCTACTTTTAATTTTTCTGGGATCTGTACGCAGACAAGTCCCAGGTTTGTTCAGCTGGATGTGGCTGAGAGAGTGATGAACATACATTTCTTGCTGTGAGTTTTGGGTGAGTTCTAGAGGGGATTTTGGAATAATTCACCTTGGAAAGAAAGCTGGAGAGGTCCCAAAGCAAGGTGAGGAATGGTGTGGTTTCATTATAAGGTGTCTTCAGAGCTAACTGTCAAATAACTGTGAAGCCACTCATTCATAAAGGCTACTATAGGAAGTTGCAATGTCAAAACAATTGTGCTTTTTTCACTGGGATTAATACCTTCCATTCTAATTCAATTTGTTATATTCACACTATATATTTAGATACTCCACTAGCATATACAGTGGAATTAATTGTAAATAAATTCAGTTAGGGCCAGTTATACCTACAGTGATATCACCAAATTAGACTCCTCTTTTAATTTTTCTACTGTATACACATACAGTTTACACCTCCTTTCCTCAACTAGCAATACACAGAACACAGCAACTTTGACATTATTATTTTTTTCAAATAATGCTGCTGTCTTTTAGTATCTATCCATAAATAAACATAGTCTTCAATATCATCATCTTTTCATACTTTTTAAAAAAACCCTAAGAATACTTATTTTACTATTTTCACAAAAAAAGTGATTTATATATTTGAGGTAACAAGAAATCCTACTCAAGATGTCAATATTAGTGTTGTTTCTCCCACTCTTATGTTTCCTTGCTTCATTTATTAAATTATCTGATGACATTAAAATTAAGATGGGATATCTCTCTCTGACTTATGCATTATGTGAAACTTGGCTGAAATCTTGTTACTTAGCATAGTAAGTTGAGGCTGGAGTAGGTCAACCAAATCAATGTGATCTGATGAGTCATCTCTATAAGTTTTATTGATTCAAATACAGTAATACCTCATATAACATTAGTATCGAATAACACTAAAATCGCATAACATTAAGCAATCTGGGGGGAAGAATTGCATCGGATAACATTAAGATCCTATGGGATGCATCAGATAACAACCGCTAAAGCCTGTGTGGTTACAATGTATCTCTATGGATCCCATAGGATTTTAACATGCATCGGATAACACTAAAAATTGTATAACACCAAGACTTGTGGAACCAGGTTTTAGTGTTATTTGAGGTTTTACTGTACATCTATTCTACCAGCAACTTATTACAATAAAGAAAGTCACAGAGCTGGACCATTTTGATCAACAGAACTTACAGAAGAGTTGACTTACCAAAGGTCCACTGATTCAGTGAACCTACTTGAGGGTGATTTATTACACTAAGCAACAGGATTTAAGCTATTATGCTCTACTACTTGAATCTAAGCCATAATGTTGTACTTTTAGTTATATAAAACCACAGTAAAAACATTTTAGGATAATTATTTTTCCACATTTCCCAGTTACTGATCAAGCAGATACTACCATACATGGAATATCTATAGTTCTGATTTTAATGAGCAGGGATGGATGTGAATGAGCAGGTCAATTATTTACAGAAATTCACCTCACTCCTACACTCCCCCCACACCACCTCCCATGATGCGCCAAAAGTTCCTCATTGAATAAAAGTTTTGGGATTCAGGGGGTTGCAGTGTGGACAACAATGGGCAAAAATAATTCTCTTTTCCATTTCACTCATAAAAATGTTTCTGCAGGACAGACTAGCCTTCCATTAGAGGAAAGATGTTATTTTAAATAGTAGGCAGTCCTGCTATTTAAAAATAAATATGCTTATTTGTTTGTTTGTTTTATATTCACAGTGAAAGGCAAGAGTAGAAGCACACTTCTGAGTAGAAGAGCAAATGATTTCACGGAAAGCTAAACCATTTCATCTGAGGTGCACGCTAATAGAAAATTTTTAAATCACAAGCTCAAATGAACCCATTGACACAATTTATTTATCCTGTGGTTTTTGCACTTCTGCAAATCTCGCAATGCAGCTCTCTGAAAATAACCACTTTTTGAACAAAAATGTGTACAAAAATACACATTGTAAGGAAATACACCTCAAAATGGATATCACCTTTTCTTCAGGCTTTTCTTTCAAGTCACAAATTGATACAGAAAACTAATATATAATTCATAGGGAAATGAGAAAAGCCTAAAATGACAACATGATTGTTTCCTTGTTACTTCTCTATTAATTTGAGGCTACAGAACATACCAATAATTTTTCCCTTGACCTTGGCGCTTTCTCCTATGACCACTTTGCTATCAGTTGATTGTGAGAGCTATTTCATTCTATTGCAGCTTTAAATTGACAATTAGCCAATTAATCCTCCCAGAACCCTGTGAGATTCAGTGTTTTTGGAAATCTGCAGTGTTTTTGAAGTTATCAAGGAAATTTCAAGTACACCATCCTCAAAATGGAAAAGATCATCACAGTAATATACTTACTTAAAGGACAAACTATAATCACAGCTGTTGAGAAACCTAATGATATTATAAAAAGCAGAATATATATTTTACAGAATAATATGTCAGGTTCTCATACACATTTTTACAAGACAGACTTGTTCATATACCCACACAACAGCTCACAAGTATTCAGGAAAACACAAAATTATAGGCCATTGGAATGCATGGATTTGGAGAAGATAGACCAATGAAAGCGAACCTTTTAAAGACCAAGTGCCCAAACTGCAACACAAAACCTACTCATTTATCGCAAAGTGCCAACAAAACAACAGGGGAGGAAGAAAATGCTCCCATTGGGCTGCTGGGCAGAGGGGTGTGGCAAACTCTGTACTGTGAGGAGGGAGAAAGTGCTTCCATTGGACTGCTGGGCAGAGGGGCAGGTGAACTCTGTGCTGGGTGGAGGGAGGAAACACTCCCATTGGGCTGCTGGGCAGAGGGACAGGGTGAACTCTGTGCTGGGATGCCTGCATGGGTACCCACAGAGAGGGCTCCGAGTGCCACCTCTGGTATGTGTGCCATAGGTTTGCCACCACTGAGATAGACCAATTGATAGATACTTTGTATAATGTATTGTACATTGTCGACTCCCCATAAAAGAGACACAATTTCTTTAATGAGGGAGAGATAGGGATTAATGGTGTAAAATGCAAATTAGGAGACACGTATAAACAGAATGTGCCCGTTATAGTAAATTGTGTAAACTAAATGCACAATAACAGCAAAAATGTGAAAAGGGTGTGTGTGAGAGAGATTAATCTTGAAGAAAAACAAAGTCTCACAATTCATTTTAGAACAGGATGGGAAGAAAAGGCCGTTGGAATTTGGAAAAACAAAATTAAATCATAACCAAGATCTCAGTACCACTGTTCACCTCCATCTGGAGGGGGCTGATCATTTATTTACCCTTATCCACAAAACAGAAACTACCCACAGGACTTGCAAAGAGAGAGATGGTTTCCTTGCCAACATTTTATTCATCTCTCCTTCCTCATCACAATATAAGGCAGGGGTTCTCAATCTAAGGCCCATGGGCTGGATCTGGCCCATGGCACCATTTCATGTAGCCCCCCCACCCCCTCCAAGGGCATTCAAGAAACAAAGTGGCCACCACTTTGAAGCTGTTGGCACAAAATGCCCACCCCACGCCATTGTGCAGGCAAGGCAAAATGGCCGTCTGGCCTTTGAAGATGACTGAACGAGCATGATCCAGCCCCTGGCTTGAAAAAGTTGGGAACCCGTGATGTAAGGCAACAGCAACACATGACTATGTAGAAAAAGAAATGTCAAAATTATATAGGAAAATGGCTTCAAACACTATTTTCCCCCAGCGTTGTCTGCTTTGAGAATACATCCTTACTCTTCTGGCAAATGATTAGTGGGCAATTACTTCCTCTTCTTGTTCTATTTCTCACTGTATTCCTAAGCTTTTTTGCTCTGCACTCGGAAATACACAAAGACTCCTGATTTAGACAGGGTTTCAGTATTTGTTCAATTACAGGGTACATCCAAAGTCCTAATAGTCCCAGACTAAGAGAGGAATTTTACTTTTTCTTAACCTTAAAAAGACGAGAAAGGCAAGGATTTATACCCTTAGATGAACTCAGCTTGCTTTTGCTGGCTTAAGTAGGAAAATAAATAGGGATCCAAAACCTTGTTTGCCTTGTTGTCATGTACTCAAATGAGAAACTATAAATTTTAGGCTCAGCTGAAACAGGGAAAGGCATTTTCTTTCAGTATTGATTAGTTTCCACATATGTGAAAGTAAATATACTTTATATAAATTACACAACTGATAACAATTGTGCAAAACAACCTCCATTAATGTTTAGTTTGATGAACGTTTGAAAGTTAGCCGCACTTGATGGGTTGTTTGTGTCCTTTTGAACAAGGTCTCAATCTCCCTGCTTTATATGTATGTAGGTAAACTTTGAATACATGTGTAGAACATGAGCCAGCTAGCTGTGGCAGCTAGTTTGAAGTGTTATAATATGCAGTATCCCCATCAGAAAAAGTGGGGAGATACTTAACCAGATTCTTCCATTTCATCCCCTTTAAAAATTGAAGTAGCTTTAATTACAACTTGAGAGGAAGAGGTGCAATTTGCTCACCTGCCTCAGGCAACAAAATGTCTTGGGTCAACCTTGCCAATTCTCCAGTTCTCTGGCCACTGGAATACTCTGATATTTAAAGCAACTGTTAGGAGCCTGCAGTTGTATAACTGCATGTGGTTCGTTGAAAATCAGTGCTTTTCTGCCAGCCTACCTCCTATAAATATTCCATATTGGTCACCACAGGGCATTTTGGTTCTTTCTGTGATGAAAGGTCAATGCACCTTTCCTTCCTCTATACTGTTAGATTAGATTTGTGACTACGCTGGTGGCAAGACCAGGACATTATTTTTTTATAAATAGCTGACTCATTACTGTTTCATCTGTGAAATGCTGCCACTTAACACTTCTCTAGGAGCTATTTTGTTACAAAGCTTGACACCAATCATGCTACAACTAAATTCTATTTGAAACAAAAGCTGGAAAATATCTGAGCATCAGTTTAGCCAAAATCATTGATTGTAGGCCCCAACAGGGAGACAGTAATCGACTTGTTCTGTTTTTAGAATTTCTTCACTTCATTACTTACACCTTTATTAAAAGTAAGGCAAAATAGTATTGGTCTTTAGAGTGGCCACACACACATCACCAAAAGAGATAAATCCATCATCAAAGGACAGGACAAGGAAAAAAAATATTTATGTAAAATAACATATGCAAATACATGCAGAGTTGTGAAATTTATTTACTTATTTATTATTTATTTATTTGTTCCCAACCTAAGGCCCATGGACCAGATCTGGCCCATGACACCATTTCATGTGGCCCCCACTCCCTACAAGGGCATTTAAGAAACAAAAGGCCACCCCTTTGAAGCTGTTGGGAAAAATGGCCACCGTCATCATGTAGGCAGGACAAATTTTAAAAATTAGATTTTTAAAAATTTTAATTTTAATTTAACAGAAATACAATGGATATCACTTGAGTGTAGAACACAGTGATGACCCTGTTGAGTTTGCTATCCAAGTGTTCACTGTGGATGGTCAAATCCCTCTTAGAATTATTTTGTTCTTCCTCTGATGAAACTATTATTCGTTTTTCCACTGTCATTGTTGTGTCACTTTATGAAGCTTTTAAATTTTTTGTTACATATTTATAGATGTTTTATTTCTATCTATATTTTATTTTATTTAGTTTCTGTCAACAGCCAAGAGTAACTTTATATGTTAGATGGGTGGGATATAAGTCAAATAAATAAAATACTCTGTTCATTTTTGCCGCAGACCCCACACAGCCATTCAAAGGAAAGATGTCTTTAAAAAGAAGATAAGCTCCTGCTAGCCCTTCAAATGGAAGATTGTCCTTCACAAATGAGATTTGGCCATCTGTTAACCTTGTTCTTTCCAACTGTGTATGTACTGTGATGCCTTTGGAACACAGAATCAAGACATGGGACTGGGTTGGTGCAGAGATTCAGTCTGTCAGGAAACGAGGACCAACCATATATTTCTTCTCTTCATGGATGTTGGCATGAAACAACATCTTTTCTAACGTTCTCAAAGCTTGGAGAGGACCTGGTTTAAACTAGGCCTCAAAAAACAATCTTTCTTCTCTCTGACTCATAAGACTACGTGTCACGAGACAGCTTGTTTTCAGTTCAGTGTTCCTATTCCTTATCTCTAGGCTACCTGAGCTCTCACATGTTTTGACTAATAGAGAGCACTCTTCTTTCACATGTGTAAACTTCTTCTTTGTCTGGGGACTATGCCTTTTTGCTTCTTCAAAATGATTATCTAGAGTGAATGGATTGTTTTTGGACTGTCTTTGGACTGACTAATTGTTTACTGGACTTAATCATGCTTTTTTGGATTATCCTTTAAGAAACTTTTAAGAAACCTACTACTACAATAAAGCTACTGTTTTTGCTTGAAGATTGTCTCGTTCCTTAACAGAAGCTGACACCACACACACACAAGGCCTTGCTACCCTAACCTCCCTTATTTCCTTCATTGCTTCATTAACTGAGCAAAGTAAGAGTTCTGTTAAAGCAGACCAGCTCTCCCATAGAGCTTACAAGGGCTGACAGTTCCTGTAAAGAGACAGGGGTCTCTGGAACTGGAAGGGAGGGGTGCTTGCATGGGACGGCCGGATTCTGACAGGTGTCAGTATATTTCACAATGCAAGTAAAATCATGAGGATGAAGGATATTCTCTCCCCCACCCCTTAATCAGGAGGTATTCTATTCTAGAACATACATTTTGAATGGCATTGGACCCAGACAGTGGATGAACATAGCACCTTGATTCTGATGTCACTGTAATTCACTGTTTTTACCATCCCAAATGCCACTTTTCCAACTTGCAGCATCTCTCTCCTTATTTATGTTGAAACAGAAAGAGCTATACATCGCAAGGACAGTATTTAGTTTTAGTGTACATTGTGGAAGTGATGTGTTCTTGAACCTGGGGGTGATAGTTAGAACTTGGGTTCCTTCACTTTGTACAGTATTGTGATTATGTTTTGTCTTTTGCAATTCAATTTCTTGTATGGTTGTACCTCGTTTAAAGAGCATAATGTGTTCCACAGGATTGCTCTTTAAGTGAGTTTGCTCTTTAAGCGAAACACCATTGTAAGTGACCAACTGTGACTTCTGGCAGGGGAGATTGAGAACCCTTATTTATTTGTTAAGCAAGAGTTTGGTTGTTTTTATTTATTAAACAAAGAGAACATTCAGAGAAAATTCTGCTCTTTAAGCGAGGTGCTCTTTATGCGAGTTTTGACTGTACTTTAAATTGGTGGCCTAATAAAGATTGTTATTGTATAGAAAGGCAAAGACGAAAGACAGGGGAATAGAATGGCCTAACATAAAATGCTGTTGATTTGCAAAATCTAAATAGAACTTTTAATTATAGGGCATTTTGGAGGTCATTTACTCAGTCACCATACATCAGGAGTGATTTGATGGTATATAATATCTTTGCAGAACTTTTTTAAAATTACCAGTTTTACATTGACAAAATCTGTAGAATGGTTGACATTATGACAGGATACAGGCACCAAAATTCTGCAAACAGTGAGGAACATTCCAAGCCACAAAGCAAAAAACTGATTGCATAGCTTAAATGAGTGAGCTTCTGAATATTTGTCTTCTCTTATTTTTTAAAATATCTCTATGAAGGAGTTTCCAAATTTAGTCTTATTCCAAAACTGACAGGTTCCATAGTTCATATTGTTCTAGTCGTTGATCTTTTGTGTCCTGATCAGACCCTGGACTGCCAAAATGAAGCCACTTTCTTTACTTTGTAACTGACAAAATACAAGTCCTCAGCAGTGCATGTCTCTGGCAGCAATCAGCAGAGCAACAAATGGGCCGGACTCTGTGTCTATCCCCATTCACACCATGTGTTGTTGTCAACCAGCAGTCCCCACTTGAGCATGTTTGTCCTGCATTTAGGGACTCCTACCCTCAGACTATTCAGGGTCCTCCAAGTGACGTAGGAGAGATTAAGATCTTCAGCTATATCCACCTTTAATGTTCCTTTTCCAGTGAGCTCCTTCCTCCATCTTCTAATTTGGTTTTGCTCTTGTGTACCCTCAAGAATGCTTGTTCTTGCCGTAAAGCTCTTCCTGGATTTGAACTGATGGACTAGAGGCTCATATTCTGTCAGAGGGTGTTGAGGGTCATTCTCTTACTTAGTTCTCTCAACATCTGCTGCTGCTTCTCTCTTGATCTTAGGTGGAGCAATACCAACAAGGAAGTATTATCTTCTCAATTGGTGTAGGCTTAAGACATCCTGTCATTATCTGCATGGCTTCATAAATAGCAATGTCAACTTCTTTTTGTGTGTGTGGATGTGTTCCATACTGGAACAGTATACTCTGCTGCAGAGATACTCAGGGTCAAAGCTGTTATGTGCAGTGTGGATGGTTGAGTTCCCCATTTATAGTTTGCAAGTTTCTTGATGATGTTGTTTCTTGTTCTAACTTTGGCTTTGGTATTCAGGCAGTGCTTCTTAAAAGAGAGTCTCCGGTCAAGTATCACACTGAGGTATTTTGGTGTTGAACTGTGCTGTAATCGATTCCCTTGCCACTTAACAGTCAACTTAACCGTTGCCTCTAGGTTTCATAAGTGGAAAGCAGATACTTAAGTCTTACTTGGATTAGGCTTCAAATGGTTGCTGTTGTAATACTGTCCTAATTCTTCAAGTCATGGAGCTTATTTCCCATTTGAAAATTTGTGTCAGGAGCCTAGTTTCAGAAACCAGGAATGCTTACAGAAAACATTTAGGGCTGAGTTAAACACAACTGGGTTAAACACAACTTGTTTAATGCAGAAATACTTTGAATATGACTTGCAGTCTAGTCAGGTTATCTTGCTAAGGTAATAGACATTACTGCCAGCAACTCAAGGCAGGTGGTTAACTAACCTGACAACCCTGAGGACTAATGGCCTTTGGTGACAAAGTTCACAGGGAAGGATGATGGCTCCAAGTAGATTAATTAAATCCAACTTGAATCTATCATGATGGAGGGCAACAGCTTCATCAATGCTGGCCTGAGGCTGAAAATAATTTTGTGTGCCAAAAGGGCTCAGGACCAGAAAGTGACTTGTGGAACTGGTTCATTGGCATGAGTGTCATGCTGCGATGCAGAAGGCAAATGGAAGGCCACTGTATTATATTTTTCCCAGGACAATCATGATTGATCACCATGAGGATAACCATTATTCAGAACCAGATACAGAACTTAAAGAAGAAGAATCACTTGCAAAACTCTATGTGTATACGTGGCAAAATGTCACAATTTCTGGAAAACTGTCACTTCATTACTTTCTTTAGGCAAGACTGTTCTTTCTTACTCCAAGGAAAATCTGTCTTTTGACTCTGTTTCTGTGACCCTACAGCCTTTTCCATCCAGGAAGCTGCAACAACTTATCTATAGTACTTTTCAAAGCTTTTGCTATTCCACGTATGTTCAGTTTTACAAGAAATCACAGTTTCTTCTAGCCTCAGGGTTGAAGATTAACCTAACTAAGTATGAGATTCTGGGATTTAAGATTTTATTTGCTGATAGTTAATATTAATCTGACCTAACAGGCATTCCCAGAAACAACTAATCAATAAAGTACTTTGCAAGTATGGTTCCCTCTCATTTGACTGAAGTTAATACCTTTAAGCATAAAACAATGTTACAGCTAATTAAACAGAAATTCATACATGGCAAAATTGAATCTGTCATTACTGGATTTCATAGCAGCTGTTAAGATGTCAATTCTACCTAGATTAAGTTATCTTTTTTAAAAAATTCTGCCTACAGAGATATCAAATTTGGCTTTTAAATATTAGTAGACACTATGTACTAATTTTATTCATAGCTCCAAGAAATCAAGAAAATCTCATATAGTGAATCTCCATAATCAAAACATGGAGAACTGGGGTCTAAAATTTTAAAACTTATTACATAGCATTCCAGATAAACAAAATATTCTATGTATTTGTTGGTTCCCAACCTCCCACACAACTACCACTGGCAATAAAATCTCAGGATTTGGAAGAAATGAAAGAATTTTTATTTCTCCATACATTTTGATTCTGTAACACTGATAACTAACCAATTCCTTAGGAATGTGATAGAAGCTGAAAAGACTGGCAAACTGAATTGTTTTCTGCTCCATTCCCATTTTTTGTTGCTCAGTCACACTGTTGAGTCCAACCTTTTGGGACCCCATGTACCACAACATGCCTGGCTCCTCTGTCATCTGCCATCCTCCAAAGCCTAGCCAGATCTATGGCTACTGTGTCAGCAATGCCATCTAACCATCTCATCCTCTGCCCCGCGCCCTTCTCCTGTTGTCTTCAATCTTTCCCAGCATCAGGGCCTTCTTCAGTGAGTCCTCTTTTCTCATTTGGGTGGCCAAGGTACTTGAGCTTCAGTATTTGACCTTCCAAGGAGCAGCCAGGGTTGATTACCTTTAGGATGGACTGATTTTATCTCCTTGCAGTCCAGGGAACTCTCAAAAGTCTTCTCCAACACCATAGTTCAAAGGCTTCTATTCTTCTGTGCTCAGCCTCCCTTATGATCCAGCTCTCACAGCCATAGGTTACTCCTGGGAAGACCATTGTTTTAACTATGCCCATTATGCAAAGATAAACATATCACTTATTTGAAAGCCAGTGTTCAACTAAAGGTGGCAATGCTCATCTCAGTTTACAGTCAAAAAGCCAGTGTGGTCTGCATCTGCAGACATTTTCATGGTCATGTGGCAGGCATGACTAGGTGCTGGAGTGCAGAGAATACTGTTACCTTTCCTGCTGACGCAGCACCTATTTATCTACCTGCAAATTCTTGTTTTCAAATTGTTAGGTTGACAGGAGTTGGGACAGATGATGGGTGTTGCTCACTCCATCATACAGCACTTTGGCCTCAAAATGCTTACCTAGTGACTTTCCAGTTGTTAGGTTCAGTATTTCAACCACTGAGCCACCAGCCCCCCCCCCTCCAATTAGCCATCCCTTATTTAATATTGATGAAAATTGGGCTCAATTTAAATGGTAGGAAAATGGATTTTTATCAGTTAACATATTTTATAATAATTCTGGTTCCAAATCAGGAGAGCTACTGTTAAATTGAGCAAACAGTGTCTTACCCTCCTGGTTTCATACATTTCAGATTGTTTACATAGATAACAAGCCACTAGATAATTAACTGTATTTTAATTAATTGTAATTAACTGTATTTTAAACATTGCTACTTACTTCAAAAATATTCAATGGGGGATGACTTCAAAAGTAAATGAAATACTAATTGGCTCCCATAATGGCCGTAAATCAGGACCAGAAATGGTTTGGAAAAGCAATTTGGGAATGCCCATATCTGTTTTAAAATGGCAGTCCCTATGGAATAAATGTCCATTCAGTTCAATCGCCTCTAAATTTAAGGATCATTCTATTAAGCTTCTGCACAGATAGTATTTCACACCCCTCTGTTTAAATTCTATCACTAAAGAACTCAGTTCAATCTGTTGGAAGAAATATGGGAACATTAGTATGCACTTTCATATGTGATAGATATGCCCTCCGATTATTCTCTGGCCCAGAGTTTTAGAGAGATAGAATTAATCACAGGGCAAAAAAGAAAGAAGAAAGAAAAAAAGGGGGAAAAAGATTACCAGAGCTATTTCTGTCCTTATTTTCAGGCAATAATAAACAGCTAATGGTCTTTTCCTGTATGACAATATATTTGAAAATTGTCACAAACTGGAAGAAAACTTGTAATTTATCTTTGTGAATGTGAGAAATAGAACATAGAATATGACCCTAATGGAAAAATTAACACATCAGTTAAACACTCACACTCCCCAAATTAATGTTTCAATACATGGTTTCTTTTTATTTATTATGTTAATCAAAATTATGTTTTCTACCAGCTTCCCATGTCAATCTTTGGTGCTATATTTTTAAAAATGAAAAAGAAAAATCATTTTTTATTTTATTTTTATTTTTATTTTTTTGCATTTGAAAGGCCTCTCTCTTTTACACCATTTCCCCAGCCCTTTCAGCATGGATTCTCCCTAAATTAAAAACAAAAGATTGATGTGCCTGAACATTCTTTTTTTCAAAATAAGCAAGATTGTTCAGGTCAATTTATATAGCCTATTTAAATCTAGAAATGGCTAGGTCTCCTATTTTTCTGAATGGAATGCTAAACTGTTTTACACTTAGAAAATCATAGCTTGAAAAGTCTTTGCTCAAACCCTCTGCTACATCTGTGTCAAATTTGATGCTCATCTGAAGCCTAAAAAAAGTCACCTGGCCTTATTTTTAGAATTGCCTTACAAAGTGTTGATTTAGTTTGCCAGGACAAGTTCATTGCTGCACTTTTATGAAGCAATAATGACAAGGGGGGGGGGAGAGAAGTACAGTAAAACCCCAACTTACATATGTCTCAAATTACATAAAATTTGACTTACATAATAACTTCGTGCTAAAACCATGTCTCGATTTACACAATTCCCTCTGGGTTTGCTGCGAGTTACATAAAGATTCTTTTTACTATGGGTTTGCTGCGCGTTACATAAACATTCATTTCCCTATGTGTTTGCTTCAATTTACATAAAAAAATCATTTTTCCTATGGGTTTGTTTATGTAAAAAACCGATTTTGTATCAACTTGGTCTGGGTGTTGAGTAAATGTATCACTCGACTCAGAATGCTCTGAAGGAAATTAGGAACAGAAGGATAATCATGTAATGCTTCCCCATCGCCACTTGGTTGTCCCTTGTAATAAAGTAGGTCCCGTGACCAACCAGGTGAAGTGCATGTGCAGTTTCCCTGCCATGTGTAGATGTTCTCAAGAAGACACTGAAGGGGGGAGGAGATCGTGTTCTTTAGATGACTCTTTCACATTTTATACTTGAACAGAGAGGAAATTGTCCCAGTTAGAAACATTCACTGAGTTCTGTGTTGACACCAATTTAAGTTGCCTTGATTTGACAACACATCATAATGAATAATTTTTAAGCCCTGAGATACTCCTCAGGAGAAACCAATAGGAGTGCGATGTTTTCTCAATAAGCACTTAATTTGCACATATTTTTTTCTGTGCACAGAGAATGGTCGGGCGGCCGCGGCGACTGCCGGGGCCGCTCGCTTTGCCCCGGTGCCCGCCGAAGAGACGGGCCTGGGGACGAGCGCAGGGGGCGTGGCTAAGCGCCGTCCTTATAAGGGCGGCGCGCTCCCTGCGCTCGTCGCCAGTCTACTGTCGGCGGGCAAAGCGAGCGGCTGGGCTCCGTGGTCGGCGTTCCTTTTTTCTCTCCCCGTTAGCGTGTCCTGCTGGGCTGGTTTTTCGGGGTGCTTGGGACGGCGTTTGGCGGTCCGTTGGGCTTCTCCGGGGGGCTGTCCCTTGACCGGCTCGGGTCCTGTCTTGGACCCGTCTTTGGCCCCGCAGGTTGCGGTCGCCATTTTGGCTCCGCATGTTGCGGTCGCCATTTTGTCCTCTCATTTTAGGCGCCATTTCGCCTTCCCCCATTCCTGGCCTTGCGCTTGGTAGCCCCTGATCTGCCAGTCCTTTTTGTGAGTTCCGTTCACCACCTTGCTGTAGCCTGGGCCTTGTCTTGCCCACAGTGGTTGCACTGCTGTACTGCAACCAAAAGGTTGAGCGTCCCATCCTGACCAGGGGCCAAGGTTGCCTCTGCACTCCAGCTTCGGCTTGTTTTTGGAGTGCAACCCGCTTGGGCTTGCTCCCCTCCTGTCACGGTACAATCTCGGTTCGGCAGGCCCAAGGTTGTGCTCGCTGCCGTTTTGTTTTTTCCTTAGGGATCGATCTTGGTTGTTGCATTCCTTGTCTTTGGAGATGGGTCCCAAGAAGCAGGCTGTGCCTCGCCCTCGCCGACTTCCCCGTAGGGCTACTGCCGCTGGGGAACCCAGCCGCCGCGCCCAGGGGCCGGATCCGGCCCCTGCCACACCTGCGGCCCTCCTTGCCCGTGTGGCGGCCTTGGAACGGGCCGCTGGCCTGAACCCTGTGCCGGAACCCCGGTGGGCCGCCTTGAGGGCCGCGCAGGCGGTGGCTGATCCGGCTGACTCGGGTTGGAGAGAGCTGGCCACGGTTCTTCAGCGGCGGATCTCTCAGCTGGAGGCGACTCTGCCACCGTCCCGGCCCGACGACGCTCCGGCACGCGGGGATGAGGCGGGCCGGGCCGAGGATCCTCCTCTTCCGGCCGACGTGGGACCATCGGCAGGACTCCGCGACGTTCGACCGGTCTTGGTTGCTCCGGCCGTCCCGGCGGCTCGCGCCGGTGGTGAGTATGGCGGCGAACCTAGTACCAATGTCATTCCCGAGCCGCAGCAGCTGCCGCCGGTTCCTTCGCAGCCGCCTCCGGTTGCCGCGCACCTGCCAGCTATTGCACCGCATCTCGCGGTGCAGTGGCCTTGGCCGTGCCAGTCTGCCCCGGCTGGGGCGGCGCAGTGGTCGGCGCCTGCGCCGGGGCTGCCGTGGCTGCCCCCGGCGCCTCCGGCGCAGGGGTCAGTATCCTCCTGGTCGGTGGCTGCTCCGTTCGGGGCTGCCCCGCCCCCGCCGGTGCAGCCATTGCAGGCGACTTGGCGGGCGCCCTACCCGCCGCCCCCGGGGGCCTCGCCTTTTGGCGCCCCTACGGTCATGCCCCCGGGTTGGCCTTGCTTTGCCTTTGGGGATACAGGGTATAATTCGGCGCCCCGGAATGCTTTGCCGTACGGCGACCACTCGTTGCCGCTCGGTGATCACTTGCTACCTGCTACCCGGGATAAGATCCTCCGGGGCGAATATGTCGACTTCTTCGCACTCCTTAATCATGACTCCACGAAGGAGGAGAGGGAGAAGGCTGACGACGCAGACAAGGAAAGGGCCAAGAGGAAGAAGCCGCCCCGCACTTGGGCCAATTGGCTTCCGGGTTTTCTCATTTATGCCGGGGTTTTATCCAGGGCTTTCCCCCAGTTAGGTGTGTCCCTGTTCCAGTACCTGGACATCATTTACAGGGCTTACGTCGACTTCCCGGGGCAGGCGTGGCTGGCGTATGACGAGGAATTTCGTATGCGCGCGGCCATACGCCCGGGCATGCGCTGGGATGAGACTCACTCCGCGCTGTGGATGCAGCTCATGACCCCGACCCGCCCGGCACTTGGTGAGCGGTACGATTGCGGCCACCTGATTCAGCGGCCTACTCCCTCTCAGGCACCCCGCCAGCCGGCGGGGCAGGCGGTTCCGGCTCGCCTGCTGTGTTGGGAGTACTCTGCTTCAGGTCGCTGCAACAAAAAGCAGTGCAAGTTCAAGCACGAGTGCTCGATTTGCGCGGGCGCTCACCCCGTCACCTCCTGTTTTCGAGGGGGGCGGGCCGGGGCCGAGGTAAGGACCAACAAGGGGCCAAGCGGGCCGGGGCGGACACCGCCCCTGGCAAAGGGCCCCAGCCCAGTTAAGGTAGACGTTCTGAACTGCCTGCTGCGTGAGTATCCTTCGCCCACTGACGCCCGGTACCTTTTTGAGGGTTTCACCTTTGGCTTCCGTATCCCTGTCGTTGGGGCTCGGGGGCCTCAGGACGCGCCCAATTTACGATCTCTGGTGGGTATGGAGTCAGTGGCCAGAGCACAAATCTTTAAGGAGGTAGCGGCAGGCAGGGTGGCGGGCCCTTTTGATAGCCCGCCGTACCCCAACCTTAAGGTTTCCCCGTTGGGATTAGTTCCAAAAAAGGCCCCGGGTGAGTTCAGGTTGATTCATCACCTGTCTTACCCAGCTGGGTCTTCCGTCAACGACGCTATCCCGGACGTCTTGTGCTCGGTCCGGTATACGTCGTTTGACGAGGCTGTTCGCATGGTCCGATCCTGCGGTCCGGGGGCACTCTTGGCCAAATGCGATATTAAGTCTGCGTTTCGGCTGCTGCCGGTGCACCCCGAGGATTTCGAGCTACTGGGCTTTCGCTTTGAGGGCCAGTATTTCGTGGACCGGGCCATGCCGTTCGGCTGTTCTATTTCCTGCGCCGCGTTTGAGCGCTTTAGTTCCTTCTTGCACTGGGCCTTAGTTAGGAAGGCAGGTTCTGACAGGGTCGCCCATTACCTCGATGATTTTCTTTTTGGGGGTCCCGCAGGTACCAGGGATTGCGTTCACCTGCTGCAATCATTTCAGCGCCTGGCGGAGGAGTTGGCTGTTCCGTTGGCGCCTGAGAAAACTGAGGGTCCGGCCACTACCCTCACTTTTCTGGGCATCGAATTGGACACGGTGGCCATGACCTCTCGCCTCCCCCTTGACAAGGTGCAGCGCTTGGTTGAACGTATAGAGGCGCTCCTGCCCAAAAGGAGGGTCACCCTGCATGAATTGCAGGAAGTTCACGGGCATCTCAACTTTGCCTGTAGGGTGGTGGCCCCTGGCCGCGCCTTCGCTCGCCGCTTGTGTGACGCGATGGCCGGTTTGACCAAAAAGTTCCACAGAACTAGGCTGACCCGTGGGATGAGGGAGGATTTGGAGGTCTGGTTGGCGTTTCTTAGGGACTTCAATGGGGTTTCCTTTTGGCGCTCTGACCTTTTCCTCTCTTCCAGTTTTCAGGTCCATTCCGACGCATCGGGGTCTTGCGGTTTTGGCATCTATTTTGATGGCCGTTGGTGCGCCGGCACGTGGCCGCCACACTGGCGGGACTCCGATGTCGTGAGGGACCTGACTTTCCTGGAATTCTTTCCCATCTGGGGGGCGATTAACATGTGGGGACGTCATTGGGTAAACTCTGTTGTCACCTTTTGGTGTGACAACGCGGCGGTTGTCCAGGTGGTCAACTCGCAGACGTCTCGCTCCCCCCGGGTTATGTCCTTAGTCAGGCCGTTCGTCCTGGCTGCGCTGAGGCTTAACATCGTATTTCGCGCACGCCACGTGCCGGGGGTGGATAATTCCATTGCTGATGCCCTGTCCCGCTTTCAGATGGCGCGGTTCAGGGCATTGGCTCCCGGTGCCAGGGCACTTCCTTCGGAGTTGCCGGACACGGTCTGGAACATTGGAGGGCCGAGGTGAATCGGGCCATCGGCCTTTCCCTATCGGATCGCACGCGACGTGCCTATCGTCTGGCGTGTGGGGCATTTACCACCTTTCGAAACCTGCAGGGTTTGCCGGAGGTGTGGCCGCTTCCGGTGGACCATGTGCTTCAGTTCATGGTTCACCTGCGGAGTTCTGGCCTTGCCCCACGTACCATCCAGGGGCGGCTGTCGGCCTTGGCCTTTGCCGCCCGAGCGAACGGGGTTCCAGACACCCTTGGCGATTTTCGTATTCGCCGGGTGTTGGAGGGTTGGTCAAGGGAGCGTGGCCACTGCCCGGATGCCCGACAGCCGGTATCACCGGCCGTGCTGCGGCGTTTGGCTGTGGCCTGGCCACGCCATTGCTCAGACGGGTATGAGGCGGCGTTGTTTCACGCCGCTTCTTCCGTCGCATTTTTTGCGGCCCTCCAAGTGGGAGAACTGGTGGTGGCGTCCCGAGCGGACATGTCCGGCCGCGCTTTGCAGCTGGCTGATGTCGCGTTTACCGCGTCGTCGGTTCGGCTGACGGTCCGGATCTCCAAGACTGACCAGCTGGGCAGGGGGGTCTCCTTGCTGCTACTGCGGTGCAGTATAGTCGATATATGTCCGGTGGGAGCGCTGGAGCGCTACCTGGCTATACGCCCCTCTGGTCACCTGCCCCTTTTTGTACATCGGGATGGGTCCCCACTTACCTGTTTTCAATTTTGGAGGGTTACTGGGGCGGCCCTGTCGGAGGTGGGGATCCCTGGTGCCCGTTACGGCACCCACTCTTTCCGCATTGGGGCTGCTTCCACCGCAGCCTCTTTTGGGTATTCTGATGCGGACATCATGAGGATGGGGCGGTGGGGGTCTGCGTGTTTTAGAACGTATGTGCGACCGTTACTGCCATGACCTGCCTTCCTGCCGTTTGTTTTCTGTTTGTTTTCTTTCAGAGCTCTTCCCTCGGAGCGCTGTGGCCCGGGTTTGGATCGTCGGCCACAGCTACATCTACTGGGCCGCCCGTTTTGCTGGTGCAGCTCCCTGCGGGATCCACCTTGGCCTGAGGCAGTGGGCCTACCTCATGTGGCGGGGGGTGCGGGGGATGTTGTGGGACCAGCTGATGCCTTCCTTGATGTCTAGCTGGCATGTGCCACCCCCTGATATCCTCCTGGTGCACCTGGGCGGGAACGACCTGGGTCAACGGATGGGGCTAGACTTAGCCAGGGCCATTTGCAGGGATTTCCATCTCCTGCACCAGCATTGGCCGGCGATCAGAATTGTCTGGTCGAGTATGATCCCGCGTGCCCAGTACAGGGGCGCGGTGGATTATAGGGCCGTGGACCGTGCGCGGCGTGGAGTGCACCGCGCCGTGGCATGTTTCCTGCAGGCTTGGGGTCTGGGTACAGTAGTGGAGCATCCGCTGTTTCATATGTCGGAGTTGGGCCACCTGTACAGGAGCGACGGAGTGCACCCGTCTCCGAACGGCCAGGTTTTGTTCCTGGGGGCTCTGCAGCAGGGCCTGGTGACCGAGTTGTCGGTCTCGGGGGGTGGGGCGGTGAGTAGTTTCACTCCCCCCGTGTGGCGGGTAGCAGTGGTGTGGAATAAATTTGGTCCCAGGATAACCGGGTAGGAACGTGTTTTTAATCGGCCACTCTGTGAGTCTGATCAAAATGCGGACCGGGAACTTGGGTAACTGCCCAGCTCGGCAGCAGGCAGCCCCAATATAGAGTTCGCCCGGTGTAGGGTCAGAAGGAGATAACAACTGGTTACTTCTGACCGGGACAGTTAAATGATGTTGGGTTATGGCTGTCCGATATCCAAGTTATGTTGGCAAATGGATATCGTTGACCTCACCAGTGCTACTGCGGCCTTGCTGCATCAAGTTACTGTTAAGATGGTTAAAGTTAACCAAGTTGAACTCAAATAAAGTGGCCCAATTTTTCTACCAACTGCACTGTGGTCAGTCTCTTTTGTGCGGGCATGTGGGGGCAATGGTCGGGCGGCCGCGGCGACTGCCGGGGCCGCTCGCTTTGCCCCGGTGCCCGCCGAAGAGACGGGCCTGGGGACGAGCGCAGGGGGCGTGGCTAAGCGCCGTCCTTATAAGGGCGGCGCGCTCCCTGCGCTCGTCGCCAGTCTACTGTCGGCGGGCAAAGCGAGCCCCACCCTCCCTCCCTGGCCGCAGTGTGACTGTTTTTGGGTCGCTTCGGGGCCGGATGGGAATTTTTGCTTGAGACCTTGATTGGCCGTTGGGTCTCTTGGCGTTTTCGCCCATCCCACACTGCTTAGCCGAATGGAGCTGGATTGGGTTTTTTGTTTGGTCACTTTTGGGGGCGGGTAGCACTGGTGTGGAATAAATTTGGTCCCAGGATAACCGGGTAGGAACGTGTTTTGATCGGCCACTCTGTGAGTCTGATCAAAATGCGGACCGGGAACTTGGGTAACTGCCCAGCTCGGCAGCAGGCAGCCCCAATATAGAGTTCGCCCGGTGTAGGGTCAGAAGGAGATAACAACTGGTTACTTCTGACCGGGACAGTTAAATGATGTTGGGTTATGGCTGTCCGATATCCAAGTTATGTTGGCAAATGGATATCGTTGACCTCACCAGTGCTACTGCGGCCTTGCTGCATCAAGTTACTGTTAAGATGGTTAAAGTTAACCAAGTTGAACTCAAATAAAGTGGCCCAATTTTTCTACCAACTGCACTGTGGTCAGTCTCTTTTGTGCGGGCATGTGGGGGCAAACAAAGCATGTCTAAAGCACACAGAAAAGGAACAGCTGATCATTCTTTTTAAAAGATGTGAAACTCCTTACAATGCTTGTAAATCCCTAGCAGGCATTGTCACTTTGCACAATTTATTTGCACAATTGCGTTAAAGCATTATGTTGCAATGAAGTATTATTTGCAAGATTTTATTTAATTTGTACAATAATTGTCTTCCTTTTTCTTTCTCTTCTCTTGTTGACAATACCATCAAATACTTCACAATCTATTGTGGGAAAGAATAACACTGAAGTCCCACATGTGAAGAGATAACAAAAAAGGGCTTGCATTTCTAGGGTGCAACACTGGCTAAAACATATGTGAAATAACATGTCAGAACATTCTTCAGCTTAATTTCATGTCCAGAGCACTTTCCATTATTATCCTCAGATGCCTTCTCCCAATGACCTCTCTTGCTTCTGTTTATTTCCTTCAGCATCAAGAGTTATTGTCATTTAAGTGCAAAATGTTCCTGGTTGGAGGCCAGTAAATGTGACCTGACAAGTTACTGGGAACATTTCACCTCACTCATCTATGGGCAAGTGGAGAAAAGCATTGTTAAAGATGGAGATAATGATGGTGACAACAGAATACCATGTAACGCGAGAATGCTGGATCATAAATAAGAGTTTGTTTTGGATGTAAAGCAGGTTACAATTTAATAACCTGCTTTCGGAAAATGTCCAGAATCATTAAAATACCAGACTTATTTT
Organism: Furcifer pardalis; assembly: GCA_030440675.1. Classification (NCBI taxonomy): domain Eukaryota; kingdom Metazoa; phylum Chordata; class Lepidosauria; order Squamata; family Chamaeleonidae; genus Furcifer; species Furcifer pardalis. Next base: position 11,943,572 of record CP126895.1, on the reverse strand, counting down.
CTGGGATATTAATTCACAAACTTACTAAAGACAGACATGAAAAGAAATCTCTTTAGAGGGTTTTTTTTAGTGTAACCTAAACAAAGACAAGTCCAAATGCAGGTATATGATACTCTTTGTTTGATTTTGCTGAATATTGTGCAAAATACTTTACACATGTGAATATCCACCTTATCGTGATTCTGTTCAGCTCCAATGCTTAAACTCTGCTTCTTGGATCAGGACTATAATTGTATTCCCACATGTGAAAAGTAAGACATCTACTGCAGGTACCAGATGTTAAATAGTGCAGAGAGAGAGAAGAATGGCAAACAGTTGAAGGACAAAGGCAGTTTCTTAGCTTAGCAACCCACAAACTAGTTTGCTGCTGTCAGGTTCAATGCTGGATGTTGTCCTATAAATAAGGTTAAAGAAAGATTCAGCAGCTAACCCTATTAGCTTCTTCATGTGGCTTGAGGAGGCCTTGATTCAGAGATCAAAGCACACCCACCCACATCCTGAGTTTTCTTTCCCCCTTGAATATGCAAATAGAAACTCCAATCCAGTCAGGAATCACAGAGGAAATGGGCTCACCACTAACCAGTTAATTTAGTTTGGCTGTATGGTGATGTTACAAGGATAAAAGTTATGAATTTGAAAGCCTCTTTCCTCTTTCTAATAAGACTTAGAAACAAAGAAATATGGTTAGCCTTGCCATAAATGTTCACATAAAATTATGATTCATTTCAACTTAAGTCTATCCATTTTCTGAAATTCACTACACTGAATCAAGGCAACTAATTTGTAATGCAGTCAGTGTTTCCCAAGTCCTGGGAAAGCTCATGATTACAAGTGTCCATGGCTTTCTGTCCCTACTTCAGTGGGGCACAACCGATACATGACTTTTTGTCAGCATGATACCTATAATCAAGTATCCATCTGTGTACTAGTCATCGACTGCAATAAAGTTTGATTGATTGATTGAAGTATCCATTTCAAGGACACAGTCAGCTTCAACAATTGTTGGAAGATTATTTATTTATTTATTTATTTGCTGACAGATGAGAAATTAAAAGAATGGAGGCCAACTGGATATCAGAGAGGTTAAATTCTGCAGTGATGCCTGTCATAGCAAATGTACTTCCTACAAAATAAAAGTTCAAAGAGAGATTTTCTGATGCTGATTCATTCCCATTGAGATCTCACATATAATTTCTTGCAGCCAGAAATCTAAACATGTTTCCCTCAAATATTATCCACTTGGAGATTGAATTGTTATCATCTAACTCTAAACATTGAGATATGGAACAAATATCATAAGCTTTTTAGATACATTTTAGAAATTTCACATTTGATTTCATTTAAATTAGTCAGAATCCAAAATGTCTTAAATAGCTGTCTTGAGCAGTCTTCCCCAGCCAGGTGGCCACCAGATGCTTTGAACCTCAATTCCCACTAGCCACAGTGAGCATCTGGCATGTAGCAGTTGGGAAAGGTTATCCCAAGTATTTCTGTGCTTCCATAGGGGTTATCAATTTGCATTTCTGACTGTTCACTCTCTCTTCTGCTGCCTTGGAATCCTCTCTAAAGAATCTTTCAATTATTAGGACCAACTTTCTAGGAGTGGTATATAAGGTGTGGGAGCAATAATTATGGGAAAGGTGGGCTTGAACCTACCTTTGTTCTAAAGCCGCATGGAGGCCCTTTAGTTGCACCCCTTAATATTTCAGCATTTAACACCACATTTCATGACTGACCTTAGGCACTACCTTTCAACAAACATACAAAAATTGACTAAGTCAGGGGTATTTCTGCAATTCTGGCAGACTACTTAGAAACTGGCCAATATTCACTCTTAGGTACAGCAATGTCAGAATTGAACCTCTATATCATCCATGGCATTTGCAGGGTTAATAATTTAAACCAGGCTTTTGCAACCTATGGGCCAGACCTGGTCTGTGGTGCCATTTCATGTGGCGCACTGCCCTTGTTCCCACCACCTTAACCACCAGAAGCGGCAAAAACAGCTGAAAACACACCATAAATGCACCCACAGCTGACATAAATGTGTTTATGACAGCTGCGGATGTGTTTTATGGCAGTGCTTACTGGGGGGGGGGAAACCACGTGTCTGGCCCACTCAGTTGTTTGAGGGGCTTGGTCTGGCCCACTGCTGGAAAAGGTTGAGAACCCCAGGTTTAAGCAGAAGAAAGAGGGAGTTGAAAGTAAGAGTAGACTGAGCTGGTGACACCAAAGGAGAAGGGCAAGTGACATCTGAACCTCCCCAGTACATGCCAAGAAGGGACTTTTTGCATTCTGGAATAGTTCTTCCTTCTCTCAAGTTCAATAAACATTGTTGAAATATCATGTTAAAGATTGAATGTGTGCTTGATTGTTGAAAGATGGCTGTTGTGTGGATTTTGAGTGACCGATCATATAATTAGGTATGGTGCTATATAAACTTCCCTTTTCCAAGTCATAGCTATTTGCATTTCCCTCTATTCATAGGAGAAAAAGGGGTTTTCCCAGAATTCAAGAAACAGATAATATGACAGTATTAGCATGCAACAATGTTTATACTGAATTGCACTTGAAAAGTAATACACAATGATAGAGGTTATTTTATGCCATCTCATAACTAGCATGCACTAGACTTAGTCCTTAATCTGAAAAGCAGGATAAATTATTGGTGAACTATACTTATGAAGTCACATGCAAAACAACTGCTCCCTCTTTTTCTAGCTGAGATGCATGTCTCTAAGCCTTTTCTAAAGTCTTCCTCTTATGTACAACAATTACTTAGTGATGGTTGATGGTCCAAATAGGGAGGGCACCTCAACTTTTTTCTTTCTTCTTTTGCAATGGCCTAGCTTTCCTCCTTTGATCATAAGACACAAATCTCTTCAGATAAGAATTTCTTTGTGTGTGTGTTTAATGTCTGGAAAGGACAGCAATATAGCGTCCACTAGCTGAACCTCCATCATCACTCTGGCCACAAATCATGGCCCTTAATATCTATCCATCCAACTGAAAGTTTATATGCATACAGGTTCCTCCAACTATTGATCAAGAACCTGTGGCTTAAGGTTTCATGCCTTTTACCAAATTGACAGGAGCAGTGACAGTAGAATGATGGCTTTCTCCTTCTGCTCTCCATAGGTTCAGTGAATGCATGAAAAGCTTTCTTAAATAGAACTATAATGAAGTGAGAGTATAAAATCAAGCCTGGTAAGCAACCAAATAAACTGCAGAAAGGAAGGAAATTGCAAATCCCTTCAGACATAATTAAGCCCAAGGCTTCTTCCTATGTGTATTCATCTGTCTGGATCACCATGTGTCTACACATGTATAAGTCATCTATTTCCTATACAATACCTTGATTTAATTCCTATGGCCATCAACAACTACAAAAATCTAGAGTACACATTGCCTGGGTCAGGCTAGAACTGTTGCAGCCAGATTTAAAACTATGCCTGAAGATGTCAGCTCGGAGTTCAGCAGTTCAATGACTGCAGAGTAGAAAGGCAAGAACTTGAAGTATGGCTGACAGAAGATCTCTCATAATCAGATAAAGACATAAAGGCCAGCTTCTAGTAGTGGGCCAGTATGTAGTACAGATATGTGTTTTTCAACTTGGAGTCTGCAGATGTTGTGCCACATCCCAAAATCTCCAGTCACCATGGCCAATGGTTAGAGATTCTAGGAATTGTAGTCTAGCAGACTCAAGATTGAGAGCTGTAAACAAGAAAATCCAAGATTGAAAATACCAGATAAGCTCAGTCTTGTCTTCCATATCATCCTGCCCAGACACATCTTACTTCAGCTTCCATAACCCTGAAACTAGAACATAGGAGTTGCTACTAAGCATATCTGAAAGGTATTAGACAAGGGGAGGCTAATATAGAAACAGTGTTGGCTTTAAATTTTCTAATGGATGAAATAATTTCATTAGATTCACTAGAATTACCATCTCCAATTTTCTTAGTTCTTAACTATGTGACCATTCCTAAAGATGGAGAAACAGACTCATGTATCTTAAGACATCACATTTAAAGGCAGAAGTCAGTATTTTATTTGCATTGTGTAGAAGACTGTCTCCATAGACTTTGCAAGCATGGCAAAGAGCAACAGCAAAAACAAAAGACAAAGGTGGGGGGGGGGCAAATAAAAAAAGAAGTTCATCCTTCAGCCAAATGATCCCTAATTTGTAGAATAAAAAATGGAAGAATTAACTTTGACCATTCTGTGCATGCATATATCTATATATGTGTATGTATGTGTGTGTGTGTCTTTGCAATATATTGAGTTTGTCATCCCTTAGTGTGATAAATAGCTTGTTTGTTTAGTCAGTCAGTCACTTTTATCCCACTCTTTCCATGCTCAAGGCACATAACAATCATAAATTACAAACCAACAAAACACAACCTCAAAAAATTTCAATCTCATAAAATTTAACAACAGTAGAAAATTGGCAATTATGGAGACCCAGCTTAGACATAATAGTCAACAATGGCTTATAGTTAAGTCCACACTCTCAAATTCATGCACTGGTCAGGAGAAGACTGGAATATTTGACTCTTAATTTCCACTGGCTTTACTTGTGTTGTACTTGAACCACATAAACTGGTTAACAATGCCTTCAAATATATCTTGTCCATTATGATGGCAAGTATTAATAACATAATTAGAACTTCACAAATATTTAAATTCAAGGGGTTTTGCCATTAAGATTATACAGTATATGTTCTGTGTTTAAGTTATAACCCCACATTGGACATTTAGTAGCACAAAAATAATATTTTGTCCTGGATAACTTCAGAAGACATGACATGATGAGAAATATATGATATATTTGACTATACTATACAAAATACTTTACACACTCCTGAAATGAATTATGATGGCATCTTGACAATGAGTGAAAGGTCACATTCTTATAGCAAAGGCTGCTTTCAGCATGTAATTAAGACAGAAAGAAAAATAAACGTTTGACATACTTGGATCTGACAAGATTGAGTCGGTTTTCGGCAAAAATTGGTCACACCGGACTCCTTGGTAGCCCTCTTTGCACCTGAGAAAAAGGGGAAAAATGACAAACATACGCATGCGGTAGTAACAGGCTAATTGCAAGACATCACTCAACTGGAAACATAGCTCACAAGGCTACAGCTAAGCTAAGACATTTTCAACAATGTGACACACCAACAGCTATGGTTTTTCAACTTTCCGAACTTCAACCCTACAGAAGACACCACATCTGCCAGTGAACTGAATGTATTTTACAGGATTCTGCAGCACTGTGTAGAGTGACACTGCAAGGCATGAACCTTGCAGTAAAGTTAGTGATGTTAGCCAATGTTCAAAGGCAGAATGCAGCTACTTCTCTATGCCATTGGTAAATACTAGCACTGTCCTTCTGCTCAAAGGCACCCAATAAAGTAGGAGTTTAAAATCCAGATCTCAAAATTGTACAGTAAAATATAAAATATTCTAAACCAAAGCACAAATAGTGAGGGTAACAGCTTATGAATCCAGGTTTCAAAATGCAACTTTATCCATATCCAGTTGCAAGTAAAGTAAGTTCCACAGAGTTCAGTGTATTTCCAAATTACAAAATACAGTAACAATCCTCAGTTTACTCCCCCTTCTCAAACACAGACAGATTGCTTTGCTATAAAGTGCCATGGTGTGGGTTCTATGATGAAAGAGGTCCTGGTCCTATCCCTTGCCAGCTTCACTTGTATAATCATGCAAAACAAAACATCTTCAGGAAACATGGTTAGGTATCTGGGGAAAGAGACCATACCCTAGTTCAGACATCATGTTGGACATTAGAGTTAAGCACCAAAACCCTGATTAGGCTTGGAAGGCACTCTTATATTTAAGTTATAACTAGAAGTTTCTTTCCTTCCAGAAGACACACAATATTGTTTTTGGAGTTCTGGTACTTGTCCTCCACAAAGCGACCAAACTACCAGTACTTACATCACAGACCAAATGAATTGTCACAGGGAAGCATGCACTTAAATATTCTATGCTTTAAAAACTAATGCAGGATAGCAAATTGCTGAATAAAGAAGTACAGAATCTGAAAAAGAACCTTCAAGCAATGTGAAACCAAGGACTTGCATGAGGCTGCAATCCTGCTTACAAAGCAAACACTACCTACTTAGAAGATATGCCACTGTGGAGAATCTGTGCCAAGCACAGATCATAGCTGATGGTGGAAACAAAATTCCCTGGCTCCCTTTCAATCACTTCTTACTGAACTTATATCAAATAAAATCCTCTGCCAAACCAAACATATTAAATGAAGTAATTCCCAACACAGAGAAAAAAAGTGTTGTATCAGATTCCTTTTAGCGGGAGACTCAATTAAGTGCCACAGGGAGCCAAAGCCAGGCATTTAAGAGATAACAACTCAAGCTTGGGTCTGAACAGAAGTTTTTCTCAGATTTTATCTCCCCCAAACATTAGAATCTTAAAGTATGCCAGAAAGGGCATCTGGACTCCTAATTAAAGTTCTCAGGAATCACTCTTGCCTCCAGTGTCCACATGTTAATGATCCTGGGGCACTCCAACCTCTCCCCAAGAACTTCTTTTGGAATCCCCATTAGGGGGTTCTACTTTTTTGTGTCAGTTCCCATATATGTTGTCCCCGGTGCCTACGGACTCTGAGAATTGTGCATATAGGAGGATTGCAGCCCCTAACAAGTCCCTTTAGCATTTCAGATAATGCAGTTAAATATTGGACTGCTCCTCTGCACATGGGCAGGGAAAGTATAATTTTTTGCCACCACCACCCCCCTGAGCTGATCCATAAGGGGCAGGCTCAAATTGCTTTTATTTACATTTCAAGTGCTTTCATTCAGGCTTTTGAATAGATAGCAGACAGTGCTGGCTCCTCCGGGTGCAATTCAAGGTGCTGGTTATTACCTTTAAAGCCCTACATGGTAGTGGACCAGGATACTTAAGAGACCGCATCATCCCAAGGACATCTGCCTGTCCCACCAGAGCAGACCGGAGAGGCTCTCTGGTTGTGCCATCAGCCAGAGGGGTGCACCTCGTTGGCATGAGAAGGAGGGCCTTCTCGGTGTCCGCTCCGGCCCTTTGGAACCTCCTGCCAATAGAACTACACCTGCAGACGGAGTTGCTGCCCTTTAGAAAAGGAGTGAAAACCTGGCTGGCAGGTTTGGTCGGGGGAGAGGATGGTTCAATTTCCCCAGCCAATTGGTTGGTTTGACCCAAGTATGCCTATGTTACAATTTCTAGTTTTTAATATTAAGTTTTTAAAGTGTTTAAAGTTTTTTTAATCTTTTAAATGGTTTTATAATTGTTGTAAATCGCCCTGGGTCCCTTTGGGGAGGAGGGCGATAAACAAATATAAATAAATAAATAAATAAATATCCTCTAATATCTAGTTTGATCTGAGAGTCCAGTCAATGGCACAACAGGTTGCTCATATTAAGAAACAAGCCAGAGCAGAATTCTCAAAAATAACAATGGTTACTTCCAGCAAATTCACTTTGTGGCATGGCACACCAATGCTAGTTCTCAAAAGTAACGTAACAAGTGAGAATGAGAAGCACTTGGATGTGTCTATTTAACAAATATCCTCGTTGCTATGCCTGCTAGCATAATGCAAACAGTGTAGGGGAGTGAAAATCTCTTTGTCTCTTGCATATCTTTAAGTCTGGCCTCATTTTTTCTTCTAATTTCTGTTTTATATTGGGTTATAAAACTTTGGGTGTGAATAGACAGTGAATTGTCTTGGTCTGAATCAGAAAGGGTCACTTTGAGGTGCAGCATGAACATTTAGGATGACCCTTGCAATGACAGGATCCACCACACCTCAGGTGGCCCTTTTTAGCATGTTTAGCATGAGCAAGACTGATCCAGGCAGAGGTAATTCAGCTGTCTTGTCACACACAAAGTCTTACAACACAATATGCAGCAAAGATTGGAAGATATCCGAGGTTGGATTTAAAGGCATTCTGGGAAATTAAGATTGACAGGTTTTTAACAATCTTGAAAAATGAACAGCTTCAGTTCCACTCACCCCTGGAGGAGAAGGAAGACAAGACTTCCAATTTCTTTTTAATTGTTGCTAAATGACACAGCATATGAATGATGTTTTGGCAGGGCTTGAAAAAACCCTTTCATAATATCATTGTTAAATTAAGGTAAAGCTAAAGGTTTCCCTTGCTCGAAAGCCAGTCGTATCCGACTCTAGGGGTCAGTGCTCATCTCTGTTTCTAAGCCGAAGAGCCAGCGCTGTCTGCTTCTGCAGATGTTTCCATGGTCATGTGGCAGGTATGACTAGACATGGAACGCTGTTACCTTCCCACCAAAGTGGTCTCTATTTATATACTTGCAATTTCTTGCTTTCGAACTGCTAGGTTGGTAGGAGCTGGGACAGAGATGGGAGCTCATTCCGTCCTGCAGTACTCGGGAATTGAACTGCTGACCTTCTGCCTCCTAGTCATGCTCTCCAAAGTTGAGTGGAAAGGAAGCTTTTCATTTTTCAAGATTGTTAAATGGCTTCACCCTCCCCCTGACCCCCGTCAACATATTGTAATGTAATGCATTGTTTGTAAGCCGCTCTGAGTCACTACGATGAGTGGGAGGCAATATAAATTTGAACTAATAAATAAATAATAAATAAAAACACTGCTAACCAGCCACTTTGGCTCAATCTCAGAGATCAACATGCTGGAAGCAAACCAAAATGGAGCAATATAATAATAATAATAATAATAATAATAATAATAATAATAATAATAATAATAATAATAATAATAATAATAATAATAATAATAATAATAATAATAATAATATATGCAGCTCTTGATAAGGACCCAAAAAGAAGCAAGTAGCCATTGATTGCAGGTGGACTGCTTTGTAATGTCATGTACTTCATATAGTCATTGGAAAAACCAGACCAAACCATAGGGCAAGTCCTCATCTAATCACACCTTTGTTTTCTTCTTTCCACTTTGAAATGTACACTCATTTTTACACATCTTTTGTTTGTTTACATGTATAAGCACATTTTACCTAATGTATGGCTGGTATATTTTTGAATCCTTTAAAAACATTTATTTCTGTGTAACAGTTCATAAGCCTCACAAGTAGGTGAACTCTAAAGGTAAAGTGTGTTTCTTCTGGCAAGGACCAGAATCATATTGCATATTAGTTCTACTATTCTACTATTGTTATTGTGAATATAGCCACCTTGATCATTTAACCACAACTAGCATTACTATTAAAACATAGATATAGATACAAATGCATATACCTGCAGAATACTGACTTAAAAGCAGAGTTGAAAGAAAATACAACTATTGATTAAAATACTAGGCTAAAGACAAAGTACAACCAAATTAAAAAGAAATGATTTCAAAAAAATAAATGATATGCTTACAATTAATTGTATGAGTCTTTTTTTAAAAAAAATCCTAAACTTTTGTGTATATCTTGCTATTCTACCTGCTATAACTTTATTAATATCAGACAACAAATGGATAATATTATTTTGGCAACTTTTACCTGGAATATTCTCTAGCAAATCTGAAATCTGGTTTTCTCTTATTTATTTATTTATTTAGTCGTACTTATTCATTGCGCTCCTCCCCGAAGGAACCCAGGGCGATTTACAGCAAAACATATCAGCCACAACAATTTAAAATCAATTAAAAGACTAAAAAATTAAAAGATTAAGAGAAGCTTAAAAATTAAAAAATAGGTGTTGCAGCTAAAAGGCATCGGGGGGGGGGTGTCAAATTATCCAGCTGGCTGGGGATATTGATCCATCCATTCCCCAGACCTGACCTGCCAGTCAGGTTTTTACTCCTTTCCTAAAGGTCACCAGCTCTGTCTGCATGTGTAGTTCTATTGGTAGGAGGTTCCATAGGGCTGGGGCAGACACAGAGAAGACCCTTCTTCTAGTGCCAGAGAGGTGCGCCTCTCTGGCCAATGGCACAACCAGAGAGCTTCTCCAGTACACTCTGGTGGGTTCTTAAGTATCCTGGTCCACTAACATGTAGGGCTTTAAAGGTAATAACCAGTACCTTGAATTGCACCCAGAGGCAAACTGGGAGCCAGTTCAGCTCCCTCAGCAGCGGTGAGGCACGGGCATAATGCCTGCATCCCATCACTACTCTTGATTCAGAATATGAAGAGCAATACAGTAGATTAGGTTGTAGATCAGGAGTTCTCAAATTTTTAAAGCTGTAAGCCAGGTCTCGTTCCCTCAGACAGTTTTGGGGGTAGAACGACCATTTTGCTCTTCCTCCACCACATGGCACTTCCTGGTGTGGTGGAGGCAGTGGGGGTGACACATGAAATGGTGCTGCGGGCTGCATTCAGCCCAATGGCTGCAGGTTGAGAACCCCTGTTGTAGATCCTCCGCTACATGAGCTTTACAAAATAAAAAACACTGTGCTATTGATGCCTGAGTTCAGCATTCTTCCATATATTATGCTTTTCTAAAATGAAGAGGCTGACTTCTTATCTAAATAATTCATAACTCCATGAAGAAACTTCAAAGAGCACAATTGTAAGATTACATGTTACAGCTGCCTGAGTGAAGCGGTATATTTCCAGGGCTAACTGGATAGGCTCTGCCCCAGAAGATCAAAATTTAAAGGCTACTGAGATCTACAGCTGAGTCTACTGCTGAGTGTTAGGAAAATAAATGGCAATGCCTCTTGGTCTTATTTTACCTTTTTTAAAGAATGAAATCTCACAATTTCTTGAGGAAAGGATACTACATTGTCCCAGTCCATTTTTCTAGAGGACTGTGTCTATACCTTGGGATGGAGTTGGATTCATTTGTTCCAGGTGTCAAAACTGCTACTTACAACTCTGCAAATATCATGGCAAGTACATCACTGTTAATTGAGAAGTTGTGTAGTATTCCACATCATACATTAAATCATGTGATTGGTGCATAACAAGGACTACAAGCTTCACTTTCTTAACTTGTGGCAATTTGCTCATCTCCCTTACACCATTTGACTTATGCTTGATGTAATAGAAGTCTGGCCACCAACTTTCTGAATGTGAAAAACACTACTTTTGTGCAGGCAGCAAAACCCAATGAAAAATTTCTCCATTGTTACCACTAATGGCATGAGAAATAAAGTGTTTGGGTCTTCCATTAGTGTAACAGTTTAGGGCCCTCCAACATTTTAAAAAAGTATTCCTCATTTTATTCACAGTACGTCATAGCATAGGAAATAGGGTATGAGTATTCTGGAAAGAAAAAAAGAGAGATAATGTACAGTATTATGTTTTTGACTCAGACAGACCACACAACATTATCTCTGGTAGTGGGTGGCTTTGTCAGAGATGATAGCTCTGTATTCTCCAAGTGATTTGGATGGTATATTTCACCCTTCTGTTGAATGAATGTTCACACCCACCAGCCTACTTACACAAGCGCACCACTGAAAAAGCTCAAAAACATGTAATTAGGGTTTTGTAATAAATTGTAGGGATTTGCTGAATCTGTGTATGTCAAGGAGAGTAAATAGCCATTATTTAACTTCCCATGGAGTGTGAAATTACTCTGCAATTCTTATCAAACTTAACAAATACTGGTAATATCCCCTCATCCACAGAAAAGGTCAACAGAATGTTCAACTAAAATAATTGTTAAATCACTGAAGACCATATTGTTTTTTGTGTAAAGTATGTGTAATGTGCTCTAGCTAATTGCGGCTAATTGATGAGGTACTAGGACATGTCCAAATCACATGACTAGTTATGTCCTATTTCTACAACTGAGATATTCCTTGCCACATCATCAAATAGCTGCAATTAATGCTGATAGGTTTCCATCCATTTAGAGTGAAAAACAGTAGGGTGTTTCTTTCTTTCTCAAGCCCAAACAGTGGATGCATAATGGCAGCTCAGACAAACAGACATGCTGCTGCCTTTTCTTACTCTGCATTCAAAACAGGAGGCATAAGGAAGAGAGAGGTGGAGAAACAGTCAAATACATAGAGAGTGATAACTAACATTGTTCCTTAGCAACAGAAGTAGCAGACACGAGCTATTTGGTGACTGGCTGCTTTATCAAATCTGACACACAAAATTAATAATGAATAATTATGTACCACCTAGTCAATTCTGACTTATGGTGACCCTTTCCAGGGTTTTCTTGGTATACAGTAATTTGGCAATCCTCTAGTGGGCATGACTCCAGCTTGTTTTTTAGAAGAATTACAGTGGAATCCACAATTTTACTCACAGAAGCAGATGAAGACAAAGTTGTTACGATCCTGTTGCTTAGTGTAGTACATTACAATTAGAGAAGACCTATCTAATCAGTTGAACATACAGAGGAGTTGACTCACCCAATGTACATGATTTAATGAATCTACATTGACTTAGTTGTTTTAGCAATTATTAAAGCATCATGTCAGCTATCACACACCTATATCAGAAGATATATATTTCATACTCACTGCTATGGATTACTGGGTACTTTTCATGTCATTCCTATGTTGCCTGATAATGTGTGACAGCAGGTATAGAAATATTGTTCTCCAAAAGACATACTAACCATGTGAACATTGGCTTTCTTTTCTTCACAATAACTGCCATTGTTACTTTTCTTTCCCTTCCCCTAAACCAGGGGTTCACAAACACAGGTAGTGGGACAGAGGCGTGGTTCCTTCCACTGCTTCTGCTTCTTCCAATGGTGGCAGTGGTTGCAACAAGGAGTACATTGATGATGTGTTTTCAGGATTTTTCACTGCTTCCCATGGCAGCGGGAGTGAGGGTGGTGTGTTTTTGCCATTTTTCGGGACATTTGGGGTGGTTTTCAGTGGTTTTCCCATGCTTCCAGAATGCTTTGGGTGCATTTGGGATACATTTTCTCCACTCCTGGTGCATTTTTGGTGCTTCTGGTGTTGGCAGCAGTGGTGGGTACATTCATGGCTGTTTTAGCCGCTGCCACTGCTCCCATGGCAACAGGCGCAAGAGTAGCATGTTGCCAACTTTGTAGCTTTTTTTTTTGCCTTGTTTTCACCACATTTTTGCTGCATTTTCAGTGCTTCTGGTAGCAGCAGCAACTCCAGGGTCCTCAACACAGTCCAGACTAATTGGCACCATGGGCCATATTAGGCCCGTGGACCGTAGGTTGAGAATACCTGCTCTAAACAATGACATGTTTCCTGCTAATCAAGCTGTAAAAAGTACAGGCATGGAAGGGTCTACACATTTTTTACTTGGAGTCCAAGATGCACCAACTAATGCTCAGTGTACAAGATGCAGAACTATACAGTTGAGGACCAATTTTGAATATCCAAAGCGAAGGAAACTCATAGTCTTTCTCTGCATTGATCTACTTCTAGTTAACCAAAGCTCCTGTTATTTTAGGAAACAATTTAGGCAGAAAGGAGTCATATCTTGGTGCTAATGTTAAGTGATATTACAGTTGTACCTAGCTTAAAAAGCATAATGCGTTCCACAGGATTGCTCTTTAAGCGAGTTTGCTCTTTAAGCAAAACACCATTGTAAATGACTAATTGTGGGAGGGATTGTGAACCCCGATTTATTTGTTAAGCGAGTTTTTGGTTGGTTTTATTTGTTAAGTGAAGTGAACATTCAGAGAAAATTCTGCTCTTTAAGCGAGTTACTCTTTAAGCAAGGCACTCTTTATGCGAGGTTTGACTGTATCACTAAATATTTTATTACTGTTAAATCAGTAATCTCTGCTGATTTCCTGCAGATTGCCAGGAAGTCAACTAATCATTCCAAATCTATCTTTTCCACACTTGATATATTAAATGAATCAGATTTGAGCATGAAGAGATATTATAGAAGGCAGATGATTCATCTCACAAATCACCAGAAAAGGGAAACACTATTCAGCAATGTGAATATTCATCATTTTCCTAAGGAAAAGAAAAGAAAAGAAAAGAAAAAGTCATGTTTTAAAGTTTCTTTTCCTAACTGGTGAGAGGAAATGATCACAAAATGTATATCATCTCTTGTTCCAGCTATTAGTTTCTTGGAAAAAAAACATTTCCCCCTTTCTCCGAGGTACAAACATGGCAGGTAATGAAACTAGAGTATAGGAAGTCAGGCAGTCTATCAGAAAAATTCTCTAGACATCCATTATTGGGATAAAAAGAAATGTTTCAATGAGAAGGGGGAATGGAAAGCCTTGGCATACTGAATGTGTACCCACTTCGGAATAAATAATTGAGAGGTCCAAAAAAAAATAATACATGGCAGAATTCTGCCAAGTATGTTTCTTATGTTGAGTTCAAACCTTGCAGACACCTGCCATTAACTTTCAGGACTCTCATATATTTCCACACACAAAAACAAATTCAGAAAAAAGAAAGAAGCATAATACAATCAAGGGATAATTCAGAGAACAAGGTTAAAAGTAAATTTTAGCTAAAAAAAAAATTTGGACTACAAGAATCCTCCTACTGGCATGGTTAGAGGTCATGTAACTTATGGGATTCTAAGAATGTCTGCCCAAAGAAATATCTCTGACAAGAAAAGGAAACCCCTGTGATGTTAGCTGACATGGTCATATGAATTTTAATTTCTTTGAAAACTATGGGACATAGCAGCTGAAATGTAGTAACTTAAAATTTGGTAAAGGTCTCCTTTGATTGAAAGCTAGTCATTCATCTTTGCCACTACAAGTTAAGCAGATGCAAAATTGAACAGGAATATGCACTGCTTTGGAGAAATATGCAACTACTGACTGAATTAGCAGCATTTGTCCAATTCCAGACCAACTACAAGGCAGAGTAAAAGCTCCCATTTAACCACGGGCAGAGCAACACCCTGCGGATCCTTCACATTCCATCAACATGTGTCAGTGGATTGTGTCATTTTTAACCACAATCAGGCATACTCTGGTGTTGCCAGCTAATATTTCTCACACTAGGCCAGGCGAAAGGAACTGCAGAATGAACTCATCAAAATGTGCCTTCATTTCAGCAGTTTCATGTCTGGACATGGAAGAATTAAAAAGAAGTGATTTGAATTAAGGAAAAGCAAAATTGAAAGTAATACAGTAACAGTACACTGAACTGTTGGTGCCAAAATACATGGCAAGTGGCAGTTGAATTCACAAAGTCCCACTTCCCTCTTAGATATTTGAACCAATGAGGCACTAGGGAGGCCTCAGAATGAGACCTTGGCACTCAGATATCCCCTTCCATCTGCTCTAGCAGATCTTCCATATAGCTGTAGAGTGAACAAAAAGAGCTATATCACTACAGTAATACCTCGGATAACGTTTACCTCGGATAACGCTAAAATCGCATATTAAGTAATCTGGGGAGGAGAATTGGATCGAATAACATTAAGGTCCTATGGGATGGATCGGATAACAACTGCTAAAGCCTGTGCGGTTACAATGTATCTCTATGGAGCTTTAACGTTATCCGATCCATCCCATAGGATTTTAACATGCATCGGATAACACTAAAAATTGGATAACACCAAGACTTGTGGAACCAAGTCTTAGCGTTATCCGAGGTATTACTGTATTTGCATAACTTGTTTGTGTTCTAGAATATATTTTTGCTTGTCTTCTTACAAGTTTAACTTACTAATGTTTGCTGAATTACTCTTCCACCAACAAGATTATGTGTGTGTGTGTGGTTATGTGTAGTTGTGAGATTGTTTTGAATGGATAAGTGACACAATTTGTGTATAAACTCCCCAGCTCAGAGCCATTTTCCTTTCTCCCCATTTGTGTGGTTTAAAACAAATAAACAGAGGTCCAGAAGCACAAAGATAATGTCACAGACCTGGAGATAAAGCAGATTGGCATCCTTCCTTCAGAGTTAGAGCATGTTAACCCTGATCTAGATGCCTATTTTTCAGAGATAAAGCAAGTCAAAATGGTTTTGCACATTGCTAGAATCCATAATCTCTATTTTGGTGATAGGGATACTTACTGGGATTAACAAAAGTTCAAGGGGACTAAACTCTAAAGAGGTGTGTGATCCTTACACAATACATTTGCAGGAGTAGGTGATACCTTTGGTAGATGACTAAAATAAATTCAAACAATCAATGAACTTTTCATGACAATTCCTTTGTCAGGATGAGCACCATATTTTCTGGAAAGTCCAGAATAAATGAGTCTTAAAACTTCATGGCTGACATCTGCTAAATATTCATCTTAAATGAGTTCAAATTTAGCAGTTATCTGGCATGAATTTTTGGGACTTTCATATTTACTTCCCATGAACTATTCATAAAATCTGGAGCTGAGATGAAGAGGGGTTGTCATGAAAAGCTTGTTTGATGGTTTGATATTTTTTCTAATAAAGGGTATCGCCTGCTTCTGCATCCATATTATTGAATTCAGCCATTGTAAATTGATACCTCACTCTTGCTGTCAGCAATGGATACTACTGTATTTGCCAGCATATAAGATGCATCGGAGTATAAGATGCACCCAATTTTATATACATTTTAAAGGGAAAAAATGTTCCTACATTTTAACTCATGGAACCAGGGAAGACAGGATTGGCTGGGCAAGAGAGCTCCTTTGGAAGCCTCTTGCCTGGCTATTCCCACTGTCTCTGGCTGTCAGGAGGCAGGGAGTGTGGGACTGGCTAGACAAGATTGCTCCCAAAGGAGCAACCTCACCGGACTTCCCCACTGCCACTGCCCATCAGGAGGCAGGAAGGGCAGGATCGAGTGGGCAATTTGCTCCTAAAGGAGCAATCTTGCCTGGCCTCCCCACCACCGCCAGCCATCAGGAGACATGGCAGATGATGTCAGCCAGACAAAATTGCTCCCAAAGGAGTGATCTCATCTAGCCTTCCCAAAACTGCCAGCCTTCAGGAGTGGGGAGGGTGGTCTCAGCCAGGCAAGATCACTCCCAAAGGACAGATCTCATGCAGCCTCCCTGAGACCACCAGCCATCAGGAGATGGGGAGGTTGGGCCAGGCCAATCCCACCACTGCCAGCCATCAGGAGGCAGGGATGGAGGGCTCGGCCAGGCAAGATCGCTCCCTTAGAATCCACCCTTTGCCCAGCTCCTAGCAGTCAGTGGCAGTTGCTGAACTGCACCAGTGGGGGTGATGGGTGAGGGCGGCTTGAAAAATAGCCCTTTCCTGTCTCCAGCCACTACTCCTCTCTATCTCCTGGAAGGGGGGTTACCAGTATATAAGACACACTCCACTTTCTGGTGTATTTTAAGGGGGGGAAAGTGTGTCTTGTACACTGGCAAACACGGTATTTACATTTGACCAAAAGGGGAAAATAATTAATTTAATCCATTCTTCACCTTTCTGAACACATATCAAAACTTGAAATAATCCTGTAAGCTTTAAAGTAGCATCTATTCACTTTCAGACATATCAGTATAAAATAGTTATTTCATCATGGCTAAGGGAGGCCGACTAACCTTCCAGTTACATTCTGAGAACATGTAAAAGTTTAGGCTTGCTTCTGCAATGCCAATGAAAAGGTCCTATTGTGAACTACTGTACCTTATTTCTGTTCTGTTTTCCCTGCACTCCTACCCCACTTTCTAGGAGCCTAAAGAACACACTTGTCATATAGCTGGGCTTTAAAAAAATGACTCTCATGGAGTTGCAGGCCACACACAATGTCTTTAGTTGCAACTGTACACAACTTCATTTGATTTAGAAATGCATTATCTCTAACTTCTTTCCAGAGGCTCAAACCCCCACCACCACCCAATTTTCAATTTTAATTTACACGGGACATTTTCCCCTCCATCCTGATACTTATTCAGCCCAGTATTCACTCCAGTAATCAGTTCCACTCCTGCAGCAATGAAACTCCTTTTTCAGGGGTTTGACAATATTGATTTCACAGCAACCATCATCTAATTATTACAGCTGAAAGAACGGTATTTTTAGCCCATATTGTTTGTAATTCTTTTGGTCCTGCATACCATATAATCATCCAAGGCAATTTTTGACATATTGATTATAACACACCTGCTGTACAATAAAATAAAAGAAAGCTGACAGATGCCTAATGGGCAACAGATGGATTGCTTAGTTCACAGTCAAAATGAAAGGATTTCATAGTTGCTGTTTATATAACATGCTTATATATACACGCGTCACTCTAGGAGAACAATATTTGATATATAACCAATCCAGGTATGTAATGGGGCATTTACATTGGTCATTTACCAGATCTGGTACAGAGAAAATCAAATTAAAACCAGTGACTGTGTTACATAAAGCTAAATACAGGGAGTCCAGTAGGTAATTGTCTCTTTTAGTGGGCAATCGTCTTTATTTAGGCAAGTTGGCCAGCTGCCTTAAATTTTACTCTGTTCTACTTTTCTGCACTTTTTACCCCGTGCGATTACTTGATCATAAAGGGATGTATGCAGGGTGAGTGCCTGTTGTCTCCAAACATTTTTTAAAAAATGTTTTAGAAGTCAGAGCTAAAAGAAATTAGCACCATGCTACATTGGAAAAATAAATATATCCAAAGAGGTAGAAATTGCCAATTAGTACCTTGTCAGATCAAAGGTGCTGGTAGTTAGAGTGAAAAGAAAACTTGCTGTAGTCCTGTAAAATGACTACAGTGTTTTTGCCTACAGAAACCAGAAGGCTTTAAAAAACTGTTGATCACAATGGATCTATGTATATTATCTCTGATTTGCTATTACACCATCAGTTACTCAAACGATAGTATCTATACAAAGATTCAGCTTTTGGGCTATAACTGTTTTGAAGATACCCGGGGGGGGGGGAGAAACAAATATTTTTTTATAAATATTTATAAGACGGTTCAGATTCCAAATTCAGACTTCCCTGCCATATCTCCAACACTCCATCAACTGCAGAAAGTTGTAGCAGTACAATTCTTAAAGCAATAGCATCACCATATACTGCAGCCTGCCAGGCAGTGGCTTCTTTAATTCTTTAATTGGAGAATGGTGAAGTAAAGAAAGCTCTAAAATGAACTGTGGAAACATATTTAAGTGCTGAAATTAAGAAGATTCGGATAGGATATGGAAACAAAGAATTACGGAAAATATTTTGGTTAGAGTTAGACAATTGCTGTAAGACAATTTGGAGATGGTACATGACCCTGGTGCAGTTAAGCTATTATAATTTTTAAAATAAGATTGATAGGCGGAGATGTAAAAAAGAACTCTGGGTGTATTTTCATTTATGGTGAGACTGCAAGTTTATAAAGAGAATTTGGAAGAAAGTTTTTGAAGAGATTACCATATTTGCCAGCATATAAAATGGATCAGAGTATAAACCATACCCTATTATTACCAAAATAGCCCACTATAGCCCACTATATACAGCAGGGGTGCCCAAACTTTTTGGGCCGTGGGCCAATCATGTGGTACAGGGAGCCAGTCACTAAGGCCCAGGGGCTGGGTGCGGCCCCCAATGCCAATTCATCCACCCATGAAGCCCTTGTCGCTCCTGGAAGTGGGAGTAAAGCACACCTGTATGGATGAATTGGCATCAGGGCCTGCACCTGGCCACCGGGCCTTAGTTTGGGCACCACTGATATACAGGGTAAGATGCACCCCATTTTCCCAGTGTATTTTAAGGGGGGGAGTGGATCGTATACACCATCAAATAGGGTAATCAAATATTGTCTTTAAAACTAGTAATATGTCATAGAATAGCACTGTTAATGGATTTTGCAAATATGAAAATAGAAAAAACAAGACATATTTGATTATTGTAATGATAACAGCTGCACTTATTAGTTATGTCATTTTGTTATGTTTTTTAAATTGTTAAGAATATATTTGTTGTTGATGTAAGATGTTTGGTAAGGTAAAGGTAAAGGTCACCCTTGCTCAAAAGCGAGTCATATCCGACTCTAGGGTATGGTGCTCATCTCCATTTACAGCCAAAGAGCCAGCACTATCTCTGTCTGCAGGTACATTTGTTATATTTTGTAATTTGTTTGCTATAGATTTAATAACATATTTTTTAAAAGTAGGCAAAAAAGTGTACCAAACCATATGATCCTTTGACTTCCAGAAGTACATATTCTCTATTCTTTGCAATGCAATTGTGTTAAAAGTGAGATTTTTCGTCTGTAAGCTCTTTCAGCACGGTCTCCTTCCTGCCTGAGTTCTTTCTGGAGGAGTGCACTCAGGAGTTACCAATGCATACAGCACAGCAGATTAAAATGATTAGAAGAAAAACCTGATATTGATTATCTGGAAGGATGTACAGTAATAGGTGGTGGTAATTCAGAATGAGAGAAGATGAATTTCAGCAGAGGGGAGAGTTTTAATATCTTGTGCTGTCAATGGACAAAGAACTCAGAAAGGAAGGAGTACATTTTTTGGGCTTCAAATCCATGGTCATGTATTTGAAAACTAGAACTACCAAGGACAGATTCAGGCTTTAGAGTCATCAGGAAAAGGAGGGGAGGACAAAGAAAAGACAGATGCCAAGTATGGCTAGTGATTCAGGAGCTGTGCTATGTTTGGAAGCTTTTAGAAGAGTGAGATCAAAGAGGGCAAATTTTAACCTATCTGTTGGCAAGACCTTCTGGAAAGAAGGCCAACCCAGGAGATTATGCTGCCTGGAGTGAAGGTCAAGGTACTGATCTCAGCCACTCTCATTGTCTCAGTTGAATTGAATGTAACAGTGGTGATAGGACAGCATTTTCTACCATGCCTGAGAGAAAAGAATGGATAAGACATTAGTACAGCAGACACAGTGCAGCAGTGGGGGAAATGTCAGTAGCTTAGGAAGATTCGTCAAATGATAGGTTGCTGTTGGCAGTCTCCCACCCCTCAATATTTACCCCATTTAAAAAATCTTATTTTGTGGAACTGTAGGGTTGCTCTTGGGAGTGCAGTGGCTCAAGTGGCTAAGACACTGATTGGAAGGCAGCAGATCAACAGTTCGAGACCTGAATACTGCAGGACAGAATGAGCTCTCATCTCTGTCTCAGTTCCTGCCAACCTAGTAGTTTAAAAGCAAGAAACTGCAAGTAGATAAATAGGGACAACTTTGATGGGAAGGTAAACAGCGTTCCATGCACTCGGGTGTCTATTCGTGTCTGCCACATCATGGAAATGTCTGCAGAAGCAGACAGTGCTGGCTCTTTGGCTATGAAACAGACATGAGCACTGAACCCTAGAATTGGATTCGACTGGCTTTCGAGCAAGGGTGACCATTACCTAGGGTTCAGTGATGGGATGTAACAGGTTCGCATCAGTTTGCCAGAACCGGTACTAACTTTTCCCAGTGTCCCGGAGAACCGGTAGCAGCTTTTGGGGGGAACCACCTTCGGGGCTTACCTTTTCACTGGTTCCCCCACTGCACATGTGTGCCAAGCACTTGGTGTGAATGCACGCCTACAGTGCTTGGCGCGTATGCACGGCCTCCTTGCTGTCCTCCCAAGCGGGGAGGAGGAAGAGAAGCTGCTAGCCTGAAGCTCCCTATAGCCTGCACCTTTGGATGTGGTGTGTCTGTGTGTATTTTAATGTGTATTTAATACCTTTACCTATATTGATGTACTACCACAGTTCCTAAAAAGACCTGGCAGCCTGGCTTGGGTTTTTTTAAGTAAAGTCTTGGGGTTACCTCATCAATAAACTACACCTGTGCTGTTCCAAGTACTGTTCCAATTGGAGAACCCTTAAGGAGGTACAGCTGTTTTACATTTACATTAAGGCATATTATCCTAGAGAACTGGTTAGGCAAAGACTTAGTACCTAACTTCTTTAACTGTTAAAAAGTGCCAAAATGAAGCCATCTTGTGGTGAGTTCATTCTGTAGTTCCTTCCATCTGACCTAGTGTGAGAAAGATTAGCCAGAATAAGCTTTAAGCTCTGGCTTAAAAGTTCTGGTTGATTTGTGTTTGGGGTGGGTGAGTGGGTGTTTGGGTGTATTTTAATGTATTTTTTATTTTATTTATTTATTTTATTTATTTATTTACGGGTTTGTGTTGTGGGTGGGTGGGTGGGTTGAGGTGTGTGTGCGTGCTTATTTTTATTTTATTTTATTAGTTTGTATTTTTTTCTTTGGCCCTGCCCATGACATCATGATGTCATGATGTTAGCTCCGCCCACACTGTGATGACATCACAGTGGGGTAGTAAAATTTTTGACATCCCACCACTGCTAGGGTTGCTCTTGTTGTTAAATATAACAGAGAAATCACAACACCTACTTTTATTTTTGTCTCCCCCCCCCCCCCCTGGATAAAATGGTTGTTCTAGCCATGTTTATGGTATTCCTCGGTTGTCTTCTACATGTCTTTCCTTGTCAGCCAGATTATCTGACTCCTGGTTTCATTACTTCTCCCTGCACTTTTCTAATTAACGTTTTTCCTCTGCCAACTTAAATCATTTCTGCTTACTGATCTCTGTAACATTTCTTCCTTTTTTCTTCAAACAGACAGTCTGGGTTTGGACATGGACCCAATTGTCTTTGTCTCCCAAATAAACCCTCACCCATATGTTACCTATATGGGACAGTGCCTCCTATGTTCATAGACAATAATAGTGAATTCCCTTCCAGGGCTCCATTCTGATTCGGGCTGACAACCTCTCAGGATCTCTTACCATGTGCAGCCTCTATCATGATGATTATAAAAATGAATAAACACAAGCAATTGCTTCAGCTCCCCAGCCCTGTGCTTATAATGAAAACTTCATCCTTGACTACATGTTAGAAAAATAAGATGTAGAACAGACACACCTAAATGGCCCCCATTTGGCTGGCAGGTTAGAAACTGAAACACCGAGAACTTGTTTTTACATGGTATGCAGGAGTTAAAAGATACAATTCATCAAAATTGACCTGCTCTGAAAAAAAGTCTGTAACAAAGCATTTAGCAATACTAGTAAGGTTAATTGGGGCAGCCAGCACAGATTAGGACCAAGTGCTTTCTGCAATACCACTTAAACAGGTGTAACTGCTTGACTGGCATGATTTCCAAAATAATGGGGAACAAGTGGGGTAATCAGGATTTACATATAGGATAAATGACCCATTCAAGAACAAAACCTCAGGGGAAAATAGTTTCACCTGGTATCCACGGTCCAATCTACACAACAAAGCATGGCCAAAAACACATATTGAAGCCCAGGTTACAGAAAAGCTACTCAACACAATGCAACACAGTCTACAATTGTTATTGTACAGTATGCAGCATTTGGCCAGCAAAAGGAGATAAGTATGTGCATGATGCATCCACAGCACAAACTATGCAAGCATGAGAAGAGATATACATGCCAGTGAGTTGAATACTAGCCACTTAAACAGAGTTATGGGCAGTGATGGGATGTTGCCGTTTCGGACCGGTTCACCCGAACCGAGGGTGATGGTGGTAAACCCCCGGGTGACCGGTTCAGTCACCTCTCTGGCCCCCTCCAAAAATGTATTTCTGGGCAGCCAAAATGGCTGCCTGGAACTGCGCATGCGTCAAACCTCCATTTGACGGATGCACAGTTCTATTTTTTAGTGTGCGTGCATCAAATAGAGGTTTGAGACATGCACACTAAAAAAAAGAACTGCATATGTGTCAAATGGAGGTTTGACACATGCACATACATTTTTATTTTATTTTTTATTTTTTATTTTTACTCTGCCCATGATGTCATGATGTCATGACGTCATGACGTTAGCTATGCCTACGACATCCATGACATCATGGTGGGGTAGCAGGAATTTTGACAACCCACCACTGGTTATGGGGCTGCTCCCTCCCAGAGAAATGTCATTACAGTGGTAACTCACTTAAAGAACGTAATGTGTTCCACAGGATTGTTCTTTAATCGAGTTTGCTCTTTAAGCGAAACACCATTGTAAGTGACCAACTGTGACTTCTGGCAGGGGGGATTGTGAACCCCGATTTAGTTATTATGTGAGTTTTTGGTCAGTTTTAGTTGTTAAGCGAGAGAAAATTCTGCTCTTTAAGTGAGTTAGTCTCTAAGCGAGGTGCTCTTTATGCGAGGTTTTACTGTATGCATGTTTAATTCCTTTAGATTTCTTCCTCTGGTTCAAGAATATCTTACACTTTCAACCAACAGTGTCACAACAAGGTTGCATGAAACATATGAGACCTTTGTCTGCAATTTGTCTGAAGTTGAGCCAGATATACGGAGGAAGTTACTTCATTGGCTTTGTATTTCCAGGAAGAAATTTCCGCTTCTCACCTCTCACAAAGGGCAGTCAACCAGAGCTCATTTCTCTGTATCATATTTTTAAAAAGGCTTATAATTTGTCACAGAGGAGGGAAAGATGTAAAATGACCTGAATTAATCATCATAAAAGTTTAGCACCAAGTGCTTATCATTTTAAATGATCCTAACATTTCAAAATACTCCCCTTCAAAAAAAGGAAATTTACTATGGACAAGTTTTTTTAATGTGTTTATATGTGAGAAAGTCTGAGTAAGAGTGAAGTTGTGTGTGAGGAAAATTTCAAACACATCTCACCAGACACAGTTGGGAAGGGAATGTTTCTCAGGGCAGTGAAGAACAAGAAGGAGCACACAGTCTGGAAAAAAACTACTTTAAAAAAGATGTTTGGGGAGCAATCCTGTGTGACATCACCACACTGTATGCATCTTTGCTCCCTCCAGTGGGAGCCAATCAGGAGCATGAAGCTGTGGGATAGGCAGACATAAAACATTATGTTATCACTGAAGGCCAAATAAGCTTAGTATGATGAATGACAAAGAATGATGGGTGTTATTGGCCTACTACTGGCTTTCACACAAGTTGTACATAAATTTCCATGGCTAATTACAGCTAATTGATGAGGTGCCAGAGTGTTTGTTGATAGTATGCCACAGCGTGCATCCAGCCACACATCTGAGATGCACCTCATCAATTAGCCAAAAGGGGCCATGGCAGCTGTTGCCTCTTCCTCTTCCTTCTCCTCCTCCTCCATGTCTAGGTCAGGAATGAAACTGCCAAAATGAAGACACTTTTTGGTGAGTTCATTCTGCAGTTCCCTTCACCTGACCTACTGCGAGATAGATTAGCCAGGGTTGCCATTAGCAGGGTGTACCTGATTGTGGTTCAAAAATACTACAATCTTTGAGGATGCTATTTCTGTAACTATCAGTAGGATACTGGACAATGTTCAACAATATTATGAGCAAGCTTTAACAGTGTAGTCCTGCAGACTTTGGAAGACATCTCCTTACATCGCCAGATAAATAAAGGCTCAGTCAAAGTAAGTGTGAATGTGAACTCTCCCATATAATGAGAATACAGGATTGAGAAGACAATATTGCTGAGGAAAATGGTGGTGGAGGAGCATAGGAAGACCTAATTTGAATAGATTGTGTGAACAAAGTAAGCCACAGCTATTTGTTTGCAAGATCTGTGCAAAACTTTCTGGAAAAACCTATGTTGCTACATTATAATGTGAGTTTTCATGGATTAAGTTCACTTCATCAGACATAGGAATGACATCAATTTATACCAGGGTGCCGAAACTATGGCCTGTGGGCCAGATAGGGCTCCTGAAGCCATTCCATCAGGCCCATGACGCCCTTGCCAAATCAGGAAGTGAATATGGATGCTTCAGCAGATGTGCGGATGTGTCCGTATTTACTTCCTGGTTCAGCTTGGATGTCCTTGCACATGGCCACTTTCACACATGCGCAGATGACATGGAAGCTTCTGCACTGAACCAGGAAGTATTTATTTATTTGTTTGTTCATATGGACATGCATGCACTAACACACCCTGTTCCAGGGGTGTGGTCTAAGCCTGCTCAGCTGATCTGGGGGCATGGTCAGGCCCCCAGCTCAAAAAGTTTGGGTACCCTTGATTCATATGCATTGGGTACAGAGGTAACTGATAAGTATACATATCAATATGACTTTTTACAACTGGTAATAGCAGAAGATATCTGGTTGTTATTTGGATTAGTTGTGAAGTTTCAACATGTTGAATTGCAAATGGTTAGTAGGTGAATGCAAGACAAATGCAAATGGTTAGTAGGAGCATATTTTGCATTCTCCTAGTAACTATATGCAACTCAACAGGGTGAAACTTCACAACTAATCTTAATAACAACCAGAGAACTTTTGCTATTACCAGTTGTAAAAACCCATACTAATGTGTATATTTTTCTGTTAACCTCTGTAGTTGATGTGTATAAACTGAGGCCATGAAGTTTCATTCCTATGTCTGAAGTGGACTTGATCTACGAAAGCTAACATTAAAATACAGCAGTTTAGTCTTTAAAGTGCCACAGCAAAGAGCACATTCATCTATAGCTCTTCCCCGGGGGGCTCCCAGTAGCTGCAGCACACTATGGATCTTATGCTGCAACTACTAGAGCTGGTTTCCTAGTTAATGGAGACCTGACACTCATATGGTCACCACATGTCAGAATCCTTGGAGATTTTTCTTAATTTCCAAACAGTTCTATAATGGGAATATGAGTGCAATGGTTGAGGCTATAACAAGATATAGGCACCAAAACTCTGCTAACAGCAAGGACGGCCATCACTAATCACAAAGCAAAATAAAAATGATATCTTCATAGCTTAAATGATTGCGTTTCTGAATCTTTGTTTTCTATTCTTTTAAAAATATCTTTAATTATTTTTTTTTTACAACCAGACACAAAATAGCTTTGCTAGTGTAAAACCCTATTTGGCAAGGAAGGAGTTTAAAAGATCTTTTGAGGGTTAGCTAGTTGGGTCCTGATAGGGTCAAAAGCTTAGTTGGCTCAGACCTGGAGCTGATTACCCTTTATCTGGAGCTGCCGGGGGGGGGGGGGCTTTATAGTCTGCATTTTTGATCATACTGTATTGTATGTTATTGTCTCCATTGACTGTTTTGCTTGCTATTGTCTGTTTTTGTACGCTGATTTTTTTAAATTGTATCAATGAAGGTTTTTGTGATGTATGTAAGCCTCCCTGAGTCTCAGGATAGATTGGGCAGCATACAAATATAATAAATGAAATAAAATGAACTTATGTCAGGTGCTTGGTTTGAGAAATCTGTAGGGATTTTATTTTACTGATTGTACTCAGGGCTGGGGCAAATACAACTGATCTGTTTTAAATCTGGAGATATTTAGGGTTGCCCATCTCTGAATGGGGTGAAATCAGTTGAAAAAAATGATTTGTCCAAATGTCCTCAAATTTTGCACAGAAAAAGAGAAGTGTCTACTACAATTGTGCAAATTTCGTACTCATCTGAAGCCCAGTTTAAATGTTTTAAATGTGTTTCCTTTTTTGCTGCTTGTACAATAAAATCCTGATTTACATATGCCTTAAGTTACATAAAATTCGACTTATATAATGATTTTTGCACCAAAACCATGTCCCGGTTTACAGAAATGTCCCAATTTACATAACACAATTTCCTATGGGTTTGCTTCAATTTATGTAAAACATTCATTTTTTTTCCCTATGGGGTTGCTTCAATTTACATAAATATCCTTTTCCTATGGGTTTGCTTCGAGCTAAGTAAAAAATCATTTTTCCTATGGGTTTACTTTGAGTTAAGTAAAAATTCATTTTTTTCCCTATGCGGTTGCTTCAATTTACATAAATATCCTTTTCCTATGGGTTTGCTTCAAGCTAAGTAAAAAATCATTTTTCCTATGGGTTTACTTTGAGTTAAGTAAAAATTCATTTTTTCCTATGGGTTTTGCTTCAAGTTAAGTAAAAAAAGATTTACATAAAAGCCTACAGAACAGACTTTTTACATAAGTAGGGGTTTTACTGTATTGTTAGAATTGCCTTGCAGAATGTTGACTTGTTGTGTTGTGCAACAACATAGCTTTGCAACTATAATGACATTGGAAAGAGACCAGTTTCAGTAGCACCACAAAGTTGGCTGACTGTTTTTTTAAAAAGGCAAATTACATTCTTATTTTAACAAACTCATCCTTCAGAGATTTAAAGCTTAATCTAAAAAATGCTGTCTCTTGAGTCATATCAGGGAAAATTAAAGAGTGTTAATAGTGATAAGTACTTTTCTCTTTAAAACTCTTCTCAAAGCTATCTCATTCCACAGAGAAACTTAAAAGTAATTAAAAGTCCTACAAATTTCTGGCAGCTCTGCACTTTTGATTTTCATTTTCACATACATACACACACACACACACAACTAAAAACAATGGAGGGCCATATTTTATCTCAGAATTCTCTTTGTTTTCAGCAAAGTACATATACAAACTTTCTGTGTCCTTCATACAAGATATTGACTTGAAGAAGAAAAAAAGAATAAGAACTTGGTTAACTGCACGACGGAATGAGCTCACGTCTCTTTCCCAGCTCCTGCCAACATAACAGTTTGAAAGCAAGAAACTCCAAGTAGATAATTAGGGACCACTTCAATGGGAAGGTGAACAGCATTCCGTGCACTCCGGTGTCAAGGCATGCCTGCCACATGTCAATGGAAATGTCTGCAGACACAGACAGTGCTGGCTCTTTATTTATTTATTTATTTATTTATTTATTTACATTTCTATACCGCCTTTCTCATCGGGGCGACCCAGGGCGGTGTACAACATCATAAAAACATAATAAAACCCAACCCAAACCCATTGTTAAAAAACTTCAAAATTACAATTATAAAATGTTAAAAGGTTTTAAAATTTATAAAAAAACCACAGGTCCCAATAATCATTTAAAAAGTTAAAAACTCAAAAACACAAGATTAAAAAGATTAAAAGACCAGAGGGGAGAGGGAGCTCAAACAAGCCAGCGAGCTGGCTTTGGGTATAAACAGAGATGAGCACCAAACCCCAGAGTCGGATATGACTGGCTTTCGAGCAAGGGTGACCTTTACCTTTACCGAATTTGATACAAACAATGCCTATAATACATTCTTCTTTTGGGAGCAACTAAGCTATAAAGTTACATGGAAATTATCATTACATGTAGAGTGCTGGTTCATTCTTTCAAAATAACTAGGCCATGCCTTCAATGGAGGAGTCCTGATATGAGAACAAGATTGAGTCCCTGGATGAAGGCCATGTGAAGTCTGTTGTCTCTGGACTCTCTGGTGTAGAAGACATTGTATCCCCTGAAGAATGCTAGACTCTGACTTAGATGAGTTAAGGCCTCTGCGCAGTGAATGAGAGCTAATAACCTACATGTGTGAAGTTCAAAGAAGATCTCAAAATATGGACTTCCCTGGGAGCAAATAGTCTCCTTGAAAGCAAGATTCTGTTCACTAGGAGTCTTATGCCTAAATGCTTCACACTTAAGTCTTATTCAAGGTTCTTATTAGCAAAAACACATAACTTTCCTTTACTTTACTGTGAACAATCTGGCTTGCCTCTTGTTGTGACCTATGCTTCTTCTACAGAGTTAAAAAAAATGGCAGCCCAGCTCTAAAAGTTATACCATTTGTATTGCATTTTGGCCACTGCTTGTGAGAAGTGACCTTGACCATTTATTCTTCTCTTTCATCAACGGCATTATGCAGCATTTTCCCCAGTCATCCTTTATGGATTGGCTGCCTGGAAGAAAAACTAACTGCAACTTCATCATATCTACTACTGTGGACAAGAAAACCACAGAAAAAACGGAGTAGCCATAACTGTTAATAAAAAGTGAGAAAAGCAGTAATGGGATATGATCTCAAAAATGATAGGATGATGTCAGTCAGAATACAAGGCAAACCATTCAATAGCACCGTAATCCAAATATACGCACCAACCACTAGTGCAGATGAAGCCACATTTGACCAGTTCTATGAGGACCTAGAACACCTCATAAAACAGACACCAAGAAATGATGTACACATTATCATAGGAGACTGGAATGCCAAAGTAGGAAATAAAAAAGTAAATGGAATAACAGGCAAGTTTGGTCTTGGAACTAAGTGTAGTTAATATTCTCCCTTCACTCATGCAAAGTGTTTTCTGAATCTGATAGATGGGTGTCTACCAGCACACATGCAGCACATGTGCAGGCTGTGCTAAATCATTTGTTGGATTTTTTTACTTTCTCCAATGTGTGTGTGTGTGTGTGTGTGCGCGCGCGCACGCACGCACACACACACACACACACACACACACACACACATGCACATGGTACAGAAAGCCCAAGGCTGTTTCTAAAATGGCACTTTTTCCTAGTCATACTTTTGTCTCTCTCACAATCCATTTTCTGTGCCTTAGCACAGTATTTGATCTACAGACAACCATTTCATTTCTTTCATGGTCACATTTTAAGTATCTTATGTTCACAACTGGTGGCAAGAATAAGATTTTTGGTTAATGTATGTTGCTAAAGCTAACCTGTCATAGTTTCTTTATTTTAAACAAGTTATGTGAAAGCTGTCCAGCTTGCTGAAAAGTATGATTGCGTTAGGAAAACAAAGCAAGCTTCCCACCTATCAACCATTTGACTGAGTCTTTCCTATATATAAAAGCTTGTAGGGCATTTGCCCCTTTTATTCTAGTCTGATTTCTATAGTAAATCATGCTGCGGAATAATAATAATTTAATGGCAGAAATTATTCTGGGTTGAAAGGATTTTTGCTGGAGAAACTCCGCTCTGGGTTGAAAGGATTTTTGCTGGAGAAACTCCGCTCAGGGGATGCCCGAATGAGGCTCCTTTCATGTCCCCAAGATTTCACCCATCCAAGTGGTTCCTGTTTATCTACTTGCAATTTCTTGCTTTTGAACGGCTAGTTTGGCAGGAGGTGGGACAGTGACGGGCGCACAAACCATCATGCAATACCTGGGTCGCAAACTGCTGACTTGCCGGCCTTCCAACTAACAAGGCAAGTTTCTCAACCACTGAGACACAAAAAGCCACATACTACAAAGTGAAGGAGCCAGAGGAAACCAAAGGGAAATCACAAAGAGTAAGCATTAGACATGCATATGGCTTGTAAAGAGCACTTTATGACAAAACAGATGGTTGTTAGAGAGAGAAAAAATGGGACTGTTCTCAAGCATAGCTGATGTTACACTAATTAGATGATCAAAAAGCACCTACAGAAAACAATTTCATTCTAATGCTAACATTTGCAAAACGTTATGTCAGAAGCTACTTCCCAACTCCTCTCAAAAGCTTACTGTAATTTTATTTGGGTGAGAAGATCTTAATGCAAGCGCGTTCACACATATTTGTATAATCATCTGGTGACTGTATAAACACATACAATCCTGTGTCATTTCAGGCACTGAGTTCTGAGTTCTGTGTAGTGCAGGGGTGCCCAAACCTTTTGGACCGTGGGCCAATCATGTGGTTCAGGAAGCTGGTCACTAAGGCCCGGGAGCCGGGTGTAGCCCCTGATGCCAATTCATCTGGCCCGCAAAGCCCTCATCACTCCTGGAAGCGGAAGTAAAAAACACCTGTACGGGTGCGTTTTACTTCCACTTCCAGGAGCAATGAGGGCTTCACGGGCTGGATGAATTGGCGTCGGGGGCCGCACCCGGCCCCCGGGCCTTAGTTTGGGCACTACTGGTGTAGTGGAATCACAGCCAGGCCTCTGGGTCATAGACACTTGACATTTGAGAGCTCTTCTGCAAGGCAATAGACCATCACATGCAAACAATGTGCTCACGTTCACCCAACTAGTAAGATGCTTCCATCTTTCTCAGAAGGAAGAATGTCTCAGATAATAAAACTTAATAAGGGTGAAACTACATGTTCCTTTAGGTAGCATATATGACAGTTTTCCACTCTATAAAGCATGGGGAGGTTGGAGGATTTAATCTTCCTTTGCCTCACTTTGGATTTGTGCCACTACAATCTTCAATTTATATTGCCAAGGAGGGATTTACTAAAGCAGGTACATCACTTTTTAGCCATATAAATTGCTAGTGGAGAGACACTTTCGATGAGGGCTGCTAGCTTTCCGGATGCTGGCTGGATTTACAGGGAATGGCGACACTTCTCTGATTCGGTACCACGAAAACAAATCTCAGCATGAGCAGGACGGAAGGAGGAGGAGGAGGAGGACATTTCAGTTTCGTGTGAAAGGCAGTTTTAAAGCTTCACCTCTCTGCCCATTCCCAGGTGGGGCAAGCACTCGATGGCTCAGCACAAAGGCACCTCTAGCTATTCTGCCTTTGTGCATTGTTGCAACATACACACATGGAAGGGACCGGATCCACAAATAAAAGAATTTGGGAGATGACTGCAGGACGGCTGTGTTTCCCAAAACCTGGGAAAGAAATGCTCTGGTATTAAACCTTAAGGCTGTGAGCTAAAACTGGCATCCAAACAGGGTCTAGAAAAACTCCATAGATGTCATGTATGCTTCATATTAGTTTTTCCATGTTGCTGGGATTCCAGTTCCCTCTGCCAGTTTATCCAGTAGTCGGAGAGCTGATAGGCTCTGCAGCTCATCCATCTCTGGAGTGATAACAATTAGCAATTACACTTATATACCAGCCCATGGCACTTAGTGCACTCTCTGGATGGTTCACAAGTCTTGAGGCAGCTGAAGACACCTGGTGCTGCATCTCCTCCTTCTCCTCCTCTGGCTGTTGCCCTCAACCCTCTCTCCTGGGGGTAGGGAGTAGATAAACTGTGCTCTGTCAGGGGACGTTGAACCCAAACCCCGTCGAAGACGTTGAGCTCTTGGCTCTGGCCCCTGGGCCTCACTATTGTCCGGCTGCAGTGCCAACAGAGGACAATGTGGTTTACCTGATTTATTTGTCGTTCTATTGCTTGTATTTATTTATCAGGATTTATTGTGCTTTTCATGTTTATCTGGTATTTTGTGATATTCTGTGACACTTTGTTTGCTGCCCTGAGTCACACTGTGAGTGGGCAGCATACAAGTGGAAACAAACAAACAAACTAGCATTTTGCCCCCAACATACTGGGCACTCATTTTACCAACCTTGGAAGGCTCAAAGGCTGAGTCAACCTTGTTCCCATCAGTATAGAACTTACAATGTTTTGGCTGCAGTACAGCAATTTAACCCCTGTGCCACAAGGGCTCTTTAGATTTATTTTATTTAATTAGACAGGCGTGCTCTACTTTCTCTGAGCTACACCTTGGTAATCTGGCAGTGCAGTGGTTAAACTGTTCTCCTGAAAACAAAAACAGTGTGAGTTCAATTCTAACAGGGATCAAAGTTGACTCAGCCTTCCAGCCTTCTGAAGTCCATAAAATTGAGTACCCAGCATGTTGGGGGAAAATGCTAATTAACTTGTGAACCATCCAGAGAGTGCATATATGTGTGACTGCTTTGCTTTTTGCCGCCGCCCCCCCCCCCCAATTCAAAATGAAGGAAGGGGTGGGGGGCAGAAACAAATGTCCACCTGGATTGCAGCAGGTGCTGGGAGCCCCCTTCTGCCCATCAAGGGAAAGTGAAACTTCCACCCCCTCACCTTCCCCTCTCTGGGGCCGGGAAAGTGGTAGAAAAGGGGATTTCTCCCTCACCACCACAAAGGCAGTCCCCCTCTCTACTTGTGCTTGGAGCCAGCTCTACCATCCCCACCCCCATGTATAAAAGTAAAGGTCACCCTTGCTTGAAAGCCAGTCATATTTGACTCTAGGGTTCAGTGCTCATCTCAGTTTATAACCAAGAGCCAGGGCTGTGTGCATCTGTAGATGTTTTCATGTGTAGCAGGCATGCCTAGATGCCAGACTCAGCAGCTGGAAGCCAATCAGCCGCCCAGGGGTGGGCAGAGGTGCCAAACAGATGACTGAGGAGCAGCAAGAGTATGCGTTCATAGAGCTCTGCTCCTCCTCCCACCACCACCAACGCCTACCTGCAGCCTTCTCTAGCCATCAATCAAACTTCAGGTGTAGCTCCCTGGATGGCGGAGCATGCATGGCAGTGGTGGCAGCGCTGGCAGAAAGGCACCATTTTAAACATGAGGGTGCACCAGGATATGTACTGGTATCCCCCATGCCAGCATGGCCCTGCACTGGAGTGCAATGAACACTGTTTATCTTCTCACCAAATTGATATCTATTTATCTACTTGCAATTTCTTGCTTTTGACCTGCTAGGTTGGTAGGAGCTGGGACAGAGACGGGAACTCATTATGTCATGCAGTACTTGTGTCTCAAACTGGTGACCTGCTGCTGTCATCAAGTTCAGTGTCTTAACCACTTGAGCCACCACAGTCCCTACTCTTACAAGACCAGTGAGAAATATACAGTTGGTAGTGGGCATTTTTTTGGGGGGGGGGGTGTGTGTGCATGAAAGTACTTTCTTGTGCTTTCTAAATGCTTTGAATAAATTTCTTTATTTGTATCAGAGCATTGCACAATTTGAAATTACGTGAAATATAGGTAAAATCCAAAACATATTAAAATGTTAAAATAATTAGATTGCTCTCGATCAAAAGCAGGCTACCTTCATGGTGTTATCTTGATGGTTTAATAGATCTACCTTGTATATTTAGTGGGGTATAACTTGCATGCATGTAAATGCTGCACTGATTGAATTTTCCCACAGTTGTAGAAAATTTGTCCTATATTCAAGTAGCCCATTTTACTTGATGTTTCCAGATTGCTTCAAAGTCTATTAGGTGCCTTCCAGATGGTCCAGCCTAAAACTTATCCTGATGTGACAAACTCTGGCATTCATCCATTCCGAAAGATACGTTTTGTGTGTTTGTTTTTTGCTTTCTATACAATTAGCCTAGCCTCTTGTGGTATAATATTTAGAGCCAGGGAGGAATGCAGAAAACATTTCCTCAATTTTTAGTTGTTTTCTAAGGAGCATGTTTGTGAAGTAGATCGGTTTGGTGATGTATTACCTTATATTGTTCATTATTTGCTAGCACTTCTTAATGTACTTCCAGAGGGCCGAACAATTGTTCTCTTCTCCTACTTTAATATCCTCACAATAAAAATGACCTACATCTGAACAGATATCCATTTAACATGGACATTGTTGCATCCTATGACAAAAAACTAGTTTATTGCTTTGCATTCCATGAAAACTGCCATCTGCTGGCAGGATATTTATTCATTAAAGCAATATTTCAAGTTTTTTGGTCCATCTGTTAAGTTATTAAAAATTCTCTTTCTTCAGTCACAGGGGGAGCAAAAAGAAATGAATGGGTTGGTCTTAACAGGAGGATGCATCTTAAATGAAATAAGCAATATACTTTTGGAATGCCTCTAGAAAATCATCCAAGAAATATATCAGAAGCCAAAGAGCAGCTACAACAGAGGCAATGTGGAAGCTAAATTCAAACATGTCTCTAAGGTCTGAGAAGTTGTATTGCTTTTTTAGTAGGTTCTGATTTTAAAATAACTGTGGGATTAGGGACTGCAGTGGCTCAAATGGCTAAGACGCTGACTGGGAGGCAGAATGTCAGCAGTTTGATTCCCGAGTACTGCAGGACGGAATGAGCTCC
This sequence comes from Furcifer pardalis, assembly GCA_030440675.1. Taxonomy (NCBI): domain Eukaryota; kingdom Metazoa; phylum Chordata; class Lepidosauria; order Squamata; family Chamaeleonidae; genus Furcifer; species Furcifer pardalis. The sequence continues at coordinate 11,908,327 of CP126895.1, read as the reverse complement.
CATCTTTGTCCCAGCTCCTGCTAACCTAGCAGTTCGAAAGCAAGAAATTGCAAGTAGATAAATAGGGACCACTTCAGTGTGAAGGTAACAGCGTTCCGTGAGCTCCGGTGTCTAGTCATGCCTGCCACATGACCACGGAAACATCTGCAGAAGCAGGCAGCACTGGCTCTTCGGCTTTGAAACAAAGATGAGCACTGAACCCTAGAGTCAGATACGACTGGCTTTCGAGCAAGGGAAACCTTTACCTATTGATGGAATTAAAATCAGCAGCCACTTGTCTTCTTTGCAGGCAAACAAAAATAAGGACACTTGTGGAGCTGATGGTTTAAAACCTGATGGTGAAATTCACATTTCTCGTGTGCTACTCTGGAAATGTTTGTAGGGGGAAAGTATGTGTGTATCTGTGTGGGGATATGCCCAGGGCTTTAATTTCTAATTTTTGAGTCCTCTAATAATAATCATTTTGCTTTGCTAACTAAAAAAAAGGTCACCTTAGCATAGTAGTTTGAACCAGAGTATCAACTGAATTTATGGGAGAGTTGACTAAACTACAGATTCAAGGGCCTATTCATAGTGATCAACTATGCTAAACAATAGGATGACAGGCACACTTCCTGAATGGCTCTAAAACAGTATGTACAAATGAACTCTATTTTCAACCTCACCCAACCATTTTGCAATAGAACTTTCCAAAATACAAAATCTAGCTGTTTTGGACAGACTGCTATGTGCCGATAGCTTTGATACTAGTGGATGTCAAGCATAAAACCTCATTGGCTGCCAAAAGGCAAACATTATCCATGATATATTATTTGTCCATTAGTATATAACAATAAACATCCATTTTCAATTCCCTTAAAACTTTTACTATCAACAGATCTTGACATTAAATACAATGCAAGTGCAAATGTTGTGGATCTTTCACTGGCTAGTTGATAACTATGCATCCAGTGGAAAAATAGGACAGGACATTTCAACCAGGGTTTTAATTAACAAATTTGTTTCAATCATAAAAGTGAACCAATTTGAATGGGTGATTCCAAGTCATGACCTCAGGAAGGGTGTGATTTTAAGAAACTCATGAGAAACATGTAACATCAATGTTTAATTTAGGTATCCAAGAATAAGCACTTGCAGATAATAAAGTCTTAAATTTGACTGGAAAGTGTGGTTTGAATCAGTAGGTTCAAGTGATGAGAAACCTGGGGAACATAGTGAAAAGTAGAGACATCACATTGCAAACAAAAATTTGCATAGTCAAAGCAATAGTATTCCCTGTGGCAATGTATGGTTGTGAGAGCTGGACCATTAGGAAAGCTGAGCACAGAAGAATAGATGCCTTTGAGATGTGGTGCTGGAGGAGAGTTTTGAGAGTCCCCTGGACGGCGAGGAGAACAAATAGGTCAATCTTAGAAGAAATCAACCCTGACTGCTCCCTTGAAGGTCAAATAGTAAAGATGAAGCTGAAGTACTTTGGACATCAAATGAGAAGAGAGGATTCACTTGAGAAAGCCTTGATGCTGGGAAAGGTGGATGGCAAAAGAAACAGGGGGAGGACAAAAATGAGATGGCTAGATGGTATTGTAGAGACAATGGGCACAGAACTGAGTGAGTTGAGGAGGATGGTGGAGGACAGAAGTGCCTGGCGAACAGTGGTCCATGGGGTCACAAATGGCTGGAATTGACTGTGCAACTGAACAACAAAAAATTATCAAAATTCAAATTCTGACATGGACACATCCATGTAATCTGTGACTCTCCTACCAGCAAAAAAATCTGAGCATCTTTATTTTTTTAACATACTTTATCTGTGTCATTTTTTCTCCAAATTATGGGTCCTGAGGCAGCTCACAAATTATTAAACAACAAACCAGTTAAATCCCATAGAATGTGATTAACAACAGCAGTTATTACTGTACCATAGTTTAATTGGCATGTAGATTAGAAATTATTTTATGGTTCTTATTAGTGCATTTTAAAATTATTTTTATGTAATATATTGATTGTAGGATATCTGTGGCATGAAGTGTTTCAAAGCAATTTGATGCTATAATTAGGCAATTATTTTATTTCATTTATTTTATCAATACTGTTTTTAATATTGCTGATTGAGTAATATGCATTTTGGTTGGCCAGATTAACAGCAGCACAAAAGTCTATTATTAACTTTTGCTTTTATATATATATAATTTTTATTTATAGATTTACAAAAAGAAACTACAGAAAAAGAAAATATACATAAAAAAGAATCTCATACATAAAGGAAATCATACCTTCCCATGTTAAACAATAAGTAAGATACACATGATATATATATATAAGAAAACAAAACAAAATCTATCATAGAATAAAAATACATATTCCATTTTTTAATCTAGTTTTTCAACTAATTTTCTAATACATTTATTTATTCTTTTATTACCACCCTTGTGCTATTTACAATTAACTTTTCCTTAACATAGTAAGGAGCATTGCCCTAACAAAGAGCCACAACAAGCCATACTTATAAGACTGTAGCAAATGTATACATTCAACAACAGGTGGAATTTGCTTCTTGGTTACCAGTTCATGTATTTTTTTTTCTCCTTTTCCATATTCAAACCACACGAACTTTTCCATAAGCACAACCCTTGTAACATTTTATTATATTTGCAGGTGCTGTGGTGGAAGAGTCCAGCTGTCTTTCCAAACAGTTTTAAAACTTTGAACAGGTGTTAGTCACTTCTGTTGACTGCAATTTTTTAAAAAGTTGCCAATTGTTTATTAACATTTTTTGTGGGGAGAGAATGCCATTTGTTATACTGAACAACACAGTGGACAAATTCCTCTTGCTCCGTGTAGTAAATCACATAGAGTAGGCACAATAAATCAGTGGGGATTTTATGAGTCAGATGCTCCATATAATTCCATTGCTGAAGTACGGCACAAGCCCATGTGAATCAATGGAATTAATGGAGGAGCTGACACATCAAATCCTCACTGATTCAATGGATTTATTCTAGTGTGATTTACTGCACTCAGCAACTGGATTTTAGTCAACAATTTTTAAAATGTTGGCAGCTGAGATAACCAAGGTTAACCAAAGTTAAATTGAGGATGCACCAATCTTCTCCTTGTTCTGTTCCATCATTCTTTGCCACATCTAGGAGTGAGGCCCACTCTATGTATCACATTGCCTTTACCATGTAGGGGAATGTCTATACGTTTATGGCAGTTGCAGACATGTAACAGTTATGGCACCTCATTCCTTCCTCCATTTCAAAGGGAAATACAGTTCAATGGGGTTGCAGAACATTCTGTTGGATATCACTCTTATCTCCTCTACAGATCAAAATTGCCAGGTGTTCTGGGGAAGGAGATGTCTTCAAACAAGAGTCTTCGATGGAGATAAAGTTAAGATGCTTTGTCTCTCTCCCTCACTTTCCCTCTCTAATCCAATCGAATTACCATAGTATAGTACTGCAAACATGGATGTTCTCCATGTGGCAGCCTTCGTGTATGTTTTCCAACAATTACAGACACACTGTGATCTCTACATAGCTCCTGATACTGTTGATCACCAGGTGTTCAGCTCACAGGTGCACAAAAATCACACCCTAACCAATCACGTGGTTCACTGCCATACATGCACACAAGGATGGAAAGAATACTGGCTACATTTCTCATCAATTTAAGCTGCCTTGGCATGAGGAGAAACATCAACAAGATGTTTTTAAAGTCCCAGGAGTTTTCTTGCCACCAACTGTGAATGAGATAAAAGGGCTCTTTTCTTACAGTCAGGTTCTGCGTAATTGCTGCAGATTTCCCTTTGGGGAACAGACATGCAGCAAGTACAATGGCAGATTGTTATACAGTATGTTTATATCCTTATCTTGTTAAATTAAAAATTTTTAAACCAGGAGCCTTCCTCCCTTTAGGCAATTTTTGCACTTCATACAATTGCAATAATTACAGCAGAGGTCCACAACCCTTTAAGCCACAGGCCAGATAATGCCCCTCAGACTATTGGCAGGCCGGATAGGTGCCACCACCACTACCACTGGTGGGATGGGGATTGGTGGGGGCTCAGGGCAGTGGCAGAGTGTGTGTGGTGGAGGCTCAGAGGGGGGGCTCACCACTCCCACCACCACTCCCCCTGCTGCTGCTGCTGCCTCCTCAAGCTGCCACCACTCCCCACAACCACAGTTAGCAACCACCCCAAGCCACCCACCATTCCCCATCCCACCAGCGGCAGAACAAACCTGAGCCCCCAAAACTCCCACCTCCACCACCGCTGCTGGCAGGATGAACCCCAAGCCAAAAATATTTACCCACACACTGATTCCTTGCTTACTGGCCTGGCATGTGTGAAGGAGGAGCCCTGGCTGTCCTTTCCCACTCTCAGCCAGAACTTCCCTGGGAAAGATGTCTGCAGCCATGTGTGTCTGCCAGAAATGCTGCTCTCAGCCAGAGCGACTCCTGGGAAAGACACAGATGGCCGTGTGCATCTGCCACCTCCTCAATTCTTGTTCCCTCCACTTGGCTTGGCATGTCCCTAACAGTGCTCCATAGCAGGGTGGATGTTGCAAGCCTTCTTACAACATCCACCCTGCTATGAAGCACGTTAGGGACACACCAAGCTAAGTGGAAGGAACAAGGATTGCAGCGTTGGCAGAAGCGGAAGTGGCAGATGCACACAGAATGAGGCAATGGTGGTTGTGGCAGTGGGATTGAGGCTATGGGACAGATGGAATGTTGCCATGGGCCAGATCCAGCCCATGGGGAATAGGTTGAGAACTACTGAACTACACAATTCTGTTTAGAACAGGAAACATTTGCAAAATGATGGGCCATTTCCATCCAATATTTTTTCCCTGACATGAGAGTTCCATCAAGAGTGACCAGAAATTACATCCCAACTATGAAGTAGAAGTTCACCGTATGATGCAGAAATACAAAGAGGCATACAATATGACTCACATTATGGTCGAAGCAGGTGCAAAGCAGCAGTGGCAGTGGTGGCAGTGGCAGCTGGAGCAAGGTGAGGGCTGGAATATTTGGCGCTATGGGCTAGATCTGCAAACCACTGTTCTAGAGAGTCAATGCCAGCCTGTGTGAACAATATTAAACTTGGTGGATCAATGATCTGTCTCCCTACATGGAAGTTTCCCAAATGCTTTCTTAATCCACTTGAACATTCAGTGAAAAGTTTTGATATGGGGTTAATTCAGTCACTAATTGCAGAAGGAAATCTGCAACACAACAGGTAAGCAGACGCAAAGAATAAGTTATAAGATAGCTTTTGACACACTACCTTCCAGTGCAGATGTATAATCTAGGTAGATTTAGAGAACCTGTACACTAAAAAAATAATAATAAATGGATCTGTTCTTATTTGTTCTATTTTCCAAGGCCAGGTTGCAGAAACATCATACAAATACCACATTCTCTTTAGCAGCTGAAGCTTATGAGTAAAATCAACACACTGCCTAGCAGTTCCTCACCTTCATTACAACCGCTGAATACATCCTTGAAAAATTAAACAAAAATTCTCTGGGGGCTTTCACAGCCTCAGACAATAAATCTGGGAAACCTGGAGCAGTGCTTTCTATAAACTCCATTGAAAACCTAACACCCAAGAAAAGGGAAGCTATTAATAATAGTGACAGAAGAAAGACAAATACTCGTGTGCTGGACCACACATATTGATTGGTCTAACATTATTGATTGAGAGCTGATCATGGCTTGCTTACTGAGAAACTGAAATGTTTTGGCTTGTTGACAGGTGTGTTAAACTAATGTGCTAAGATTTCTTTGACAGGAAACAACAATGATCTCTCTCTCTCTTTCTCCAGGTACCTTGGAGACTATTTTGTGGTCTCCCAAAGGGCACTATTAGGAAATACACATAATCAGCAGAAACAGAAGTCTTCACGGATGAGAAACTTTAGGATTATTATCATTTTTTAATGGCCTAGTTGACAGGCAGAATTTAAAATACCCCCCCCCCCCCATTTAAATGAGGCCAACAGACATTTAATTTTAGAATGTTTGTTTATTTTAAAACATGGAAGAGATGAGAAAGTGGGAACAGGGATTTAATTTATAGGTATTACTTCTCAATTTCAATGGGAGGGAACCTTCCCTAGGATTGTGTTGCACTAGCCGGCCAGAATGCCTTGCATCCCAGCTAATTTGGCTCTGCTATCATTGCATCCACTGGTTTTATGGATTGTGTGGCCTGATTCAATCTGCAAATAAAGTGTGAGCAATTGTTATGCTTTCAAACACATTTAAGGCTGAAGCCCAAATCATAGCAGAGCCAAATTCTTCCGATTCTGCTTTTCAGCATAGTCATTCCCTTAGTCTGGGTGAGCCTGCTAGAAATTCAGATGTGAAATGGAGAGTAGCCCACTGGTGGGCTACACTAATAAAACTCCTGAACAGTACTCTGGCTACTGGTGTTTCTCTGTAATTACTATAGCATCTAGTGCAATCTGTTGTTACATATATTCACATGCAACTTACTACTATGTGCCATTGTGTCCATCTGAGTATGTCACAATCTGTGTGTCATATGCTCTTATGGCATGCTACTGCACTTATATGTGGCACATGATTGATATTTTGCTATATTCCTGTATTGTGATATGTACATTTGTGTTGTGTATTCTTCTATGCAGCTGTCTATTCTGTGTACATAGGGCATGCTATAGCATACTGGTATGTTATTTTTCCCAAGTAGCATGTCAGATATTTTGCCTGCATGTTTCCATGCTCTTCCACAGTGTCACTTGTGGTATGTTCTGCTGCAAGCTGAGTTCAGCTTTGACTTGTTTTAAAATCCCAACGGGGGACAGTGGTTGATCCTGAAGAGACTATAACGCTCATTGGGGCTTTGAACTTGTCATTATGTATTGCCAATATTCAGTGTTCTGTTCTATAGAGTCAAAAAGCTGCCATCTCTGCTTATAACCAGTAGTGATTGCTGCTCCAAAAATATATAAATTAGTATTCCTGCAAATTTTTTGCTATAGTGAATTATGAATTTTGCTAATATTCACATAAGACAGGAACCTTAATTTGAATATATAAAATATTCAACAAGAAAGTTGCACTTTCAGTGGGAAAGGGGTGAGGGAAGGGCATATCTGTTTCAGGAAGAGATCCAGTTTCTGGCCTTGGTAAACCTTAATCCTGCTATTGCTAGATTTTAGAGTTCACTTCTGAGGCATTAGAGGGTCATCTCTCATTTCCATTACAACCCTCTTAGTCTACATATGTGGAGTGGAATGATTCTCCCACATCAGCTCGCAAGTCATCACTATGGCAAGCCTTTAAATGTGAATGAAAGCCAGCAGAACTCATCCCTGCATCAAGAGGCTTTTCTTCCTCCTAACAGACAGCTTCTTATATGGTCGGACAGGCAGCATAAATATTTCCTAGCTAGAGTTCCAAAACAAAGGTTGTGCTGAATTTGTGTGATTAGTCATAACTGTGCACCGTGTATTACAATGAAATCAAGCAAAATAGGTTTAAGCCAAAGACTACAAAGGTTGACATATGTATAGGCAGGCAGGCGGGTAGGTGCACACCCACCTACCCACCCATGTACCCATGATAAAATAAGTAACATATGCTAGTTAAATTAGTAAAAATATAATGCAATTTATTAAAATTGTTTTCATTTCAGTCCAATAATTTAAATCATTTTAAATTATTATTGTCAACTAAGTTCGATTATATTTATTGACTTAAACTTTGCATACATTTATTAAATTCATTCTCGCTGATTTTAGTATTATTTCCAGTACTTGTACATCAGCTAACCACATTGTTTCCACTCTACTTCCCCCTTGTCTTTTCTCCATCATTACAAGAATGTTTTAAAATGTGGAAAACAAAATAATGTTCCACAGACTGGAATGATTCAATATACCCTTCAGTCCCCAAGAAAAGAGATGTCAAGGAGCGCAGTAACTACAGAAACATTGCTCTAAGTTCCCATGCAACCAAAAAATGCTCATGGTGTTGCAACAAATCTGCAGTGAGAAATACCTGATTTAAGCTGGATTCTGAAAGAGACACTTGCAATCATATTTCAAATATCCATTGGCTGCTGGAGTGAACCAAAGAATTTCAGAATTTTTATTTATAGACTACTACAGCATGGCATTTGATTGTATAAATCAAAGGTCAGCAAACTTGACTCACTAGGTGTTCTTGGACTTCATTTCCCAGAAGCCCAAGTTAGTACACCTGCTGATCAGGGCTTCTGGGAATTGAAGTCCAAGAACATCTGAAGTGCCAAGTTTGCTGACCACTGGTATAGCTCATGAGAAGGTATGCATTGTTTTGGAATAATTGGGAATGCCTTAAAATCCTGATTGCACAACCAGTGTAGTGGGCAAGAAGCTACTGTTAAAACAGAATATGGAGAGACATAATGGTTTCCTATAGGCAAAGTTTCATGTTGTCCCCATAACTGTATTGAGTTTCATGGTTTTGGACCAAAATACATGCTGGAATGTCTCTCTCACAAAACAGCTGTCTTTTATACCTGCTCTTTGCAGTCCATGCACAGTAACCCCTAAGGATTATGACTACAGATGAAATATACAGCTTTAATTTTGACAATGAATGAACTGAAATTGTTGCAAGATATTGTACACCTTGGTTCAACCATCAATCTAAATGGAGACTACAACCAAGAGATCAGAAGATCCACAGATAGATGCCACCCCAGTTTAATTTATATATATGAAAGAAGACGACTTACAACTTCATCTTCTGTTGGAATTCTGGAAATAATCACTTTAAGTGTTTTTAGTACAGGTTTAGTGAGTTGCTTTGGGGCCAAGAAGTAGCCATGTTGATCTGTTAGCAAAATTAAAGGGAGGATGGAGAACTCACTATAAGGCAGAGAAAATGAGGGTAGGCTACAGGTGAAACAAGGCAATACATTGCAGTACTTTAGAGCTTAGCAGATTTATTTCTGTGAGAAGTTGTGTCAATCAAAATGATGAATATGTTTTTCTTGAGAAATGAGAAAAGACATATTTCAAGTAACCTAAGGTTCTATTCCCAATTGTGATGACTTCCTACTTCTCTTATTTCATCATTTCACATAAACAGTATTATCAGGTAAGATCTTATTAATGACAAGTTTCATTTATGAAATCCATCAAAAAATCTCACTGTGAACAGTGAGAAAAGAAAGCACCCATGTAAACACTGTTGTTTTTTTAAATGAGGATTATTAGAGAAAAAAGCAAAATGAAAAAAACAAAAACCAGTCCTCTAGTATGGAGAAAGGAAATATTTTCTATCCTCTGATAATACTAGAAGACAAAAGGTGGACATTACAAAGCAAATAAATGGAAGCTCTCTTCCACAGAACAAAAAAACCAATGTGACCAAAGGTGTAACGACAGTCATCAAATTGGATGGTTTAACAAGATGATTCAACTAATTCATTAAATATGAGGAATTTGGTGCCTACTGGCAATAATGGAGGCACTTTGCCTCCAGTAGTGGTATACTTCTGAAATCATTTTCTGGAGAGCAAAAGTAAGACTACTATTGAGCCCATGACTCCTCTGCAGCTTCCCAGGGGCAGGTTTTTGGCCACGGTTGGAAGAGAACGTGAGACCACATTTGCCTCTAGTCAGATCCATCAGGGTCTTCATATTCTCTTGTAGTGTTCTGTTTGGTTTTTAAATCCCCTTTTACATTTTGGGTGGTTTCCCCTTTGGCCATTTCAGCCTACTTGAAGAACAGCAGAAGAAATAAACTGGCTGATGTTAAATATTAAAACTTATGGCTGGATTTTTCATGCCTCCAGACCTTACTGCGATACAGATCTTTGTCAAAGGCTTGTCGGATAGCCTCTCTTCACAGTAAAAGAAAGGAGGAAAACAAACTAAATAAATTGGCAAGGAAGAGAAAAAAAAATACAGAGCTTGCTCTTGGGGCTGGCAGAAACCAACAAAAAATAGAAGAGTATTAATCAACCCACCTTCTGAGCAATAGGTTCCTCTCAGTTTTATAAATAAAATGCTTTGAGGCTTTAGGAGAGGCAGAAGATTCTTGGCCAAAAAGAAGATAAGTTACTAAATTTCATTCCCATTTGATCAGCATACATCTGTCAAAACATTTGGCTGGAGGAAAAGAACTGAGAGGTATGGTTGTGGAGCAAACAGAAATGGGCAAAAGTGATTAAAATTTGCAATTTTATGTATAGAAAGCAAAACTCAAGAGAGTGTTATATTTATTTATTTATTTATTTAGATTTATTATCCTGCCCCAATCAGGCGAACCTGACTCTAGGCAGCTATATCTATATCTCTATATCTATATCTATATCTATATCTATATCTATAGATAGATAGATAGATAGATAGATAGATAGATAGACAGACAGACAGACAGACAGACAGACAGACAGAGATAAAGATAGATAGATATAGATATATTCTATATCTATTAATCTATTGGGATATGGAAGAAACTAAAACTCATAGAGTAGTACATCCAGCATCAAGGCTTTGAGTGCTTAACTTATAAATGGCTGGATCCAAATCCATGTGTACTTAACCCTAGCTCTAGCCACTCATTAAAACATGTGTTCTCCATACCTTATGAGGGATGTGTGCCGACCCTATTACCTTCATCATCACTTGTAAAAGCAACTGACAGAAGAGGAAGGCACTGTTCTATTTGTGTAGGCTCTCTATGGGAACCAGAACTCCTTTCCCTGCTCCACCACCACACTTGATATTCTGGATCACATGGAGATTCTATACCAATAGGGTTGGTGCCATTATTCAGATTTCCTGACAGCCTAAGGTCTGTACTTCCAAAGAAAAGTCTCAAATCCAAAAGGCTAACTGGGATAGTTTACTACAAGGTTTTTTTAAATCTTTCTTTTTCTTTTTAATTGGGGAAAAACCCCACAACCACGAGTTTAACTGGAAAAGCCCCATTGCACTTTTAGTGGCCAATGTTGGGGAAAGGGGACAACCTTGACGAGTCCCTGCTTTATAACCCACTCCTTAAATATCTCATTCTGTCTTATTCATTGCCAGAAACAAAACTAAGTTATTTCTCTATATATAATCATTTACATAGAAGAAATAACTTAGTTTTGTTTCTGACAAATGTCTGCATGTGCAGACATTTTTATTTTTTTAATTTTTTTATTTGCTCTGCCCATGACATCATGATGTTATGACGTTGGCTACGCCCATGATGTTGATGATGTCACGATGGGGTAGTGAATAGTTTCACAACCCACCACTGCCAGAAACCCAAGTCAGCACTCGTCTTGGGAATTGAAGTTCAGGAACAGCTGGAGTGCCAAGGTTCACCATTACTGCCCTAGGACATATTTTGTCTCCTCCTGCTTGAAACAGTAAGAATCTCTGACCATTCAATACCAGTTTGGAAGAAGTCCATCCGTCTGAACCAGTGCTCTAGAACTCTGGAGCCAAGAGAGCAGACAGGCTCTAAATGTTCACTTGAGAATTAAACTCAGATGATGATTCTTCTTCACTGACAAATAATACAGGAAATGGTCCAGGATGGTCAATTTTATATTAACTCCACTGACTAAATGACATAGAAGTGAATGTAAATCAGTCTGGAATCCCCCCATCCCCATCCCATTCTCCAATTTTTATTTTAAAAACTTGATGCCAGCACTGGTACACTAGGGGAACTTTACTTCCAGAGTACAAATCCCCAGTGGATCAATTCACATTCTTCCTACTGCTCAATTGTACCCTGGGACAACTGTCTGACTCACTCAGGTTTACCTGTCTTACAGGAATGTAATGAGGACAAAATGGAAGAGGAGTATCATATTTGCTCCCTGAGACATTTGTAAGAAAACTGGTACTTTGCAGGGAAAAGTATTGATTAAAGCCTAACATAATCAATTTTGGGAAGGAAGTAGAGCATATTTATCAGCATTCAATTTCCATAACTTTTGAGTTTCATCACTGGACTTAAAGAACCCATTAGCTACGCAGAGGTACTGGTTCACCTAAAGCAGTGGTTTACAACCTACATCCCATGGGCTGTACCCAGTCCCCAATGCTGTTCCATCTGGCCCACGCCAACAACCCTGGAAGTGGATGCACCCGTGCTTGCGCAAACAGACCTGCTATGGTTGTGTCCAGCCCGCTCAGCTATCTGAGGATGAGTAGTCTGGCCCATGACATGAATACCTTGAGAACCCCTCACCTAAAGTGTACTACAAAAAAAGCCCAGAAATTATCAGTAATTGCTCACAAAGGTGATCATGAACTGGGCTTTTCAGAACATCTGTGTCTTTTGTTCCAGAGCTAAATGAACAAAAGAAAAATTACCTCAACAAATTGAGACAAGAGTGACTTTTTAATAAGTATCTCTTTAATTAAAAGCAAAAGTCCCTTTCTCTCAGCTAGGCCCAAACAAAAGCCAAATACCATATGTTTCAAGCTTCCAGATATGCTTTTAAGTTCCTGATAAATATGTCCCTGTGGAGCTATTTTCTGTTTGTGGCAACATATTTTAATGGCTGTGAATCGGCCTGCTAGCAGCCACCTGGTAATAACATCACTACAAATTACTAGGGTGCTCCAGAGTTAGGAGGAAGATTAAAAAGTAATTGAAAGGGTGGGCTAAATTTAATTTAGGAACCATAAAACCTTGTGTTCACCCATCTTCTTCTGCACCTTATGCTGAACAGATTTCAATTAGAAAATCCTATTAGTTAATCAGGTTGGTCAAATACTGATGGGGAATTTCAGCTGCCTGAGTAATTTCATGGCACATAACTCTTTTGTTACAGTTTCCACAGCTCAATGTGTATCCTGAATTTTTCTGTTTTTTCAAAGTTGCATTCATCATGGCATTGTATCTGCTTGTTTTGCAATGAATATCTACAATTGCTATGATCTATAGGTCACTTTTATGCGACCAGAATAATAACTATGATTTGTACACTGTAGGACTTCATTTATGCTGTGGCTTCTCCTATTGATCCATGGATAGGGGAGCTTCCTATTTTTGAGGGGAAGGTTTGCTATCCACAGTTCAGAACTACACAGTTAAAAACTCAGTAACCTTTTCTTTTTTAACAAAATAGAGAATAGCAACATTTGAACCAACACTAACTTCAGTATATAAAAGTATACCTCCCAAGCATGGAAAGGCGACTGCCGAGTTTGGCTGCAAAGATTTAAAGGGTGGCACAGATGGCATGGGGAGGGGGTGGGGGTAATTCTGCATTGATGTATGAAACCCACCTTGGATATAAAGGAATTGGCTTAAACCAGCACTGCCTAGTCTGACTGGCAAGATTTTCAAAGACGTCATGTGGGTCTTTTCATATCATTACAAGGAAACTGGTGGGCAGCCAAAAATTTTATGACCACAGTGGGGGGAGCCAACATCATGAGGTCATGGGTGGACCCAACACCATGGGTGGAGCCAAAGTTTAAAAAACCCATAAAATAAGTACACACAAAATTACATAGACATAAAAATACATAAAAACACATAAAATATACATTAAAATAAATACACATTAAATACACATTAAACACATAAAAATACAAATTAAATACATAAAACACATAAAAATACACATTAAAAATAAATACACATTAAATACTCATTAAAATATACCCACCCACCGTACACCCAAAGGCAAGTCACTTACCTGGGGAGCAGGCTGTAGGGAGCTTCAGACTATCAGCTGCTCTTCCTCCTCCCCACTTGGGAGGGCAGCAAGGAGGCCACCGAGGGCCTCAGCAGCAGCCACTGGTTCCTTCGTGGCTGTGCGTGGCCACCTGATGCTCTGTGCTATCACACTCCAAGCAGCAAATGGCTGCTTTGCTCGGAAGGCAGAGTGCTGTAGGTGCACATGAACACCAAGCACTGTAGGCGTGCCAAGCACTATACATGCAAATGCGCACCAAGTGCTGTAGGCATGCCAAGTGTTGTAGGCACAAATGCATGCCAAGTGCTGTAGGCGTGCCAAGCGCTGGAGGTGCACATGTGTGCCAAGAACTTGGCACACATACACAGTGGGGGAACCGGCAAAAAGGTAAGCCCCCAAGGTGGTTCCCCCCAAAAGCCACAACCAGTTCTCTGAGACACTGGGAAAAGCTACTACTGGTTCTGGCGAACTGGCCACTGCACATCACTGTCTTGACGGCTTCATGTTGACACCTTCCACAGAAATCCAGATGAATTGCTCCTGGATCCTAACATAGCATGTTTGGGTTTTGAGGGGGTTTATGCAAAAACTTTTAATATTTGTGTCAGTTTGTATTTTTTCAATTTTATGCTGTAAGCCGCCCTGAGTAGGAATTTTTTTCCTAGAATGGTGGGATATAAATTAAATAAATAAATAGCTGCTCCCTTAATCTCTTGGTTTAGGTAGTCTCAGGTTAATTTATTTCATTTACTGGGACTGCAGTTCTCATCACCAACTAGAACAGATATTTATAAAGCAACTTTTTAAATTAAATATTCAAGGAATAGGAAACCCATTATGCCTTCTATTTATTTTTATGAGAAAACCTCTATTCCCTTACCCACAAACAAATTGTCCTTGCATGTGCTAAGACATGTATTTTAAAAAGCAACAAGCCATGTGTTCAGTGGCAACTTGGAGAGTATCATGGTTTCTGACAAATACCTTATTAAGGAGTATAGCCCACAATAATAAGATATCCCATACAATTTTCACCTATTTGTTCTCTCTTTGTGTATTCTTTTGCAAGCCATCCCTCAGTAATGCAGTAAGCCATGTCACATTAGATGGTGAAATCCACTTATTGCCTTGAGACCATGCAGTATTGAATATAGTGTTCTCTTGGTAAACAAACAGCAAAGGTCCATATCAGATCAATAACTCTGAAGGTTTGTTTTGCTCTTTTGATTGATTGATTTTGTGAGAGAGGCTTTCTATATACTCTTGCATTGGAGAATTAAGGACAAGGCTTTTCCTAGAAGCTCTGGTGATGATGTCTTGACCAGCCATGTTCAGAAAAAAACATCTTTCACATGACTTGCAACTTTGACTTTATATTACTTTATTACATCAGAGTGTAAAGTCTGACCTAGACATGAAAGAAGTTGTTCAAAGTGTCAGTGGCTGTATGTGCTAAGATCTAACATGATCTCACACTTACTGCTTGGATTTCTACCTTGTATCTACAAACGATTGCAAGAACAAAAAGCTGGCATGTGCTATGTGTTTGACTAGTGACCAATCTCACTCTGTTTCAGCACAAGATAAAACTCTTACAAAAGTTACAGGGCATTCTTTACCACATGTGCTTCCAGATTTTGGAAAGCTCACTTTAAACAATGCCCCAATGCTGCCACTGCGGGAATGCATCTGGCAT
This sequence comes from Furcifer pardalis, assembly GCA_030440675.1. Lineage (NCBI taxonomy): Eukaryota > Metazoa > Chordata > Lepidosauria > Squamata > Chamaeleonidae > Furcifer > Furcifer pardalis. Next base: position 11,892,944 of record CP126895.1, on the reverse strand, counting down.
TGGGGCAGGGAGGCCCGTTGGCTATGAGTGCCTGGACATCGCCAGCTGCTGGCGCTCTCGGGTTCTGCCCCCTGGCTTTAAGAGACTGCTTCAGCAGAAGGCAGCAGGACTCACCGTCACTTGGCATCCTCATCTGGCATTGGGGCAGGGAGGGCCGTCTGCTACAGACACTGGAGCTCTGCCGGCACCCTTAGAGCCCCACTTTCTGTAGCTGCTGCCTACTTCAGAACTTTCCGTAGTTATAGTTAAGAGGCTGTGATGGTACTATTTCCCTGTATGTCATTATATGCTAATATTGTATGATGTTGTTTTATTACTTTGTATCCACTGTATATTTTTGTTACTGTATACCATTTAATTTATTGCCTATATTGTATCTACTGTATGTATTGTTTTATGACTATGTAAGCCCCCCTGAGTCGTGTTCGCCTAATTAGGCGGGATATAAATTGTAAATTAAATTAAATTAAATCAGTTAAAACAAGTTAATTTAGTTAACTTTTAGTTCGAACCCCTCCCCCAAATCATTACCATAGTTACAAACCTAACTCTGTTTTCTCATTAATTGAAAATAGTTGAAGTAATAACTACATCCAAACATTTCAATTAAACACATAAAAAACCTTGTTAAATTTATTCGCATCGATTGAGGGTATCTCAGCTTAGCAAGGACAAATCTGTGACCTTGAAAGTTTCCCATTATCCAAGTGAAGAAAAAAAGAGGTGTTATATTTAGTTCTCAAGGTCTTCTTTTACTTCCACAAATGTTCTGTTGAAACATTATGTTCTTTTGCTTTGGAGAATGAAAGCAATCACATGCATAAACAGCAAGCACAGAATGAGCAGCTGATTATTATAAGAGATATATACAACCTCACCAAGGCTTCAACAATTACCAAAGTTGCAACCAGAGGTTTTAGAGCAGTATTTCCCAACCTTTGGGGTGTGGACTTCCATTCCCAGAAGACTAAGATAATTCCCCAAAGCACTGATCAGTTAATGTACTGACTTAGGTTTCTGGGAATTGAAGTCCCCCAGTGGGGCATGGGCCTCACGTTGGGAAACACTGTTCTAGAGGGTAACTCCTAGAAATGCAGACAATTAGTAACATTGGCTGCTGAACTGAAGTCCAAAACATCTAACTTACAAGAGTATGCTATCCTAATGAAGTAAGGAAAGTTAAAGTAATGATTAATTGTTACCACTTGAAAGTGTCATGAAAATGTAAAATATTACGACTTCAAAAAGGAAAGGAGCACAGTTTGTGGCCGTTCAGAAATAATTCATTTGTGATTAAGCAGAGCTACCAGCCGTTTGACATCCCTATGTTAAAATAAAAAGAGAATTTTAAAATATATAGATATATATAGATACAGGGGCAATTTAATCAATATAATAAATTAATCTGAACAATATCTTAGCAGGCTTCTAATTTCCCTACAAAACAAAGATGCCTGTTATATTTTGCACATACAAAGTCCAGATAAAATGCTAGAGCAAGTAATAAAAGAAAGGAAAGTCTGGGGTGGGGGAATAGAAAGGAAACCAGCCACACTGTCAGTAAGTAGTTCAGGACTAAATTGGCAAACTTAGTGGAGAGAAATCCTATTTACAGAGATAATCCTCTGAGGGTCGACTTAATCAAAGTTGAACTTCTAAGCAAGTCTACAGAGACAGATTGCCCTCCTTTGCCTTCAAATTAAATTGCACTACAATTCAGGTTGAGAAACCCATGGCCAAGCTGATCGTGTGTAGTTTATGGAGCCCTACAGGGACTGTGGTGGCTTAGTGGTTAAGATGCTGAACTTGATGATTGTAAAGTTGGTAGGTCAGCAGTTTGAGACCCAAGTGCTGCACAATGGAGGGAGCTCCCATGTCTGTCCCAACATAGCAGTTTGGAAGCAAGAAATTACAAGTAGATAAATCGGTACCACTTTGGTGGGATGGTAAACAGCTTTCTGTGTTTAGCCACATGTCCATGGAAATGTCTGCAGATAAAGACAGTGCTGGCTCTTTGTCTATAAACAGAGATGAGCACTGAGACCTAGAGTCGGATCTAACTCGGTTTTGAGCAAGGGCTACCTTTACCTTTATAGAACATAGCCCAGCAGTGTAAAATAGGGGAAAATACCCTGTTTCCCCAAATATAGGACCTCCTCATATAGTAAGGCATCCCCCTATTTTCCCCCACCTCGGAAATATAAGCCCCCCTCCCCCGAAAATAAGGCACTCACCTAAATCTTGCCCTGGCAATCCGCTGTATCAGCAATAAATGTGTACTGCATTCTTCTTCATCATGGAAAAATAAGACACCCCCTGAAAATAAGTCCTTGTGCATATTTTGGAGTTTTTAAAAATATAAGACAGTGTCTTATTTTCGGGAAAACACGGTATCCAACAAGGAGTCAACAGAGGTAAAAAGTTAAGTTCAAAGGTAAGAACTAAATTCCCAGCACCCAATTCAGGTCTGATTATTTCCTATTACAATAGTAATAGGAGGTGTGTGCTGTGCAGCATGGTCTCCCTCTTAGAAACAGAGTCAGATGTAGGTGTTTGAAGTGTCCGAGAGACCCACCTACTACATTCATAGAACAGGTCATAGAATGCAGAGAAAGAAGCACCCTCTATGGCCAGTTGAGGTTCCAAAGTCTTTCCTGAGAGGAACTGAGGGACTGTAAAACCCAAGTACATTGTCATTCTCCACCATTTGCAGTGTGCATAATAAAATACTGATTTATCATCAAAACCTGAGGACTGCCTTCTTATCGTCTTCTTGCATTTCTTAAGAACTTGAATAACCATGAGTCACTCATTATTTCTCCTATGTTTGTGTTGAAAATAAAATGTGAATTTGGAGTTCTGCTTATTGGCCAGGTATAAAAATGGTTAGGAGTTGTTGGCAAACATTATTTAAAGGGCTAGACATTTTTATTGTGAAGGAATAAAATAACCAATTCATACCTATAGCTATATATATTACCCAACTTAGGGGCTCTCAACCTTTTTCAGCTTCGGGTTGGACCATACCCCCTCAGACAACTGAGTGGGCTGGACTGGTGCCACAAAACGCACCTGTGGCTGTTGTAAGTGCATTTACAATGGCTGCAGTCTAATTTATAGCTGTTATAAACACATGTATGTGGCCATTAATAAGTCTGTGGCTGATTCCTCTACTGCCTTTGGCGGTGGTGGCAACAGTTGGAGTTAGGTCAGGGGCTGTATTATCTGGTGCCATAGGCCAAATGTGGCCCACAGGCCATAAATTGTGAACCCCTGACCTAACTCATATATCAGGGATGGGCAATAGACAGACCAAGGATTTCATAAACACATAGGTTGCTGTTATCATTATTGTCACTCCATAATGCACTGACCAGAATCCAGTTCAAGGTCAGCTTAGCGTACCTTTCAATAGTTCATATTCTATCACAATATTTCCTCAAAATTAATTGAGACTGCATGTTGCCCCTTCCCTTATCCATGAAGGATAGTTTACAAAACTTGTGGTGAATACCTGAAACCACAGATAAATGTGAACTTTATATTTTACATTCCAGACAGTGGCCTCTAGTGGCCAGCTCTGGTAATGTACCATAGAAATACACTTACATGATGTATTTCAGGGATTTTTAATTCAATATTGTTAGACCCATGGACAACTGAACCTACATCTATTGGGGGGAGAGAGAGAGAGAAAATCTGTATTCAGTAGTACTGAACCAAATGGATGACAAGCACAGCATGATGGAGCTTGCTCTACTTGAGGGTCAAATGTATTTTCTTTAATGTATGTGTAGTGGGACAACCAATATAAAAATTCCATTATCAGTCTCTTAGCTGAGATGCCACATAGAACCTTTGACCATCCTGCCTGTTGGTTAGGATTCCTGGTTTTCATCTTGGCTGCCTGTAGATGAGATTGTTAAGGATGTGACTAATCATGAAAATGTTTATATATATAAACAAACTTACAAAAAGAAGCTAAACAGTAAAACAGATCAAAATGTAGCCTCCATCTTTGTAATCAACACAGTTGGAGAAAGTTCCAAGATGGCTGTGCTGCTAAGCATGTTCTCAGTAGAAAGAACCCATAGGCAAGTTTGTTGTTGTTCAGTCGCACAGTTCAGTCCGACCCTTTGTGACCCCATGGACTGCTGCACACCAGGTTCCTCTGTCCTCTGCCATTTTCCACAGCCCACAGAGGTCTATGCCCATTATGTCAATGATACCATCTAGCCATCTCATCCTCTGTGTCCTTCTTCTCATTTTGCCGTCAATATTTCTCAGCATCAAGGCCTCTTCTCATTTGGAGGCCAAAGTACTTGAGCTTCAGCAATGAGCAGTCTGGGCTGATTTCCTTCAAGATTTAGTAATGCAATCTCCTTCCAATGCAGGGTACACTCAAGAGTTTCATCCAGGACCACAGTTCAAAGGGATCTATTCTTCTGCGCTCAGCCTTCCTTATGGTCCAGCTCTCACAGCCATACATTACTACTGGGAATACCACTGCTTTGACTAGGCAGACTTTTGTTGGCAGGGTGATAGGCAGCTGGGGCTTGCTATAAAAGGGCATAGATTCTCATAGCACAGTTGATGCTTTCTTTATTAGAATTCTCCACTCCTCAGTGTTCTGATGACAACTTCCTGATGCAGCACTAGGACCAAAATCCAGCTGTGCTTTGGGAGAGAGCAGAAGCTGTATACCTTGCAAAGCAATTACCTGGGCAGCCCAATTGCAGTGGTATTTATTTATTTATTTATTCCATTTGTATTGCCGCCTCCCTACCAAAGAGACTCCAGGCAGTTCACAACAGTATCAAAAGTTCAAAATACAAAATGTCCCCCTCATACAGAACTAAACAATTAAAACTTTAAAAACCATTAAAGCCAGATTAAAAACGCCCTCCCTAAAAAAATTTAAAACCTGGACAGCTTTAAATAAACAAGCCAGGGGTGGGGTGGGGGTGGGGTGCTACCACACCAGCAGTGTCCCACATCTGCTGCACTAGCCAGGTTTTAAGCCCCTTTCTGAAGGTCAGCACTTCTGCCTGGAGGTGCAACTCGGTCGGCAAGAGGTTCCACAAGGCTGGAGCAGATATGGAGAAGGCCCTCCTTCAAGTGCCAGAGGGATGAGCCTCGTCTAATTGCTCACAGTCAGGTAAGCAGTTACCTATGGATATATGTCATTTCTTTGGAAAAATCAAACTTCTTAACATGGGAGGAAAAATAAAAAGAAGCATTGAAACAGCCTCCCCCCCCCAAAAAAAAAAAAATCTACTGAAGAATAATAGTTCCAGAATGGTGCTTTGGCCTCTCCTCCCCTTCCACAGTAGTTAGAGCTGAGGACGTGGAAAAAGTAAAGGAATATTTATTTCCATTTTGGATCAATATGATGGAACTAGATTCTTATCTGGATAGTACGACCATTTTAATGGTTGAAATAGTAAAATCAAGATTATTCTTTAAAGTGCCTAAAACTTTTTTTACAGTTAGAAACACACACTCGGAGGGAAAATAAGTTTGAAAATTTGTGTTTTGTGAGGGAAATGCATTAAAATTAACCATTCATATAGATTATTTTTTTTAAAAAAATGCTGATCTATGCAAAAATAGGGCTGAAAGGATTTACAAGTGAACACAAGAAAAAATGACACTGGCTGGAAACAGCCTGATCTATCCATCCCTAGCTATCTTTTAAATGCAGACATCATTTTAATGCTCCCCAAAATACAACACTATTTCAGTGCAAGTAGTCTGCCAAACTAAAACATGGCACATCCAGTATCAGAACATAAGCCTAACAAGTGATTGGTTTGTGCAAACATTGTACTTTAAAATGGCTTGCAGGCTGACTTGGCTATGCATGCCAAAAAAGCCTGCAATGAAAGATAAACAGCTTTGCAATAATCAAGTGAGTGTTCAACCCTTTCTCATTTCACATATTTTCTGCTCTGTGCTGCCAAGTCAAGGATAGGGAGAAGAGAGGCATGTTAGGATTGTCATTATGATGTAGTGCCACACAGGATGTCACCCTGTGAGACTTTGAGATGAAAATATTGTTTGTAGATCTATTTCCTAAACCCTAAAACTGCAGAAATAATTTATTTCACTTCTACAAGTATTTCATGTATGTGTCTTTGTGCTCACAAATTTTGCACTGCCATAGAAACTCTGCCGTCTTTGAAAAACTGAAACTCAACAGTGGCATCCAGTGGCAATTCTTCAAGAGAGCTAAAACTCCCTTTGTGTTGGACTGTCTCCCAATACTCTTCCCTCTGTACTTAACCTAGCTACAGATGCAGGAGATTATTTACACAAAGAGAAGAAAGCTGAGCAGATATTGACATTCTGGATTAACTATAATGCCAAACAAACAGATAATACAAGCAGACCCAGATTATATGAAGGCCAAATGGTTCTAGAAACCATTGCAGAAGTTCAATAGAATCAACAATTCCTTTTTAAAGCCCTCTTTAAAATAGTAATAGATTCTGGATGAAAAACTGGTTCCATCAACTTTGTCCAGTATGGAGGGAAATATTCTTTAACTGAGGATTTAACTAACAGGGAGTGGAGACAGGCCAAAATACTCTCTACAGACTGTCATAATTTAATATGTTTTGGTTGTGTTGTTGGGGTTTTGTATTTGTTTTCAATGCTAGTATTGAAGTCTGAGATTCTGAAGGAACAGAAAGTAGTTTTAGGTAAGTGACTAAAAATATTAAGGCATGCAGCTTCTGCTTTCTTCTGTAATACAGCTGGATTCCAAACCTGGGTAAGGCAAGCTGAGGAGAATTCTCATTGTAGTGTGAGAGGATATCACATTTTATAGAAAAATACTACCTGCTTAAGAATTCTCTTTAGCTACACCATTCTTAGCAGCTTTGCCATCTTGGCTTTCTCCTTGACTGTGTTGATTACAAAGGTGGAAGCTAAGTTTTTACCTGCTTTAATGTTGCTTGTCTCTTCGTTGTTGTTTTGTTTTACAATTACTGGTTTATATATGTATTTCCATGATTGATCACATCCTCTACAATCCAGAATCTTTCTGACAGTGTGGCTGTAAGGAGCTGTCTATAGCAGCTGTTCCACTACACATATAATTAAAAAGATGCCTGACCCTTAAATGCAACAATCCCTATTATGGTATGCTTGTGGTCCTTTCAGTTTAGTAATACTGACTAATCTCATTTAAATTTAGAAGAATGTTCTTGTATTTATGCATGCATGCATTTATACTTCCCAATTAGTGAGAACCACTACCCTGAGAAGATTACAAGGTTCAAATCTTCCAACACCATCTCAATCCAAACAGCAATAAAATAAAGTAAAAAAATCAGGTACATAATAACAAGATAATAGACAGCAACAGTGAAGACATGCAACAACAATTTGGGCAGACAATAAATCTAAAAAGTTGACAAGAAACTACCACAGATGAAGGATGCCTCTAATGGTGTCTTTATAAAGCTTAATTAATTTGTGAAAAGTTTGGAAGGAGGGCACCTGACAAATTTTTAATATTAACTATTTAAATGTACACTGATGTTACCCTGAATTAATAATGAGTAATAAAAGAAATAACTTGCACATATAATGAATGCAGAAGAGTAGCGTGCCTTGGCGGGGCCCCGTATAAAAATTTGTTTGGGGGCCCTTAGGAAGGGTAAAGATTTGTTTTGCTTACGCACGTTGGGGGCCCCCCGTGGCCCGGGGGCCCCGTATAATTGATACGGCAGATACGGCGGTAGCTACGCCTCTGAATGAATGATAACTTGCACAGCAAGAATGATAGCAGTAATCTGTTAATGTATAACAGAACAAATTCATTTTTAAATGCAATGTTCTGAGCTCTGGATCAGAGCAATCTCAACAACCTATCAAGTATAATACTGTATAGGAAATGAGTTGATGGTACATAACAAAGCAGAGACTCTGTTTGATTCAGGAAATAAAAATTACATTACACTTTCAGAGAAGGGTTGCAACATTCAAATCAAGAGAAAGAACATAAAACACTTTATAGCTTGAAAGAGAGCAACAAACTGCTTCACCAACTCTAGTCAAGATCATATATGTAAAACCAGCCATGTTATTCTGACATAAAACTTTTGAAGCATCTTCCTAGCCCCGACATTATAACAACTTAACAGAAAACAATTTTCTTCTTTTTAATGGCCCAAATCCTTTTTACCTAATTACACAGACATAACATAAATGACATAATTATCAGATGTGAATTGCCATAAGTGAAGAAGTCACTGTAGTGTAGACATTATCTGCTGCATACTAAACTGTGTGACTCAGTGTGCAACTGAAAATATCTTGTGACATCTTAACTTGTGGCAGTTTTCTGCAAAAGTGACACATTTGTGTAGCTACACAAGAGAATTCTGACCAGTGATTCCCTAACTCTGTTATCTAAGGCAGCTGCCTCACTCTGTCCAACAGCAGAGAGTTAACTCAAATTCTAATCAAATAATAAAAATAATCAGGCAGTCAACAAAGGTGCTGAAAATAAGTTTTGAAGAAAAAACATTCAGGAAAATGGGACAAAACATTGGAAGGGGGCATTAGAATACATCCATAATTTTAGTTCACTGTGAAGGAGAGACGAGAACAAAAAAACACTTCTCCAAACAAGGTGGAAAGTAAACATGTAGAAAGTAACAAAAACAACAACAATATTTTTAATTGAAAATTATTTTGTTGTTCAGAAAGGAAGAGCAACAGTTACTTGTTAAAGGCCTGTAAGCTGTCAAAGAGCTACCATGTCTATTCAGGAACAATACAGAGGGTGAAAAAAAAGGAGTATATACACATTTTAAGAAAGGAAATGCTGTATTAAAATTGTAATACTCAATATTTACTGATAACAAAAGGTGAACAGAAGTCATGTTTGACTTCTGCAATTACAAAAGGTCCTCAAAGAGCTTACCATCAGCATCCAGACACTTCTAATTACAGCAAACTACTGCTTGACAACATTGACCAAAGTGTCCACTTGTATTGTTGCCAGGGCTGTAGCCAGGATTCTAGATGGAGGGGGGTGTTTCAGGAGGGCCAAAAAAATTTCAGGAGGGGCAGCAATATCACACTCACATATATAACATTTGCACCCCGCGGTGGGTTGGGGGTGGGTGGGCTGTTAGCACAGGAGATTTTTTGCCCCCCTGGCTACGGCCCTGGGGGTGGGCAAATGTTTTTTCAGGGTGGGCAACAAAGCCTCTTTTCAATGCATTTCTATGGAAAACCATGCCTTGCCAGGGTGGGCAAACTGCTAACTCAGGGTGGGCCAACCCCCCCCCCCTGGCTACATCCGTGGTTGCTGCATATGCCATATCAATTCCTTCCCAAAGTACTGCCAGTGCTGCTGACTTACTGTGGTACACCACATCTTTTAAGGTCCCCCATAAGCAGAAGTCAAGGGGTGTTAAGTCAGGAAAACATTCTCAAATTTCAAATACCACTTTAAAGAGGTCTTGTACTCCTCAAATGCCAACTGTGCTTCCACCATTTTCTTGACTGTCCTGCCTGTCACATGCTAGCATTCATTCTTTTGAGTGAACTACACATTGTTAGCATAATTCAATTCAACTTCAAAAAGTAAGACATAGATAATATCTCTTAAAATGTGTATACATTATTGGCACCCTCTGTATATAAATGATTGATAATATTGTAGAACTGTGAACTGCACCAGGAGATGTTTTTGCAGCCCCAAAGGTCTCTGCAGAGCCTTCCCATAAAAGTGTATAGAAAAAAATAGTATTTCTGGGAAAAAAAACAATAATCCCTATTTTTTTATTATGGAGGCCACAAGGAATAACATTTTTTTATCCCTGGATTTAGCGAGTTCCCACCTCCAAATTTTAAAAAAATATATAAAGTTTAAGCAACAGTTTTGTTTTGTGGCTGAAAACATCCAATACCTGTCTTGGAATGACAGGCAGCATGGGCTTGGACCAAAGAGTAAGCCCAATCCCTTGAAGCTTGCAACACCTATAGAATACAATACGATTAGGACTGATAAAATACATTTCTTAAAAGGTTTTCGCATTTGACTTACGCAGTAGCTCCTTTAATATACTTTTATGTACACTATGTACTTATGAGGCTTTAGGTTAGGCCAACAAGAAATCCAAGAAGGTGGCTTCATTTTGGCAGTTTAAGGTTTCACCTGGACATGAAAGAAGAAGACTAAGAATAAGAGGAATAAAAGACTCTAAAGCCAGGTTATTATTGGGTCTCACTTAAGAAACAAAGACCAACTCTATTATTTGGCAAAGTGAAGAAGTCACTTCAGGTGACAGATGTCGTTGTTGGATGCTACTCATATCCAAGTACACTAAAACCTCACATACAGAGTGCCTTGCTTAGAGACTAACTCACTAAAAGAGCAAAATTTTCTCTAAATGGTCGCTTCACTTAACAACTAAAACCAACCAAAAACTCACTTAACAACTAAATTGGAGTTCACAATCCCCCCACCAGAAGTCACAATTGGACACTTACAATGGTGTTCTGTTTAAAGAGCAGACTCACTTAAAGAGCAATCCTGTGGAACGCATTATGCTCTTTACGAGGTACCACTGTATACATTTTTTTCCTGGAAATCATTTTCAGGAAAAATGCCATTAGTGTGAATTTGTTTAAGGTGGATCCCAGCTTGCCATGAAGTGACCCACACACCATGATCGCAGAGCTATCTCCTGTGGCACATATGAAATGAGACATGCAGGATTTAACACCAGGACTGCAATTGACTGCTGCAGCCTTGAGGGTATTAACAAGGTGCACCTTCACAGCCAGTCCATCTGGCATGGCCTCTTCTACTTCCATGACTGTTGGGAATCACAATAGTGAAGTGGTTCCTTCTTTGCTCATTTTGCTGTTGGGCCCAATATGATGGTTTTTAGTGGCATTTCCTCCACTAAGGGGGCCATCACCCCACCTAAAGGGGCTCATCCACCCATAGCCATTGGCCCCTTTAGGGAGTCAGGTTATTATCACCGCCCAACACTCAGCATTGAGTTGCTGGCTATGCAGTCTACTCCACTACCGTAGTGGAGGTAGGAACTGAGTTTTGGAGGACACAGGTATGGTCCAAGGTGCTGCTGTTTCCTGGGGCTTTGGAGGTTGTTGCCCCATTACTTGTACTGAAACAGGGTTCAACCACCAGTCCCAGTAAGACTGCACATGAAGTAGTAAGGTGGGGGGACCGCCTTGCTATTTCCCTCAGGTTGTTGTTGTTGTTATATGCCACTCTTTTTCCCGAAGCAACTCAGAGCGGCTATTTTGAGGCGAGTAAGATATTAAAAACAAATCAAGGAAAAGAGGCAATAGCCTGCCAAAAGGAGATCCTAGAAGGGATTTTTTAAAAAAAGAGTCATAGGTTGGGTGGAGAAAGACAGGAAGGCAAGAAGTGGAGAAGAGAAACAATTGGCAGGAGCAGTATTTATAGATACTGTATAAGGAACCATCTACTTGTCTTGCAGTCTGGTTGGAGCCCTTTTGTAACAATACAGACTTTAAGACTCAACAGTACTTTCTTGACTTTATAAATATAAGTAGGAACACAAATGCCCCCACCCGGAGTTTGGAAACAGCTGCCTGGGACTAAGAAAGTACTATAAGTATAAATAAAGGTTTTCAGAAAATAGACTGCTTAAAGAAAATAGTTCACCAGCCTTTTGTTTCATGAGGTCAAAGATTTTTTTCCTCTCATGGGTACTACTTTTTTTCAAACACCCACACAAATGTAAAGAATGACAAATGTTCCAATGTACATTGGTTCAAGGAACGCTCCAAACTACTGACAGCAGCAATTCTTCACTAACATAAATGCAGTTTTAAAAACCTCTCTAGAACCCTTTTAGAGGCCCTTGGTTGAATGTGAATCATATTATCCATGCAGTACAATCCCTTATTTTATGCCTTCAGTGAGTTGATCAAAGTTAACCTGCTTCATAGCAGGATCAATAACAACAAAATGACCACCCATTGCCCAATGTTCAAAATAGGTGTTAACTTCTGAGAACAACTTCATATAGCAAGTGAACAAACAATTTCATATCCTGTCATCACACTTGCACATATGAAAAGTATCAGAAGAGATTATGACTTATGCCCCAGGAAAGCTTTTGAATAGATAGTAACAGTACTATCCAAATAGTCCTACAAGCTGGTACCATGGAGAGCGTTACTTCTAGTTCACTGCCCATGGGAAGAAATATAGCACAATATTAAATATGCTTTGAGTTGAACACATACAGTAAAACATCAAATAACGCTAAAACTTGGTTCCACAAGTCTTGGTGTTATCCAGTTTTTAGTGTTATCCGATCCATGTTAAAATCCTATAGGATGGATCGGATAACGTTAAAGATCCATAGAGATACAGTGTAACCGCACAGGCTTTAGCGGTTGTTATCCAATCCATCCCATAGGACCTTAATGTTATTCGATCCAATTCTTCTCCCCAGATCACTAAACGTTATGCGATTTTAGCGCTATCCTATCCAATCGTTATCCGGTGTTTTACTGTATTTCAATGTAGGCAGCACACAGCAAATGTCTGATGGAAGCACAACAGACCCTAACCTTAAATCAGATGCTTAAAGATTTGCTTCACAGGCAACCCCCAGATCTCAGTACATATTAATTTTGTACAGAATAAAGAGCTTGGAAAAGACTGGCATGATTAGGCAGAATTCATCGGGGAAATGGTAGATTATTTTAGTAATTCAAGTTGGTGGGTAGTTGGCTTGAAGTACCATGAAATACATGACCGCAGGAGGGTGGATTTAAATATTTTCCTTCCAAATACTACTGACAAGCACTGACATCAAAAGACAGCCAAACAGTTTGAAGAGGATAACCAAAAAACCTAAGGGTACAAAGGAAACAGTTGTAATGATCCCAGAACCTTTTAACAATTAATTTGCTCTTCATAGCTAAAACATTTAGCAAATATTTCTTTCAGGTGGAACAAGAATTGGGAAACAGTGCCCATTTTGGGAACAACATATATTGTAAATAGCCAGCTTTTTTGACATAATTTATTATCAGCCTGCAAAATATGATTTAATTCTAACTATAACAGGAAGATTGACTCTATCCAAGGAGGGAGTGATTCCCAGCAGGCAGGCAAGCATGCCTAACAACATGATCTCCAACTTGCCTGGGTTCTGCTTTAGTCTGTTAGCTCTCATCCAGTCCAAGAATGCAGTGAGGCAACATTCAAGATTCTTGAATGTTGCTGTCAAAATTCTTGACAGCATCCAATGCATAAGGTTTGGATGAGAGATAGAGCTGTGCATCCTCAGCATACTGGTGACACTTCAGCTCAGATCTTTTTATGACCTCACCCAGCTGCCTCATGAGGATGTTTAACTGCACGGAATAGATAATCAGCCCCTGGAGTCCAAGGGGCTGACATAACCTCCACAAACTCCACTCTCTGTAACCAGCCAGTGAGGAATGACTGTAGCCAGTGCAAGACTAAACCCCCAGTTCCCAACTCCACCAGGCTAGCCTAGAGGATACCAAAGGCTGCTGAGAGGTCAAGGAGAACCACATAGGAAACAATTCCTTGATTAGCCTCCCTGTTACAGCATGACCAATGCTGTTTTTATACCATGTTGTGGTCTAAACTCGGACTGGAGAGTATTAAGGTATTTTGCCTCATCCAAGAATGTCTGCCGCTGATCAGCCACTAAACTCTCAATCAGCTAGCCTAGCAATGGGATGTTTGCAATAGGGCAATAGCTGCTCACATCATTTGCTGGCAAGCTAGGGTTCTTCAGAATTACAGTCTCCTTCAATAGTGAAGATAGCCAGCCTTCCTCTAAGCAGGCATTAATGATGGAGGTGAAGTTTCTAATAAAGGAAATTTAATTGCAGCATATGACATATAATAACATGTTCATAAGAACAAAGAAACTTCATGATGAACCAGATTGTTGTCTTGGCATTACTTTAAGACACTTATTTATTTATTTAGATTTATTATCCCGCCCCAATCAGGCGAACCTGACTCTAGGCGGCTTACAGAAAAGGGGGAGAGACTATACACAATGCAAAACAATTAAACAATCCCCGTACAATTTCATAAATTAAAACCTTAAGGTTCAAAAATCACTTAAAAATCAACTAAAAAAGAATTAAACTATGAATTTACAAAAATCTAAAAGATTTACAAAGTTAAAAAGTTTAAAAAGGTTTAAAATGTTTAAAAGAGTGAGGGAGGGGTGGCTGTCCCATCAGATCAACCACCCAACATGGGACCCCATATTACTGGAGCCCCACACCTTCCCTGCCAGCCAGGTTTTTAGGCCCTTCCGAAAGGGCAGTAGCTCTGTCTGTAGACGTAACTCAGTTGGCAGGAGGTTCCAAAGGGCCAGGGCGGCCACAGAGAAAGCCCTCCTTCTGGTGCTAGAGAGATGTGCCTCTCTAGCCAATGGAATGATAAGAGAGCCTCTCCGATCCGCCCTGGTGGGATGGACAGATGTTCTTGGGGTGACACGGTCTCTTAAGTATCCTGGCCTACTACCATGTAGGGCTTTAAAGGTAATAACCAGCACCTTGAATTGCACCCAGAGACATACTGGCAACCAGTGCAGCTCCTGAAGCAGCGGTGAGGCACAAGCATAATGCCCGCACCCCACCACTACCTGAGCAGCTGTATTCTGGACCAGCTGCAGCCTCCAAATGGTCACCAAGGGCAGCCCTATGTAGAGCGCATTACAGTAATCAAGTCTGGAGGTGACCAAAGCATGTGTGGTCATGAGCAAGAAGTCCCGATCTAGGAGCGGGCATAGTTGGCGAATTACACGAAGTTGTGCAAAAGCCTTCCTGGCCACGACTGCTACCTGCTCTTCGAACAGTAGTCCTGAGTCCAGGAGGACCTCCAGATTATGCACCGGGTCTGTTTGGGGCAAAACTGCCCCATCCAGAACCAAAGATGGCAACTCCTGAAATAGCGCAGGACCCCTTATTATAAAGAGCTGGGAAAACTTCCAAACATTAGTAAGAACTCTAGCTGTCCATTTGAATGATATATCAAGTATTTGGACCTGTTTATGAAAACCTCTGAGATAAAACACTAAAGATAAGAGTAGCCTAGATTTGAACCTGCACCTGGGTTATCATATTAGGACAGGGATTTGCAAACTTGGCTCTCCAGGTGTTCTTGGACTTCAATTACCAGAAGCCCAAGTCAGTATGCCTGCTGATCAGGACTTCTGGGAATTGAAGTCCAAGAACATCTGGAGAGCCAAGTTTGGTGATCCCTGTATTAGGATAAAGAAGTGACATCTGTAGTTGGGGATAAGAATCATGTGAACAGGACTGGGCCAATAGGCATCTCCAAGTAGAGTGACTAGTGTGTTGACTTGTTCTGTGGCTGTGCTATTTTTCCCCAAATACTACTATGTGTTCTGGAATAGAAGAAATTTTTACTTTGAAGAGAAGGGCCCATCCCTTCAAAATAATGCTTTGAATCAGTCCTGTCTACTGTGACTGACATAAAGTGCCCTGGCTCTGTTTTCTTGATATCTAAAATTTGGATTCGAAAGCATATTGACAAGTTCATGTGTCTTTAAAATTGAATGTTGTGATTTTGAGTTTTTATGTAGCTTCCAATTTTATAAAGATCAAGCCACCATATGTCACAAAAGCTCAGTCATTTTTGAACTACTAGCGCTTAAGGGCAAAAGCAAAAGATTCTTTTTCAGAATTGCATTCATCCTTTGTTCCACAAAATCTGTTACTATAGTGATTGCCTCCATGGTGTAGTTTGCTATGACATTTTCAAGTGGTTGAGCCTGCTTCATGATTTATGATTATATCTTAACAACCCATGTCCAAATAATCCTTTGGTCCAAAAATTACCCCACTGTAGCAGTTGGTAAGACAGAGTAAATAACTAAATTAGTCCCATTATATCTTCATGGCAAAAGGAGTGCCTTCTTTTACTTGTTCAATGAGATTACTGAGAGTCTGCAGTTCAAAAATCCAAAAACACAATACAATACAAAACAAAACAATCTTCTGCTTCAAACTATAATTTGCATGTCATCGACTATAGCTCAGCCAGCCTAGCTTTAAAGGTGGACTGTTTCTTACTAAGATGAAAGACTTCTCATTTGTCTCACCTGCAATTTTTCCTCTCACCAAAACATCATATGTTCAAATGTATGTGCTAATATGGGCTAATCTAAGAGTAAAAGATGTGATTCTTTATTGTAAAAAGAATCAACAATGTTCACAAGGGGAAAGCACAGAAATCTGCTTCTTTACCAAATGTACACATTTTTAAAAATCTAAATTGCAGCAATAAGGAAGAACACATATGGATTTGCACTGTTCTCTTGTTATTGATTTAACCTTCCTTACTGGTTCATTCTGTTGCTGTAGGATGAAAACACTAGTTCTACCAGTCCCTCTGTGTATTGCTGTAGCATTTTAAACACCATTTCCTTGTTCTATTTTGATCGAAGTAGGTCATTTATTCTGTTCCCTATTTATTATATTCACATACTGTTGAGGATTATGAATTTAGGATAAAAATTATGGTAACCTAACATGTCGGCATTTAGCACAAGAATAAAAATTTTAGACAACTGTAGAGTTTACAGTTTATTCAAAAATTCATTGTTACTTCTACTCCTGCACACTTGCTCAACTCCAGATTTCTTGCCATTCTCAGGTACAGCTTTGAAAAGTTTTGTTATTGTTTTGCTCACAAAATCCAGTGCCTGGATAGCAAATTTAGATTCTTTCTTGTTTTATTTGTGATAGTGCAGAAATGTATTATTTCAAAGATTCATACTGAAGGCTCTCAAGGAAGGAATTTGGTGTTTCGCTAGAAGTCAACAGTAAAAAAATAATAAAAATAAATAAATGCTGTGTGTTTCTCTCTCCTGGATCATTTTTTCATGTTTTGTTCATTGTGAAGAGATACCTCCCCCAAGGGTTAACATCTGCAAGGATGGAACATAAGAAAAATGCAAATTATCCTCCAAGCAAGGAGATAAGAGGTTGGTATCTGCCATCTCATTCTGCCCATGGCCAGTGTCAGTGATAGCTAGGTATCAATTAATCATTTAGGGATAGCACCTAGACTGGATATGGCCAGGTTGGAGGCAGGGTCGGAGAGTTCCCCCTCAGCTGGGTTGCCCCAGGGTGATTAGCTGTTGATGACTGGGTAAGGTGAGAAATCTTTCTTAGTCTGTGTTATGGTATTCTAGCCGACTGGTCTTTCCACTGAGGGGCTGTGTGTATGTTCCATACTTGTGGTTGCTTAAGGTCAGAGTAGGTTTTGTAATGATGGAAAAGCTGATGTTTTCATCAGATAGCAATCAGCCTGAGAGGCTGGAGGATCCACTCAGACCTGAATGGTCTGTTTGATATTCTGAACAAATTTGGCTTAATTGACTGGCTTTATCGTTTCCCATCCAGGCTCATTCCATGTACAAGTCACTGTTTTGCTTTTTGTCCAGTTAATTGTTTTCCTTGTTGTTCCACCTCCCATTTATTTTTATTTTCCCCCAATAAAACCTATTTTAAAAGCCGAATCAAAATCATTAGGTTTTCTGGGCACTCTGCAGTGCTAAGAAGTTGGCTCCAAGGCTTGCTGGAACATAAGGTAGAACCAATACCAGAGAGTGCAAGACCGCATCAGGGAGAAGTCCCTCCTGTCATGAAGGATGCTCCAGCTAGGAAGTGGAGATGCTAAGAGGGATAAAGATATTGTCCCATGGTTGAGGCATATGGGGAACCCAAAAGCAACATAAGATGATTTTTGACACAGAGCTCGGAAGCCAGAGATAACTCCTTTCACTGCTCTGTGGTTTCAGTTATCCATGGAAGGTCTTGGTACATATCCTTCTCAGATATGAGGAACATCCTGTATTGAGTTTCCAGAAGAGGACCACACATAAAAACACCTTTATACTGAGCTAGTGAGTCTTAGTGCCAGCTGGGAAAGAGTGGACATGGATGTCTAGGCTTTCTTCTTCAGGTACCATATTCATTCTGGATATTGGCTCTCATCATG
This sequence comes from Furcifer pardalis, assembly GCA_030440675.1. Classification (NCBI taxonomy): domain Eukaryota; kingdom Metazoa; phylum Chordata; class Lepidosauria; order Squamata; family Chamaeleonidae; genus Furcifer; species Furcifer pardalis. Next base: position 11,874,883 of record CP126895.1, on the reverse strand, counting down.
GTGATAGTTGTCCTGTTCTTAACGCCTTGGAACAGTTCTTCCGAGGACATGCCACACCAGTCTCTCAGGTTCTTCAGCCATGAAGTCTGTCTACATCCAGGGTCTCTCTTCCCAGGGATCTTTCCTTACAGAGTGAATTGGGGTAATCTATACTTTATGTTGTTCTTCATGATATGACCAAAGTATTTGGAGCTTTCTTTGCTTAATGATCTTAAACAGTTCTTGTTGTTTATTGAACAAAAAAAGAGAAGGCCCACTAGGCTTTAAAGCAATGTTTTCCAACCTTTGGTTTGGGTACTTCAGTTCCCAGATGCTTAAATCAGTTCCCCAAAGCACTGATCAGCCAATGTACTGACTTAGACTTCTGGGAATTGAAGTTCCCTGTGGGGTGTGGGTCCCATGTTAGGAGCCACTGCTTCTAAGCCACCAGACTCCAGTCCTGCTCACAATGAGACTTCTCGCTCTTCCAGGTGGCCAATGGAAACACAGAAATTCCCCGGGACTTCAGTTGGCACCCCAGGACCTGCAGGGGTGTAGCCAGGGGGGTGGCCAATTTGCCTACCCTCAAACTCCACACACACACACACACACACACACACACACACACACACACACACACACACACACACACACACACACACACACACAAGACAGCATGGAGAGGTGGACCACTACCTCACACAGCTGTTGACAGGACATGGCTGCTTCAGAGCCTATCAACACCGCTTTAGGCTGGATGATGATGCTTCATGCCCCGTCTGCCAGCCCGTGCAGGAAGATGCAGAGCACGTGTTTTTTCATTGTCCACGCTTTAATGCAGAACGGGAAATTCTACAGAGGCATTTTCGACAACAGCTGTCTCCAGAAGATATCATCAGTGAGATGTTGAGTAGGAAGACTACCTGGGTCGCGGTGTCCAATTATGCAGCCGGGGTCATCTTGGAACTTAGACGTGTGGAGAGACTGCGAAGAGGGCAGCCAGAGATATAGAGGAGAAGGAGGGCTAGGAGCCAAATTGGAGGAGGGTTTTTTAATAGCCATTTTGCCCCCCATGAAGTAATGCCTGACGGCGGTCCCGTGGGGTGGCAGGGCGTAATGGGAGGTGGTTTTAGTGGGTAAGAATCCCACACACTGTGAAGCCAGAGCAAGGGCTCACAGTGCCTTTTGAAGATTTCCACCTGCCCTTAAAAAAAAAAACACACACACACACACACAACATTGTTGCCCATCCTGAAAAAATATTCACCCACCACATCTAGAATCCTGACTATGACCCTGAAGACCTGGCAATCTTATCCTCAGTTTTAAATGTGAACTCTGATTCTGGATTAATGCCTTCATGCTTCTATAGCAAAAGTAGTTTCTCCACTTCTCCTTTTTCTCCTGAGCCTGTTGAGTCAAGCATCTCAACTCCCCTAAAAAACAAAAACACCTAAACATTTTTGTGATACTAAGGACAGTGTTCTCTGCATCTTTTACTAAATGTAAACTTATTTTTGAAAGAATTACCCAGTTAGTGGGTGTGCATATGTGTGTCTTTTCATCTGACTTACTTGTTGTTTTCCCCTTTTTCTTAAGAGGAACACTTGTGGACATTGTGTGAATGCACTCTTTGTCACCTACTATAATGTGAAATATAAAGGCCATACAATTGTAGATGTGTCCAGCACTGAGAGGCAAATTTTATAACCACATACAGAGGCTGCCCACTTCTGTGAAAATCTGTGTGTGAAGGAGACCGAGAAATGGGACACTCTGACACTGTGCTGACACTAGTCTGTCTGAGGAAGAACCATTAACCATTGTGACCTCAGATGCTGCCTTCCTCAGGGAAGAAGAACCAGTCATTATGACCTCACATTCATGCTGTGAAAAAAAGAGATTAGTGATTTTGACCTTATACTGATGATGCCTGCCTTATGGAGAGACTAGTCATTGTGACCCCACTGTGGAAATGGAGCACAGCTTCTTTGTATCCGGAGGCTGTGGTGAACTGCTGAGATATCCAACAGCCAGGAAAGAGTGACTTTTTGAACACTCTTTAGAAGACATCAAGTTGCTAGACTTGTGAAGGATTATTTTACTGCACCTTCCCCTCATGGGGAGACTAATATGGATCTTCAAATGGCTCAGGTGAACACTGAGAGAGAAATTTGCCCATTTCTATCCACATACGGGAGGGGAGAATCTAAGAGCTATTTGGGCATGGCATGTTTCTGTAGCCTCTGTCAGGCTATGACAATTTAGTCTCCTTTTATTACAAATATTGTCCATCTAGAACAGTGGTGGCAAACCTTTTAGAGACTGAGTGCCCAAACTGCAACCCCAAACCTACTTATTTATCGCAAAGTGCCAACATGGCAACTGGGGAGGGAGGAAACACTCCCATTGGGCTGCTGGGCAAAGGGGTGGGGGTGAACTCTGTGCTGGGGGAAGGGAGGAAGAACTTCCACTGAGTTGCTGGGCAGAGAGGTAGGGCAAACTCTGTGCTGGGGCGACTGCATGGGTGCTTACAGAGAGGGCTCTGAGTGCCACCTCTGGAACGCTTGCCATAGGTTCACCATCACTGATCAAGAAAATCAGTTGCTGACCCAATTTATAAATTCTGAAGAAACCTCAGTAGAGCTTGGAATGTGGAAATCTGTCCATCTTGGTTTTGTTGCATTTCATATCAGTGAGATCACTACCCTACCTAGCTCTGCATAATCTACAAGTTACTTTCCAATATTTGTTAACAAAACAAACAAGATGCTATGGAATCGTAAAGGCTAACTGCTATAATTTAACATTAGCTTTCATGGATCCAGTTCACTTGAATCATGGCAACTAACATTAAAATACAGTAGTTAGTCTTTAATGTGCCATAATGCTTTTGCCTTTCTTTTGTTTTATTTACTGTCTAATATGCTTGCATGGATTAACACAACTACCACTTCAAACATTTCCTGGATTCTGAACCTAGAACCTTGACCTCACAAAACATGTGCTGTTCTTCTACATATTTTCAGCCTATACCTCACTTCCCCCCCCCCTCAAATACTGAATTCTTAATTCTGCCTTTGACATACCTCATTCAGAAGCGGTTGATCCAATATAATAGAAGGGTTTCAGTCATGTGCATTAAGAGCATGTTCACAAAGTTTCTTAGAGAGCTATTTAAAATTAATGAAACACCATTACCATGTCAAACAGAAGCAATTTACAATTATTTCCATTTAATAAATTGTATCAGTATTTCTTTTTGTGTGTGCTAAGATTTAATAAGCCTCAGGTTTCATAGCCAGAACAATATTTTTAAAAGCAGGTTAGAAAGATGGTAGCTGTTTATTACCCAAAAGGATGCTGTCTTAAGTGAAAGGTCATGGGAACATTTCAAGAAGGCTACAAGACTGTTACTTTCCTTCCCGGTGGCCTGGTAAATTTTGCTGACAGATTTGTGCAATGCATTTCTTACTCTTAGTCTATAGCAGTGTTTTCCAACCTTCAGTTTTTAGAGTTCAATTCCCAGAAGCCGAAGTCAATTCCACAAAACACTGCTGAGCCAATGCACTGATTTAGGCTTCTGGGAATTGAAGTCCCCCTGTGGGGTGAGGGCCCCACATTGGAAACCACTGGTCTATAGCTATAGTGCAGTGGTGATGAACCTTGGCACTCCAGGTGTTCTTGGACTTCAATTACCAGAAGCCCAAGTCAGCAACATTGCTGATCAGGACTTCTGGGAACCAAAGTTCAAGAATACTTGGAGTGCCAAGGTTTGCCATCACTGCTATAGTAGGTGGCAGCAATATACAGTACTTCAAACATTATGGAGACATATGAATCACTTATATGCTTAGCAAAGTATGTTACATGGCCCAATCCTTTTACATCTTCAAAATAGAAATATGACTGATGGAATTTGGAGAAGATTTTCTCTCTTGATATTCTCTCTATGATAAGCAGAACCTCAGTTCTAGATAGATCACCTGGATGCAACAGCCTCCCCCTCTTTAGACAGTCTAGTTTGTGCATTCAAAAGAGGAGGTATTGTTAGCATGTCCCACTCAATGGACGGAGGCATCCTTGAACCTCCTTAAACTATGAACAGAGCTTGCAGCCCTCTAGAGAAGTACACATAGTAGTAGCATGTACTGCAAAAGGTCCCTACAATGACCTAAGGATTCACCACTAAAACCCTAACCTAGTACAGTGGTACCTCGCTTAAAGAGCATAATGCATTCCACGAGATTGCTCTTTAAGCAAGTTTGCTCTTTAAGTGAAGCACCATTGGAAGTGACCAATTGTGACTTCTGGTCGGGGGGGGGGATTGTGAACCCCGATTTATTTGTTAAGCGAGTTTTTGGTTGGTTTTCTTTGTTAAGCAAAACGAACATTCAGAGAAAATTCTGCTCTTTAAGCGAGTTACTCTCTAAGCTAGCCACACTTTGTGTGAGGTTTTACTGTACTTCCTGCCAAATACTATTGTGATCTATTTAAGCAACACCACCATAAATAGTCCATAATGCCCTATAGCATTAGAGTGAGGATACGCAAAAATGATCCAGTATCCTTTTAATTGCCAAACAGGAATCCAGGCCTCAAAAATCTTAACTGGCCCCTGAGAACAACTCAATAAGCACTATAGGCAGCAGGAAGCATTTTCTTCCTCCCATGTTGCTGTGTTGGTACTTTGTGATAAATAATTGGGTTTTGGGTTGCAGTTTGGGCATTGAGTCTCTAAAAGGTTTGCCATCACTGGTCTATATATTGTTGTTTGGATCCTGAAACCACTATTCTTGTGTCTTTGAGCTAATTTTGAATATGGAACAATCTATACAGTTTATAGTCTGAGAAGTAATGCCTGAAGTCCTCCTGCTTAGCACAGTTAGCTGCAACTCCAGTAGGTCCATTGATTCATTGGCACCTACAGAGCAGTTAGCTCACCAGCTCACCAAAATTCAAAGGGCCTACTCTAGCTGGGCCTTATTATGGGAAGCAACAGGGTTTCAGTTAATAAGACAAAAGGCACAAAACAGTACAAAAGAAGGAAGAAGCAGCAGGGAAACAAAACCTAAGCACTACTGAGATGCTTTTAAAAAGTGGTAATCCAAAAACTTGCATAAGGGGGAATTCCAGCTCCTCTCCTCAGGATGTGGAAGAAAGCTTCTGTTGCACATGGAATTTCCCTATTGGGGTTCTCAGTGACATGGAGAAAGTCTTTAGACTGTCCCTCTTCAGAATGAAAATGGGGACACAATGGGAGTGGTACAAGAACCTGCTCCTTTATCACACTTTCATATTAACTCCTTTGCGGACAGTTGGATGTGTTTTGAAGAAAGTAAACACAGAGAGACAAAAAACAACAACTAAGTTTTCAATGCCACCTCTCATCACCAGATATGAATAGCTGGAAGAGAAGCTGGTTGCCAAATGCCTCAATGCACAAAACATAATGGCCTCATCCTTTCATATGAATATTCTGCTAGGAGATCTTGCAAAAAATCTTCATCAAACATGATGAAGCACTGAAATGCATAGAGCTGTTTCCTTCAATAACATGCTAACACGGGCATTCTAGAAGCTGTAGGTCAAAAGGACTTTTCCAAGCCCCAAAGCAAAGGGAAGAAAAAACAACTTTGGCCTCTGAGGAAACACTGTGTGCTCTGTTTGCCACACAGAGATCAAGCAGGCTCTCGCCTTAACTCAGGGGTGCCAAAACTGTGACCCAGGGCCCAGATCTGGCCTGCAATGCCAATTCATCCGGCCTACAAAGCCCTCATCACTCCTGTACAGGCACATTTTACTTCTGCTTCCAGGAGTTATGAGGGCTTTGTAGGATGGATTAATTGGAGTCAGGGGCTGCATCTGGCCCCCAGACCATAGTGATCAGCCCCCTGAACCACATGACTGGTCCGCGGCCCAAAAAGTTTGGGCACCTCTGCCTTAATTTCTTCCCAGAACTATCATAAAGTTTCCAGCCATCACATGTATGGGGCGGCTAATCTATACCATGTCTTGCAAAGTCTGGTTTGTTCTGTCAAAGTGAGAAGAGGAAGAAAAATCAGACATGCTTCACATCTGCCACATGCCAAAATGACCTTAGGAAAAGAATGACTAGCTCCAGTGGTGCAGGGAACCTGAGTGAAAACCGTGACACTGCTGGCAATTTACATTTGGCCTGTGCTGTGAAGGCCAGGCTAATGGCAGAATGAAAAAGCAGCACATTTCTATTCTCCCAATAGCCCAAAGAAAGATTGCTTTGGCATTAAGCACCCATTTCACATTTTGCAGCCAACATCCATTGTAAATCCCCCTTTACACACAAATTTTTTTTGAAGGAAGGTATTTTACACAAATAATATTTTCTTTTCTTAAATATTCTTCTTCTCGTGCATTCAGAAAACACACAACAGTTAGAAACATTTGTACAACGGACATTACTTTTTGGTCAATAGAGAAATGAGCACCATTCTTTATAGGAATAGGGACAACATATTTATCTTTAGATCAAGCAGATTAAGACTTATTTCATTTCAGTATATTGCTCTCTGCCACTAAGATGCAAATTTAACATTTAATGCTATTTTTATCCTGCCTACAGACCTCAAATCTCAAATTTTTATTCCTTGAATATAATGACTATTTCAATTATATGAGTGCTGCTTTTTGGAAAGAACTGTCCTTTTCCAGGCATAGTCATGGTTTCATCACCTCAATTCTTCTTGTCACTTTCTATGGATGTTTCCCAGTTTAACAAAAAAAGTCTTTGACAATATTAGGTTTGTGAATTGTTTTTGAGACTCTCTTATCCTCTAATATACAACATTTAAGCACTTATTTTGCAGTAAAAGTAAAGTTAGTTTCCTAGGAAACAGTCTTGTACTTCCAAGGTCAGGGACGTGGGCCTTGCAGGTTTTCATCTTGGAAGTCTCATTAACTCTCAGTTTGCTAAATCAATGAGACATGAATTCCAACAATTTTAGCAAACCCCCCCCCCCACACACACACACACACACATAACGTAATAAAAAGGTGGGGAACCTGTGGCCTTCTAGTCAGGACTTCTCAACCTTTTTAAGCCAGGGGCTAGATCATGCTCCCTGAGACAGCTTCAGGGGCTGGATGACCATTTTGCATCTCTTGCTTCTGAAGGCCTGATATAGACATTTGACATTTAGAATGCAGTACCTTTCAAGATTAAGTCTGTCTGTATTATTTTTATTGAAATTTGGAACTTTGCAAGTCCAGATATTGTCATCTTGGTGCTTAATATTTTATTAGCTTTTTAAAGATGTCATTAATTACTGGTTACATTAAAATGTCCAAATTATTTATGTGTTATTTATTTATTCATTCCTGTTTGTCTTTGTGAAAGTGCTTAGGTGTAGACATTAAAGAGTGATCAGGGCTTCTGGTAATTGAAGTCCAAGAACATCTGGAGAGACAAGTTTGCTGACCCCTGTTCTAGACTATGACCTGCCTATGCCTTGCCTCACCAGAGGAGGTAGTCAATGGAACTAGCAATTGTTGTTGACTCCCAAAGGTAACAATATCCAGAAACACTGGCTGGTAGCTAGAAGTCATCATCAGATTTGGGCCCCAGAGGTCTGATGAGAGACCAAGACAGGAGGCTGAGGCATAGATATGTAAGAAGGCCCAAAGAAATTGCAGAAGATGGAAATATTCCATTATACATGCTGGACAGAATGGACCATGATGGTGACATTTGGCATAGGCAGGAACAAATTGGGTAAGTTTCATAGAAATTATCTTTTCAAACTCTTTTATCTTCTACAAAATGTATTCCAGTGTTTCACCTAACATTTTATTCCCGCTTCACTTTGTGTGTAATTTTTGCAGCAACTTTCCTGCTTAGATTCTGCACTACATCTCTAACTTTTACAGAGTCAGGAAAGTTAAATATCCCATTTGTCTTCATGTAACTTATCCAATTGCACAAAGCTGGGTGGGTTGAGGAGGATGGTAGAGGGGGTGCCTGACATGCAGTGGTCAATGGGGTTGCAAAGGGTCAGACTTGACTATGCGACTGAACAATAACAAAAGCCATAAAGAGGAAGGTTAGGATCTGTTCTTGATCATCACAGAGTGCTGGACACTTAATAACAGGATGAAAGTATAGGAACCCAGATATAGGCTGAATATCAGAGAAAACCTCTTAACTGTTAGAGCAGTATGGCAATGGAATCAGTTACCCTGGGAGGTGGTGAGCACTACAACACTGGAGGCACTCAAGAGCCAATTGGACAACCACCTGTCAGAACTGTTTTGATTTGCGTTCCTGCATTGAACAGGGGGTTCAACTCGGTGACCTCATGAATTATTATTTTTTTGTAGTGCATGCATTTTGAGATTTACTTTATCCAGCATAAATGCATGTTTCTTGGTGATCTACAGCTACTGCCAAAATGAGCCTAACAAAGCAGGAACAAAGGAGGGGAAAGTGAGCAGAAAAAGAATTTTGGGAAACTTCAGTGCCCCTGGCAAAGTCTCATTTCAAGTTGGAAAAATTGCTTTAGAACATTGGGCTCAGGCCAGAGGCGTAGCTACTGCCGTATCTGCCGTATCAATTATACGGGGGAATGAGGAAATCAACCCTTCTGAAGTTGTTCTTACTGCTAATTTAAAATCTTTTAATCTTGCACTATAATAATAATTTTGTGTCAGAAATTATTCCGAGTTGAAAGGATTTTTGCTGGAGAAACTCCACGTGGGGATACCAGAATTAGGCTCCTTTCATGTCCCCAAGAGGTGGGACAAAGATGGGTGCTCAATCTGTCATGCAGTACCTGGTTTTCAAACTGCCAACTTGCTGGCCTTCCAGCTAACAAGGTGAGCTTCTTAACCACTGAGCCACTGCAGCCCCTTGCACTATAAAACTAACTAACTAATGAAAGCACCTAGGTTTGCACTCACTTAAAGTCCTGCATAATTTTCAGCATTCACTAAGGCTTGCACCAAGGAGATTTGTTCATAGGGTTACAACTGCTTAAATGTATAAACCAAAACATACTTACCTGGAAATATAGTTAAATTATTGATTTTCTTATAAGTTATGTATGGAACCTGCCTTTTCTTCAACTGTTTGATTTTTTTCCCTTTAAAAAAACATACAAAGAGAGAGTTCCTTTGTAGGAAAAAAATCTTTCTTCTGATTAGTCCCCCCCCCCTCTTAAGCATAATAACAAACTAGAAATATTAATGTTACCTGAAACTGAAAGGCAGCCTCTGTATATAAATGCCTAACTTCATCTTTCATTTTGTAATCTTAATCAAATCAATCCCTTTCTAGTATAAAACAGCAATTAAGAATTATTTAGGGAGTTTAATGTATAATTAGACAATCTATATGTGAATTTTCAGTACGTATAACCAGATATTTGTTATAATTAAGGGCTGGAATCCTCCAAAGGACATTTATCATAATTTAAAACTACAGCATATGAAATTAATTGCAGGTGTCAAGGGTTCCACAATTAAATTTATAAAGGTTTTGTATTATTAACAAGTATTTTTAATAGAATTACAATGCAAGGATATATATCTATATCTATACCTATATCTAGATAGATAGATAGATGATAGATAGATATAGATATAGATGTATGTGTATGTGTATGTGTATATGTGTATGTGTATATATTTGCAATTCATCCATGAGTAAGACACCTTTCTGCTTCTATGGTATCATGCAACAAAAAATTGAGAATGACCAATCTGCACAGAAGGGATGGAGGAGTTTAGATTGAAGAGGTTCCCATGTGAGTTTGATCCTGACAGGGATCAAGGTTGGCTCAGCCTTCCATCTTTCCCAGGTTGGTAGAATGAGTACCCAACATGTTGGGGGCAAAATGCAAATTAACTTGTGAACCACCCAGAGAGTGCACCTTTTTCCTACACTGCCTAATATGCTTAAATTTAGCAGGTTTCAACCTAGCAAGCTCTGATGGCAAGATCAGGCCAGTGGATCTCCTCCTTCCCCGCCACCTCGTAGTGAGGGGCTTTGGGAGCAGATCACCACACAGAGTCAACTCCCAGCTGGGTGCATTTCTACCAAGGCAAGTATGTCTTCAGATCAGGTTTCACACTTTGTGACTAATACTGACAACTTACATCAAAGAGTTTCAAAGAGATTGTTTTGACCTCTTAAATGAAGTGCACCCTTGCTGGTTATATTTTAACTGCTGATTTTTTCTTTAAAATCTTCTAAAATCAACAAAGACTAAAATAAACGAAAGCAAAATAGCATAGAATGAGCCTAATAAATTCTTTTTGAGGAGAGAGAAAGAATAGAATTCAGATTCCCTTATTTTTATATATATAAAGCAAAAGAAAGGTCCTGTACATTCCTCATCTGAATTTGTACTGTTTAAAATCTTGTTCAGTGCTTTTTGAATGCTGCTGCTGTATGTTCCTTTAAACAATTATTGCCTTGTTCAGAAAGCGGCACGTGCTCTATTGAATTTGGATTTAGATTTAGCGCGCTAACATCAAAGACAGATTGATTGCTCGCAGCTTATTAATGTGTTGTTTGGTGGAAGGCCGGCTAGCTAGCTGGCTGGCTGGAAACCTGAAATAAATTGAGCATACCTAGAGTCCTAGAAAGGCATTATGAAGCAATCGAAGCAGACAGACAATAAGCAGCCAGCAGGTTGGTAATTTGCAAACACTCAGCAAGGGGAGATGGTAAGTAGGTAGATATGAGACACAGAACCCTCACCACTCATTAACCTCTCCTGATTAATGTTGCCATGTAAAGTTTAGACTAGTGCTATTACAACCAAGTTGCAAGAATAAATTGCTTGCTGTCATAGTGCTTTCTATATGGTGCAGTTCCCATCATCTCTAATTAGCTATTGTTAAAAAACTGGGAAATATATTTGCACTCGAGAATTTCTACCATGACTTCAAAGCCTTCCATTCAACTATCATCAAGACAATCCACTCAACATTTCACTTTTTGCATTGCAAAATTGAAAATTTATCAGTTTCCCATTGTCCTAGACCAGGGGTACTCAAAATACAGCCTGCAGGCTGGATTCAGCCCATGACATAAAATAATCTAGCTGTTGCCCTCACTGTGGCCGTGAGTGGTGCTGCAGGCACTGCCTCAATCCCTGTCCCCTCCCTCCCTTGTTCCTACCTGCGCTCCTGTCATAGAATAGACCTCAACTTACTAAACATATCCAAGATAAAGTTTTTTAGGGTTTAGACTATAGTAGAAATGTGGCTTCTTGTGCTAGCAAAAGGTCTCCTGTTTGTTTTCACTCTCTGGGACCCAGATGGGAAGAGACAGACTAGGAGGCACCACGCTTCATCAATAGAAACAGAATTGTTTACTCCCAACACTGGGACCTGGTTGATGTATGCTAATTACCCAGGATCACCTCATACCTGGAGAGAATTAAGCACATGGCTTGATAGAGGGAGAGTGTGATTCAGGGGCAGAGGAGATGTAGACCTTAGAGAGAAAGGGGGAAAATGGGCTAATGCTACAAGCCCTTTCTCCCTGGATATTCGCCATGAGCACATGGCTTGAGAAAAAAAAGGAGTTAGAATATGGTGGTCAACAAGGAAACACCACTATGAGGGGTAGGAAGGCCATTCCAACAGGTCTTATCTCTGGAAGTCTTAACTATGGTAACACAACATATAGATAGGTTCTTTTTATTTAGGGGAGGATATGTCTGAAAGCATTCTTTCTCTAAAAGTGAATTTTGATTAGGTTATTTTTCTATGCTGAGATCTATAACCTGATTCATCAAGAACCATGCTACAACTTCAATAATACTATTTTCTTCAATCAACACAGTCAGTCAGTCAGGTTCGCCTGATTGGGGTGGGATAATAAATCTAAATAAATAAATAAATAAATAAATAATTGGGATGCAGGGTAAGATACATTAAGTCCACTGGCCTCCTTTTTAATGCTACCCTTTTTACTTCTCTAGTATTAATTTGGCTGGGCTCTGTATGCAGACAAGTCCCAGGTTTGTTCTGCCGGTCATGGCAGAGAGAGAGTGATGGACATACATTCCTTGCTGTGAGTTTTGGGTGACTTCTAGAGGGGATTTTGGAATAATCAGCCATGGAAGAAACGCCAGAGAGGTCCCAAAGCAAGTGAGGAAGGTGTGGTTTCATCATAGCTCCATAGAATGGTAGATGTTGTGAGCAGGGCTGGGTGAGCGAGGCAGACATGTGTGGTGGCAGCAGTGCTGGTTGTGGTAATGGGGGAGACAGCGGAGGCAGAGGTGTTGGTGGTAGTGGCAGCCGAGGCAGTGGCGGCATAGGCTGCAGAAGCAGAGGAGGCAGCAGAGGTGGAGGAGGCAGCAGCAGAGGTGATGGAAGTGGCATTGGCAGAAGTGGAGGGCAGCAGTTTCATCAATACTGGCCAATGCCAACGAAGACGATGCCAACGATGAATGAAGAGAGACATGCAGTTTGCCCTGAACATACTATGCCAGACTCCAGTCTCAGGTACAATGGACGATGATTCTTCTTCTGTGTTCAGATGTGAAATTGCCAAAATGAAACCACTTTTTTGTGAGTTCATTCTGCAGTTTCTTTCATCTGACCTAATGTAAGAAATATTAGCTGTCACAAGTTGGCCACTGTGTGAGGCATATCCAATTGTGGCTCAAAAATACCACAAAGTGGAAGATGCTGAACCAAATTGAATGTTCAGGTAAAATTTAACTTCTAGCCAAACAAGCTTTGCTATATGTAATGGGAAAGGTACCATCTTGCCATCAGGCAGCAAAACATTTTGGGCTTCCCCTATTCATGGAGGACAACAATACTGCATCCAAGGTCACTAGTGAGTCCAATTAAGAAAGATCATGTCCTCTATCTCTTCATTTTAAATACATCTAGCTGCACAGCTCAGAACATAAAAAGAGAAGCTGCTGAAATAAATACTGTTTCAAAGTCACTGGAGCATCAAATTGCTAGCTCTTCCACCTGAACTTAATGTTAAAGAACTTCCTCTTTAAAAAGAAAACCTGATAAAATTGTCTGCATCTGTTGAACAAAGTAAGTAATTTGGGAGGTCACATGCATTGTTCTGCTGCAATGACTACAGGAATTAGGCTAGAGTTGACATGATAATTTGAACAAGCAAAACTGTACACATCACTGTAAACTGATAATTCTTCTTGGCATACATTTAGCATGTTAGGAACTCAAATTTCTTATAGAGCTACTACACTTGTTCCTAACCGTTTCCCCCTCTATTTAATTAATCCTGCATTTGTACCATTATAATTTAATTAAAAGATATAGCAGAAGAAATATAATAGTTCCCATTCAGACAAAACACCAAGTAAAGTCAATGTTACAAAAATGCTCTTAATGAATAGATTATCCTGCCAGTGTGCCTCCGGGTTCAATTCAAGGTGCTGGTTATTACCTTTAAAGCCCTACATGGTAGTGGGCCAGGATACCTAAGAGACCACATCGTCCCAAGGACATTTGCCCATCCCACTAGAGCAGACCGGAGAAGCTCTCTGGTTGTGCCATCAGCTAGAGAGGCTCATCTCTCTAGCACTAGAAGGAGGGCCTTCTCTGTGTCTGCTCCGGCCCTGTGGAACTTCCTGCCAATTAAGCTGTGCCTCCAGGCAGAGCTGCTGCCCTTTCAGAAGGGTGTAAAAACCTGGCTGGCAGGGCAGGTCTGGGGTACTGGAGGCACAAAGACCTCAGCCTGCTGGCTGGTTTGACCTCCTTCCCTGTTCCCTTAAGTTCTTAAGTTTTTTAATCATACAAAGTTTTAGTCGTAGTTTTAATTGGTTTTAATTGTGGATTTTGAGAGCTTTTAGAATTTTAGCTTGTATTGTTTTGATGTTTTTTAGGATGTGTTAAACTGCCCTGGGTCACTTTTGGCGAGGAGGGTGGTATAGAAATTTAAATAAATATTTAAATACTGTATAAACCAAAGGTTACTGATTAATAAGAGATAGCATGATTCAAACTCCAGAGCAGCACAGGTTGATAAGCACATGATAGAACATCCCTTAAGAAGAAATCAGAAGGTGTGACTTTTCTCCAGGGTCCTCAGTTTGGGGTCATCAAACAAAATCTTGTAGAACCGAGGCACTCTAAATTTATGCAATCCGAAAATGATTTGTCTTGATGTGTCTGCCTATTATAACACATACCTTCCTCAAGAAAATTAAATATTTAAAACAAGTGGATAGTACCAGGTTTACTCATACGTAAAAAAATAGTGTTCCTCCCATTGAAGAAAGTAAGCAAGACCTGTCTTTAAACTGGATATACCAGGAGATTATTTGGAGACCCTAGAATCCCTTCTAAATTGTTGTTGAAAATTGCTTTTTAACTAGAGCAGGGTTTTCTGTTGGGTTCAAGATGTTCATACTTTGTTTGATCTTGTTGGATTGCTTGGAATTGTTTTATATTGTTCAATGTTACTGTTCACATGTCTTGCCAAACTATCTAGATATGGCTAAGCTGTGATGTAAAAAAATATATAAGTAAAATTCTGTGGCTTCACAAGCTGCAAGTATAGGGGGTGATGGTGGTGAAAATGCCTTCTAAAGCTTTCATCAAAAAGAGAAGCCATATCACAGAGGTTAGTTTTAACCAGCTCATGTCTAAACAGCTACAGTAAAACCTCGAGTTATGAATAAACTCAGTTCCAGGGGATTGCTTGTAAATCGAATCTGTTTGTAACTTGAGGTATCTCCATTCAGATAAATCAAAAGCTCCACCCCACTCTCCAGCATTCAAAACGGACCACCCCCAACCTCCAAAAGTCAATCAAACCACCCAAAAACAACAGCAGCATTGAAAGGAAAGCATACATAAGCAAAAACGCTGTTCCTTACCTTAAAGAAGCTTTGAAAATGGACAGAAAACTCAGAAAACTCTAGCAAGAAACAGCAACCGGCAGTCATTTTGGTGCTGAAACTCCAGACAAAGAACTCCTCTCTAAGCACTCTACTGCTACCTACAGGGCTCTGAAAGGCTGCATGTGCATAAACTATAAACCCATAGGGAAAATGGCTTTTGTTGCTTCACTGGAGGCAACACAGAGAGGGAAAACTTGAGGCATGGATTTCAGTAAAGAACCAATTCGTAAGTCGAATTATTCGTAAGTAGGGGCATTCATAAGTAGGGGGTTTACTGTATTTCTAACCAGAATGCTCACAAGCAAACAATACATTTTGGATCAACTGAAGCATTTCTACCTTCCAGCATCTTGAACACATTGATTTCAGAAACTAAACAAAATCATACCTTTTTCATACTTGGATGGGAGACCACCAGGGAACACTGGAGGCTTCTAGGTAAAGTTAGGGAGGGGAATCCTGAACTGCAAATGAATTTTTTGAGATGAACAAATGGTCCAATTCTTATGTTCTTAAGCAAAACTTTCTCCAACACTCTAGATATCTTCCTTCCTATAATTACAAAGATGTAAGGAGAATATGCAGATATCATTTTATCTGACTGATAAATAATACTATTACCCTCACCTTTTGTTTTTCTGGTTTGCCAAGAGCATGTACAATCTGCCCTTTATGGGAAGGTCTGGGTTTGCTCATTTTCAGGTCACTAGAGAACAGGAGAGGCATTAAATTACACTTAGCCTTCTCCCTCAATGCAAATGCACAAAGCAATCTGTTTGCCTGTATGATGAGGTGGCTGACAAGGTCACTTCACCATGTGGGCAAATGATACACTTTCCCTTCTTCTTTACAGAGTTGAGGGAATGTGTGTCCCCCCCCCCACTTGTAGACTCATCATAGTGCTGTATCCGCAAGGAGGGGGGAATTATTTCCCTTCTCCTTTTGATCACCAACCAAAGGGGCAGCTGTCACTTCAGATGGGTATTGAAGGGAAAATGAAAATATATTCCCCTCTCCTTGCCAATCCAGCTCTGTAGTGGGTTGGGAAGGGGGGGGGGAAATATGTATGATTTCCCTCCTTCTGTACAGAAGAGAAACTAAATTGAAAACACCCTTTATGCTGGCAGGCTTGTTAGCTCCACAAACAACTAGATGTTGACAAAGGATGTGGCCTTTGAAGACTGCTGCCTCTGTTAAATGGCATCCTAAACATCCAGAAGTACTTGAGACAGTGAGGGAAGTTGGGGCATTCCAGCATCCAGAAAACATGGGCACTGTGCACGCAGAATGACCCCAAGGAGCCTGAAAGAGCACACTAAGCACTGCTATAGACTTGCTCCTAGTTACATATAGCAGTTAAAGATTAGGAGGCAGCAGTAGAGGTAGAAGGAGGAGGAGAGTGACAAACTTAATTCAACACCATGAACAAGGCCATTATTTCTTTTTCTTACCACAGTGAAGAAAAGAATGGACCTCACCAATCCATGCCACATTTAGAAATCAAACAATATGAGAGCTGAATCTGACATCAGTACAGGAGAAGCGACCCAGCAACAGCAAATTATCCGAAGGGAGCTGAACAGCTAGTATGCCATTCCTAACTGCTGGCCTTCAACATCTCAGTAATCATCATGCAATTTTGTTGTTGTTGTTCAGTTGCACAGTTGATTCCGACCCTTTGTGACCCCATGGACCACTGTCCGCCAGGCACTTCTGTCCTCCAACATCCTCCCCAACTTGCTCAGTTCTGTCCCCATTGTCTCTACAATACCATCTAGCCATCTCATTTTTAGCCGCAAATAGAATTTGGCAAATCTTTTTCAAAACTGAACTAAATTGAAATGTCCACTACAGCCAGTTGATGTGCAATCCTTGCTAGTTTATGCACACCAGAAGTCATGCCAGATCCATCATGTGGGCTTCAACATTTACACCCTTGACCTAC
This sequence comes from Furcifer pardalis, assembly GCA_030440675.1. Lineage (NCBI taxonomy): Eukaryota > Metazoa > Chordata > Lepidosauria > Squamata > Chamaeleonidae > Furcifer > Furcifer pardalis. Next base: position 11,858,074 of record CP126895.1, on the reverse strand, counting down.
AGTGGAAATGTCTTCAGAGGTAATTAACAAGGTACTGTGAACAGCTTACAGTAATACCTCATATAACATTAGTATCGAATAACACTAAAATCGCATAACATTAAGGAATCTGGGGGAAAGAATTGCATCAAATAACATTAAGATCCTATGGGATGCTTCAGATAACAACCGCAAAAGCCTGTGTGGTTACAATGTATCTCTATGGATCCCATAGAGGATCAGATAACACTAAAAATCATATAACACCAAGACTTGTGGAACCAGGTTTTAGTGTTATATGAGGTTTTACTGTATTTAAAAGAGGTGTTTTAAATTTTTTCATGTTTTTCATTTCTAAAGTCACATTAAAATTTTCAGATCTTTGTATTTGAAAGTCAATGACCCTGGCTCTCATGGAATATATGGCTTAACCAGCCTGGCCTTAGAACTACAGTCCAGCTATTAGAAATCACAAACAACTATATTTGATGCCATGACAACAAAACATGGAAAGCTAACTTTGCAAGGATATTTCAACATATTATAAGCAAGTGTTATTTTTTTTTAAAAAAAAAAACCATTATTCACATTTCTCTTATATATACAGTACCTCAATTCTTGTTAAAGTTAGAAATCCAGAAATTTGTGCCTCCCACTGGTCTACAGTACTACTACAGATTAGCAATAGCTTTTAAATGTTTGATGGTTAAACCACTGATTGCCCCATCCAAAGATATATCACAGTCCTAAATTCTGGGCAGAGTTTCTCCAAATCACATTTTTTTTGTCCTAAGAAACATCTACACAGGGTAGAGAGGTTTAGGGAAGAAGACAATCCACACATTAAACATCTCCAATTGTAAACTGAATCTTAGATGAAAAAGTAGAAAACAGGGAACATTGCAGAGTGACAGGAAGTCACCGATATTATATAGGCTAATACAAAAAAGTGTGGTGTAGAATAGCCAGATTACTAGAGAGAAGAAAACACTTACATGCAAGTAATACTATTATTAGACTGGGAGGCGGAAGGTCAGCAGTTCGATTCCCGAGTACTGCAGGATGGAATGAGCTCCCATCTTTGTCCGAGCTCCTGCCAACATAGCAGTTCAAAAGCAAGAAATTGCAAGTAGATAAATAGGGAGCTCTTTGTTGGGAAGGTAACAGCATTCTGTGCGTTCTGTGCACCCCAATGTCTAGTCATGCCTGCCACATGACCATGGAAACATCTGAAGAAGCAGACAGCACTGGCTCTTCGACGTTGAACCCTAGAGTCGGATACGACTGGCTTTCGAGTAAGGGAAACCTTTACCTTTAAACAATATTTAATAATTATTCAAAGAACATATAATTTTGATAAACAATTTACATACATTTTATATTGCATACACTAATATTTATACAACACAGCATATTTTTTTTACTACAGGACGGAATGAGCTCCCGTCTCTGTCCAAGCTCCTGCCAACCTAGCAGTTTGAAAGCAAGAAATTGCACTCCCATGTCCAGTCATGCCTGCCACATGACCATGGAAACGTCTGCAGAAGCAGACAGCACTGGCTCTTCGGCTTAGAAAGAGATGAGCACTGACCCCTAGAGTCGGATATGACTGGCTTTCGAGCAAGGGAAACCTTTACTATAATTGATGTTGGGCTCTCTTTTTCTCCATCTTTTAGGCACTTCGGACAATGTGGTCTTTAAAAAATAAGCTAATACTCAGTGAAGTATTGCAGTACTGTATGTAAAATAACCCATGTTGTTGTTGCTGTTGTTATGAATTCTACAAGCCATTTCCTCCCACAGACAGGAACAAACCAGATTACATCCCTGCCAGTCTCAATTTATCCCTCTCCTCTCTCTCCCCCCTCCTTCAATAGGACCATATCTATGGTACGCCTTACTACAAGTGACACTAACCCATCTGATCAGATAATTGTTTTCTTGGTTCCTGAGAGCCTCACTGGAGACAGAGTAAAAATGGGGAAAAGGTCTTCACCTTTCCATCATTCTTTTAATGCTATTCAATCAAAAAAATCTCAGACATGCAATTAAAAGTTACTCGGGTGAAGCTGGCTATAAACCACACATTGTTGAATAATTTATACCAAAACATACTTCTCTTCCTCATATCTGAGATGCTGAAGGCAGGCAACCAGCATCTTTTATTCATCTCTACTCCCATAACAATTTGGGTTCATTTATTTTGCTGTGAAGAGCTTGTCATTTTTTTTGTTGATGCAACTAAAGAAGGAAACCTATAGAAATCAATCAGCCAGGGAGCCATGGGATGTCACTGTATAGCTGTGTCTGTGGTAGTTGCACTATGAAGATATGGAATCAATTTATATAACAGGAAAACTTAGTCCCTACTTGTATATTATATGCAGTGGTGGGTTGTTAAAATCTTCACTACCCCACCGTGATGCCATTGACGTTGTGGGTGTAGCCGATGTCATGACGTCATGATGTCATGGGCGGGGCAAAAAATAAAATAAAAAATGTCTGCACTTGTGTCAAACCTCCATTTGACACATGCACAGTTCTTTTTTTTAGTATGATTGCTATTTGACGCATGCACACTAAAAAATAGAACTGCGTGGAACTGCCTGGAAAAACATTTTTGGAGGGTGCCGGAGAGGCGACCGAACCGGTCACCCGGGGTTTTACCACCACCCCAGCGACCCCTCCTGATGGGGTGCTACCGGTTCGGGTGAACCAGTCCAAACTGGTAACATCCCATCACTGATTATATGGCTAGATAGCTCATCATGTTGTAACACAAACTTACGGATTTCATTCTCCACTGTACACCTCAGGAAACGAGCCAGCCTGAGGGGGTTTCTGGCAGTTACATGGACACACACACACACACAAATAAAAAAGAATGGTAAGCCACTTCTGAAAACTTCATATCTAAAGAATCTTAGCAAGGGTCTCTGTAAGTCAGAATTAACATGATTAATAATTATTTATTCTTACCATTACAGTACATGAAAAGCTTGACTGCTATTCTCCCTTAGCAGTATCTCATTGTATTTTGATAATAGGAGTGTAGATACCATATAGAAGAGATGGACCACAAGAAAATAAGCATGTTACTCCAGCTAGTGTGGTCATGTAGCCTACTTTTTAGGGTCAGCCTTTGATTTCACAGGCCAACCAAGTCTGCTGTTTAAAGACAACGTTTGTTTGTAGCACTATCCACTCTGATATCGACTTAAAAGAGAAAGAACCACTAGAATGGAACATAAGAACCATAACTGGATGTCAGTTAGGATCTAGGCAGCAGACTGAGTAGTTATAAAGCCACTCAGCTAATCTTCTCCATTATACACCAGATATATAAAGCAGTTAATGTAAATGCATAAGGGGCCACTAGCCCCAACTTCTTTGCCATCACTGTCCTCATATTGAAATCAGTGGTGTGTAGAGAAGAGTTTCTTCTTTGCCATGAAGACTCTTCATGCTCACATGAACATGGGGAAAAGTAGGGACCTGTAACCAGCATAATGTTAACTGAGTGAAAATCTCCATTGGCACAATCATGCTAGACTACCCCAATATGCAAGAAGTTGTCAAAGTGGTTGTTCAAGTGGTTGTATAAGCACTTGCAGCTGAACCTTCAGTCTGCTGCACAAAATCTCATACAGCTGGTTGCACGAGTCCCTTGACGCTAATGCAGACTCTGACTCCGACAACAATGACAACAACTCACTTGAGTAGCAGCCTTGAGTTACATCTGAACATGTACAAAGGGTCTTTTGAAAGCACAATAACATCACTGGGCACAGGACAATCTTCTTTATCAGGTGAGGAGTTGCTATGAATAGAGGAGACACTCATCTCCATACCATTACATTGATTGGTATGAAAGATGACAGAGGAAATGGGGTCTAGCATGCTCCTTTTCTTACATTGATTTTAATTGATTTTTAAAAGACCTTCATATATTCTTTAAACTGTGGAAATTAAACTCAAATATGTATCCTTGCAAGATACAAATCAGAATAGGAAACATTCATGCAACATCATGTCCTCTTTTATCTTCTCAGAATACGTGATTACGCCACTCAGAGAGCTTCTGCCCCTCTAGATTTGATGAGAGAAACTCACAGCGAAGAAGCATAGAGTCAGATATGAGTTCCCAGTGTCAACATTGGACAGGCTTTTAGTGTCTACTGGCATGAGTCTAATATGTAGTTTTAGTGCTGTGATTGAGTCAAATATTTAGTATTTTACTCCTTTGTGTGTCATTTTAATATTTCAGCATCAAATTGTACTGAAATGTGGAGATAACAGCAACAGTGAATTCTTAAAGGGAGGGGTAGTTGAGATGTCCTACACTTCCAGAATTTTGAAGACTCGGCTTTCTGGAACCTGGGAAAGTTGTCATAGATGTACAAATATTGAAAGCATTTTACCCAACTAAAAAGGAAAAAAGGGATAAGGGGCCCTCTGTAGCTTTTGGTAAGAAAAGAAACAAAAAGACCACAACTTTAAGCAAAGGTGCTAGCTATAATTTTGATGTCTCTTTGTTGGACAGGTAAATGAACTGCCACATCAAAAAACATTTTTTCTCCCAACCTGAGCAAAGCAAATATAATATATACAGAGGGAGAAAATCCGACTCAGCATAGAAATGCAATTTTCTTGGGGTTAGGTACTTGACACTGTCAGCATAAAGATGACATTGGGCAATGTTGGGATGAAAATAAAATTGATTTTTGAAATACAGGGTAGTGGAATTACTTTGAGGTGACTCTATCTCTTCCTGGACGATGATTGCCATTGGAGACAGTATGTCTGCTTTGGAGCATGAGGATCCATAGATTTTATCCAATGTTCTTCCACTGGTCTATTATATACATTTACTTCTATTAAAGGATACCACATCTTATCATTATGTAAAACATTCACATCAATAGAGATTAACCTTGGAGGATTCTTTGGAGAATCAATGAGGGATGCCTATGCAAAATATTTTGCTACCCCAAAGGCTCTCAAAGAATAAACATCATTTTCCTCTAAAAATGTCCCAGTTCATTTTTGCTGAACTGTCAGCAGATTAGCAGCCAAAGGTATCTGACAATTGCAGGTATACAAGCCAATATAGTGAAATGATCTGGCAGAGATGGAAAAAAACTGTTTTGCTCCAATGGGGGAAAGTGTCCTCTAAAGAGCTATATCATCAACATTATGTGCAAGAGAAATCTATTAAGAAGCCAAACAGATACAAAGTCTAGGGAAAGTAAATTTGTCTCATTTTAACCTTTCTCTGTCATGGCCCTATGTTATGGAACAAATTGCCAACAGCTAAAAACATTCCTCTTCCAACTTGCATTTCCCTACAAAGTAATGGACTGCAAAGGCACAGGATTCCTCAGTTAATATACTATATTATTTTCTGTTTTGTTTTGTTGATTCAGTTATCTTTTGTCTGTGAATAGGAATAATAGGCAATTAATTACTGTAAGACTCTAAATCTATTAATGCCATCTAGGTAGGCATTTTATTAATGTTTATCATTTATTTTTATTTTGTTTGGACTTTTCTGTTTTTATATTACTGTATTGTGGACTGTTCTTTTATGATTATAAGCTGTCCAGAGTGGTGCTCCCACCACCACCACCACCACCATCATCAGCTGATTACAATGTATCATGCCATTGCCGAATTCAGCTCTTTCCAACATGACCTACTTACTAATACCAGGGGCGCAGCAGGTAATTTGGAAGTGAAAGAGCTAACCATGGCAGTTCCCATAGCTAGACAACTTGCAAAATGAGAGTCCAAAAAAGGCAACTAGATCAATGTACAAGAATAAATGAGGAACAAGTATTTTGTGAAGTTAATGGCTCTTAATTAACCACTCAATGCCAAATCATCCTCAGTACCTTGCGATACAAGCGGGACAATGTGTGGCAATATACTTTTCCTGAGGAAATCCATTTGGGCCCCATCTATTGTCAAAAGGTAACTAAGCTCAACTGGAAGAGAGAAACCTGATGGGGGTGGCAGATGGAGTCACAATCCCTGCTACTAATATGTATCTATATATATTAAGGCTTTGACCCTGTAAAACCTGGTCCCAGTACACCACTGACTAAATTGTCATTACAGTGGCACCTCGCTTAAAGAACATAATGTGTTCCACAGGATTGCTCTTTAAGCGAGTTTGCTCTTTAAGCAAAACACTATTGTAAGTGACCAATTGTGACTTCTGGTAGGTGAGTTTTTGGTTGGTTTTAGTTGTTAAGCAAGGTGTCCATTCAGAGGAAATTCTTCTCTTTAAGCGAGTTACTCTCTAAGCAAGGAGCTCTTTATGGGAGGTCTGACTGTAATTGAAACAGAAAACAACACATGTTGACTTCACAAAAAAGTCCTGTACAATTTTCATTCACAGAGCTGCCAGCATATTCAAGGAAATGACAGCTTACATCAACAGGTCCACTTGAATCAGTTAAATACTTTACTCGCACCTTGAAGAGAAACAGGACTAATCAATCTTCATCAGGAGTAGCCTAGATGGAAGCCATCACAGCTGTGACTTAGTATAATTCATGCCAACCTGCAAAGCTTTCTCTATTGATCAGTCTATCTTGGTGTAATGTCTGTATTGAATTCTCTGATGCCTGTCATTACACTTCCTTGACTTCTGGCAGTAGCCCCATTTCAAGTTTCAGCTGTGTCACTGAGCACTGAAAAAATGCAAAGTTCAAACTTGTGCTACAATTAATGTGTAGCTTTGGATCAGGATTCAAAAATCTACCAGCATTAATGGGGGTATTTCTCCAGAACCCACCTGCATTTTCTTCCCGTCCTTGTTTCATATTGGGTTGTGAGATTTCACATTTTGAAATGCATTTCATCCTAAGAAATATTCATAACGCACTTCATTTTTGTACACTTGACTAACCTAGATTTAAACATAGCTTTCATTTATACATATGAATGATTATTCTTATATGTTTATGCAAGGATAATTTGAAAAGGGGGAATCTTCTGCCCAATTTCTCTCTCCCCCACCCCAAATCATGGAAAATCAAAAAAAAATATGTTTCCTTACAATCTCACAGTTCTTGAACTGGATAATTTAAGTTTTAATACTTAAATCTTGTCTATACAGCTGGGCAGGAGCAAACTTGGGAAGAGAGCCACTTCATGATATTGGCAAAAGAAACACTTCCTCTGGTCTGTAAAGGGAGTGAGGAAGTGAAAACAAACATTTTTACATGTGTTTTAGATAGCATATGCACTCTGCACCCCTTTAAAAACAGCATTAGACATATGCATTACAACTTAGTCAGGAGTATTAGGCATGTTTATTAGGTGTAGCTATGCAATACACACACCTTATTTATAATACACATGCCTAACACTTCAATGTTGAATTTTTTTTGATAGTAGCTGTGTTAGTCTGTGTTTCAAGCATATCAGAGAGTAAACAAAACAAAACAAAAATGTTGTAGCACCTTAAAGATTAATTGCTGTATTTTAATGTTAGTCTTCATAGATCAAGTCCACTTCATCAGAAGAAGTGGACTTGATCCACAAAAGCTAACATTAAAATACAAGCAGATCAGCATAACATTACAATACAAGCATATGCTTGCTTGTCTGTCATTTTGCTTGAATACACCCTTCTCCCTTTGACCCCTGAATTTGGTGCATAAAAACCATGCCTGTAAGTTTCACTCCTTATCTGAAGGTGTGGACTTGATCCACGAAAGCTAACAATAAAAAGCTAACAATAAAAATATAGCAGTTAGTCTTTAAAGTGCTACAGTGTTTTTTTTTATTTTGTTTTGTTTTCTGATTTGCCTGAACCACAGACTAACACGGCTACTATTCCAAAAAATTAAAATACAACAGTTAGTCATTAAAGTGCCGCAATGTTTTCGTTTTGTTCACTCTCTGATATACCTAACACTGTTTTCAAAGGGATACAGTACTTATTTGCTGCTCTAACACAGACTTAAAAAATGGACCCCCACTTCGTCAGCCTCTCCACAGAGCCAATAAAGGTTTTTATTTGCCAATATCATGAAGTGGCTCTCATCATGATATTAGAAAATTAAAAGAGAAGGCTCAGGGACAGAGTAATCTTAGGTAAAGGTAAAGGTTGCCCTTGCTCAACAGCCAGTCATATCTGACTCTAGGGCTTAGTGCTCATCTCTGTTTATGGCCAAAGAGACAGTGTTGAATGCGTTTGCAGACGTTTCCATGGATGTGTGGCAGGCATAACTAGACACCGGTGTGCACTGAATGCTGTTTACCGTCCCACTAAAGTGCTACTTATTTATCTACTTGCAATTTCTTGCTTTCAAATTGCCAGTTTGGCAGGAGTTGGGACAGAGATGGGAGCTCACTCTGTCATGCAGCACCTGAGTCTCAAACTGCTGACCTGCTGAGCTTTCAGTCATCAAGTTCAGCATCTTAACTAGTAAGCCACCGCAGTCCCCAGAGTGATCCTACCTACACCAAAAAAGTAGAAGGCCCTGACAGGGACCAGAAAGGTGCAGGTAAGGCTGCCTGGGTAAAATTGTCTGATTGGTGTCTTTAGGAGCTAATTAACTGGTCCCTATAGCAGACCTAACAGTAGGTAAATGCCCATGTAGTTAATTTCCCCCCATTCTTTATCACAGATGCCCATATATTTTTAGTCGATTACATGGAAGAGCCCAACACAAATTCATTTTAATTACAAACTGTTCAGGCTTGAGTGTCATCTTTGATTTCTTCACAGGACAGTGACACCAATTATTCAAGTCAAGGCTACAACTTTCTGTTTGCTTCATATAATGCAGAATTTTAAATCTGATCCCACCCAGATATCTAGAGATGTCTATCTTCACTTATTTTGTTCTAACAAATGAATGTAAATAAATCACATTTTCTCCCTCTTCAGTAAAGTTATAATAGTTGTTGGGCAGTTTTTATATTTCAGCACTTTTTTCTGCAAAATAATATCTGTACATCACCTGGTGAGTGCTTTCAGTGCCTTTTTTTAGGTCAACTGCTGACATGCTCTGTGCTACTATCTCTATCTCTAACTCATTGATTGATTGATTGATCGATCGATAGATCAATAGATAGATAAACAGACAGACACACTGAAACCCCAGGTTATGAACACCTCAAGTAACGAAAATCTCGCAATATGGAAGGATATCCTGAAAAAGTAATTCTTTGAGATATGAAAATTTTTTGAGATACAAGAAAAGTTTTGCTAGGGTGCATTGCACCTGGGCGGTATATAGTACTGCCCCCGTGCATGCTAGACTCAGTGGGTAGCACACAGAGTCGAGTTAGGGGTTGTTGTTTTTTTTTTTGAATTTTGGAGCCAGGTAGGGATCTGAGATTTGCCATTTGCATGCCTGTTAATGTCTTTTAACACAGCTGATTGTCGTGGATGTGTCCAGCACATTACCAGAGAGCTGGCCACTATAGGCCACTGTCGGAAATGCCAAAAATGCATTGAAAACCAATGTCATCCATTCTGGAGGTCAGAAAAAAGTAGAAAAATAAGTCTTGTATCTGTTGAAATGCTTTATAAAGTGGCAAAAATGCAGCAAAAAAAAAAACCCAACCACAACCCAAAGTGCACTTTATGAAGAGTTTTGAACAGAAAAAATACATTTTAAAAAACTTTTTTTCTGACCTCCAGAATAGATTATTTGTTTTTCAATGCATTCCTATTGGTAAAGTAAAATCTTCAGGCACTTTTGAAAATGTTTGTGTTAGCTTCATACATCTTAAAACCTGAGTGTGTATGCCTAGATTCTCAGACGTGAAAGTGAGAAGCAACCCTTGTAGAGGTGAACATTGCTTTTACAGATGGGGAGGCACACAATTCCTTTTCCCTTTCATTAACAAATCAGGCTTATATTGTAGTAGCCATTTTGAAAATTCTTAACAAGTGTATACAAGTAAAGTCACCAACCAATGAAACTAAAATATATTGCTATGAAAAAGACAGAATCAAATTAAAAATGTTTGAATTATTAGATATTTATGCAATTTATTAGACGATTGCTAACTTGATCCATGTCTCCCAAATATCATATTTACAGAAGAAATTTCAGGACACCACAGCTTTCTGGACTTTTTGTACTAGCCGCCTACTGCCATTTACTGTTGTATAGCCTATATCTGTGGAGATGGTCATTTTCTAAAAGGTACAGCAAAGGCCTACCTTCTTATGCTACATGGTGGGCATGACTGGGCCTTTGAAATGCCATGCAGTTATGGGAAATGTTTGGAATAGTAGCCGTGTTAGTCTGTGGTTCAGGCATCTCAGAAAACAAAACAAAACAAAATAAACAAAACAAAATAAAATAAAAAACACAGTAGCACTTTAAAGATTAACTGCTATATTTTTATTGTTAGCTTTCGTGGATCAAGTCCACTGCCTTGTCTGATGAAGTGGACTTGATCGACAAAAGCTAACAATAAAAATATAGGAGTTAGTCTTTAAAGTGCTACTGTGTTTTTTATTTTATTTTATTTTGTTTATTTTGTTTTGTTTTGTTTTCTGGGAAATGTTTGATCATTTTTCTGAGTTGATCTATAAAATATTATCTATGTTGTTTCTTCAGCAGAAATTCTCACCAGAAAATAAATAATGGTGTGTATGTGTGTGTGGAGAGAGATAAATAGTGGCATAAAGTCCACATTGTACTGATAAACATATACTAACACAGTGATGGCCAAACTCCTACATTCAGCTCCTTAGATCTAGTTTTGAAATACTGTACTCAGATACACCAAGCACCCCACCTTGATAACTCCGTGCTGGGAAAAATCCCATAATGCTTCCATGAAAAGGCAGTTATTGAGTGAAGAGTGGGACCTTTAAGTTACAAGTGTTTCTTGAGCGGAAAGACAACTATCTTGTAAGAGAGGAACATTCCTCCCTAGACAAACCACAAGCCATAAATAGCACACTTCTTTTCCTTTAATTAAGCCAATATTTAAGCCATCCAGTGACATACCATTCAGATAACATATGCCATGTGTGAGTGAGAAGGAGACGATGATGGATGGAGGTAGGGAAGGCATCTCACAGTCCTTATACTGGACTGACATAGTGTCTGGCTATATGCAGTATAGGAAATGAGGTGAAAATAGGAACATGGGCATAGTAGACGGATTAAGTCTTAGAAAAGTAAAGCTTTTTACTATTTGTTTTTGTCTTCAGCATAACAAGAAACTTTACTCCTGTAGAGCTTAACAAGCTGTTGAGTGGAATTTAAAAAAGTGTTTTCCAAGGTCAATGGATCAGTTCCAACATATAGAGACCCACTTAAACCCATACGACTAGGGCTGTCATCTTAAATTCATGTATGGTAACCATGAAATATACAACCACTTTTAACCATTTGCAAAAGTCATGGTATATTATCAGCTTAATACAGGATTTTTTCCAGTAAATTATATAAATACAGGGACAAATATTCTCATGTTGTTGCATCAGGCACATAGGAAAATTGTATCAAACACATAAATAACTATACAAACCAAGAGTGGGAACCTTGACGCCATGTTATTGGCCTCCTATAAGTATTGTGATCTTGGTACAAGATTTCAGTGCACAGACCTGGGTACCAATACCTTGGCTACAAACCTAACTGACTTTCAGATTGTTCTTGTGAACAAATAGGATGTCCAAACAGTCTTTGTCAGTTTTGTGGAGGATGTGTGACAGGAAACATACTGTCAAAGCTGGATACTGCCACAGCTAAATAGCTTGAGTTCACCCAACATCAAGATAATTTTGCCTTTATACATTTCACTTTTATTACTCCAGAAAGCTTTGAGCAAGAAGAATTTCCAAAGTAGTTTGCTCTGATTAGCAATCGATTACCTGAGTCTTAATGATTTCATTAAACATAGTGAGTTCAACAAACCTCATTTCCATAAATGAATGGATTTCATTCTACAAGGCTACAAGAACAGACAGCAGAAATCATGCTCTCTGACAGCGATTCCTTAATATTCTTTGACAGAGGCAAAGTCCATATTTTAATCGAGTTATATAGTACATTATTATGCACCACTGATGAGAGAGAAGGCAGAATTACCCATTAACCTCTGGACAAAGCTCTTTTTATCTGTCACTGAAATGCTCAGACTGAATCTCCACAATGTGTTCATTGGCTACAATCAGCTAATTGCATCTGTCTTGAAACTGAAGAGATACTAGAATAGGAATCCAAAACATGCCAAAGCAGGCACCAAAGTGCCTATCTATACTTGCCATTAGCCTGTTCTTTTGGGCATTTTCCTGCGGGTTGGTCTGTTTTTCTGGTATCTTATATCTATTGGATGTGGGAGTGGACCAACTCAACTCAAGCCCAACTTTTTGAATCCCCATTACAGGGCTTTACATTTTTTTATGGAGCTCTACTATAATGTGGTGCTCTTTTTTTATCCCATTCCCAGTGCAGGGTATGGGATAAAATAGAGGGAAACAATCAGGAGTCATTTATTTTCCAGCTATCTATGACAGCAGCAATGTAAACAATTCCTTGCCCTGACTGCAATTGGAGGAAAGAAGATAGCTGTTGATCAACTGACTGCTGGTCAACTCACAGTAGTCAGAAGATTAGTGATGATTTCTAGTGTTCCCCGAAGGTGGGGGTGATTAATCCAGCAATGGTTAGCCTGAGCGAGGCGGGGTATAAATTTGAAGAATAAATAAATAAATAAATAAATAAATAAATAAATGGATCAGCAGCAATAGATTTATGGGGGGACCTGATCCACCAAGCAGCTAATCAGAGGACTGGCTCCCCATATGTCTCCTGCTGCCAATCTGCTGCTGGGTCTATTGCCACACCACTGTGAATGCTGTTGTCAATCCACTGACCATTGGCAGGCTCTGAGCTGCTCCTGTTGTTGCTGCTGATTCACACCAACATTACAAAACAAATCTTCCACGTCCCAGGTTGAAGGTCCACTTTATGGGCCTTGAGTTTACACAAGATGTAAACGTGGTGAATATGCACTCAATCACTTGTATTTCTCACATAATATCTCCAGTGTCAAAACCAGTAAGAAATCCCAGGAGCTTTACTCAGTAGACACAAAGTGTTGTTATGTTATTTTGAAATACAATGGTTGCTTACTCTCAGTTACAATTTCAAAGATGCATGACAGTAAAAAAAAAAGATTTTAAAAAACTCAACTTAAAATAATGATAACAAAAAACTAATAAACTAATATTTGAATAAAATAAATAAAAATATTGTGAGCAAACACTCTCTGGAATTGTATTTTTTCTTCTTTCCCCAAAGGCAACTGTTGCAAAGTGTTGTATTGTTACACAATAAATTGCACATCCAGAAGCAAACACAGCATTTCCCTGGCTATTTTATTTTTAAAAAAGGTCAGTGAACAGGGAAAGATGAAGCTAAACCAGAATATGAGGAGGCAAGTAAAATCTTCCCATGATTGCATCCCATCTGACTCTGTACTTGTCAAGAAGTTCTCTTCTGATGCTAAGTCACCTTGATCCTCAACCTTGTTACTGGATCAAATCTAAAGAAAAAGACAAGTAATGCCACCCATGGGCCATGAGATTGTGTTTCGTGAAGCCAGATGACAACCTATGTTGCCTTTTGAACTTTACAAACAGTTTGTAATATATTATAAGATTTGACATTCAGAAGGTGGCTAGAGTGAAAAATACCTCTCGGAATACTCAAAATCATAGGCAGGGAATTGCTGAGGGAGGATGCTGAAAATGTATTACAGTACTCTCATTCTCCTATAACTCTGCTTTTATGCTGCTCTCTCTCTCTCTTGGCTTTCTTATGTCTTTAATTTTTTTAAAAAGAACAAAAAACAGGATGCCTGAAACTTCCTTCTGAATATTAATATAGTCAAGTTTATCAAGCAAACTTCATTTAAAAAAACCCTCTCTATAAATAATTAGCCTCAGTACAAAGGTCCACGGTGAGATCACCCATAGTGCCACATGCTCTACAGAATGTCTTAGAAAGTTGACATAATTAATTTATGGAATATTTAAGCAGCTCACAATAGTTACTACTCAGCATTGGTGTGATTGATAGTCTATAAGAAAGGGCAATTGGCTGAGAGGACTGTTCTCCCTCCCTCCCTCTCTCTTCTTCTTCATACACAGCACAAATGTTGACCCTGTAGTTTGTTTGATATCGTTGCAAATTATTTTCAGTTCTCCTCACAGGACAACTAAAACACAGCAGCAGCAAAAAAAAAAAAATGTGTCTGGAATTTGGCTGTGGTTCCTTCTAGCCTGACAAGCAGAAATAATTCGACTTGCTACTCACAAAATCACCACCACTTTGCTGCGATTTCACATGGACTTTGTTTAACCATATACACTAGCCTGGGGCACACCACACATTGTGCAGATGAGCAGCTAATGGAACTACAAAAGAAGAGAGGCTACTAAAGACCATGATAGTGTAAGAACAAGCAGACTTGGATAACCCGACTTCCATAATGAAATGTATTTTGTCTTTTAAAAAAAAAAACAACCGTTGCAAAATGTTGTATTGTTACACAATAAATTGTATATCCAAAAGCAAACACAGCATTTCCCTGGTCACAAAATGGGGATGATAAGGGCATTTATAGGAGAGATGAAGAGCAGCAAGCTTTTTCTTATCCCAAACTGCTCTTCATCTGCAGTACATCCCTATGGTCTAGTTTATTCCTCCCTCCCCAACAGGTTCTGAGATATGTTTGGAAGTCAACTGAGGAAACGACACCAGGCAGAAAGATCTGTAGAGGTACGATAGTGGGCAGGATCAACATTATCTGTCCCTACTGCCTGTGACTTCTCATACAATAGCGAAGAAGGGCTTGAGAATCTCATAATTGTTACCAAATACATTAGCTCTATCCATTGCTCAAAGACAAGTGGTCCCTTTACCCCATCATTCCATTGAGTGTTGGCTGTATGAGCACAAATGGTTTTTTCAGACCTTCAGAAAGTGCATTTTTTCAGGTCTTCAGAGGTCTGTGGCACTCCCCATAGCACCAGTAGAGTATTGTGAGTCAATCTGCTCTGGTGTATGGATTTTTTTTGCGTGTTTTCACCCTGTTTTGGGGACTTAAAAATGATGGGTGGGACTTCCTGTCCGGGTGAAAACACCCTGAAACATCCCAAAAATGGAGTGGATTCACTCACAACACTCTACTGGTGTGGTGGGGAGCAGCATAGAGCCCCAAGGACATGGGGGGGGGAATGGCTTTTTTTTAACCTCCGGAATGGATTTATTGTTTTTCAATGCATTCCTATGGGAAACTGCATTTAGGATAAAGCAATTTTTGCTTTAAGAAATGTCCCAGGGAATGCATTAATTATGTTTTCTGAGGTACCACTGTACTGTTTTACTGAGATAGACTTTGGACAGTTGCCCAGCTGTTGAGGGCAGGACTTCTTAATACAGAGGTAGTAAACTATGCATTTTTAAACTGTCTTTTTATTATCTTAAATTGGCCTTTTAATGTAATGCTATTTTAATAATTGTTCTGCTTTCATTATATGCATGCACACATACACACAATCTCCTGCCCTTAATGAACATGAAGGCATAATGGGCACTGGGGAACAGTTTCAAAAGAGAGGGTTAAGATTTGCTGTGCTCCTCAGCTGGAAATTAAACTCAGAGTGTCCTCCTTGGGACTAAAAGATTGCTGTTCCTCTGGCATCCTGATGTAAAGCAAAAGTCAAAAGAAAATATGGATCCCAGGCTTCTGAGTGATAATATTGGGAGGGACATTTCATCCTTTGCATTTCCCAAGTTAACTT
The DNA here is from genome assembly GCA_030440675.1 of Furcifer pardalis. NCBI lineage: Eukaryota > Metazoa > Chordata > Lepidosauria > Squamata > Chamaeleonidae > Furcifer > Furcifer pardalis. The sequence goes on along the minus strand of CP126895.1, from coordinate 11,842,290 downwards.
GTTAAAATTCTATATGAGCCCCACCAAACCTTTCCCCATAACCTTTCTGGAAAGCAATTTTTAAAAAAGATATGTACTGACAAAAAAGAAAAACACTCTTTGCTGTCTCTAATGGGCAACAAGCTGTTACTAATCTGATAGCAGCAATAGTCAAAAGGAGAAAAGAAATCACATTGAATTATAGAACTGCAGTGTGATAGGTCGGCAGTGTGATGCACAATACAGTTGTACTTCGCTTAAAGAGCATAATGTGTTCCACAGGATTGCTCTTTAAGCAAGTTTGCTCTTTAAGTGAAACACCATTGTAAGTGACCAATTGTGACTTCTGGTGGAGGGGGGGATTGTGAACCCCAATTTATTTGCTAAGTGAGTTTTTGACTGGTTTTATTTGTTAAGTGAAGCGAACATTCATAGAAAATCCTGCTCTTTAAGTGAGTTACTATTTAAGCGAGGCATTCTTTATGTGAGGTTTGACTGTAAAATTAAAGGGTGGCCCTTCCCAATTCCTTTGGGAGGACAGGTAAACGATGTTTACCCCTCCTCACATTCCTCCCTTAAAATGCACATAATTATTGGTATTCCTTGCCATTTTCTTCTTGTTCAAGGTTTTGGAAAGTTTTGCCTGTCAGTAATGTTGACTTAATGATGGATACACCTGAAGAATCAAAAACACAAGCCACACAATCACATTCCCTACAAAAATGTATTTGTTCCGGGAGGCGTGGCATTAAAATTCTTAGTAATGGAGATTTTTTTTTACTTGCAACAGTTTAAATTCTCCAAATAATGGGAACATAAAACAAATGCCAACATAGGATATTTATGATGTCACTGGGAAAGCTGCACCCCGAGATTCAGTTCTCAGTATAAAAGGACGGTTCCCTCCCTCCCATTCTCACACATAATGGCCAGAATTGAATATTTATAGTTGTGTAAGTCCAGTGATAGTACCCAAACCCTCAAGGACACGGTTGGGGTGCAGCTTTTTGACCTCCGGAATGGATTTAATGTTTTTCAATGCATTCCTATGGGAAACTGCATTTCAGATAAAGCAATTTTTGCTTTAAGAAACATCCTGGGGATAGCTTGCTAATTCGCTAGTCCTCAAATTAATTATTAGTACTGCATTAGTTATGTGACTTGGCACACAACTAGCAGGCTGCTAATTAGCAACTATTCACCACATCCCAATTTATGCCAATATACTTTTAAAAAAGTAAATTTTTGCTTGGAGTCCAGCCATTGCAAGGATATAGATCACCCCATTTATTGTGTTCTTTCAAGATGTAGCACATAATGTACCTTCTATACACTAATCATTCATCACTGAATCCCCAAAGAGAATCAAACTGAGCTAAAAAGTCACGCACTTTATATTCCTAGGTTTGGCTAAAGGTGAGTCGGTCATCTTTAATCAGAAACATAATTTCAATTTATTTATTTATGTATTTATGTATTTGTTTATTTTGCCGAATTTATATAGCAGCCCAACTCAAAACCCATAAGAACCCAATTAAAAGTACTACAAAAATTAATTCTAGCATCCATGCTAGATATATATGTGGGCCGGGGGGGGGGGGGACACACATATTGTCTAATACCCAGAACAAATGATTTACAATCAATCAGTACTTGGACAATTAATGACCTAAAACATCAAGAAAGAGATGGTGTCATTATTTACAGCATCAACATATCATCCAGTGTGCAGTTATTGCAGACAAATGAGGACCACAGTTATTGCAGAATATAACACAGTTTTGGAAATATGGATTAAAAAGAGGTAACATGGTGCTCTTGGGTTCAACAGACTCACTGCATCATACTATTTGTCACAGACTTTTCTAGGCATTTACAAGTTACACAAAGACTAGGTTCTGTGCTTGTCCAACAGGCAACCAAATGCATGGATAGTTTTATATTGTAATAAATGTCCCTGTCACTATAACAGGAAGTCTGGTTGTGGAAGAAGGGTTGGTATATTCGGTAAACAGAAGTGAATCATATTCTCAGTACTGTATAGCTGTCTCTGACTATGAAGATATACTGTATGACCAAGGTCTAAATTCTGCTTCTTGGTGAATTCTCAGAAGCAACACATCATGGAAATAAAGAAGTGACCATACCTAAAGTTGTGGAATGAGGCATCACCATTTAGCCCATGAACCACTAATAGTCACAGCCAAAACCTATTTTAAAATTTAGAAGCAACATATCAAAATATGAATTTTGAAATTAATTTTAAAAATGTGAGACCCATAGTAATACAGGGATATATACATCTCAATGACTAGATTTCTTTGAGCATGTTAAACATTACCCTCTACACCACATGGTCCACTCTAAACTTGGTTTTCTTCTTTGGCTAAGGCAGTGATTCCCAGCCTCATATCCTCATATGTTCTTGGACAGACTGTCTGTCTGTCTGTCTGTCTGTCTGTCTGTCTGTACCATGGAGAACAGTCACATAGGACATAGAATGAACCCAATAACAATAAAAGCATTTTTCCAATCAATTATCTTTAATGCACTCACAATGCAGTTTTGGTGGGTTTTTAAACGCAGTATAACATTTTCAGTACGTCAGTAGCCAAATAGCTAGGGTCTCAAGGAGTAATGACCACTGATTATTTTCCATGAGATGTTAACATGAAAGTTATATACTTCCTGTAGAATTTTTAGTTGTAAAGAGAGATAAGCCTAGAATACCCAAACAGAAAAGTTCAACACCTCTTGAAAATGGTTTGAAGAACTAAAATACTCTTTGTTTAGGATTCAAGCTAATGGAGACAGAAGTTCATCGAAAGATCCTACCTATCCTTAAAAAGTGGTTTTAGAGGATACATGGCCATTCAATTAAAATTTCAATAATATTTATCCATATATTCCTATTTTACCTGACTGACCAAAATTAAAATTAATCAGATTCTGTTTGCTTCTGTTTCCATACCACGTTCAGTCAGCAGGAAGGTCTGTCTGGTACTACCACCACATAATGTTTGGGAGCACAATGGTGACCTTGTTGAGTTGCATTCTTTTCCATTTGGCTAAGGGCCAGCGGGTAAAATGGAGAAATAATTTCAGCCAGCAGATGGTAAGTAGAAAATAGAGTAAGGGAAGGTTATAGTAGTTTGAGTTGGTTCAAAAAGAGTTTGCCACAAATTAGTGATTGCATTATATATGAGTTGTAAAAAGGATTAAATGAATCTGAATATGAAACAAACTTGAACTAATACAGTCATTGTTCCAGGCTTAGAATCAGTGGTGGGCATCAGCAGGTTTGCACCAGTTTGCTAAAACTGGTAGCAAAATTTCTGGCTGGCCACGCCCATCCAAGTTTTGAAATAAAATAGTCCTAATTTGGGTGCAATCCAGGGCTTTCCCCCTGGCCACACCCACCATACCATGCCCACAGTGTGGTAGTAAATATTTTTTGGAGCCCACCACTGCTTAGAATGCTTAATTCTAAAACACTTGGGGTTGGTTACTTTGACACCCCAGATATTCAATCATAATAGATGAAATCCTACTAGTGCTCACAAGAGGTGTGCAAAAAGCATTCACTTCGATTCATTGTGCCTTACAAATTTGCAACCATTTGGTTCAAGTAAATCTGTAGTCTGCTTTGTTTGATTTGTACCTAAATATTTTAAACTAATGACACATATTTGTAAAAAGGAGGGGAAATAAAGAGATTAAAACCAGGGCCGGGTATGAAATTAAGTGCCATGTCAGGTACAAGGTTTTAGCGTTATATAAGGTTTGGAACCTTGTTATCTGTTGGAAAACCTCTCCATCAGAACAACTCCCCACAACACCTGTTCATCACAATCTACGCAGCTTCAGGTGCTGACCCTGAGGATGGCTAGAAAGTTTATAACTAGAAGTAGAGCCTTTTTGGTAGCAGCACCAAGACTTTGGAATGCACTACTGGTGAAGCTGCACCAGGCCCCATCCCTGGATATCTTTTAAAAAAACAACTTAAAACATTCCTATTCAAGGAAGCCTTTAAGAATATTAAACTAGCTGGTCAGTTGACCCTGTGTGCCCACAAATGCCAGGTATTTAATTTTACTTTTTAATGTACTTATTTAGTTGTTTTGTTTTATTGTTTGTTTATTTTATTATGTTATTTTGTTATTTGCATATCTCAGATGAGTGGCATAAAAATGCAATAAATAAATAAATAAATTAACAAACTACAATGCTGAACTTCCTGTTTGCATGCCAAGAGCCTACAGCTTATTTATTTATTTTCTTCCTTCCTTTCTCCCACCATACACCAGTTGCTAACTTTGCAATTTACTCCTTGTTCAGCTAACACTCTTCTATTAATCCATTGTGTATCCTCTGGGCACTACTGCCTGGCTGTTAGTCAGTATCCCTGGATACTGAGCACTGCCTACACTCATCTCTTGATTCTCTGAAAGGAAATACATTGGTTCTTCACATCTCTGATGACTGTATAAAGCAAAATAACTTCACAAAAATCATCCAACCATACTTAAACATGACTGCACACTTTGTTAGGAATATGGGTGAATTCAGTGGGACAGAATATAGATTTAAACTGTCTCAGAAATTTGTCTGCATTTTGCCCTGTTTAGTGACACTCCGTTTACATTTCCACATTTCCAGTATTTCCATTATTTTTTTACTAGAAACTATCAAAGCTGCTAAACAAGTATTAGAGCTAAGAAGACTAAAACCACAGACATGAACTCTCTTTTCCTTTCCCCCTCAGTCTTCGTAGTGGCATGTTCATTAACATAATTTTACAGCCCTTGTGGTTTCACTAATACATTTTCAGTAAACCAGCCTTAAATCAAAATTGATTTTTTTATTCAATTACTTTCCAGTTGCCTTAAACACACACAGCAGTCAAGCTCCAACCAATAATTTTGAAGAGACAGATAATACAATTGCAACAGTCATGCTGCATAGGTTGTGAAACTTAATGCATTATATACTGTGTAATATATTTTCAAGACAAGTCTGACAACTGCCTAATAGTGTCAGGATTAGGGAATGTGTTCATTTCATTATATTAAAAAACACAGTTTGGTTCACTACCAAGTTGTCCAGCTTTTACTGTTAGAAAACTTCCCTTCAGTTGCAAAGACAATGCCAACAATTGTGAAAGAATCCCTGGTGCTTTGGTGAATGCTTATTCTTTAGAGTTCAGTGCTCATCTCTGTTTATAGCCAAAAAGCCAGCACTATCGGTGTCTCAAGACATTTCCGTGGACATGTGGCAGGCATGCCTTGACACCGGGGTGCACGGAACACTGTTTACCTTCCCACCAAAGTGGTGCCTATTTATCTACTTGCAATTTCTTGCTTTCAAACTGCTAGGGAGCTGTGACAGAGCCAGGAGCTCACTCCGTCATGCAGTACCCGGGAATCAAACTCTGGACCTTCCAGTCAACGAGTTCAGTGTCTTAACTACTTGAACCACCACAGGCCCACAATAACAAGTAACCAGGTGTAAAATAAAACAAAGAGCACTGTGTGGCACTCCTACATTTTCAGTATCTCTGTGTGCTGCTGCCCAAATGACAAGCTCTCTAAATCCCTACACCAGGTTGGGCACTGCCTTTTAAACTTCTGAACAAGGACTCTTCTTGGATTTCCCCCATCATCAACAGAGACAAACAGCCAGGGTTTCCTTTTCCACTGCTGCTGTAACTCTGCCAAAATTAAGGGCTTACTGCGCAGTGCCCTTTTAAAGGTTAAAAATGTTTCACTGAAAGAGCTTTGCTTACACCAGTGATATTACATATGACTCATGACCCTGACCAACAATCCACATGGGTATAATATCTTATGTCGTCTATATATAAAACAATAAACAAGGTTTATAAACAAAAATATATATTCAATCACACATACACAAGAAGAATAAAAACTTTTAGTGAAATGGTAGAACAAGACATAAGAACGGCGTTTCAACTTGTCTTGTTCTTCAGTAATCAAGCACAAGCCTTTCCTTTTCTTCTTTATAATGTGAAAACTGTTTGTTTCTTCTTCACAGAGTCAGATACTTGCTTGAGCACAAATCCTAATCAAACCACTCTTTTGTTCACACACAAGGCTGCATTCATTTTCACACTCTTAGGTGAAGCTTATTCTCCACACAACTCTAATTATCAACTTCATCCACCTTTTTCACCCACATAACCTCTCCAGCAAAGAGCCACACAGACCCATCAGCTCATAGTTTAATTCATGAACACTGTTTCACACTTCTCTACTTTCATATCAGTCACTCCTGGCACAGATCTCACTGACTGCTGTAAATCAAGCTCAGGCACTTACCATGCAAGTAAATATAAAGATTCACACAAACCCTACATACCATGCAAAATTGACACTTAATGGTGTCTGTCCAACCTGCGCAGCAAGTAGCAGGTATAATGAACAAGTGACCTGTACCTTTGCTATGTGATCAACTGAGCTCTCATCGACTGTCCCAGCTCCTACCAACCTAGCAGTTCAAAAGCAAGAAATTGTAAGTATATAAATAGGTACTGTTTTGGCGGGAAAGATAACAGCATTCTGTGTGCTTCAGCATCTAGTCATGCCTGCCACATGACCACAGAAATGTCTGCAGACACACACAGCAGTGGCTCTTTAGCTGTAAATGAAGATGAATACTGCCCCTTAGTTGGATATGACTGGCTTTCAAGAAAGGGATACCTTTACTTTTAGTCTGAATACTACTTTTACTTTTTGTTTTGCACTTGAATTTTTTAAAAAGTAACTTCACAGTAGGGTGTGACAATGTCTTAGGTTCAATTCCATTATGGTTCTATTAAGCTTCCATATATTTCCCCCCATACTTGTGACATTTTGGACAACAGGGGATATCTTTCTTTCCTACACCGAAATTTGGAAATATGTTTTCTGCAGTTCTCGCAAAGTGCACATTGATCAGTTTACCTAAACTGTGAAACTTTATTCCTTGATTAAAGTATTTTGGCATTCCGGATGTGCCCAGAGAAAATTTTCATATTTGTTTCTTTTTGGATTCTTTCTGGGGGTGCATCTTTCACTTATATATATGTGTGTGGTTCTTTCACTTTACACAAAAGGAAAACCTCTTTTTAGGTCTTCATTGTGGGTTCCCTTCAATCAAAAAATCCTAAAGAACCCTTAAGGACTACAACAGAAAAGCAGAGGCAAGGCAAAAGAAGGCAACACTCTGTAGTGTCACGTGGATTTCAGCCACTTGGGATGTAAGCCAAATTTGCCACCCCCTGGTGGATGCCGGCGCCTGCTCTGACTAGGGCTTCCAGGAATTGTAGTCCAAGAACACCCATACACCCAAACAGTGCTGCCCGGGATGGGGGGCCCTGCCCCCCATGCCATGCCGTCAAACATCCCCACCACCCAGACAATGCAGTAGCATGACAGCAGAGTCACAATACAATGCCCCTCCACCTGATTCCTAGAATATAGGGATATTTCTCCCCATCATCACCATTTGATAACTTTTCTTTTAATTTACTGAAGCAGGCAGGCCTGGCCTAGGCATCCATGATAATTTAAAGGGAAAGGAAGGGAAAATGCCCCCCCCCCCAAAAAAAAACCAGTGGTGGGCATCAGCAGGTTTGCACCAGTTCGCCAGAACCGGCAGCATAAATTCTGGTTGGCCCCACCCAACCAAGTTTGGGATAAAGTAGTCCTAATTTGGGTGCAATGCAGGGCTTTCCCCCTGGCCTCGCCCACCATACCACGCCCACAGTGTGGTAGTAAAAAAAATTTGAGCCCACCACTGCCCCTAAATGAAGTTTTGGATTAAAAATTGGTCATCTAGAGTACCTAATGGCAACAGTAAAAGTTATCAAAAGAAAAGAGTGGTAACCTCCCCAAATTCAAGTGGAAAAAAGACAAAAAGAAAGAAAGGCTATAGTATGGAGGCACAGAGACAGTCAAGCAATATCTGATCACAGTGGCAAGACTGTTGGCAACTATTTGGAAGCATTAAAGGCTCCTCTTCCCCTAGGTTCCCAAAGCTTTCCTTAGGTCAAAAAGGATCCCAAGGGAACTTTGGAACCTGTGTGGATAAGTGGAGACAGAATTGTTTAATGAATGATAAAATCCTATGAGTGATGACATCATCAGCTTCTGATGACATTTTACAAGGGAAATTTGACCAATATCTCTTTTAGTTCCAGATCTTGTTCATTGTATATCCTGATCCCATCTGTTGACTTCCTGCTTAGGATAAAGCCAGTGATGGGATGTAACAGGTTCTCACCAGTTTGCCAGAACCGGTAGTAACTTTTACCAGTGTCCCAGAGAACTGGCAGCAGCTTTTTAGGGGAACCACCTTTGGGGCTTACCTTTTCACTGGTTCCCCCACTGCGCATGTGCACCAAGCACTTGGTGTGCATGCATGTCTACAGTGCTTGGCGCGTATGCATGGCCTCCTTCCTGTCCTCCCTCCTGTCCTTGTGTTGTGGGTGGGTGGGTGGGTGGGTTGAGGGGTTCTTATTTTTATTTTATTATTATTTATTATTTTCTTTGGCTCCTCCCACAATGTCATTATGTCATTATGTTGGCTCGGCCCACACTGATGACATCACGGTGGGGTAGTAAAAAATTTGACATCCCACCACTGGGTAAAGCAGTTACCTCTGTCAGTCCTTGTAATTAAATAAAAATATCTTCCAGGATACTAGCTGTCCCTAGAACAGTGTTCTCTTTGGAGACCTTCTTCACCACCCAAGAGAGATACTGTCCTCAATTAGAATATCATGCTCTTACAGCATTTTTGGTCACACATTTCAAGAGATGTTTTACATATTTGTTGTTATTTTGAACCTGTTTGGTGGACGGGGTCACCTGGCTGAAGGGCAATTGGTCTCATTTCTTCCTCAATTTATTATTGGATCACTTGGTGCATTCATGATTTTAAGAGAAACAAAATGTTTGGAAGTTCTAAAATGAAAAAAAAAAAGTTTTCTTTGCTTCCATTGTGCTTCATTAATCCACAATGTATAGCTAGCTGTAGGAACTGAGGTTTTATCTCTTTATAGGTCTGTCATCTCTCCAAAAGAGTAAAGTAAGACATCTGGAGAGAAATAATCTTTGTTTGATTCCAACACATTTCACAACTGGCTTTTCATAAATTAATCTATTTGTCCAGATATTTTGCTGAGAAGGCAAGCCGTCAAACTCTGGGATGAGATGGCCCCATTAAGAGCTGATACAGTTTTCTTCCCAGTGCTCCAGAGGGTAAGATTTTCTTGTGCTTAATAATTCTTTAAGTAGATTTGTTTGCAACAGTGTCAGCGTTTCTGCCTTCCAAATCTTCCTGGATATTTATTATCATATTCAACCAGCAGTGCTACAATTCTACAGCATCAATTTTCTCTGTTAAAAAGTCAATATTTTCTTCTTGGAATACAGACACATTATCATTGCATGAGCATGTGGAACCTTTCTTAAACCAGTAAAAATATTAAACCAGGAGTGAGCTTTCATGGGTCAAGTCCACTTCCTCAAGCCATGCACCAATACTTTGTGGACACTGCAGAAATGCTATAAATGAGAGTCCCAATAATTTACAAGCAAGTGTTTTTGCCACTGTTGTTTCTTACAGGTGGGTCAGGAAAAAAATCAGACTGCACGAAAGCTTGAATTTTTCAGATGCATTATCATTTTTCATAATGTGTGTTCCATAAGGGTCACAGATAAATTATTTATTTATTTATTTATTTATTTATTTATTTATTTATTTATTTTTAGATTTGTATCCCACTCTCCTCGGTTTCAACCGACTCAGAGTGGCTCACAGAGTCCTCTAATATCACTATTAAAGTGCAAACAAAAATACATTAGCATAAATTATGCCAAACACTTCAAGTTGCTTCAAAAATGTCATTTATAGAATTCCTTATCAGACATTTGTTTACTGTTCCATGATAAATGTAACAACCTTAACTAAACATTACTCAGACTATGATGCTGTGGAGTGGCAGAAACAGCCAAAAAGATTTCACTGCCTGATTTGAAGAATATGATGTTGCCATCTTCTATCACACATGCAAAAGCAGGTTGGAGAAGCAAAAGAAGATTGTATTCAGTACTAGCAATAGAGCACCATATTCCCTGGCCCCTCCTAGGCAGTAGGCCAGCCACATGATGTCAACTTGGTAGCTGATAATAAAGTCACAACCATTAGCTCTCCCCCCAGCTGTTGAATTATAAACATAGCCTGTATATGTAAACCATTCCCACATATAAACAGTAAACATGTAAGTAGCTTTCTTGCAGAAAGCAAGGCTTCCTTGCTGTCTAAACAGCCTGGATAGATATACAGTGGTACTTCGAGTTACAAATGGTTCGAGTTACAAAATTTTCACAATATGAATGAAAATCAATTGACAATAATGGCTCAAGTTATGAATTTTTCCAGAACAGATTAATTGGTTTTCAATGCATTCCTATGGGAAACCTTGTTTCAAGTTATGGATTTTGATTTTCAAAGCATTCCTATGGGAAATTTCAGTTACAAATTTTTCATAACATGAAAAATGCCTTGGAACGCATTACATTTGTAACTTGAGGTACCACTGTATAGAAAATGTCAAGACTTTGGCCTTAAAGCATGGCAGATAAAAGCAGATCTAACAGCTGAGATATCACCCGATCCTTGCATGCTTTCATCCATGTGATCAGTGTACACAAAATTACTGTCTGAATAAGACTATAGTACCGGTCTCTGAATAAGATAGAAAATGATGATTTTAAAAAAATATAATTTTCTACTGGGCAGAAATAAAGGAACCATTTTAAGGGAAGGATAAACAACATATAAAACCAATGAATTTTATCAGATGCTGGTGGTCTATAGACTTATCTAAGACTTACATGACAAAATCGAATGGGTTAATGCTGACTAGAGTAGATTGATTAACTCAATGAGATTAATATATGTATTGGTTTAAACAATTTCCATTTATTTAGAGGGCATACACTGACAGTGACTAACAACTAGCTATAGCAGATAATAATAATTTTGTGTAAGAGATTACTCTGAGTTGAAAGGGTTTTTGCTGGAGAAACTTCGCTCAGGGAATGCCCGAATGAGGCTCTTTTGATAGGAAACAGCAATACAGGATGCCAGTTAAGCAATTCTGTGAGAATTTCTTTAGACGGATAATCTAGCTTAGCGTTTCCCAAACTATGCTCCACAGAACACTGGTGGAGTTCAATTCCCAGAAGCCTAAGTCAGTATATTGGTTGATCAGTGCTTTGGGGAATTGACTTAGGCTTTTGGGAATTGAAGTCCAAAAAACCAAAGATTGGAAAACACTGCGCTAGCTCATGCTGGTAAAGAGACAGGCCACAACCTAGTGGGCATTATTTATAAGAGCTAGAGTAGCCAGCAATTTATATCTAAAGTAGAATTTTTATACAAAGCATGAGTTTCATGCTCAGTTATGACAAGAAGGGGAAAATTAATGTTAATTGCATCCATTCCTCAGACTGGAAGATTCCTTATCTCTGTTTTAAGCTGAGTCATTATTAAGCATCTGTACCAGATGTGTTTCAGTAGTCTCCTGTTTAAATTAGACCAAGTTGATGGCATCTTTAGAACATTTTCTTGCTCTCAGGAAATTCAGAATCAACACATGATGAAGATTACAGTCTATATTAATATACAATACTCTCCTTTTTGCTAAATAGATTACAAGTAAATAAGAAAGAAAGATCTAGTCACAAAGCCTCAATGACTCCAACATCATGATTTCACAACAGTAATACCCACGTGCATCTATACTTGGAACAAAATGGCCATCCCCATCGTGCATGCAGGGCAAAATTGCTGTCCAGCCCTCAAGGGACAATTTTTGATCAGACATCTTATGATTCATTAGAATGAGTTTTGCAACAGGTGTTAGACCATCTAACTTGCCTTTGTTGCTATCTTTGATCCTGCTTCGGACCAAAACATGTCATCTATCACAGTGTTGATACACTAAAGACATTGATGGCAGCACAACCTCACATGGATGACACAGGTGTTCAGCCAAAGGTATGAAGATGGCAACAGTGTAAAGAGTTGTGAATACCAATCCTGACCCTCACTCATTACTGCATTCACTGTATTATTATACAGTGCCTTGATTTGAAAAACAAAAATAAAATAATGTAATTAAAAACAACAACAACCTAGAAGTGGTCTTTCAACCACTGCCAGTTTTAACAGACATTTACAACCCATGGTATGTGTCTGGCTGGACATCCCAATACATTAATGGAGTAGACTGTACATCCAGTGACTCAATGCCGAGTGTTGGACAACAGTAAATAACCTATCTCCCTAAAGACAGGTTACGGGTGGATGAGCTCTTTTTGGTGAGGTGATGGCCCCTCCTTGGAGGAAATGCCACTGGAAACCATCATATGGGTCCCAATGGCAAAAGGAACAGAGGAGGAACCACTTCACTATTCTGATTCCCAACAGTCATAGAGGCAGAAGATGCATTCCAGATGGACTGGCTGTGAAGGTGCATCTTCTTAATATCCTCAAGGCTGAGACAGTCCATTGACGTCCCAGTGTTAAATCCTGCATGTCTCATTTCATCCATGCCACAGAAAATGGTTCTGTAATCACACTGTGTGAGTCACTTCATGGCAAGCTGCAATCCATCTTAAACAAATTCATGTCAGTGGCATTTTTCCTGTTTCCAGGAAATATGTATACTCAGATTCAAGTAACAAGTTGCTGCCACTGACAACCCATGGTGTTTTCTCATGTTGCCTATTTCTACTCCAAGAACACCAATAGCCATAGCTAATGAAGTTAAATTCACTTTTAAAATTTTCCATAATGACTTCTGGATTTTTTTTTTCTCAGATCAATTTGCACAGCACATGCAGAGTGCTTTTTTTTTTTTTAAAGTTGAGTTTTTATTTTAGGTTACTTGCATCAAGATTTCACCCCTCCCACTCCCAGGAATCAGACAAACAAATTGAGTCAGTATGTGTGTTTGCCTGTGTGTTGGTAAGGAGTGAAGAAACAGGCGTTTGGGGGCTTTTTAGCAATAAAGAAGGAATGTAATTTTGATGTAATTTCATCTGAGCATACATTTCACTATGATCACACAGCAAATAAAAATGCTTTAAAAGATATTATATGTTAGAGTAAAATTCACTGTAATTGTAGCAGTGTTTCTCTCTCTCTCTCTCTCTCTCTCTCTCTCTCTCTCACACACACACACACACACACACACACACACACACACACACATGACACATAGAACAATTCTCCTGTATCAAGGATGATACCGCTTATACCCCTCAAAATTTTCAGCACAAAGGCTAGAATCATTCTACCTTTCAGAAGGAATCTTACATATAGCATACACAAGAAAGTGGCTGCAAGGTTTTTGAGGAGGGGGAACCAGCCCTTCATGAAGCTGTCCAGCCACAATATCGATCCAGGAAATATTTCAAGGTTTGCCCAGAACAGGCCACCATCAGCTTGTATTATTTTTAAAGCCATCTTTAAAATATATGAATCATGACCTTTTTGTTCCAGCTCGGGAGGCACAGCCTGGAGACAGACATTTTGTAAATGAGGTTTTAAAAATGAAAATGCTAAAAATAATCCAGACAAGCAAAGCTACTTAGCAAAATATCATTTTGATGAATGCCTATGTAGCAGTGCTCACAAAAAACCGTTTGGATCAGCAAAAAACAAGCGGGTGGTGATACACAAATATGACATTTAACTCTTGGAGGAGATTCTTAGGAGATTCTAAGAACTGTGAGTTCATCTGTTTTTTCTTCTCGGGATGGGTGAATCTGTTAGTTTTTCTGTCTCCCACATCAGTATTATTCAAACTTCAAATATTTACTATTGCAGATATCTAGAACTTTTGGTGGGTTCTTCGGAAACAAAGAGAAGCGTGAATTCTAGTGCCAGCCAAACTTAACAGGTACAGTAATTGGCAGCAAGAAGTGGATCCTTGTGTACTTGCCTGTCTTATATAGTACTGTACAAAAATCTTAGGTCACCACTAGCTGGTTGGGGAAAATTCAATGAGTGATGTCATAACTCTGACGTCCTAACTGCAAAGTTCATCAAAGTTGGAAAGTTCTGAAAGGAGAGTTAGGGAAAGATTCCCTTCAATTTTGGCATGTCTAGGTGGCTCGGTTGCTCAGTTACCCCCCCCACCCCACCCCCAAAAAAATCACTCATTGAATGTCCCCCAAAACCAGCTGGTGGTGGCCTCAGACTTTTACCCTTTACCATAAATGTTGATGATGTGAGGCATTTCCAGAAGAAAATATGTGAGATAACTCTGATTTAGGGGAAATATTACAAGCAATAGGAATGGGTGAGTATTTAATTTCAGATCCTTTTTGATTAGAATTTATGCAAATTTGGGGATTTCTTCATATTTGGAACACAAATAAATGGTATTGTTGCTACTCTCCTCCTGGGCAAAAGTTATACTTATTGTAGCCAATGGAGGATCATTTCAATTCAGCTCCTTTTCAAGAAATCGGTAAAATGTGGTGGTTGCATACTGGGTAGGGTTAGAAAGAACATGAGGTTTGATAACTTTGAATGTAGCAGAATATGATGCTGGCAAATGTTGCCATCCTTGCTGAAAACATAAGGATTCAAAGCACATTTTGAAGAACAAAGTAATCAAAGCCTGAGGCTTCTGTGGATGTTCATATTTGTTATACCCACATTTGATTTAAAAATCACACATTTTCTCTCCCCAAGATGCAAGGGAATTGAAAATGAACTGAAACAAAACTGATGCACATGTTCAGTTATTTCATTCAGCAACCAATGAAGAGAAAGACCATTGCCTAGTGACGCACAATTACACAAATGGGGTAACTGTTAGACTTGTATTGCTGTACATTAGTAAATCTCAGTAGCCATTATCCAAGTCATGTGACTCAGTATACAACAGATATCTGTAGAGATTTCATAACTTAGAACATTAAAATTGAAGCTATTGCATGATAACTAAACCAAAGTAAGAGGCAGCATGATGTAGTAGATAGACTGTCAGACTAGGATTCAGAAGAAATTGGTTTAAATTTCCATTTGGCCATATAAACTTACTGAGGGTATTTATTTATTTATTTATTTAAATTTGTTTATCGCCCTCCTCCCCAAAGGGACCCAGGGTGATTCACAGCACGTCAGCATATCGACAACAATTTAAAACCAGTTCAAAAATTAAAAGTTTTAAAAGTTTTAAAAGAAGCTTAAAAACTTAACATTAAAAACTAGGCATTGTAGCTAGGAGGCACTGGGGGTCAAACCATCCAGCTGGCTGGGGAAATGGATCCATCCATTCCCCAGACCTGACCTGCCAGCCAGGTGTTCACTCCTTTCCTGAAGGACAGCAGCTCTCTCTGCAGGTGCAGTTCTATTGGGAGGAGGTTCCATAGGGCCGGAGCAGACACCGAGAAGGCCCTCCTTCTAGAGTCAGAGAGGTGCATCTCTCTAGCCGATGGCACAACCAGAGAGCCTCTCCGGTCTGCTCTGGTGGGACGGACAGATGTCCTTGGGTAGCAATGATAAGCCACTTTTGAAACATCTTACATTCCTTTAAAATACTACTAGGTTTGTTATAAATTACAAGCAACTTGACAGCACATAGCAATAGAAGCTGCAACAACATCACTGTGTATATGAGAGTTAATAACTGCCCATATGACCACAATGTCCTCAAGCTGAGTCCACCAGCCTAAAGGAAAAGAGAAGGCCATAGTGATCTACTTTATGCTAACATTGTCTGCCAGAAGGAAAGAGATGGGACCTTGTGATGATGTAATATACAGGACAGGCTAGTCATTGTGACATACTTCATGGTGATATGGCATACCTGAGGAAGAGAGAATAGCCATGGTACCTTCCTGAAGGAGAAAAACTAATATTATAACTAAATGCTGATGTTGTATGCCTGACAAAGACAGGTTAGCCATTGTAACTTTTTACTCATACTGCCTTGCTTAAATAAACAGATTGATCAATGTGACCTATTTCTCACTGATGCTGAGAGAGAGAAATTGGCCATTATCACTTGGTACTAATGTTGACCACATAAAAAGAGATACTGGTAACTGTAATTTTGTGTTGATGTTGTCTGACCAAGGAAAAAGGTGACTGACCTTTGTGACTCATGCTAATAGGAGACAAGTAACCATTGTGATCTTGTGTTGATGCTGTTTACTTGAAGATAATCTGACCAATATTTCCTTCCACAACAATTTGTCTCCCTCTGAAGATGTTGTTACTAGATACTTTTCTCTGAAATACATCTTTTGTACTCAAACCAAGAAATTTCTTTCCAACACTCCTATTTTCAGTGGATGTTTTACCTCTCCTTGGACTTGTATCAATTGTCATCAATATCTAGTAAGTGGGTATCAGATAATATCAAGCCTTAACTTTCCCTTGAGGGTAAAACGACTTACTGGAGACTGTCATACACTCTGGACACGAGAAGGTGAGACATAGTGGGGGAAAGAAAGACATTAGATCTACAATTAGATCTGCCAGCATTCAGGAAAGGTCTGAAGAGCTGGCTGGCTCAGCGGGTATGGGATGCCACGATGGGATCCCCCCCACCCGGGCTGTCTTATATAAGACCACTCTAAATAGCCCATTAGCTGGGGACTGTCTGGGGTTTGCTTAAAGATGTTTTTAATTAAGCTATATTTTATGTTGCTTGTAAGCCGCCCTGAGTCACTGTGGCGAGTGGATGGCAGTATAAATCAAATAAATAAATGAACCTCCCTGAAGAGTGGAAAGTATTGCAAATACACTAAGGCTTCCTTTGGGCAACAGTATAGAGCCATCCAATCCTCTCAGCCCAGCAGTATTGCACTGTATTGTGAAATACTGTACTCAGTCACAGAGAAAGAAAGAAAGAAAAAGAAAGAAAGAAAAAAAGATATTAAAAGATATACTAGTGTAGGTGGAAAACAAGAAAAATGAACATAGGATGGATGAAGGAAGTCATCATCAGTAAGCCCTGAGAAGGACCATTAATTATATGACCTTTTGATGGTCACTACAGAAGCAGCTTGACACTGAAGAACAATAGTTGACTGCAGTAGCATAGTGTGGGGGGCAGGGGCCCCACCCCGGGCAGCACTTTTCAGGCATATGGGTATTCTTGGACTACAATTCCCAGAAGTCCTAGTGGGAGCGGGAGCCAGCATCCTAGGCCACTGCCAGGGGGCAGCAAATTTGGTTTATGCCCCGGGCGGCTAAATCCCACACTACGCTACTCGTTGACTGTACTCTTGAAATTACATACAAGCAAACCTTTCTCTAACACTGTTTAAAGTGGCAAAGTTGTGTTGCCTTTAAGTAAAAACATTTGCTTTATGATTTTATTTTTATACTCATTTTGAAGAGTATTCCTATAGTGCTCCTGGCAATGTTTCTGAAACAACAACAAAAGCTGTGAGCCTGAATAGTCCTGCTACCTGCCCACTGTTTATTTCAATATTATGGCTAGTATTCACTGACAGTTTGCCCTTCATTATTGGGGGGGGGGGTGTTCCCTCCCCTTTTTGTTTGGGTGTTTTTTAAAAAAAACCTCTCCAAATCTTCTGGATCTTCATGACAAAAGTTTTAGCCTTGAAGGAAAGAAACTTCATTTCAACAATCAGTTTTAACTTAATCTCACTCATTTGTTCTGTGTATCTGATGGTTTATATCTTCTTATTTACAAGATGAAGTATAGATCTGTTATTTGGCCTGGAAACAAAAATAACATAATATTGCAGTGAAAGTGTCACATGGTTTTTAAAAATAAAAATGTCCAAAGGATAGACAACTTTAATATGTCACATTGTTTTGAAGGATGTTGCTGTATGCCAGACTGGGACCAGAATAATGACAGACAGAGCATTTGACAGACAAAGAATTATACAGATGTACTCTGAGCATTTTTTATTCTGATGGCTGTTTTCAAAGTAGCAGCTTACCTAAAGTTTTTGCTGATAGAAATCAAAAACAGACAAACAAAAGCCTTGGAAAAAATACATGAGAATGAAGTATTAGCTCTATATTCTACTTCTATATTTTAGAGAAAAATTAGGAACAACTTCAACAAAACAAACAAGAGAAAATTGTCACAAAAGGGGAATGACAGTCAGTAGGTCTATAACTGATAAATATAGTAATACATTTCTATTGTTTTTGTTGTCCTCACTGCATTTTAGTTAAATCTTGTTATTTTTAATGAGTTTGCCTTTTAGCAATACAACAGTATAGAATAGGGCAAGCTTCTCTTGCTGAGCAGATCTGGAATTTTGAGAAAGTGTATTTACCCTTAGCTAATGGTTGCCACTCCTGCCAACACAGCAGTTCAAAAACAAGAAAATATAACTACAGTAGATAAATAGATACTAACTCAGTGGGAAGGTAACAGCATTCTGTGCACTCCGGTGTCCAGTCATGCCTGTCACATGACCACAAAAATTTCTGTGGATGCAGACAGCGGTGGCTCCTTGACTATAAACATCACAACCTAGAGCAGTGATGGCAAACCGTTTAGAGACCCAAACTGCCAACCAAAACCCTCCCTCCACCTGCTACCTGACTCACTCCACACTTTCTCTTGTCTGTGCAGCAGCATCCTAGGTGGGATTTCAGCCTATGGGGCATGAAGCAAGCCTCCCCTCTTGCCTCCCCATTGACATGGGGAGAAGGGTAAGTGGGGAAGCGGCACTGCCATTAGAACCAGTGGCCCATTGGAGTTTCCTGTGCTGGGGCAATGGTGCATATGCCCACGTGACTTCAATTCCCATAAGCCTATGTCAATTCCCCAAAACACAGATCAGCCAATGTACTGATTTAGGCTTCTAGGAATTAAAGTGCCCCTGTGCCTTAGACAAAACATTGGCAGGGTACGTGAAGTGGGATGGGATGGAGGCAGGTGCCATTAAAGCATCTATTATGCCAAAGAACACAAGACAATAATGCTACAAAAGGTGGAATGCAGTAGGAAAAGAGAAAGACCTAGCACAAGATAGATTGACTCAATACTGCAAACTAAATAAAGCCATATTGTGTAATGAAGAGAAGAACTCTGGATTTATTTATTTAT
This sequence comes from Furcifer pardalis, assembly GCA_030440675.1. Classification (NCBI taxonomy): domain Eukaryota; kingdom Metazoa; phylum Chordata; class Lepidosauria; order Squamata; family Chamaeleonidae; genus Furcifer; species Furcifer pardalis. The sequence goes on along the minus strand of CP126895.1, from coordinate 11,823,173 downwards.
TTATTTATTTATTTATTTATTTATGTAATCAAACTTATATGCTGCCATCCTCAAAAAAGACCCAGGGTTTTTAAAAGACACTTAAAACACAGTATAAAAATTAGGATTAAAATATTTAAAAAGATTAAAGAAACAAAGCAAGATTGAAAGATTAAAAATTCATGCATTGAGAGGGAGGGATCAGATGATCCAACAAGCCAAGGGGGGGACCGCACCCAAGGGGGGACTACACGAGGGGGGGGGGACCGCACGTTGGCCTGTTAAACTGCAAAAGAGGGAGTGTTTTTGAAATGATGGGTTGAGAACCATCAGTTATTTCAAGGATGGTACAAACACACCAGCACTGCAAACACATTCCCAAACATTTCCTTGTGTTAGTGAGTTTAAAATAACAACAAAGCCTATTAGAAATACTCCAAGCACTCCATTTTGAAACAGGAGGCAAAGGGAAGACTATAAATCATCACTGAAGGATCATCAGGACATTCCTTCCTGTCAAATAGACTCACATCCTAACTAACTACTAAATGGTGTTTCAACATTTTTATAATCTTGGTTATCATGGACTTCAGGCTCTACCCAGATTGTATCTCTATCACAGAAGTCTGTACGGAAACAGTACTCCTTCCATATACAAAGATTTATTGTAGACAATAAATGATGATAAAATGGTCTGCTATTCTGCTGTTCTAGAATTTCCTTCCTCAAACTCTATGAAGTATGACATGCATTTTTATGTTATTGTTTGGCTTTATTTTATTTTATAATGTATATGACATATTTTACTGTTATTTGTATTGTTTCTCTGCTGTGCACCAGTCTGGGTTTCTTTGGAGAGATGAACAGCATTTATATTTTACAGAAATGCCCAACAATTTTCAGTGAAGTTTATTTTTGGGTATGTAGGAATAGCATTAGATATGTAGTATATATAGAGTGATGTGTGCATATGTGTGTGTATTTCTAAGGAAGCAACTACAGTATAGGATTTTGCTCTTAAAAGTAGTATCAGCAATGCGAGCAATATAACAACATAGATAACTGATGTGAATGCACTGACAAGGTCATCTGTCATCTTGATGGCCATCTCTTATTCCCCACCACTCCTGTGTCCTTATCTCTTCCTGCTACAAAAAAAAAAAAAAACCCACCACAGGCTGCTAATGAAACTAATGAATACTACTAGAGAAATCAGGTTGTGTCTGTTTCTCAAATTTCTAAGAGCAGAGCAATGAGAATCCACACATCCAAAACCAGAGTTAGGCAGGACTTACCATAATAACAGAGAACTCATTTTACAAGGTTGAAACTAGGTAATAAACTATAACCCTTTTGAAATCAACAGTACTTTAATTGACAGTTAGGGTCTCATTTGTTTTAAAATTTCTCTGAACACTTTCACCGTTCCAGCAAAAGAGAGCCCTTTAATTTCTCACTCAGAATATGAACTGTGTGGAGGGAAGCATGTTTTCTACAACAAATATATAAGGAGCTGCTTTTTAGTCCACCTCAGATCATTAAAATGCTTCGGCAAGCTTTGAAAACAAATCTTCTCCTTGCTTCCTCTGTTGCTTAGAGTTGTAACTCTAGTGTGACTGGGTGGAAAGAGAACTTGATCAGTTCTGTGCATGTATCTAAAAGGGTTGTAGCTATACAGTGAAGGAAAGACAGAACATCATATAAGACAGACATTTCAAACTCTTTGAAGTGATGTCGAGATAATGGGTCCACCAATCCCACTGCAGTCTACTTCGAGGAAGTGGGGGACAAAATAAAAACACTCATATAGTGGAACCTTTAGGTCAAGCATTTCATTGTGAGTTTGTTTTTATGGCTTTTGATCCATATCTTCATTTCTGAAGAAGTGGATTGAAACTCATGAAAGAATGCACACTGGCATAACTCCATTCCTCTTCAAGGTACAGTGGTGACACCCATATAATGAATGCTTCGTATAACGAAAAATTCATACAATGAAGCATTTTTGTACTATTGGCAATGCACCGTATAACGAACAAAAGTTTCTTATACGGATCGCTATTGGTGATACCCCATACAATGAAAAAAAAAGTTCATTGTACAGGGTATCCCCAATAGCAATTTGTATAACGAACTTTTTCCCCGTTACACGGTGTATTATCCATAGGGATCTTTATAACGAAAAAAACGTATAGCAAAGAGCTCCATGGAATTGAGTTTTTCATGATACAGAGTTTACTGTATCATATTTGTTCCCCCTTCCCCTTTGGTTAGTTTTTGTTGAAACAGACATAAACACTGCAACTACTTTCAAAACTGCTGTTGTCAACATTTACCAGTCTTCTGATACTGAAACACATATTGTTTTTCCTTTTATTGAGTTTTTTTAAAAAAACAGATATATCACTTTTATTTTGGGGAAAAAAGTAATATTTCAAGGCTCTTCAACAGTATATGGCCTCACAGGACTGCTGCATCTTGTGAAGTACAACAGATTGCAGATGTTTTCACAGCACCATGTGCTTATTAAATTAATTCACAAACAGACAAGGCACAAGACTGGCAAACTAGTAAAACAAAAGTTTGAAGGATAAGAAGGATAAAGATGAAGAGAATAGGGAACTTACATTTGATTTTTTTTATTGGAAGATTCAATGGAAAACAATATTGTAATAATATTAATAATCATAAGATACAAAGAGAAAGACACAAAACTAAAATACTGAGGGACAAAGAAAAGAAACTGAATTTAAAATAACAGCAGGGTGGCTGGAAAGCTGAATGGGGTTCTCCGTTTGGCTTTCCAGCCACCCTGCAGCTGCAGAGGCAGGGATGGGGTGGCTGGAAAGCTGACGGGGGGCTTTGCTGTCAGCTTCCCCAGCCACCCCATAGTTGCGGGTGGCTAGGGAAGTCGACAGGGAGTCCCTGTCGGTTTCCCCAGCCACCCTGCAGCTGTGGATTGGGTCCCCTGACCACCCCAGCCAGCAGAGAGCCCAAAATGGGCAGAAAAACCCATTTTGGGCTCTGTGACCCCCCCTGCCAGCTCTAGGGAGGTCAGGGGATCTGATCCGCGCTGTTTCCAAAGTTCCCCTACCTCCCTGGAGGCTACAGCAAGCCAAAACATTGGGATTCAAATCCTGACGTTTTGGCTTGCTGCAGCCTCCAGGGGAACAGGGCTTTTTTTTTTAACGTTGTGTAATCAATGCATCACAGAACGTTAAAAACCGGATAACAACGAGACTTGTGGAACCAAGTATCATCCTTATCTGAGGTACTAGTGTATATCACAAGACAAAAAAAATTCTGAGGGAAAGAAAGAAGGAAGGAATGCCTAATATCAGGGACAGAGAGCTTAGGAAAAACCCAGGAAGAATGAAGAAAAAATTACACACACACATACTACATTGCAAGAAAAAGAACTAAAAGAAAAATTGTTGATTTTCTTTTCTTTTTCTTGGTGGAGTAAAATTGAATCAGGAACTGGGAAGGACAGAAGAAATATTAGATTTAAAGTACCTTAAAGCTAGATAAAACAGCAGCCACAATCAGACAGCAAATAATAACCTCTTAACTGCACTGTCTGTCTTTTTCTTTTCAACACAACCAGAAAAAAGCAAAGAAACAGAGAGGTGAAATTATTGTTTCTCCTTCAAAGCACAGTCACTTGAGACCCCCTTGTACAACGTGTTCTATAATTTGTAGATGGACCCATTTATCACATAAACTCACTCACATCCTTCCTCTTCCCCAACCCCAGCTTTGTCACAAAAGCAAAACCTAAAATGATAGAATTTGGGCAGACAAAAATCTTTACCTTTGCAAAATATTGGTTCTGTCTACTTCAAAAGTGTTCATTTTACCTCCAACTGATTTGAAGGCACTTGATCTCACTCAAGATTCAAGATTTGGTCAGATTTCATGCACATTTCTACTGGCAACTGCTAAGATCACCATGTTTCAAAACTGATATCCCAGAGTTTGAAAGTATGCAGAACACATTGTGAATTTGGGGTGAGGATCTTTTATTTCTCTTTCACATGATTATCTGCCCAGGCCGAATGGTGGAAAGTTTGTATCAGACAAATTCATCACACAGCACATAGTGAATTATGGAATGTGCTGTCACATGGTATATTGCAGCCCTCAACCTGGGAGGGATAAGAGAACAGAAGACTACATAAATCTGCAGATGATAAGGCTAGCTATGATACCAGCCAGGATGACTGTATGTTGCATCTAGCATTGATGGCCAAGTTTGACCACTATAATATATTGAGGGAGGGAGGTCTTTGACCTGCACTAGCATGGCTCTTCTTGTGTCCTTGTGAATAGAGTAAAACCTCAAGACATGAAATTAATTCATTCCTCAAGGTTCTTCAGATCTTGAAAAATATTATCTCAAAATGTAGTTTTCCATAGGAATGTATTGAAAAGCAAAAAATCCATTCTGGAGCTCAGAGAAAAGCAAAAAAACAAACAAACAAACAAACAAAACACCCATAGTTTTCTGTTCAAAACTCTTCATAAAGTTCACTTTGGATTTTTTTTTTGCTGTATTTGACACACTTCTGATAGAGCCCTAGTTGCTAGCTCTGGTAATTGTTGGCTCAGTACCCGACTATCACCTGTTGAGAGAGCGGGAAAATTTTCAGCACTATCTGGTTGAGGGGAAAGCTTCTGGTGATGCCAAATGTGATGAAAAATTCCAAAAACAACAACAGCCTGAGGGAGAAGATTCCATGTCCTGGCAGGCAGCTGAGAATATCGCCCCCTCCTCTGGGCCCCAAACAACAGCCTGAGGGGAGTTTGTCTGTGTTCTACTTTGGTTGTTTTGTGAGGTTGTATTTTATGATTTTTACCGTACTGTTGCTGTTTTGACTGTAAGCCACCCTAAGTCTCCTCGGCGAGTGGCCGACAATATAAATCTGAACAAATAAATAAATAAATAAATAAATAAATAAATTGGAGTGGAAATACTCCAAGCACTACCCCACCACTGTTTGAAGTGTTGGAAGACCCAAAACAATTTTTTATCTGAAAAAAATGTATCTCAAAGCAATTTTTTCCCGAGATTTCCTTTCATATTGAGAATTTGTTGTAGGCCGAGTCATTTGTAACTTGAGGATTTACTGTATATAAATTGATTAAACAGATTTATTAGGAATGCAGAGGATATTACCCTTGGTGCAGAGGTTCTGGTTTGGAAGGAGTTGTAATGCAGAACTGAAGATATAGCAGCAAACAACAAGGAAGCTGAACACCTTCATTCCCAAGCTGTATATACAGACATAAATGATGCACACCACCACGACCACCACCATTATCCGGAAAACCTGCAATTTTCTTAATTAACGAAACTGTCATTGGCCTGCATCAGGTGGGTTTAAATACACAAATAGTTTGTTTCTAGCACATTTCCAGTCATGAAATTGTTATTCACAAAACATTAAAATGGAATGACACTGATGATAAAAGCAGAATTAAACAGTGCAACAAAGAGCTCTCTCTTATCCACTGTCTTCCAAAGTAATTTGGATGTGCAGAAACAAGCACTTGCTAAATAGGGCTGGTGAAGAAAACTGTTCCCCTGTGGTACAGGCTTCTTTTATTTACTGTTATGAATGACTTGAAGAATTTATTTGTCCATTCAGTAGTGCAACTTGCCAGCTAGCTTAAAGGCTTAAAAAAGCCAGTTGTTATAAGTAAAGAGACATTTTTGACCTTTCTTGTGTTTTAAAATAGTCTACTATTCTGATGTTTAGCATCACAGAGAATGAACTGAATTCATTATTTTAAATATAAAGTAAAACCTCACATAAAGTGTTCCTTGCTTAGAGACTAACTCATTTAAAGAGTAGAATTTTCTCTGAATGGTCGCCTCGCTTAACAACTAAAAGCAAACAAAAACTCACTTAACAACTAAATCCTGAACTAAATTTTTTTGTTCTTGTTTTCTATACTCCTGGTATTGATTGTATAGATACAGGAGATTGCATTATTTGTGATCTGCTCCCCTTCTTGCATTTTTATGACAATTATTACCGGGACACCTTAGAGTTGTTTGGTCTGCTCTTCTTATTGTGCATTAATTTACATTTATATACTTACACTCCCCAAATCCTCACAAATTTTAGATAAGTCTTTCTGTAGAGCAGAAGAGGAAAACAGCAAGCTCTTTCTGACAGAGCTGTGCAGATGAATATATGGAATTTATCTCAATTAACTTCCAATGATAGAAATACTGTGCACACACTGGAATTTAAATCCCACTGAAGAGAATAAGTCCCTCTAAGTGGTACTTGCTAGTCAGCAGGATCAGGCAGTAAATATAGTAAAAGAATACAGTAAGTCGTAAAATATTAAAGCAAGGTCAAGAGATGTGGGATGGAGGAAATGAAGTAGCAGATTGCTAATTAACATTTTTATTATCTTGTATGGAAGCAAGAAAATGTCTGTGTGTAATTGCTTTTTCAGGTGAGGAAATAATGAGCAAAGCTCAAAAGATGTCAGAGCCTATTCTTAAATAGTACTACACCTTTCCATTTCAAAAGTCCCCTGTGTTTGAGATAGAGGTAAATAGAAACTTTATGTAAGACTTCTTGTGGTGGGTACAATAAGCTAAAAAGGTGGCTTCATTTTGGCAGTCCAGGATTTGATCAGGACATGAAAGAAGAAGAATATATATTCCCACAGGAGCCAACTCTTTCATTAGGCCTCTTGGTACTCCTAGCTCTGTGAGTAACACAATCCTAAGTGTGTTTGTTCAGTAGAATCCTAATCATTTCAGAACTGATCACTACAGAAGGATTACTTTATTTACACCACCATCACCACCACCATCAACATCACCACCACTAGTATCAGTACTTGATACCATTAAATGCAAGAAATTTCCCAATTGTTAGGTTATAATCTCAGGAAATATGGGCATTGTGGAGCAGTCAACAAAATATCTGCACAAGTTTGTTATAAGAAATTGAATGGTATATAATCTGTCAAGAAAAAATAATAATAATGGGTGAGTGCTTTCCCTTTGAAATTGAAGCCAGAATAAGTGAAAATACAGACATTCTGCAGTACTTTCTTGAATATCCTTCAGGTAAGATACTGCCTTCTCAACTCTGCTGGTTTGCAGAATTTAGAATATTTCATTTCATTTCATTTCAAATTTATACCCTGCCCTACTCAGGTAAACCTGACTCTAGGTGGCTTACATATTATAAAAGTAACAGCAATACAATCACAAATTCCACATTATCATAATCACAATCATCACAGTATCAGAATATATATATAAATATCAATAACACAGTAACAATCCAAAAGTATTAATATCACAATAAAATGTTACAAGAAAGTATTACAAAAAATCCAACAGCAAAAACAAAAATCACATATCCTACAAAATCCTACAAATGGCAGCTGGGAAAAGTCAAGAGAAGTCTGGGGGAAAAAGAATCATCCCCACAGCATCCTTTTAAGCAGGCTTGGGGCTGGGTGGGGAGCTGGCGATGGAATGGCCCTGGCGTCCCACAGCTGCAGTAACCTCTCCACCAGATGGAAAGTCCAGAGGTGAGGGTCCTCCAACATGGACCTCTCCACATGTGCTGCATTGTTATTCTCATCATGCCCAGACTTAATATTCATTGGTTAGAATAACGGGGGTTGGTGTGGGGTTCGTAGTGCAACACATTTGGAGGGCAAAGATACAAGGAAAGATTATGTTGATGAAATCTTGCATTATAAACAGTGTCACCAATAACATGATCTAAAAAGGTGGAGGGGAGGCAAGGGCAAGTTGAAAGATGGCACCCTCCAATGGGCAGCTCTAAAGTCTTCAGCCACCGAACCCACACAACAAGGACTGAGAATAGGTCTGACTTAAAGAAAAGAAGGTGATTGGAAAAGGGAAAAGGAAGCCCTGGGAAGTGAAAGATGTGGGAGCTCTCCTGCATACTGATTTTCCCATGAAGACCCCTGACACCTACAGTGTGCCTTATAGTGTTCAACTGTAACATATTTTAACTCATTTTTATGCTCCTGTGGGGGCACTGCACTACAAAGTATCCCAAGGATACTCAATCTCACTATAAGTCACAGTGTATCACACATGTCTATGCCATGGGTGGATACATAATTTGAGAACCTAGGTCTTAAGTACAAAGTCAAGTGAAGTGAGAACTAGACCATGTGCAGATATATATGTATAATTCTTTAAGATGTATTTGACATTCTTTCTTCACCCCCTCCTGGAACATATCATCACTGGATATAATGAAGAAACAATAAAGGGAAATCCATTTTTTATTCTCTTTGGAACATGCCTGCATCTCTCTGAAGCTCTGACAGCCTGCAATGTTTTAATGATAGGCTAGGAAGAGATTCTTGACAGCTGTACTTAATCTGAAAACCTCAGGTACCATTTTGTCTAAGTCCATAAAAAGTGTAGCCATTAAATAATGAAATTACTATTGCAAATACTGTGTCATGTCCTTTGAAAATTCTACACAGGTATCAATAAAATTCAACTAGAAGAAAGTTTACGACTCAGAGGTCTACATGCATATAAATACAAATACGGACACATCTCACAAAGTTTTACATGTAAGACGTGTGTGAGAGTGTAAGGTGAGACACAGAGGATAAAAACAGAGAGACAAATAAAGAGAAATAGTAAAAAAACAAAACAAAGGATTTTTACAGGAGGAAATCCCATAATAGTCATCTAAGACTGCAGTAAAACATGGCATCAATATTAATTTTTTAAAGATTATTTCCAACCAAGAGCCTGGTTCAGTCAGGCTCTGAATGTCACTTAAAATTATGTGATTGATATTTCATTCTTAAACCAGAGATAAAATGGAGGGGGTGTTACTAGAAATATAGGTTAAGAAAGACCTGACATATTTACAGGAAGAAAATCAGACCTGAAATAGTCTGCCATACCTAGCTCCATCAAGCACATTTGCAACCAAGATTTCTCTAACCCCAGGCTGATTAGATGCCATAGCAAACTCTGATAATGTTTAACCTTCAAAATGTAAAAAGGCAAAACTTTGCAAAGTTTTGAAGTTCAAAGGCACTTATTTTTGCTTGTTCACCTGCTCTTGTGTAGGACTATGTTATTCACCCAATTCTTGTAGGTCTTCACTGAGTATTTGTTTGCATATGTAGTTAGGGCAATTAGCCCTGAGCTAATTTTAATCTCTTTTTCATTTACAGTGGTTAAGAAACTAAAACTAAATATAATCTGAAGAAAGGGAAAGAGTCTTTAGATAATTAGGAGACCCTTTCTTCCTTCCCAATTTCTGGTCAGGGCAGCAATTAATAAAAACCTTAGCTATTATTATCCAGTCATCTTTTCAGTTAGAAATAAGTGCATCTGATAAGTGAAATTAATTGCCTGGAATAAAATTGTAGTTGACGTACAATATGACTGCATGTCTTTATCCAAATAACCCCAACTGTCATTATATCTGCCCTACATACCTCTGTTCAGTACTATTCATGTTACGTGCTTTCAAGACATTTCAAGTTATAGTGACAATAACATGGTTTTCAAGGTAGGTGTGTTACACGAGGAATGTTTTTTACTATAGCAACAACCACTACCACCTCCCATGAGTTTTCATGGCTGAGCGGGGATTCGAATCCATGTCTCCTGAACCCTAATCCATCATTTGTCCACTACATCAAATGAGCTCTCAGTGGCATCAGCAAAGTCATAAATGAGATAATGTGCATCAACACAGCAAAATGGTTGGAAAAAGGAGAGAGAGAAATCTGTTGACATTCCAACCACTACATTTCATTGATGTTGGCATTCTACTGAAGGTTTCAGTTTATTTCTCTTTTCTTTTTGTTAATAACTAACTAGCTTGAGGTTTCAAAATAAAATATGTAAGGGGACATGATAAATTCACATATCCAGACAAAAGGTTTTGAGTGTTCTGCTCATGAAAAGCTTTGTTTTGAATTGCTGCACACATAACCATGTTTGTAATGTTGAATTAGGGTTTCTACCTATCTATCTTTCTCTGACAGACATTTCATACTTAGCCAGAGAGCAAGTATATGGCAAGCAGCTACAATAGGACCCTATCTATGTTAGCTATACCTATTGAATGAGGCCAGTAAAAAATGGCAGGGAACTGTTGGTTTTGTTTGTGATATTACCACTAATTAACACCACCGTGCTTATGAACAGATTCTGGAATGAAATTAAGACTGATGAAAAAGTGTAACAATTAAGAGAAGAGAATTCAAGGGCTTGGAACGTGGCCAGAAAATGAGTGACTGGGCACTGGCATTCTCCTTGAATGTAATTAAGACATGGTTCCTGTATAACATTGCCTACCACAAAAACTGTAAAGAGAAATACTAATCTGGGCAAGTTACGCACCAGCAATAAGGATCAAGGTGATGCAGTATTAGAGCTGGTATTTAAACTCAATTGTTAGTACATCCCTTAAGCAAACAGAAAAAAATCAATATAATCCAATTTACAGGCTGATTCGTGGACAGCTTGCAGTGATTTTGAATATGCCAAGGGCTAGTTTCAGAATGTCATAAATGAGAAACAATGTCCTATCAAAACATTGATAAAGCAAGAGACAGAGGAGAAACATAGGTAAGTACCCTTTCCCCAAGGAAATGTGACCTCAGAAGGGTGACAACTAAGTGACTGAGAAGATAGCTACCTTGTCTGGAGGGGCATATGTAACAGGGGCAAACATACCCTCTTTGAAACCCTCATGACAGAGAGCAAGTAATTTGCTATTTAACATTTTATTGTGCACTTTCTACTATTTACACTTTCCTCTGATCTTAAGTCAGATGTGACTAGCATACTGTAAAATACTTATCTGATGCCACTCTGCAATGATATTATTGCTTCCCATGGTTGTGTGTCTTTCTTAATGTTACTACCCAAAAAAGAAAATGGGATAAAGCTTAGAGAACCCTAAAACTGTGTTTAGACCACATATATTTCAATAACAGCAATAGCAACAACATTTTAAAACTTATAAAGTCTTATAACAAAGTAACAAATATTCCCACAAAGGTGAATTGCCCACAAACACTTTTTATGGACTGCCTGATCTCATGTATCTGTGCTAATCATTTGAGTCCTACAATATATAAACAGGAATAATGATATACAATTAAGTAAATTCTAATTTATGGCAGCCCTCCTCACAGTTCCGTAGGTATAAAGTACTGAGAAATGGAGGCACTCTGTGAATATGAAGTTAGTCCAAGACCATACTTATTTCAGAGCATCCCAAGCCCATCAGTTGTACACATTCTAGGTGTTTTCAGTTGGCCCTTCTTCCATTAGGCACAGTAAGAAATTGAACCCGTGACCTCTGGCTCCATCACCTGACACTCCAATCATCTGAGCTACATCAGCATTAAAACCCACAAAAACTAAAAGGCAATAGATTCTGAATGGGAAAAGAAACATTTGTCTGATGCAGAGAAGCTATTGTTAAGACTAGGTTAATATAAAGAGGGTGCCAAAGATATGGTAAGATATGTTATCTATGTATTAATTTTCAGATTTGAATTGACTTCTGCAAAGCATTTGACAAACTACCCCATAGTTGTTATATAATCATAAAAAGAGATAAAATTACTCTGGCAGGATTTGTTCTTGCAAATCAAAATATCCTTTCTTAGAATGTGTACACGTTCAGAAACAAGTCTACTTCTGTTTCATTGATTACACTAAGGCCTTTGACTGTGTAGACCACAACAAAATGTGGCAAGTAATTAAAGAGATGGGAATACCAGAACACCTTATATGCCTCATGAGAAATCTGTACATGAAGCAAGAAGCAACAGTTAGGACAGAATATGGGATGACGGAGTGGTTTGGAATAGGAATAAGACAAGGCTGCATTTTGTCACCATGCTTATTCAACTTATACACAGAGCACATAATGTACAATGCAGGGATGGAGGAGTCACAATTTGGGATCAAAATTGCTGGGAGAAACATCAATAATTTGAGATATGCAGATGATACCACCCTGATGGCAGAAAGTGAGGTGGACCTAAAGAAGCTCCTGATTAGGTTGAAAGAAGAGAGTGAAAAAGCTGGTTTGAGACTCAATATAAAGAAAACAAAGATCATGGCAACAGGCCCTATCAGTCACTGGAAAATAGATGGGGAAGAAGTAGAAGCAGTGACAGATTTTACTTTCCTAGGATCAAAGCTCACTGCAGATGGGGATTGCAGCCATGAAATAAAAAGGCAACTGATTCTTGGGAGTCAAGCGATGAGAAACCTGGGGAGCATAGTGAAAAGTAGAGACATCATATTGAAAACAAAAATTCGTATTTCCTCCCCTGTTGCTGTGTTGGCACTTTGCAACAAATAAGTGGGTTTGGGGTTGCAGTTTGGGCACTCAGTCTCTAAAAGGTTTGCCATCACTGAGATAAAGGCATATTTCCATTTATAGTGGGATTGTAAGATTGTAAGAAGGACTTGGACAAAAATATTTGAGGAAATCAATAAAATATTGTCATTAAAACTAGAAATGTCTCCTACACTAGCATTGTTAATGGGTTTTAGTAACAACATGGACAAATATAAAGAGATTTTCATTATTATGGTAACAGCAACAAGATTGTTAATGGCTAAAAACAGAAAAAAATATGGAATGTATATTGGAGGAGATCCCAGCAAAAAATCCACAACTTTTAAAAGGATATTTTATATATATTACTGTGTTCCTGTACTAAACAATTGACACACTTATCCTTGACTTTTTTATTTTTAGTCAAACTTGATTTTTTTTTTTTTGGTGGGGAGAAGAATTAATGTTTCTGCACTACAGAGAAATAGTTCATTACAGTACTAAAAATAAGCTATGATCATGTCTTTGGCTCCCATGGGACGGAAAATAAGTGCACATGCAATTTTAATTAACTTTTTAGGTCCCATTGATTCAAACCATGCTCATTGCAATATAGCAAAAGGACATAACCTTGTTCATATAAAGTTATTTGCTCTTCAGGATATTTTGGCAATGATATAACCCAGTGGTCCCAACATTGGACTCACGCCCTATAGGGGGACTTCAATTCCCAGAAGCCTAGGTCAGTACATTGGCTGATCAGTGCTTTGGGGGATTGACTAGGCTTCTGGGAATTGAAGTCCAAAAATCAAAGGTTGGGAAACACTGGTGTAACCAAAGAGGTTACATTTAATATCTTGGAAGAGTCTTGTAATAGAATAAACAAATAATAATAATTTTGTGTCAGAAATTATTCTGGATTGAAAGGATTTTTTTTCCAGAAGAAACTCTGCTCAGGAAATGTTCAAATGAGGCTCCTTTCATGTCCCCAACCTGGGTATCATGCATTACCCAGGTCTTGAACTGCTGACTTGCCAGCATTCCAGATAACAAGGTGAGCTTCTTAACCGCTGAGCCACTGCAGCAATGCTGTCTTCATACTTTGGGTACCAACATATTCTTAGCCACATCAAAAGTACTGTTCCAATGAAACTAATTTCTCACTACATTATTTGAAGTCTATTCCCTTCTGCAAAGTTATAATCACTTTGATGAATGATGAAGATGGGGAAAAAGCTATCATTTTGAAATTGTGGTTGGGCTCTAGACACCATGCACTTTATATGGTATTATGTCTGCCAGTGAAGGCTCAGCTGATCAGTGTTAAGGATGTAAAAATGGAGTAGGTTAATGCAGATTATTTAGTGGTTCTTTGCTTGAGGTGTTGGGAGAGAAAGCCAGGCAACAGCTACCAAGATGGAGTGTAAAACCATTCCTCCAATGACATTTACAGACTGCATTTCTGAACTCATCTTTAAAGAGCAGACCCTGGCCTAACCTGTCAAAAATATTTGGGACTCTCATATATACTTTCTTTCTGAACCATCAGCAACATTTGATGCAAAGCCTGTGATTTAAGTTGAAAGCCAGCAGCATGTTCAATTTTTACTGGTTCAATAACGGTATCACCTGCCCTTGTTTTTGTAGATCACATGGCTTTGTTTCTTTTATTTGGGAGATGTAAATCATCTTGCTTCAATCTGTGAGAACATCATTTTGGTTTGAATTGTCCCTGCTTATCGTATTTCTTCAGTCAGACTCCTCAAATCCATCTGTACTGGGGCCAAGTATAAATCTGTAGCATCTTTCTATCTCTTAACTATATTCCGCTATGCTGCAGTTAGTAAAAATGGAGACGTTTAACCCTTTTTTTAAACAAACATTTTCAGAAATAATTCTAAGTTGTACTTGTTTCTGTAACATGTCCCACTACCCTGTAGTTGTACTGCAGTCCAGTTTCTGATTGATTAAAGAGCTGGAAATAATTCCATTCAGTGTTCCAGTTTTAAAATTTCCAGTCAACAGCAGCAGCTATTCTGATTTTTATGCAGTTGTGTAAAAACATTTCCTGCAGATGACAGAACTCTCACTGAAACCAGCAGATAATACTTGGCTGTCTTAGAGGTGAAGGGAATTGTATGGTATCTTCTTCTCACTTCTTTTATTCTGCACTGATGTGAAGAAATCTCATTAGATTACTTGTTCTTAATAAAATAGCCTGTCAGGAGATCTTGTGACAATTTGTTAAGAGGTCCTTAAGCCCTTCAAGAGCTGTTTCCTTCAGCAGAACAAATATCTCCCTCTCCCAATTTTTAACAATTTCTGATGGATTGCAGTTTGATTTTTTTAATGGGTAACATGTACAAAGTGCTGGTCACAGGGCCGTAGCCAGGATTTTTTTTTTTTTGGGGGGGGGGACAGTGGTGGGATTCAATTTTTTTTTACTATCTACTCTGTGGGAGTGGTATGATGGGCATGGCCAGAAGGAAAGCTCTATATTATTTCAAAACTTGGATCAGCAGGACCAGCCAAAATTTCTGCTACCAGTTCTAGCGAACTGGAGCGAACATGCTGAACACTACCACTGGCAATGAAATTTTGTTTTAGGAGGGGCAACAATGTTACACACACAAATATTATCGTTATCGTTATCGTTACCGTTACCGTTACCGTTATCGTTATCGTTATCGTTATCGTTATCGTTATCGTTATCGTTATCGTTATCGTTATCAAGATTTGTATGCCGCTTTATTCGCCGAAGCAACTCAGAGCGGCTAACATACTATAGGGCAACATATATAACAGTACAGTATTACAATATCGAAACATAAAACAACATATATCACAGTATTACAACATCAAATATAAATACAGCAACATAATATAAATATATAGCACACACACACACACACACACACACACACAGACACACACACACACACACACACAAAATATTGGCATCCTGGGGTGGAGTGGGCTGTAAGTTCAGGAGGGTTTTCTCCCATCCACCCCCACCCCGGCTACTGCCCTGGCTGTTCATTACCTACAATGTCTTATATGGCTTGGGTTCATGCTAGCTGAAGGACTGTATCTCCCCATATGAACTTTATTGGCTCTTAAGATCTAATGAGATTTCTTCACATCTTCAGTGCAGAATAAAATTATACTTGAAGCTGGTAATGATGCAAAAAATACCCCCCCCCAAAAAAAAAGAGGCTATTGTCCCACTTTAAGACTTCGTGTTTTGTAATATTTGATACTAGTGTTATTGATGCAATTCTGCCTGATACGCCACATAGCATGGGAGGCTCATTGTCTAAGTAAGTTATGGATGCAAAGAAAATGGGATAAAAGTTTAGTGTGGACAATGCCACCATATAATCCAGAGTTCTGTTTCTTCATAACTGAGCACTGAAACAGTGAACACAAAATCTTTGCAAAAGACTAGAGCAGTGTCTCCCAACCTTTGGTTTTTGGACTTCAATTCCCAGAATCCTAAATCAATTCCCCAAAGCACTGATCAGCCAATGTACTGACTTAGGCTTCTGAGAATTGAAATCCCTCCGTGGGGTGTGGCCCCACTTTGGAAACCACTAGGTTAGACCATTGCAAAAGTAGCCTAGATCACACAAGCATATAACAGAAGGTTTGGATAGCGGACAGAATATATGAAACTGGAAGTTGTTCTATTTCCTAGAAAACTCAGCAAATACTGTATTGAGCAAAGGTGAAAAAGAGATGTAAAGTATTTAGCTATCCTTTACATCAACATGTGTGGTAATTTATGGGGTAATGGAGAGGGGCAGGAGGAGACTGTGTTACAAAGTCTCCAATCCATATTGCTTAAAAGTCTCCAATCCATGTTGCTTCGAACCACAACACAGAATACCATTATTTGAGCAAGATATAAAGAGAAGAAGTAACTACAAGTCCTATGTACCACATTATTAAGCAACATAGCTGGTAACTGCAAAACAGTGAAAATCTTTCTGACAATAGATTGAAATAAAAAAAGTTCTTTGGAGGCTTTCTTCTGGAGAATTTAGGTAGCCAACTATGTCAATAGTTATTTAACAGTTAGTAGGGTACAAGCTGTAATGATTCTATTATTTGTTTGGAGCATGGAGTCTCTGTTACTTTATACAAGTTTTTGTCTCTGCTATTGAAATGAACACATCTCTGCTATTGAAATGAAAATGACTTAATGGGAGTGAATTCCAATTGGACTGTATCTCCTACTTCTATTTGGCTAAACAGTGTGATTCATAGTCCATATTTCACACTATCATTATCCCCATTTTTACTGCTCTCACCACCTAATTCTGTTCTTTTCTAGCTGGAGTGAAGTATTTGGCATTCTGAAAAGCCATCTGAAGTCAAACATCCATTTTATAAAGTCAAACACATCTATCTGAAGGGAGTACACATGATTAATACTTAAAAGATGGAATGGTTTTAAATTGCTGCTGCTGGAGCGAAGGTGTTGTATTTCTGAAGAAATACCATTAAGACCTGCCTTGAAATGAAAGATTAGAACTTTGCCTTTGCACTGACTTTGTAATTTTCTATATGGTGTCATTTTCCTCCCTTCCCCTAGTCATAAGATAGTATTCAAACATTATACTATGGCTTACAAATTTTACTTCTTTAGATGACACCTTTGCATCCTAAATTCTCCATCCCAAATTCTCAAGACCGGGTAAATCTATCTAGGCCAGGGGTCAGCAAACCTGGCCCTCCAGATGTTCTTGGACTTAAATTCCCAGAAGCCCTTATCAGAAGGTGTGCTGACTTGGGATTCTGGTAATTGAAGTCCAAAAACACCTAGAGAGCCAATTTTGCTGACCACTGGGCTAGGCGATCCATGGAATTGTAGTCCAAAAACCATAACTTTTCAAAACTCTTTATAAGACTATCAGCTGAAACTATTCCCACATTAAATAAATGTTTTCTTAGTAGTAGTGAAAAACCAAGGAAGTTGGGGGCATAACTTGAAGATCTGACATCCCTCGGTCTAACCATGACTTAACTGTAACTTGATAATGTATGTCAAATGCTCACAATAATGTATGTCAAATGCTCACAATCATGCTGATCAAAGGGCTTAGAATTATGTATTACCAAGTTTACTTCCAGGTAAGTGTATACAGCACTGCAACCTTCACTACATATGAGCATTTAGTTTGTAAGATCTGAGGAAAGCTCTTAATATAAGACCTTCTGGGAGTCATTAATTCATAGGGTTAGTGTTAATTGGAAAAGAGCTGGTGCCATGTTAGAAGAACAACACTTAACACCAAGAATGTTGAGAAGGAATCATTGTTTAACACAGCAGTTTATGTAACAGACTCAGTTTATATGATTAAAATATTCTAACAGTGTGATCTTATAAATAACTGACTGCATAGCTTGGTAGTTTACGTTATCTATCTGCAGAACCACAGGTTGGGAATTTGATTGGCTGTGGCACCTGTGAGTAGAGCCAGGCCACATATAGTTCCAGAGTATCCCTAGAACTGTGGTGGTGAACCTCCAGGTGTTTTTGGATTTCAATTCTCCAAAGCCCACATCTCTGTGAACACAGAAAAACCCATTTACGTGGGTTGACAGAGACTTAGGCTTCTGGGAATTCTAGTCCAGGAACACCTGTAGTGTCAAGTTTCACCATCACTGCCATAGAAGAAGGGAATGGTAAACTACTTCTTAGTATTTTCTCCCTACAAAATCTTGGGAAAGGGTCACCATAAGTCAGAATTGACTTGACAACGTGCACAATATCCCTATCCCATCTTATGAGTATCTTGTTTTATGTCACATGTAACTGCTCATGACTTACAGCAACCTGAATAGAGTTTCTCATGATATGTGACACATTCAAAGAATGGCTTATCACTGTGTCCATTCCCCCATGAGTCTCCCTGGCTGACTGGGAATTTGAATGTTTTGAGTGTTTTGAAGCCAGCTCTCTAGCTACTGTACCACAGTAACCTAATCATGTTCTGTAAATGATGCCAAGTTAACAATGATGACATCACTGACAGGGGGAGATTTTCCATAATTAAAGAGCTTAAAGCATCTTATGGGTTGTTGAACAGTTGAATAATCAATCTCATTGCACAGAAATTATTTCAAATCCCAAAATCTACACCACCAGTAAAGCCACTACCTTTTTTAAAAATTGTGTCAGAAGCACACAAAGGTGCTTTCTGGGTTGAAAGGATTTTTCCTGGAGAAACTCTGCTCACGGGATGCCTGAATGAGGCACCTTTCATGTCCCCAAGGACTTTTCCCACCAAAGTGATCCCTATTTATCTACTTACAATTTCTTGCTTTCGGACTGCTAGGTTGGCAGGAGTTGGGACAGAGATGGGCACTCATTCCATCATGCAGTATTTGGGTTTTGAACTGCCAACTTGCCAACCTTCCAACTAATAAGGCAAGCTTCTTAACCACTGAGCACCCTTATGCAGGTGTAACTTACAGAACAGCTTTACATAAGTGTAATGTACAGAGTAGGATTTTGGTCACCCATTCTTAAAGTACTATACATGTATGGAGAAATAAATCCCACTCTATCCTGTGGTATATGGGTGGTGAATGACAGTTTAAGTGCCTTTAAATCATAGCATTTCTCCCTGCACAAAAAATATCTCTAGAAATATGTATTGTACTGAAAAATAAATACTGTACATGTAGAATAAAATAAGCAAAATAGTTCAAGAAAAGACAGGTTATATAGTTACCAAGCAATCTGCCATCCAACAAACCAAGCATAGAAACCTGTACATAGGAATAAGAACAGAGTGAGATTTATTTCTGAACATCAGTGGTTTGCACTGTTGAGCAAATACAGCCCTATGAACATTTTTCCTGAGAGTAATTTCATTGAAAATTAAAGGTGGGGTCTTGGTACGTGTACAGAGTGTATAAAATGAATGAATGGAAACCTGGAAGCTTTTGTTATTTAATTAGCTTTATAGTGGAAATTAAACTTTTTTTAAAGGTAGCAGATGATATGGATGATTTGGAAGGGGGGGATGGTCTTATTTGCATCAAGATAGTGATCGTTTTGAATTTTACATGAAATATCACAACATGGCTTGTCGCCTCTCCCAGAAAAATACATGCTTCCTCTTTGGGATTGTTTATCAGATTCACTTTTGTTGTTGTTCAGTTGCACAGTCAAGTCTGACCCTTTATGACCCTATGGACCATTGCACGCCAGGCACCTCAAACTGTTAGCCTTCTAGCTAGCAAGGTGAGTTTCTTAACCACTGAGCCACTGCAGCCAGATGATCAACTATAAAATAGCTTTAAAGCCTCCTCAGTAAGCCATGGTCTAGGACTGTTCTATCTTATTCCTTCCCCACGATACACATATACTTAGTTTTCCCTTGCTTGAAAGTCAGTCGTGTCTGACTCTAGTGGGCAGTGCTCATATCTGTTTATAGCCAAAGAGACAGCACTGTCCACAGACAGTACCTGCAGATGTTTCTGTGGTCATGTGGGAGGCATGACTAGACACCAAAGCACTTGGATTTTTTGGAATAGTAGCCGTGTTAGTCTGTGGTTCAGGAATCTCAGAAAACAAAACAAAACAAAATAAACAAAATAAAATAAAATAAAAACACAGTAGCACTTTAAAGACTAACTGCTATATTTTCACTGTTAGCTTTCGTGGATCAAGTCTGATGAAGTGGACTTGATCCACGAAAGCTAACAGTGAAAATATAGCAGTTAGTCTTTAAAGTGCTACTGTGTTTTTTATTTTGTTTTGTTTTGTTTTGTTTTCTGAGATGCCCAAAGCACTTGGAATGCTGTTACCTTTCCCACCAAAGTGGCACCTATTTATCTACTTGTAATTTCTTGCTTTCAAACTGCTAGGTTGGCAAGAGCTGGGACAGATGATGGGAGTTCGCTCCATTGCATAGCACTTGGGTCTCAAACTGCTAGCCTGCTACACTCAGTGTCTTAAGAAGTGATAAAACAGAACAAGACATATAGATGAGCGCTCTGAAAGGGTCTCAAACTGAGGCAGATTAGGGTGGATTGGCCTGATCAATGTTTGCACATGTTTGCACCAACCTGTGTCAGACTGTCCCAAACAGCAGGCTATATACTGTACCTGCATAGACAGCCTCTAACTTAAACAGCAATTTAGCATCAAATTAACTGTTAAAAATTTGGTCCTTCCAACTTAACTTTAACTGAATCAGAGTTGTGGACTCTCTAGCAACTACAAAGTCAACACATTTCTGCCCTTTTCTACTAAAGTTCTCATCTACTAAATAAATAAACACCATCATCAAATTAACTGAGTTTTCTGCCTCCCCTCCTCCCAATTCAGAGCTTTTGCTCCAGCAAACAGCTTTCAGTTTTAATCTTCAAATACAACAAAGAACTGTTTTTGGACTACTTACAATTTAGCATGTGGCATTTATATTGACCTTTTTTTGTCTAACTGTATGATAATATTCAGGTGAGCCATAATACTCCTCAACGGATAATGTTTTATTTATAATTTAAAGGCCACAGGTGCAAATGCAAAATTAACTACAAGCTCTCTGACTGTACATATCAATTTAACAGGAGAAACCATTATTTTCCCAGCAGGGTTCTTGAAAATATAGTCAATTTAGTTAGATTGCATTTGAAAACAAGCCTATAAATTCAGATTAATAAGAAGCCACTCAGTCTATTGCTGTAGATAGACTAAAGACTTCAGTTTAGATACAGAGCACATTTCCTAACATCCTAAATAAAATGGCTACTCCTCAGACTTCATTTTTTATACCTTTTAAAGAAATATGAAAGGGTGCCTTTTCTCCCTTTAGCAATGCAGGAAATCTGGGCATTCCCACCGTGAATCCCTTTGGACCTCAGATACAGTAAAACACCGGATAATGATTGGATCGGATAAGGCTAAAATCACATAACGTTAAGTAATCTGGGGAGGAGAACTGGATCGAATAACGTTAAGGTCCTATGGGATGGATCGGATAACAACAGCTAAAGCCTGTGCGATTACAATGTATCTCTATGGAGCTTTAACGTTATCCGATCCATCCCATAGGATTTTAACATGCATCGGATAACACTAAAAATCGGATAACACCAAGACTTGTGGAACCAAGTTTTAGCGCTATCCGGTGTTTTACTGTACTGTAAAATGGCTGGAGTACAATGTGAGAAAGGACTGTGGATTCCATTGCCCTTGAAGCTGCTGAGGTGTATTATTGATGGAGAAATGAATGACATGACAGGTTTGCCCTGATTTAGTCAGTTGTGCTGATCAGTAACACAGTGCAGCTCTGTGTGTGGAAAACTCACCATTATCAAAGCTCATTCTAACAGTTCCTTCCACAGCAGCTCACCTTGTTCCTTTTTGGCAGGATTCTGAAGACAGTCTTTTGGGAGGGAGGGAAGCCCCTCACACACTGCTTTTGTTGCTAAATTTGTACAAGTGCTTGCCTTAAGCAAAGCCAGCCTAGCCTACAGGAGATCAACAAGGGGAAGCTTTTAGATTGTTATTTTCCACTGACAGAATAAAGGCTCTAGATTGAGACACATTCCTTCTCTACGGCATTTTATTAGTATGGAGACCCATTAGTTACACCTTGCTGCTACACAGTCAATGGAAGTGGAGAGATCAACACTCTGCCCATGCGGCTGTGCTGTTGAAGAAAACCCATTCTCCTTCTATCCAAAGCAATGCCTGTAAGCAATCTTTGCTGAAAGAAACAAGGCCAGGTGAGACAGACATATCTAAATGCATCACTCATTGTGAATTATTTTTAAAGTAAAATAAATAAATAAAAGCAAAGCAATCACACTTATATACCACCCCATAGCACTCTGGGCAGCTCACGAGTTAATTACCATTTTGTCCCCAACATTCTGTGTCTTCATTTCACTGACCTCAGAAGGATGGAAGGCTGAGTTAACCTTGAGCCCTGGTCAGGATCGACCTCACAACCTTTTGGTTGCAGGAGGTAGAAACCTAATTTTTTTCTATTCCTGTAACAATGAGACAACAACTACAGGTTACTTGGTCCAGTAAAAGGACCTCACTATAGTCACACAGTGTAACAGAAAACACACCCTTTTAAACAGTGATTTTTTTGTTAGCCTTGTTACCCACTTAAATGTGTTTTAATACTTTTAGTACTTTTAAAATGGTGATTCTAGATCTGTGGGAGGAAGAATATATGTAAGCATCCTTGCCTCAAGGTTTTAGTGAATATGTGATTGACATGCCTTGCTGTAAGATCATGGGGTGGAATCCCTAAGGAGGAGGCCCAGAGGTGTAACCCAGTGATGCAGACAGACAGACAGACAGACACACACCCTTTTCTTTCTATGGAATGCTGTGCAGCCATTCTGCAAAATGTGAGACTTGTGGAAGGAGGGCCTCCTGCGTGCTTTCCCTGAAACCTTTAATGGTTAATTTCTGCTTTGAAATGCTTGCTGATCTTTTGATGAACTGTATCCTATATGTTACAATGCTTTCAATATATTTATTGAAGAAACTTGGAGTGTTGGCCTAATGCTACCTTTTCTACACCTATCCAAGGCCTCGGTTGTCCAGCCAGGGAGCTGCAACCCAGAAGAACGATGGGGCCTACCCGAGAGGGTGGCCACTGAGAGGATAAAGAAGTATGCGATGCTTTTAATACATTTCTAAAATACCTGAAGAGACTTGGAGTGATTACTTGGTATGCTACTGGATTCTACACTAGTTTCCACAGCACCCTTTGTTCACCACCTGGACGTTGGTTGGGAGTGACTGGGCACACTGATAGGAAAAGCTCTGAAATGGCAGGATCAGGCACAATCCCTACCTGGGAGTAAGCGGATTGTCTACATGCTGGCTGCTCGTGGATCCGAACAGCCTACAAAGATAAGAATAAATATAGGAATCACACCAAGGATGGCCCTAGAGGTTCTGCAGCTGATGGGCTGGGGTTACAGCCAAGTGAGCAAGTAGTATCTGGAATGAAGAGAACAACAGCTTCCCCCACACTCTGCGCTACCTGTGTGAAAATTAATTGAAGACTCTTTGGAAGCCCTGTGGAGTTTCTCGTGCAATGCCAAGAGAAAGATAAGGAGAGTAATTTGGTTCCTGTTGCTTTGCTGTGTTCCTGTGTTCCAGTCTGCTTCTGTTTTCTGCTTCGTTGTCCTGAGGTGTGAATGAGTGTGCTGAAGAAATGTTTTGGTGGTTGGTTGGTTATTTTTGTGGAAATCTGTTTGCTGAAAAAGGACTGGACTAAACTGATGGCAAAACACCTAGCCATTTGTATAAGAAATGGTGCAGAAGGAAGAGACTGTGTGCTAAATTCTAATCTAAAGAGAAGAAATCAACAATTGTATTTGGGACTTTTGTTTTCTACTAATTGGACATTCAGTTTCAAAGGACTGGAAAAAACAGGTCCCTTCTGTTACACACAGCTGGTCTGCTAGTATGATGTTATATACATCCTGGTTTGATTGATGGTCTCTCTCCAATGTCATCCTTTTATGATGGATTGGATCTTGGTGACATGAAAGGAGCCTCATTCGGGCGTCCCCTGAGCAGAGTTTTTCCAGCAGAAATCTTTTCAACACAGTAATTTCTGACATGAAGTGTATTTATTTACCACAGGTGGATTGTGATGCAAAAGGCAAATCCCTGTAACACTCTCTTCAGATTGCCAGATCGTGATCGACTTAAAGATTTAAGTTCTAAAAATGATACTTATCACTGATATAGAAATAATGGCTGAAAGCCAGTGTTAAGCTGTAACTAGAGTGGGCCAATTGATTCAGAGGGGATTTGGTGAACCATCCCCTATTAACTTGCAATGATTTAATGGGCCTGCTCTAGTTCTGACTTCCTACTGAATTTCATCCAGGATTTAATCTCAGGATAACAGCAAAAGTCTCATGGAATTTATATGCTTCTCTGACACCTCAGGCAAGGAGACAAATATCCATGAGCAGCAACAGAAGAAGATAACATTTCATTTTTATGTGAGGTGGTTTTAAAGCCCAGAAACACATCCATACCCATTTCCAGCTAACACCAACATTCAAAGTTCAGTACACGTCTACATGTCCACATGTACCAGTTTGGGAATGTTAGCATATCCAGGAAGTTGGGAAAGAGAGGGCGGTACTGAGAAGAGAGCCACTGGTGGACATTTAATTCAGTATATCTGAAACAAAGGAGGGAATGGTGCATCAGTACTATGACATAGGAACCTTCTCATTGCAGAAATGCTGATAGCAAAAGTCAGAGGAAAATTTCCTGTAAACTGGCAGTGAGATTTTAGCAAGCTCCAGAAGCAGAGCACAGCCTGGGAAAGCTAACCATGGGTTGTGTGGATGGGATACAAGTCACTTTTATTCTTGGACCATTTACACAGATTCCTCCAACCCTAATTCTCACAATTAGCTAACCAAATAGTAGTTCTCTCCCAACTATTGCTTGTTCTACTTCTCACACATCTCAAAGACCCACCCTCTCTTCTCAAGTTCTCTTAGGAATGGAATAGTGTTGTGGGCTCATCCTTGCTATATAAGTTAAAGAGGCCTCCTTGATGTGTGGAATAATTGCAAAATGGTGGCTATCTTCACTTTAAATCTCCATTTTATCTGCCAAACTCACTTTAGCTAAACAAGTAGTCCCTTCACAAATCACACACAGAAAAATTGAAAACTTGTTGGCATAAATTGATGCAATGCAAGCTGGGTGATGATATGCATGCTTCCATTTAATTACTACCGTAAATAAAAGAAATCTCCGTATCCCCCTGTTTCAGGTTCTGAGGCTCCCTTGGGATCCATTTTGCCATTAAGAACCCTTGGAAACCTTGAGCTGAGTGGAGAGAACTTAATATTAGAAGATGGCCACTAATGGTCCTGTTGCCAGTGGCAAAGTGGCAGAAATTTTCTGATATCAAAGGCTCTCACTGTCCATGACTCTTAAGTGCTTCCAAAAAGGAAGACAAATGAGATTGCTAAGGAACCTTGGAACCTAAAACACAGGGTATAAAGTTGTTTTTATTTAACTAAATTAAATATATCTGTCACCAGGAATGGCACCCTTCAGCTTGTGTGGCATAAATTTATGCCAACAGGTTCCTAGACAAAGAATTGTCCACACAGGTAAGGAAAATTAGAGGCAACATTGGCTTCAATCTTATCATGCTGTTTCCCCAAGTCATAGGCCTAAAATCCAGGTTGGAGGTGAAGCCAATATAAACATGGGTCTCTACATAGGTAGACTTCCGTGGCTACTATGTTCATGTGAAATATTTCACATGTTACAGTTTCTTGCTTACCGTCCCTTCTTCACCATAGGATGTGGCTCATAAAAACATACCAGCCTGTCCTCTTCTTGCTGTTGTATCCCCCCATACCCAGCTAGACAATGGAAAACCAGAGGTCTGTTACATCCAACATGGCTGACAAGTATGAATTCATTGGCCAAATACAGTTTGGTGGGTCATAAATGGGCAGGCCTTATGTGCAGTTTACCTCAGAAGCTTGAAGGTTCCAAGGTTAAATAAATAAAAGACAATGTTCTGAATAAATTAATTACTTCACAAACAAGGTTCCAAGGACAGGCAACTCTGGCTATGGTTGCTAGGTGCCAGGACACTGGCTGCAGTCGGGAAAGTGGTCTACTTCTTGGTCTTTAGGCAAAGAGACAGATTCCTGGATGAGGAGTGTTGGAAGAGAAGGCAGTTTGATTTTTGTTTTCATGTGAGAAAGTATGGGGTTGGTTTTTTTTTAAGTCTGGACAATGTGTGTGTTCTTTCTATTTGTGCTGTCATTCATTCATTCAGCCACTTACTAATACACTGCCTACATCCATTTGAAGATCCTTTACACTGTATGTTACACTGAGATCCTGTAATGGTTCATGTGAGACTTTAAGGATCAGAGAGTAATTTGTAACAATTGCAAGACCTCTTGATAGCTGCTTCTTTGGTCTGAGTTAATGGCGCAGAGGGGCACTAGGTGTTTTTAGGGCAACCTGGATTACCTCCAAGAGTGTCATGGTGCCTATCGGTTCCACATGGGAAATCACAGGATTACATGCACTTCCTCAGTCCATTACACTCAAACACCCTAACTAGAGGCTCCCCAATTGTTGGATTTTAATTCCTAGTGAGCAGGTGGTAAGAGATTATGGGCTGAACAGAATACTTGGAATATTGCTCTAAAATAAATGAAAAATGACATGCTGACCCACTCAGAGAACCATACAGTACCAGGAAACACATAATTTACTTATTACTCTGTTAAAATAAGCATCTGCTTAAAGTAGAAATGGGGGCACTGTAGCTCTCTAAAAGATGTTGGACTACAGCTGCCAGCAATCCTTATTATTGACTAGAGCTGATGAGACCAGCAACATCTGAGAGTCACATTTTGTTCTTCTTTGACTCAAACAGTGTCCATGATAAACATATCTACCTAACTATTGTCAACATCCTTGAGAGGGGATGTTGCTTACCACATACAAAACACCACAGGTTCATTCCCCGAGGTGTTCATGAGAAGAACTGGAGGCATTATCTGGGCAGCACAGACTACATGCTGTGAGTTGTCATGATGTAAGATAAGACAGTTTCATCTGGCATACTCCCCACCCTCTCAGCAGAGTTTCACCTCTATAAAAATGAATCCTAGGCACAGCTCTGCAGTGCCTTTTTAAATATGCGGGTGGAGGAACACCCGTTAAATCACTCTTATATCTTATGACTTTCAGTTAAATGCTAGAGAGGTAAAATGGCACATGCTCAGAAATGCACAGGAAGATGGACAGACAGATGGCTAGCTCCCTCAAGAGTTCTAGCAGCCACCTGCTATCCTCTAAATGGAGCTTGATAATTATTGTGGTTCTGGTGCCAACAATATAGATGCTGCTCCATCCATGGATTCAGAGACAACATATTAGACCAATTAAAAGGAATTATTACTATGCTTTCTGTACTTGCTTGCAAGGCTAACCCTTGTTAGCTACTTGTTGCTAGTTTAGAAAAAAATAAATTCAAAGGGGTGAATAAATGCTGTTACTTTGGAAGATGTATTTTTAAAAACAACACCACTGAAAACAATTCCTAGATTTAATGAAATTAGAAGCAAATTTGTCTTAAATGTGTCTGTATAAACCAACTACTTCATCTTCTTCTTTTCATTTTATTTATTTTCTTTCCTATCTCTGTCTTTCTATCATCCTCATTTGTTTTACACCCCTTTACCTCTTCTTTTCCTATAAATGAATGCTAGGAAGGAATTATTCTGAGTAAAAACAAACTAATGAGTGGGAAAGAGAAGGAATAATGTTAGTGAGTGGGAAGTAATTAAACCTACTGTCAACAAACCGGCACATCAAATAGATGGTTAATAAAATCCACAAAATTTGCCTTCCCGACATAAATGGAATAAAATAAGTCAAAAACATGTTTCACAGAGGCTAGAAAAGAGATTACAGTAGTAGGAGAAGATATATGACTTTTAACAATTGTCTGCAGCATTTAGAACTAGTTATGATTGCTGGATGTATAATTTTAGATTTAATGTTATTCATCCCTCTTCTGTATGTTGAAAGTCTTGTATTAAAAGCAATAAACAAAAGTGTGACATGTTGATAAAAGCAATTCATAACAAGGGCAATGAGAGTGAGAATTAATAATGCTAGAAAAAATTTCTAGGTTACTATAACTGGGGGAAAATCACAATAACTTTTCAACAGCACTTCTACACCTGAGCGAATAGATCATCTAACATAATCTGTCTTGCAGGGCTATACCATTAGATCAGGCATTCTCAACCTATGGCCCGTGGGCCAGACCTGTCCCCCAAAGCCATTTCATCAGGCCCACAATGCCCTCACCAAGCCAGGAAGTGGAAAAACTACACACCGTGCTTGCATAGAACGGCACTAAATGTGTTCTGCACATGCACAGCACATGTTTTACTTCTGCTTCTGGATGGGAGGAAATATGTGACCAGCTGTCCGGATGGGAGGAAATATGTGATCAGCTGTCCAGGAGGCCTGGTCAGACCCACAGCCTGAAAACATGGAAAATCGCTGCATTAGACCAGTGCCATTTAAGAAAAGCAGTGCATGGTCAGTTTAACACTCCCTCTAGTCATTCCTGCCACATGACCAGCAGACAGCGCTGGTTCTTTGGCTTTGAAACAGAGATGAGCACTGAACTCTAGATTTGGATATGACTGGCTTTTGAGCAAGGACAACCTTTACCTTTACTTAATCTTCCACAAATGAAAAGTCATTGACCTCTTCCAAGTCAATCCCAAACCCCCCCCCCCCCACACACACACACACACACACTGCACCTGCAGGAAGCAGCCAACCTCATGGGATAAAGAGCTTGTCTATTGGCAAACAGCTTTCTCCAATTCCTTTCTAACATCTCACAAAAGCCACCATTAAAAACATTGCCTTGTTAGTTAGCTGAAACCTGGCCCTGCAGTAAGAGGAACCAGCCTGTTTCCAATAGTGTCATAGAATAGACCTCAAGTTATTAAACATAACCAAGATGGAGTTTATTAGGGTTTAGACTATAGTAGAAGTGTGGCTTCATTTGCTAGTAAAAGGCCACCTGTTTGTTTTCACTCCCTGAGTCCCGGATGGGAAGAGATTGACAGGGAGGCACCAAGCATCATCAATAGAAACACAGTTGTTGACTCCCAACACTGGGACATGATTGGATGTATACTGGTTGCCCAGGATCACCTCATACCTGGGAGAGCGAAGCAGATGGTATGAGAAAGAAAGAGGAGGGAGTTCAAATCTGGGTGAGGGGGGAGAAGGAAACAGGAGTATGGGGGGAGAAAGGCCATTTCAACTGGCTGGATCTCTTTCTTTTCATTTTCTTTATTTTCTTTCCTATCTCTGTCTTTCTATCATCCTCATTTTGTTTTACACCCTTTTACCTCTTCTTTTCCTATAAATGAATGCTAGGAAGGAATTATTCAATATGGTAACTTAGAACAGATAGACAGATTAATTTTATTTAGGGGAGGATATGTCTGAAAGCATTCTTTCTGTAAAAGCTGATTTTGATTAGGTTATTTTTCTATGCTGAGATCTGTAACCTGATTTATCAAGAACTATCCTTCAACTTCAATAAAGCTACTTTCTTCAATCAACGTGTGTTCATTGGAATTGGGATGCAGGGTAAGATACAGTAAGTCCACTGGTCTCTTTTTAAAGCTACCTTTGTACCTCTCTACTTTTAATTTGGCTGGGCTCTGAATCCAGACAAGTCCCAGGTTTGTTCAGCCAGATGAGGCTGAGAAAGTGATGAACAAACATTCCCTGCCATGAGTTTTGGGTGAGTTCTAGAGGGGATATTGGAATAGTTCACCTTTGAAGGAACACTGGAGAGGTCCCAAAGCAAGGTGAGGAATGATGTGGTTTCATTACAAATAGCAATTGGGTAAGCAAATTGTGGGCCATGATCCATGCAGGATGGAACAAGCTCTATATGTTCTCAATAAATGGAAATGACTGGGCCTGACTTTTCTTTCTCCCAAATTTAGATTTTGTGGATCTTGGGATTCTTTTTTGTCAAAACCAAACCTAAAACAAAAATCATGAAGGCCACGTTACCACAGACATGTTGGAATATGATTATTAGTTCTGCTGGCTCTGCCATAGACAACTGCTTACAGGTTCCACTGCCTGGTGTTTTCTTGTATCTGCACTTCCAACATTAAGGGTTCAACCCCATAAGTTGAAGTCAAGGACAATGATATTAAATTGCACAAAGCAAAATTGAGAAAAGGAAGATTTACCCAAATCTAGAATATCAATACAGTAAAACCTCATATAACACTAAAACCTGGTTCCACAAGTCTTCGTGTTATATGATTTTTAGTGTTATCTGATCCTCTATGGGATCCATAGAGATACATTGTAACCACACAGGCTTTCGCGGTTGTTATCTGAAGCATCCCATAGGATCTTAATGTTATCCGATGCAATTCTTCCCCCCAGATTCCTTGATGTTATGCGATTTTCGTGTTATTCGATACTAATGTTATATGAGGTATTACTGTAATTTTGTTTCTGGGTTGAAAGGATCTTTGCTGGAGAAACTCTGCTGAGGGGACACACAACTGAGACTCCTGTCATGATCCCAAGGGCTGGGATAGAGACAGGTGCTCAATCTGTCATGCAGTACCCGGGTCTCAAACTGCCAACTTGCCAGCCTTCCAGCTAACAAGGCAAGCTTCTTAACCACTGAGCCACCACAATAAATTTAGAATGATATAGCTTTACATGATTTCTGCAGATCACTGTTTTTTTTGTTTTTTGTTTTTTTGAAATTGAGAATTTGGATGTGTACAAAGTATCTCTCTACATTGCATTCTGACAATGAGACAAAAACACGCAAGAGCAGATCCTTTATTGCCAGTACCACATTATCTCAAAGCAATTTAAAGTGAAGATAAAGGCAAGGTAACTTTCAAATGATGCAGACAACAGTTTGAATATCGAAGGGTAACATTTGAGCTATACATTCACTTCATCTATTCAATTACATTTAGCAGAAAGAAACCGGAAAAGGTTATTTATTTTCTTTTACCTCACATACTACATTCATATTTATGTTAGTAAGAAAAATGGCAAATAATAGAAAGAGCCCAGGACAAGGGTCCCCCATCTCACCTGCTTTGTCCTGCAGCAGAACAGAATGTCCCTCCAAAAAAGAAAGGTTTATAAAACAAGGGGACAGTGAATAGGGCTGGAGATATTGCACTTGATTTCCTAACATACACCATCAGCTTCCCCCTATAGATTTCAGTGCACTCCACAAGTTGATGGAGTTCTTCAATCACATTGTATCTTGCGGTATAAAAGGGAATCTCCACTACAAAGCCACAATTGTCCTTAACATGAAAGCTCTCTTGGCCTGATTTTCAGCTATAAGCACATCCCCCCAAACAAACACACAAAAGGGGGGGGGGGGGCAAAACTTCTGCCTCAACCAGCTGAGAACATGACAACACACTATTCCATTTATAAAGTACAGTAAAACCCCGGGTTATGACTGCCCCAGGTTATGTTTGCCACGGGATACAAATGGGAATTTAATTGAAATTAATATCCAGGTTATGAACAATTTACTGTAGATAGAAATGATCGATGAGGCTACATTGCTTCAATGTACAGAAATAGCCGTGAGTTCAAAGGCTTATAAAAATTCACAACTTCTTGAGTATTCAGTAATGTGTTAGAAAGTCTGCTTTTGTGGCAGAATGAAAAGTGTGAGTGATAAAAGTAGGAATATTTGTAAATTATACCGAGGCCTTTAAAAAAAAAATGAGCATCGGATGCTGGAGCAAACAACTGGGAGTGGTATTCACTGTCATGTTCTTCTCCCACTGAACTGGCCCCTATTTATCTACTTGCAATTTCTTGCTTTACATCTGCTAGGTTGGCAGGAGCTGGGACAGAGAGAGGCACTCATTCCGTCATGCAGTACCTGGGTCTCAAACTGTCAACTTGCCAGTCTTCCAGCTAACAAAGTGAGCTTCTTAACCACTGAGCCACCACAGTCTCTAATACTCTAATAAGTACCCCACAAGTTGTGCCACCAATTTGTTTTTGTTGTGCTTTTGATGGAAACATAATTTCTATGGGATTCTGAAGTCAATAAAAACTGGCTGCATGCATTATGAGGTCCACTTGTTGACCACTGCTAATCTAGATAATCACACACAGATCAGACATACTGAAAAAATATGTTAACTATGACTAACTTTAAGTGGGTCTACTCTAGGGATGTAAATCTTATGTTGTCAAATCCCTTTATCTTGTGAGTCAGAAAGATATGTTCTGTCACCAATAAGTAAAGTTCTTGTACATGTGAGATCTACTTTTGCATAAAATGTGCAGTTGTGCAAAATTATGCTACCTGCTGTATTGGCATTTAAAGATTAAAAGCACTGGATAGGTTGTTGATGTGGCTTTGATAAGTCACCCACTCCTCTTGTAATTGTGCTCTGTGTATTTATGTGTATATGCATGTGTGTGTGCATGTGCACATGCATGCTTGTACATTTATTTATTTCCTTTCCTTGCTGGTATCAATTAATCTCATGAGGAGGGAGTGGGGTGTGTGTGTCAGATTTTGTTCCACAAGATTTTTTAACATATTGATAAAATCTGTATCATGGACAATGAATAAATTAGTTAAAATTTATCAGTTAACTGGTCTGCTCTAAGTACAGTGGAACCTCAGTTAATGTAATTAATGTGTTCTCCAGGACATTTCTTACAGCAAAAATTATTTTAACCAAATTCCCCATAGGAATGCACTGAATGTGATTGAAAAATACTTTAACTGAAATGCAGTTTTCCATAGGGATGCATTGAAAAACAATTACTCCGCTCCCCAAAAAATTCTGTAAACTGAGCCACTATTTTCTATGGATTTCCTTATGTTATGTGACTTTTTTGTTAACTGAGCCATTTGTTAACCGAAGTTCCACTGTATACTAAGTCTGAAGTTAACCCATCATCCTACCAGTTCCTCGCAGAAATAACAAAGATGAATGGACAGGAACACAAATGCTCTTATCATGCTGAGACAAGCAGGAGGAGAGTTGATCCGAGTGATCCATGAAATGATTCAGGTTGTCTTGTCTTTCATTATGCTGCTGCCAAGCAAGAAGTCTTTCTTGGACAATCAATCAAATGGCCATTTATACTGGTTGTTTTCCCCTCAGGCCCACAAGACAGCTATCATGTTTGCTTCTGTAGGCCAGTAGGCAGGGATAACTGGAACACCAAGGCTTGGAGAAAATACACTCACTGCATATAAAGCAGTTCTTCCTGGTTCAACGAGGAATCAGCCTCAATTGTCACATGACTCATTCTATACCAGGAAAGAACAGGTGAGTCACGGGTTACCTGCCATCTTTTAGTTATTTTTCAGCCCCCACTTATCCCCACATACAATTGCTACTATTGATACAAAAGTTGTCAGCATATAGCAGACTTGTCCTGCTTCCTGCTAGTTACGCTGCTGGGGATTGCTTGGGCCGCATACTAAAAGTGCTTTTGCTTAGAGGAGCCATTTACAGATTCGTAAGAAGACAATAAAAATCTACCAGTAGTGTCATTTTGAACAATAAGTATTCAAGCAAAGGTGAAGAGTCTGCAGTGGTCAGCCAGCAAATGTAACAGTATGATGGGGCAATTATAATCATTCACAGCATGGCAACAAAGAATTCAGCAAGGTTTGGCAGGAACAAAGGAACACAGCTATATTCCCTTCCTACCTTGTGAAATAAAGAGGTGAGACACATCAATTTTTTGGTATAAAACTTGGGCCATAATTTATTTAAACTTATTTTAATCCCCTGATCTGCAGTGGGGTCTGGTAATGCTTAACACAGGGGTGCCCAAACTATGGCCTACGGGCCGGATCCAGCACAGGGGCCAAAATGTCATCAACACTGGAAGTGACCTGCCGCCACCAGAAGTTGTGAAATCATGCTAAAAATGCACCAAAACACTGTGAAAACACAGCGAAAAAATCCAAAATTGCAGGAAAAATGTGCCGCCGTCACACCTGTCACTATGGGGAGCAGCGGAGGTGGTAAAAATGCCCAAAATTGCACAGTGAATTAATGTGTTGCTGCTGCCGCAAGGAACCATGTGACTGGCTCACTCAGCTGCCTGAGGGGGCATGTTCAGGCCTCTGGCAGGGAAATTTTGGGCACCCTGGCTTAATACCTGGATACCAAAGCAGGGGAAACTCATTTTTCCTTCTCCATTCCAGAAGGGCCGAGCCCCTGTTCAGTGCTGGGCCTTGCCAGCTACTGACAGGCCAGCTTTTTCTGGGAGACAACCTTTCAGTCATTTCTAATTCTATTTCCATGAACGGATATTGGCATGATGTGTCCTGCACACCCACCTGATTCACCCAAATCGTGTCAGGCATCCAGTCTTCACCTCACTTAATGACACCCCCAGGGATTCACTGCTACCACCCTAACCCAGGACTACGTGCTTAACTATTGTGACCTATTTAGGCAACACCGCCATAAAATAGCCCACAACACCTATGACACCAGGCTGGGATAGGGAAAATGTGACCTGGTTCCTAATCTAAGATGGCAATCAGGAAACCAAACCCAAAAATTACTATCCAGCCCCCCCCCCCCAAGGGACCCAATAATCACTCTAGATCATAGAGTGGGTGGGCTACCTGAAGCTCAATACAAAGAGATCAAAACTAGGGTATGTAGAAATCTTAGTATTTTTCACCAATCTGCTCAAATATACTAAAAGGCTATGGTATCAATTTCTTGATTTGTACTTTTTTACAAGATGTGCTTTTTAAGACTACAAATTCTTGTATTTTTGGACTGAACTAAGATTTAAGTTTTGGTCTGTAACAGTTTAGCTAAAAGTTTACAACTGAAATATATTTGTCTAACTTATGTATTTTCCCATAAATTAAGTCTCTATATACCAACTCTAGGGTTCAGTGCTCATCTCTGCAGGGTGGGGGGGGGGGCTTACCTGTTGCTGACCACCACTGGAGTTGAAGTATAACAAAAGGGATGACTACAAAGCTGGCTTGAGACTCAATATAAAGAAAACCAAGATCATGGCAACAGGCCCTATCAGTCCCTGGAAAATAGATGGGGAAGAAGTAGAAGCAGTGACAGATTTTACTTTCTTGGAATCAAAACTCACTGCAGATGGTGATTGCAGCCATGAAATAAAAAGGCGACTGATTCTTGGGAGACAAGCGATGAGAAACCTGGGGAACATAGGAAAAAGTAGAGAGATCACATTGCAAACAAAAAATCGTATTGTCAAAGCAGTGGTATTCCCTGTGGCAATGTATGGTTGTGAGAGCTGGACCATTAGGGAAGCTGAGCGCAGAAGAATAGATGCCTTTGAGATGTGGTGTTGGAGGAGAGTTTTGAGAGTCCCATGGACAGCGAGGAGAACAAATAGGTCAATCTTAGAAGAAATCAACCCTGACTGCTCCTTAGAAGGTCAAATAGTAAAGATGAAGCTAAGGTACTTTGGACATCAAATGAGAAGAGAGGATTCGCTTGAGAAAGCCTTGATGCTGGGAAAGGTGGGGGGCAAAAGAAAAAGGGGTGGCCAAAAATGAGATGGTTGGATGGCGTTGTAGACACAATGGGCACAGAGCTGAGCGAGTTGAGGAGGATGGTGGAGGACAGAGGTGCTTGGCGGACAGAGGTCCATGGGGTCGCAGAGGGTCGGAATCGACTGTGCGACTGAACAACAAAAAACAGATTCTTCCGTCATGCTTTAGTGGAATAAATACAGTATATATATAGTATGTTCTGTTATATCTTTACAGGAATAATATGCATAATAATGCTATCCTAGAAAAAACCTACTCAGCAATGAAGTCCATTATACCCATTGAAGTGACCTTCTTTGTAAACAGATAATAAACTGTAACATAAATCCACACAGTGTGTTTCAATGAAAATACAGCTCTTCCCTTTCTCTTTCCTGTAGATTATCTCCCCCCTCCTTTTACTTATTACCCTCTAACAAGAAGAAATGATTACCAAACCTGAACAACTACAAGACCTTCAATCTGTTGATTTCATTTATCGGCACCATTATCTCACTCCTTGAAAATGCCAGGCAGAATATTGATCAACAACTAGATTCCTTAATAGGATTGCATAGAGAGGCAGCTGGACATTAAAGGGGTACATGTTTGATTTTGCTTAAGCCTGATGATGATGATGCACTCTCTCTCTCTCTCACACACACACACACACAGACACACAGACACAGACACAGACACAGACACTACACACACACATTGTTCCTGGAAGAAAGCTTATTAAGTTTATTAAGGACAAGACACTGTCATCCACTGTACTGTACTGTGATACTAGAGCAATGAAATATGTATCATTCAGACATATTGTCTAATGAAAGAATCTATACAAAATGGAATTCTAGATAGTAATGGGGAAAATTATTAACTGGTGTCTAGCAGCTGACCTGGATGGGCCTTTTTATTGGAATCTTGGCAGATGGTGTTGATGTAATGGCCATTTAATGGCACAAAGCTAATGAATTTGAGAAACATGGATAAATAAATCATTATTCAATGACAATACTTAATATTACATTGTTTTAATTAAACCTGTGGCAGTTTGTGTTTTGAGTGTTAACTGCAGGGGAGGGCAATGCGATTTTTAATTGGGGGGGGGCAATTTGAGAATGAGTTATTAACAGTGAATGGCATTTTAGGCTTCTTCCAGGTGAACAGGAGTTCACTTTTTGAATAATAAGAATTATATGTAATTTGATGGGGGGGAATGTCAGGATTTTAGAGATGCTTAGATGGGGCATAGCAAAAAAAAAGTTTGGGAACATCTGCTTTAAACCAGTGGTGGGCAGCAAAAAAAATTGCTACCACACTGTGGGCAGAGCCTACGTTGTGGGCAGAGCCTATCTCATGGGCGATCTAGTCATGCTTGCCATATGTCCATGTATACATCTGCAAACACAGGCAGCACTGGCTCTTTGGCTGTAAATGGAGATGAGCACTGCACCCTAGAGTTGGATATGGCTAGCTTTTGAGCAAGGGAGACCTTGAACCACTTGCAGGGACAAAACCTGATGGGGCAGGGAAGGGAGGTGGGCGTGGTCACCTAATTTCGCTATCCCTCTGCCTGAAGGCCACCCAATTTCGCCAGCCCCTGCCCAGAAGCCACTAAATTTTACTACACCCCTCCTGGGGAGGTGCGAACCTGTTACTGCCCACCACTGGTTTAAACAGCCAAGTCATCCCACTGGACACTGACAATTTAAAAAGGCGTAAAATTAATCTTATCTCCAAAGAAGAGTGAAAGTGTCTTTCCAGGTTTATGGTTCATTTTTTCAGGGTTTTTTTTAAAAAAAATATATTATTTTCAGGCCGATGTCTTATTGAGCTTCCATTGAGAGGAAAATCCTGCCTGCACTTAATGTTGTTTTATGCTGCTTGCAGAAGTCTTGCTGTTGTGCAATTGGAGGCTGGGTGCCTTTATGGAGACCACTGCTTGTGCAAAGCAAAAACGTGTGCAGCAGCATTTATCTGAATGTCACTTGTATTTTCTTCTCTGTGAAAGTTCCTGTGTTGAAATTTATGCATCATATATTACATGCATTTCTCCAAATGTCTCTGTTTATTAATGTATTTTGGCCAATTTACAAAATTGACTAAAGTGTGTTTAGACTTAACACTTTTTTCCTACTGTACGACTTTGAACCATTCTTATTTTAAAATATGTACAGTCAAACCTCGCATAAAGAGCGCCTCGCTTAAAGAGTAACTCGCTTAAAGGGCAGAATTTTCTCTGAATGTTCACTTCGCTTAACAAATAAAACCAACCAAAAACTCGCTTAACAAATAAATCAGGATTCACAATCCCCCCCCCCCACAATTGGTCACTTACAATGGTGTTTTG
Source organism: Furcifer pardalis (assembly GCA_030440675.1). Lineage (NCBI taxonomy): Eukaryota > Metazoa > Chordata > Lepidosauria > Squamata > Chamaeleonidae > Furcifer > Furcifer pardalis. Next base: position 11,785,329 of record CP126895.1, on the reverse strand, counting down.
CTTAGAGAGCAAACTCGCTTTAAGAGCAATCCTGTGAAACGCATTATTCTCTTTAAGCGAGGTATAGCTGTATAGGGTTTTATGCACATTTAGCGGAAATATGCCAGAACCCTCTCAAACATTCTCCTTTTGGAAGTGAGGTACCATACATTCCTTCTTGCAATGAGGATTCAAAACTGCAAAATTGCTACTTTCCTTTTACTGCATTCTGAGAGGTTTAATCCAGTTTGATTTAAATTACATTAAAGCATTAATGAAAGACAGTACCTTAGTGTGATATGATTAATTAACTTTTGGCCAGCCTACCACTAACAGAGCTTATATAATATTAATTGTCACTTTATTTCTACTAGGGCAGCAGAGATATAAATCCCCACTTGTTCTGTCATTGCAGGAGAGGACAAAAATCACCACAATCTTCTCTTCTGAAAAGACGGTCTAAGAGTCACTCTTGCCTGAGAATTGTTTAGCATGAGGTGTTGTTTTTTTTTTTTTAGTAAAAACCAGCAATCTATTTAATTATCCAAATTGGGAGAGTGTCTCCTTTGTTTTAAGGTTTAACAATTTAAGATTTGTATTGGATTATTTGCATCTTTCTTATAAGCAGTTGGGTTTAATATTCCTGCTGTGTAAGCATGCTTAACATTGCAGAATGAAAGGATGCTGTGCAAAATTATGGCGATATTAGAATATAAAAGGCCTTTTGCTTTGCTATCATATGAGGTGCCCAATATCTCAAATGGTTGTCAAATTCCTCTTTCTGGCTTCTGAGATATCATTAAAAATTACATTGATGGGGCTGGCGGTGGTTTGTGAATGTTCTTTTCAGATCCCTTTTTTCTCAGGTGCGAAAGGAAATTCTCCATCTAACAGTCATAATTATCTTGACTAAGGAGAGGGGGAAGTGGGGAATATTATTAACTGCACTGCTTCATGTAGCAAAAATGCCATGGAATGGCTCCTGTCAGTAATTATTAGCCTAGAGTCCATGGAACCCTACAAGGATTATGGGCTGGCTTCGAACTAGAAGGAATATTTCTGCTATAACTTGTCCTTTAATCATCAACTGACCCATATTAAATGCACATCCACTCTTCAGCTACTGTTCTGCCTCTCCCAGATTAAATCTAAGAAACAAGAAACATTTTTTCCAATTATATCTGTGAATCCTGAAGAAAGAGGAGTGACTGTCAGGTCTATAATATGGAGGGGAGGAAAGAAACTACCCACCTCTTAAAATAGTTGTCTAGTTTCAACCACACAGAGAAGTAGGCTACTTTGAGGTTATGTAATAGTTACAAGCTGTACTTGGCAGAACCATAGTGAACCTAAGAAAATCGGTATGTGTGTGTGTGTGTGTGTGTGTGTGGTTTGCACCAAACCATTCCTTTGTGAGTGCAGAGAAAAACAAGCAACATCATAGTCATATCAATTCACTCCATTGACCTCAACACATTTAGTTGAAGGGTTCATGTTGCCTAGCCCAAATGCTTTGAAATTGCTTAACATTAAGCAAAAATTATCTGATCGGTACTAATTGTATTATAGTGCTTTTGGCATGAACAGTCATCATCCTCTGTTTTTGTATCCTGCATCCCATACATCCCTTTACAAAACAAATACACTTGCCCACTGACAGCAATTTTGTGATATTCCTATGCATTTTTCCCCCAAATTGTAACAATACAAAAAAAGTATTGATTGTAAAAATCAGTATTCTTCTCAGTATTGGGAGAGAAGGTTGAGGAGGTACGCTCAGATCAACCACTCTAATTTTCTTTCTCAAAATGAGTTCAGCTCAAGATATGTTCTTTACAATGAAACTATGAGTGTCCAGTACTGCCCAAAATGACTGACATGAGACAATCCATTGAAAATCTATCACCTGATAATAGTGTGGTGTAATTTCTACTCTGGGACATGCTTGTCAAACATATTGTAAATGCAAAATGGAATGGTGAGCAATCTACTCTGTAATTAACATTTCCACTCTCTTTTTTTGGAGGGCTAATGCTATTAGGGGCTGGCTATCTGGAGTCAAAATAGAGGTGAAAACCCTGTGGATTTAATCTGTGGAATACCCAAAGCCATTCCACATCTGCCAACTGCTGGCGAAAACTGTCCAGTAAAAACTTAAAAGAGGAATAAATCTTTTCACTAAAGACTCTTAACAGCTCATAGTTAATACTCCAACAGTTTCTGTGACATGTCCTTATATAAGAAAATAACTGGTTTCACTGAAGATTTGTTTGCTGACTGGAGCAAAAGAGATGGAAATTGTGGAATATTAAGACCAGGATCTTTTGGAACATCCACAGTCCCTTAATTTTAAAATTCGTTTTTACCAAAGAGATAGACTTAATTGGATGCAAATGTTTGCAACTATCTTCCCTCCCAAATTTTAAAGTGAAACCATAGTCTTTATATTAAGCAAAATGAGCTCTTTCAAATCTAATTGGCCTTGGGGGGGGGGGGGAATCTGTAAAACCAGAATCTCATAGCCAAGTACACTGACAGTGTGACAAATCTATTTTGTTAGGTTTTAAAATTACATTTACTGTTTATTTGGAATAGTAGCTGTGTTAGTCTGTGGTTCAGGCATATCAGAAAACACTTTAAAGACTAACTGCTATATTTTTATTGTTAGCTTTCATGGACCAAGTCGACTTCTTCACTTGTTACTGTTTATGTTACTGTTTATGTTTACTGTATTTGAAAATGACTTTTTTAGACTTGCACTGCCCTGCCCAAACAAGGTGATGAATGTACTTTGTGATGGGAAAGACACACATTTCAAAGCTTTCTATGTCCCATTACGTAGGTGGGTGGGTGGGTCAGGAAGGGAATTTGGCATGAGAAGTGCAATAAAAATGAAGATCTAGATTTATCTGGGTTGGCAATTCTTCAATAATTTGAACATTCTTTGGCATTACTCTTTTTGGGGATTGGAACGTATACTGATCTTTTCCAATCCTGTGGCCATTGTTGTGTTTTCCATATCTGCTGGCATATAGAATGTATTAATTTGATTCCATCGGCGGCGGCGGCGGCATTGTTGTTGTTGTTGATAGTACAATGCTGCACATACCTACTCAGAAGTAAATCCCACTGACTTCAGTGATGTTTGTTCCCAAATGAGCCCTTTCAAGATTGCAGTCTCATTGTGATGAACCATTTATATAATTAATATTGAGCCCACTTTCAGACTTGCCACAATACTGATTTAACATGATATAAGACTCTCACAAAACCAAACACCATCCCTGGCCAACGAATCCTGTTCTTCCTACTTTTATCCTACAAAGAACATTTGTGTTCAAGTAATATTTTATGACCTTAGAGATAACTGTTTGCAGTATTGATTCATCACTAAAGTGGTAATTTATGCACCTTCCTTCCACATTGGACTACAGCAATGGTTTCTTTTATTGACTTTCTGACTGCTCTTCACATATATTTTACAGCTGTGGAGAATACTAATAGTGAGGTCTTCCCCAAAACTGCCATTTTTTGGTTTAATTTCTTCTTCATTTCCCCCACTTTGATTGATACATTTGAACCATGACACTAAATATATTGCACCTTGCCTGAGATGAAGCAGTCATTATTATCAGGTTTCCCCCCTCTTGCTTCTATACCCCATCCTGGAGACATGTTTCTCCACAGGAAACTTGAGAGGTCAAACACATGTCTAGATCTGAGATGGGGCAGATAACTCATACAAAGAAGAGGGTTACAGAAAGGTACCTCTAGAATTCACTCAGATTTACCAGGAGCATGTAAAAAAATAGTTTCAGTCTAATGTTTAAGTTTAGCATTAGTCAGACTGGAATTGGTATTAATACCAACAATGAGCTTGGCTTATAATGCAGTCCGTAACTAATGGCTGAAAATTCTATTCTGTGCCCCTTCATACTTTTTTAATGTTATCATGCAGGGAGATGAAATCTTGTTGCTAAACTTGGTTTTTCAGAAGAACATGTAGAGCAGCAAAACTTACAAAGACTATTACAGCTCTGTGTTGAAACAGATGTAAGCTTATTAGGCTTCTTAAGAACTGCAACCCTTTACAAAACGATATCTCCTTTACCTTTGACCCTTCCTTCTACCTTATTTTACTGACATTACAACCTTTGATCACAGAAAAATCTTCATGGAGGCATGACTAGATATGCTGTTTTAGAAGGCTTGTACAAAGGACTCCCAAAGAATGAGTCTGCTCCTATAATCCAAAGTCAATTGAGGATTTGGTATATGCCATATTTTATTGTCACTTGTCCACAGTAGAACATGCAAGAGTGCTGAGATCTGTTTTGGAACAATTTCTCAGAAGATCTCATCAACACAAACTGAGGGTGTTACTCTCAGCTAAATTTTGTGTCAGAAATTACTCTGGATTGAAAGGATTTTTGCTGAAGAAATTTCACTTAGGGGACATCTGATTGAGGCTCCTTTCATGTCCCCAAAATCTGTCACGCAACACTTGGGTATCAAACCCAACCTTCCAGTCTCCAAGCTCAGTGTCTTAACCACTAAGCCCCCACTGTGCTGCTACTTCCAGATAAGGAGACATTTGTCACATTTCAAATGGCAACATTTATTTCCATACTTATAAAAACAAAATCTACATCCTCTGCAACTAAAACAAAGTGATCACTGAATTACTATTTTTACAATTAAATTTACTAACTGTATTAAGGTTCATGCTTAAATATGTCTGATACATTTTAGATCTTTAAATTTTTAAATCTGAGCAATTAAATCTTAATTGAAATGCTGTTATATTTTTGCTATATTGTTTTGAATTGTGCTATGTTATTTGTATTATATGGCTTCTGTGCTAAAGCAGTAAATTGAATTTGTTCATTAGCTGGATGGCTTGTCTTGGTGTACACATCTAAAATCAATGAGGCAGATTCTGCTTGCAACGAAAATGTACCTACATTGGGAAAATACAAACAATAATCAAATGCATACACACCCCTGCTTCAGCACAGTTAGTAAATTAGGGGAATGAGCTCAAACAAGCTGCTCAGTTTAAAACCTGTACACATTTGGAAAATGTAATATGGAAAGAAATGGAAAGATATCCCAACAGAACTAACAGAATTGACCATGAACTGAATATTCAAGAGGGAAGGAGAAGGTGCCCATGTGTGTGAATGGTACAGACCAAGATCTTGTTCAGTAGTTATGCTGAAGGCATAACATACAGCAGCTGATTCTAGCTCATAAGTGAGTTCCTGGTTTGTGCTGTCCCAGTGCACCCATCAGGGGAGTTGGTGCATGACGAAGAATCCATGTGACAACTTAATAATTAGCATCAATTAGCAATTGTGAGTTATGCCATTTTGGTGGGGTCCACAGTGGTTTTGTTTTGCTTTGCTTGTTTGAATACCACATGCAATCTGAAATGGCAAAAAATGCTTTTCCACCTCATCTGCTTTTGGCCATAACCAATCTTAATTCATTAGTTTTTTTGTTGTTCAGTCACACAGTCGATTCCGACCCTTTGCGACCCCATGGACCACTGTCCTCCAGGCACCTCTGTCCTCCACCATCCCCCTCAATTCGCTCAGCTCTTTGCCCATTGTGTCTACAATACCATCTAGCCATCTCATTTTTGTCCGCCCCCTTCTTCTTTGTGCCCATTGTGTCTACAATGCCATCTAGTCATCTCATTTTTGACCACCCCCTTCTTCTTTTGCCCTCCACCCTTCCCAGCATCAAGGCTTTCTCAAGCGAATCGTCTCTTCTCATTTGATGTCCAAAGTACTTTAGCTTCATCTTTACTGTTTGACCTTCTAAGGAGCAGTCAGGATTGATTTCTTCTAAGATTGACCTATTTGTTCTCCTCACTGTCCAGTGGACTCTCAAAACTCTCCTCCAACACCACATCTCAAAGACATCTATTCTTCTGTGGTCAGCTTTCCTAATGGTCCAGCTCTAACAGCCATACATTGCCACCGGAAATACCATTGCTTTGACTAGACAAATTTTTGTTTGCAATGTGATGTCTCTACTTTTCACTATGTTCCCCGGTTTCTCATAGCTTGCCTCCCAAGAATCAATCACCTTTTTATTTCATTAGTAACAGTGCAGATATCTTTGGAGCAACTTTCAAATTAATGGCTTCAGGAAGATAGCCAAAATTATTTTCCTATGAAGTTAAAAACTATCTGTTTTTTTTAACCTAAAATTCTTAGATAGTGTTGTTCTTTGCCCCAAGGTGCCATAAAATACAAGTTTTCATCCCTTTGATACATGACTTATCTTTAGTAAGCTGCCTGGTATATACCCTCTACTATATTTTATTGATGCTAGAAAAATCTATTCATTTTGATGGGGAAAGATTAACATGTGAACATGCTCTTGATTTAACTCTCCCATATCACTGTGGAAAATATCAAGAGACAAATGTCATCGCCTAACATCAGCTTCTGGTTGCTAAGTATCCATCAGAGAAGCGTCAAATTGTAATCACTCACTCTTGGGACTCTTGTTGAAGCTAGAGAATCCAGCGTTATCTTGTCGTTAACAGGGATAACCATGTTTAGTATCAATTTATTTCCCTCTTTGTGGAGCCAGTAGCCTCACTGATGAATACCTTTCCTTATGAAAGAAAGACTGTAATACACATCATGCATCCAAGTACCAACTATTTGCTATATAGTTAGCACACATCATAGCCAAAAAAGCTCATGATTCTTCTCGCAACAGATAAAATGGGGATTTTGTTTGTGGGTAACATGAAAAACAAAATTTCTTGTTTTCTTCATAAGTGAAATGGCAAGAATTGGAGTCTAAAACAACCTGAATGTGAGAAGAAGTGAAATTGACCATCTGTTAAATTCTCTGAGAACATAATAACTAACTGAAAATCCCAGATTCTAAAGCAGGGGTTCTCAATGTTTTCCCACCATGGGCCAGACCTCACCCTTCAGACAGCTGAGCGGGCCAGACACATGGTTTCCCCCACCATAAATTCTGCCATGAAATGCATCTCTGGCTGTCATAAATTCATTTATGACAGCCACGGGTGCATTTACAGTGAATTTTGGGCTGTTATCGCCACTTCTGCTGGTCGTGGTGGTGGCGGCGATGGCAAGGTTGGTGGTGGTGGGGTAGTGTTGAGGATGGCAAGCCACATAAAATGGCACTTTGAACCAGGTCCTGCCCATTGGACATAGGTTGTGAACCCTGTGCTAAAGACTTCAGCCTAAATTCCCCTATGGATTTTCCTCTAGAATATAAGATTCTTCAATTATTCTGTATAAAAGATTCCTCAACATAGTGTGTCTCCTGTTCTCCTCAAATGTTGTACATGTTCAGTGCACTACAGCTGTCATTCCCTTCACCTCTCTTTTATCTTTTTCCACATCAACATTCCTGATATGTGTTGATGCACTTACAGCTGTAATAGTTCAAATGTCTGTGATCCCACTCGGAATATTATTTGGAAAGGCCAGCAGGCTATTGGTATACATGTATATTTTTCATGATTTGCTGTGGCTAGTTGACTAGGTATTGGAGCACATCTCAACTGTAATCAGACATGTGACCAAACAAGCAGTGATCCAGGCACCACGCTAATTAGCTACTACACAAATATTTTGTGGACACAAAAAGGATTCTGACCAGTATTTCAGTTTTCAGAATAAATGTGACTGTGTTATGAGTGCTTCATCAAGATTATTTTATGTGTGACATTTTATCAACATCAGGAATGCAAATGAATAGTGTTAGACATGCTTGATGTGACCATATATAGTTTTAATACGTATCTGCTTGTCTGCAGCATACAGTAAGGATACAATAGTTTTCACAATTGCTTTCATTTTTATCATCCTCAACAATAAAAAAAGGCTGTCTCAAATAATTGAGATATTCTGTTAAAAAAAAAAAGAACTGTCACCCACTGTGATATTTTCCACTCCTGAATCACAGTGATAAAATTATAGGTTTTCTCATCTGCTGAACCATTATCAAAACAAAGCAATTCAAAACCACACAAACCATCTGTGGGATTAAATTTAGAAACTCTCCTAATTAAACTAGAATTTAAGTAGAGTGGAGTAGAGTGGAGTGGTATGCAAGGGCTGAAGGAGCTTAGAGAACAATAAAGTTGGGGAACAAAGGAATATTGCACCCTTAATTTCATGGTTATTAGTAAAATGCAAGCAGCCGAAGAACTGCAGCTGAAGATGGAAAATAGAAGTGTATGATATGAACACATACACTCATAGAAAGAATGCTGAATTAACAGTGGAAAGTTATTATCACACCTCTCTCCACTTCATAATAGAAGGCTTATGATCTCACAGCACATAGTGTGGCATGTCAGCCCAATTTTGTACATTTCAACACTGAAACAGCATGATGACCACCACATGTTTTCATTCTGCTATGCACATTAGCCTCTGATCTGAACCTTTCAGCATGTACACTTTTCCGGTTGTGCAATGTCTCATCTTCATCAAAGAGGGGATACCAGACCTTTGTCCATGGATTGCTCATGAAATCATCCAGCTTCCAGCCATAATCTTTACATGCTTTCAGTGGCTGACTGTATTAACTGGTATTGAGATTTTCAACAAGGAGTTATTGTTTGAGAGCACAGTTGCTAAAATTGAATTCTACATGCATAATAATTATCCTTAAAAGCTATCAGGATCCTTAAAGCACAGACCATCCCTTGACTTCTTTTATCAGTCAATACAACACAGAAACATTAACATCAAATGGGAAAATGTTCAAGAAAGAGAGTGCAATGTCCATGGAGTAACATTGAATATGTTCTATGAATTACATATATACAGGGCAGGGGTTCTCAACCTATGGTACACAGGCCAGATACAGCCCATGGCATCAATCTGGCCCCCACCCTCACTCCAGCTGTTGTTGTCACCAGTGGAATCAGCTGCAGACTCATTTGTGGCAGCTGTAAATGACAGAGGGTCAACCAGTTTGGCCGCCTCAACTGTTTGAGGGAGCGTGATCCAGTCCCTGGCTCAAAAAGGTTGAGAACCACTGATATAGGGCATTCACATTTCTGCTATCCTCATCTGCAGTGTTTGAATTTATCAAAGAAAGGGCATGAACACAGAGAAACTTACATTATTATTAGGTAGTTTTATAAGAATGCTGCCAGTTTCTTCCATTAGAAGTGGGGTGTACCACTGTTAATAAGGATTGAAAATCTGTCAAGGTTATTATTATTATTATTATTATTATTATTATTATTATTATTATTATTATTATTATTATTATTATTATTATTATTATTATTATTATTATTATTATTATCTGTTAAAACTCAAGTACTTTCCATCCTGAGTACAGTGGTACCTCATCTAAAGAGCATAATGTGCTCCACAGGATTGTTCTTTAAGTGAGTTTCTTTAAGCGAAACACCATTGTAAGTGACCAATTGTGACTTCTGGTGGGGGAGACTGCAAACCCCAATTTAGTTGTTAAGTGAGTTTTTGGTTGGTTTTAGTTGTTAAGTGAGGCACCCATTCAGAAAAAAATCTGCTCTTGAAACGAGTTAGTCTCTAAGCGAGGTGTTCTTTATGTGAGGTTTTACTGCATATGATTTGTAGATTCTGCCACATCCTTCAAAGATGACATGAAATGAAATGTTTATCCACCCACATTGCCCAGATTCAACAGACACAACTATTTCTGCTGTGGATAGGATTACATTCTACCTTCCAGCAATATATGTGTTAGTGATGAGAAGCAAAAGAAAAGTGGTGATACGGGGTGGGGGGGGTGGGGTTAGAAGACTTTCTAGAGTTGAGCACTAAAAGCCATGTGATGTGGATAAACAAATATGTCAGTTTATTTGTCCCCCCAGTTCTTTTCATTTTTAATATGAATAAGAATGTGATTAATACTCACACCATTTCTTGTTCTTACCAGTTTTCTGAGTCTCACCATTTTTCCAGCAAGACTACTCTGTACAAAAATGAGATCATACTGTCACTTTCCCTTTTATTTTTGTTTTCCCCCTTTCCCTCCTTTCTTCTGTGGAGGAAACTGACAAATTATATACAACTTAAGCTCCTTTTCTTTTAATATTGTCCAGGAAAATACACTATTTTGTACACTAACACTCAAAAAATACCATGGGGATAGAGAAGGAATCTCATGGATAAGAATCTTGCTTCAGTAAAGAGCAGATTTTTTTCCAGGTTTCTCTCTAAGAACCAGAGACTATGACATGGCAAAATGTGCAAATGTTGATTTTGTTATTCAAACAAACACAGAATGAAATTCTTCCTTGTCCCCTAAGGAATACTTAGTGTCTCTTTCTCAGTTTTGTTACATAACCCATCTTTGAAAAGGAGAGAGGAAAATGAAAATTAAAGAAATGGAGCATTAGCAAAGCAAAGACTGTGTTGAGTAGGAACTCAGCACAGTTTTTGCTTTCCTAATGCTCCATTTCTTTAATTTTCATTTTCTTAAGCTCCTTACTAGTGTTTGTAGAAGGCTCTCAGGTGGCAAAGCAGGGGGGTTGTTGGTGTTCAGAGCCTTATCTGAACACTCTAAAATGATTTGATGTCAAATTACATGCATTACTTGGTGTCAGACATTGGCTGTCCCATCTACAAGGGCACCTCCCTCATCAAGTTCCTGAGACACCCTCATTACTGGAACTTTAACCCTTGCCTCACCTTTGGGAGAGCCGAGCTGCTAAGAAAGGAACTCTTACTATGCTCAGGCAATAGAGCAGTAGAGCATAGAGCAAAACAAGGGAGGTTTCTTCATCTGGTAGCGTAGCTTTGTGTGTGTGCCAATAAAAAGAACAACAATCTTCAAAGAGAAACAGCTGCTTTATTCTTCAGGTTCATATAGTAAAGTCCATGGAAAACGTAGATTAAAAGGTCAAAACAAAGAATCAGTCCAGTACACAGTCCCGGTTCATTAGGTAATCATTTTGAAAAGAAAAAGAATAATCCCACACATTAGCCAGGGTCTTATGCCATTGAAATCCAGAATTGAACTAACTAACTTCTCTGCAAAATGGAGATTCTGCAGCCAGGTGGGTAACCCTTGGCCAATCAGGGAACAGAGGAAAACATTCTCAAAACAAAGAATTATTGACACACGTGCATGAAACTCAGCTAGCTAGAAAGATAAGACAGGAACACTGGCTGAAAACAAGCTGTCTCGTGACATGAGTCTATGAGACAGAGAGGGAACAAAGGATTTCTATGAGGCCTAGCTAAAAAATCTACAACCTCAAGCCTTGGGAAACATGAGGAAATATGTCGTTTCCTGACACTTGGTTGGCATAGACCTATACTAAGATGTACCTCAGAAAACCTGCAAACTTTATGGCATAAGAGGTGCAATACACACTAACATATGCACCGAAGAATACAGTGATTTAAGAATCAACACAAAATAAGCAACTCCTGTCACATGCTTTAAAATGAATCATATTTCAGCAGGATAATGCATGCCACCACTGTGTACCATGTACTGCATAGTATTTAAATTGATTCCAAACCTGGCAAAACCAAAGAAAATGTAAGACATTTTGTTAATCAAGACACACCCTAAGATTCATTCTTCTGTTATCACAAGATTCACAAGTTTAGCTGAACTTTCACAGACTATTCTAGCAGAAAGATGTCATCACTAAATATGAAGGTCCAGATTTTTTTAAAATACTGAACTTCTACTACAATTTACTTGATTAGTCCTAATACTCAAAGGGAGGGGGGAACTGTGACTGTCTAGAGCAGCAAATGCGTTTGTGAGAGAGCTCTGTTTCAGCCACATCACCTATTAACTCTTTGAAACAGGAGGATTATTTTTTTCAGCATAAAACAGGGATCAATAGAATTTATCATCTTCTTTGTCCATTCTAAAGAAATGATATCTCTATGTAATCTTCACTGAATGCTAGAAGTGAGTGAAACAGAAGATGGACAGCAACACAGAGAGAAGAAAAACCTTATGTGAAGCTATAATAATAGTAATTTTGTGTCAGAAATTACTCTGGGTTGAATGGATTTTTTAGGGGACACTCGAATCAGGCTCCTATCATGTCCCCAAGTGCACCTCCCGGGTATCAAAACCTGACCTTCCAGTCTCCAGCTTAGTGCCTTAACCACTAAGCCACTAGGGGAGCTGCCTATTGAACTGTATGTAATGTCCCTCAGAATCAATACCTACCATAACTAGCCAGAGGTTTCTGATGATTTGGTAGGTTTAAGCTCCTCTGAGAACAGGACCTGCATAATCAAGCACTGATTATTTATATTTAGGGATATAACCAACATTCCTCAGACGCATCACTTTCGTCCACCAATACAAACAAAGCAAAAAATGCTCTACAGAAGTAGAACTGGAATAGAGTGTCAAGTGGAGAGAAGTCAATAGTAGTTCTAATCTTTTTTGCATGCACTCAAACACTTCAGGGGAACATCAAGTAATCATCTATTTAAGTTAGTGAAACTCTTCGTAAAATTATTAGCAAAAACATGACATTTTAAAACCTGGGGAGTTGAACTAAAAAACCCAATCTCCATTTCCTACAATTCAATCAATGGGATACTGTCATTTTCAAATTATGATTATTTTATTAGCTTATGCCATTAGAGATTTTTAGCATTAGTCAATAATAAAAAGGGGAGAAACAAAGGAGGCAGTTAATGTTTTGTTTGCAGTGCCGCTTTCTATGATGCAGAACATGCATTAGCTACAAGAAAGAACAAGAGAAAACATTCAGCCTCCCTATTGTGGTATTTCAAGAGCAAATCACACGAGGGATATAATTTTGTTCAGTTAAAAAATAGGCAGGAATACCTAATCTATGGATTAAGAAACAAGGAAGCGTGATGATAGCCATAATCAGCTATTATAAATTTCTTCAAAATGCTCAGAGAGGAGCAGTTAGGCCTGCCATCCCAAATGTTACTTGGTTCACACAAGCAATGACAAATCTGAAAAGAAGAGGTTTCTACTTACAGGTAGGCTCTACAGGTGAGCAAGAAACCTGATTTGCTGGAGTACTTTGACTTGTCATTGCTGGTATGAAGAAAGCAATAATGGCAGTGGGAGGTTTAGTTGCTCCCCTCTAAGCATGTCAAAGAAATAGAGTTTTGTAGCTCCTGAATAGGGCTTATTATACAGTCAAATGAAAAGAAACATTTCTGCAATCATCCAACTGCAGTAACAAGCAACTGTCAGCCCGCATTAACTACCCTTCTGCCTGGTTTATTTCTTCGTGAAGGTTAACTATCTAGGATTCATCAATTTTATAATATAAACATTGCATGACAGTGACTAGCCAGGCTGAAAGCTTGTGACAATAAAAAAAACCATTAGAAAATGTGATTCCCATTTGGTGAAATACTTTGATTCTTAATTTCTACTACCTGAAATCATTCCACCCCTTAAAATCATTTAACCACTATATCCATTAATTGTGAACGCATTCTCAGTATGTGAATACATAGGAAGCTATAACGGGCTGGCCCAAAGGCAAGACTGTGCTGAAGAAAAGTGGACACAAAATACGGGACAGGAATAATCAAGAGAGATAAAAGAAGCTTGGACTTGCTTATTAAGCATGGAATGATAATTAAAGGGAGAAAACTGAAAAAAGGACAAATAAAAAAAGATGGAATGGCTTTTGGGTGACACAGAGGGCTGCAGAAACTAGATTTGGGTCCTTGCATTGCCCAGTTCCATATTATTAATAGGTATATGAGTATATCCTTACTAATTTCTGTTCAGTTCAAAGAGACAATGTTAATTTGAACTGTATTGGTTGTCATAACACAATTACCCATGTCAGCTGACCATTTATTGTCTACTCCTTGTCGTCGTCAGCTACTTGTGTATAAGCATACATTTTTTCCTGAAAGTCATTATTTTCTCCATTGATGGATGTGTCTCTGGTGACTCAGTAAACTGATCCTAGCATGAAATATGCAATCACACATGACTTCTTGTACACAATGAATAATCCCTCTCTTTCAAGAGATTTGTTCTCAGATTCCACTGGTTTTTTATTCATTCCTCTGAATGACCTTGCCGATCAGCATATAGATTTCCTGATAAAGAAGGTCTACTTAAGTGCAGAAGCACTCAATGGATTATGGTTTGTGTATGGCTAAACCAAAACTAATTCCTTTGTTCTTTTTACTTCTTTTTAAGTTTCTAAATGTCCTTTCCTCTTCAAGCAATTTTTAGCATTGGCCCTGGATGCATTTTGCTTTGCTTCACTGCTGAGTATTTCATTGTAACATGATATCACTATGGAATATGAAAATGCAAATTACTTGCTTCTTCTTTTACACCAAAAAAAAACCGGATTTGGCACAAAATGGATAATTCTAAGGGCTTGGATGAATATTCTCTAATTTTGATGTTTGTTTCATATGTTTCACATATAACACAGCTGCCGAGATTGCTAAAAGAATACCCACATTTTGTCAAATGGTTGTTCTGTTTCAATGCCATGCTGTGCCCTTTTGTATACTTGGCAGATGCTTCTTTACAGTCCCACTCTCCTTTTTTACCCTACCTCTGTCATTCACACAACTGTTTAACCCAAACATCTGTGCTATCTATCTAATGCTATAATGACATCATAACACTATATGTCTGATTTGATGATATCATTATTGTTCTTTTTATGTGCTGTCAACACATCCAACTTAGATTGCCCTAGTAGAGTTTTCAAGATATGTGGGCTACTCTTCCAGTGAGTTTCCATGACCAAGCAGGGCTTTGAACCTAGATCTCCTGAATCCTAGTTATTATTATATCCACTAAATCACACTGGTTCTTAGTGACCATAAAAAATTACTGAAATGAATATATACAAATAAACCAGAGGAGGAACTGTAAGCAACAAAATTAGAAGACAAAAATGACACAGAAATGAAGAAGCAAACACAACAAGGAAAGAGTACAAAATAGGACTGAAACAAATGGAATGTTAGTCAAGATGGCATGCTTGAGTAATCTCGTGGGTTCCATCATTATATCACTGAAACTCAGAAATATCTAATGCTTCTTGTGCTTACGTTGAGTTCTTGCCTAGCTCAGGTTTTAATAAAGTGAGGAATTACAAAAGTGGAAGCATCTTGCCTCTGAATCTGAATTGGTTTTGAAATAAAGTAGCACTGTGTCTTTCAGGAAGAAGTCAATTTATGTTGAATACAATTGACTTTGCTAATTTTGAAGTCAATCTCAAATTTAGAAACTGTTTGGCACAGCTCAAGAAAAACATGTTCAGTAGCAAGTACAGTACAGCTCTTTAGGCATGCAGCAAAAAGGGAAACCATGACACTGTCATATCATTGAATTACATCTCTTTATTTTCACTGAAAAGCTTAGAGAAATAAGTTTCATGTACCAAGTTAAAATGTACTGTGTTATCAAGTGGAACTGATTTTCTTTTCAATCAAAAATTTCTTTTATTTAGCAATTACACCATAGTGTGGTATATAACTTATTTAACTTATCTGCAGGAGAATGGTGGAGGACAGAAGTGCCTGGCGGACAGTGGTCCACGGGGTCACAAAGGGTCGGAATTGACTGTGCGACTGAACAACAAAAACATCATGTGTAATGCAGGGCTGGATGAAGCATATGCTGGAATTAAGATTGCTAGAAGAAACATCAACAGTCTGAGATATTCAGATGATACTACTCTAATGGCAGAAAGTGAAGAAGACCTAAAGAGCCTCTTGACGAGGGTGAAAGAGGAGAGTGCAAAACTTCACTTGAAATTCAACATTAAAAAAGTGGCTGGATGGAATCACTGATGCAGTGGGCATTGATCTGGCCAGGCTGAGGAGAATGACAGATGACAGAGGAGCCTGGTGTGTGATAGTCCTTGGGGTCCGAAAGGGTCGGACTCAACTGTTCGACTGAACAACAACAACAACAACAACAATGCTTAGTGCACTCTCTAGGCAGTTCTTAAGTTAATTAGCATTTTGTCCCAAACATGCTGTGTACTCATTTTACTGACCTCAGAAGGATAGAAGGCTGGGTCAACCTTAAGCCCTGGTAAAGATAGTGAGTAAACAAACTCACTCTGTTTTGGCTGCAGTGGAACAGTTTAACCATTGCGTCACCAGGGCTCCTGGTTCACTGACAAAGGGACTCATTTTGCATTCCATCTACATGCCTTTATAATAAGTGATGTACATCACAACCTATTGTAACTGATGATGGACACTTTCTACTAACAATGCTCTGGATTACATAATAATTGTATGTAACATAATTGTAAATCTCTTGCCAGTTTGCCAGCCTGTGATTCACCCTCAACTGAATCCAAATGAAGAGAAAAACAGTTTTTGTTTGAGCTTTAGGGCATCTAATTAAAATCCAGTGTTTCCTCAGCTACATAAAGCGAAGGCATGAGTGACTTTTTGTGTAACACAGAAAAAAGACACACCATAACGAAAATATTTAACTTTCTCTTATGACCTTGCCATTAATCTCTGATACAAATTTTAAAAATGTGGGGAAATGGAATACTGACAGAGGAATGGTCAATTCCAAAAAATAGCCTTTTGGTTTCTACAAGTCATGGGAAAGCAGATTCCCCCTTTTTCTAGGCTTCAAAGTATAATGTGACCATTGGGGGGAAATGGTTATCACATTCAAAACAGACTGATGGAGGAATCAAGTTCAGTTCTTTTGGCTGTGCCTGAAAAGCTTCTCTTCAACTGATACCAGTATTATAAATGTCAATACTTTTGTTCAAAGATGTATTTCTTCCCAGCATATTGTTTCTATGTCACTCTAGCTGTGTTGCTCTGAAATGGCAACAGAAACAAATCTGTTTGTATACGCTGAAAAAGAAACATACAAACAAGTACTGTAAGTCAATCTATCATTCAAGATTGAAAGAGGGTTATAGTTTATTTCACTTCTTAAATCAGATTAAGTACATTTAGGGAGAGGGAAGAATTTTGTTTCATATACAAGCCACTTTAATTCTCACTTTCTTAGATACTCTGAGAACATGTCTGCCCTTCAGATTATGCATTTCTCAAACTAGTATGGTAGTTTTCAAATATAAAATTAGGTACAAAAATGCAAATAGTACAGAAATATGTTTGAAAAATACATTAATTGGGAAAACATGGACATAATGTCATATGATATGTTGTTGTGTGCAAATACAAATGCAAATTTGTGTGCTTTGAAATAAACAACGAAGTCACAGACTAATACTAAAATTGGATAAACTAGTTTGGTCTGAGGATGATTTCATGGGGGGAAATCAGTAAAGACTAGGTAAAAGTAGAATCATCCATCCCTAAATTGTGCTGTTGAACAATAAGCAGATGAGAGAGATCACACACTAAGAAGCATAACACAAATCTAAAAACTAGTGGATTAGGTAAAGTAAATAGGTATACTCTACATATTGGAATAGAGGGAACACATATAAATCAAGTGACAGAGTTCAAATACCTAGGAAGAACATTTACTGAAGATGGCAAAATGAACGGAAAGATCAACATATGGTATGGTAAGGCATATCAAATATTGGGACAGTTAGCACTGCCATTACAACACAAGGCAGCCCATCAAAACAAAGAAACACCTCATACAAAGCATATTCATTCCCATCTTATTTTACCTGTGCCAAACATGGACACTTACAATGAAACATAAATAAAAGTTGGTCACTATGGAAATAAGATGTCTGAGGAAGGCTGCTGAGGTGGCTAGAAGGGACAAAATCAGGAATGAGAGTATAAGGGAAATAATTGAAACAGAACCAAACTTAAACTACATACAGAGGCAACAAATAAAGTGGTTTGCCCATCTGGAAAGAATGTCTTGGAATTCTTTACCATACAAGAAATATGTGGAAAGAAGAGAAGGACAAAGACCATGAGGAAGACCCAGAGTAAGGTGAAGAGATAACATCAAAGAAATAGTACAAGAGCAACAAATAACACCAGTGGAGGCTGCCAGAAGTGCCAGAAGTGCCAGAAGTGCCAGAAGTGCCAGAAGTGCCAGAAGTGCCAGAAGAAGAAGAAGAAGAAGAAGAAGAAGAAGAAGAAGAAGAAGAAGAAGAAGAAGAAGAAGAAGAAGAAGAAGAAGAAGAAGAAGAAGAAGAAGAAGAAGAAGAAGAAGAAGAAGAAGAAGAAGAAGAAGAAGAAGAAGAAGAAGTCTTAGTAGTCATAGTAAATAAGTAGGCATTTTGATGAGTAACAATAATATAAAATGCCTTTGCATACTGAACAGCTAAGTTAGGATGAAGTCTGAGAATCTTTGAAAGGGAAGGGTTATTAGGAAGCAGTATCTAATAGTTTGTTTTAATAGGTAACTATGTCAAACTGTTGATCAGTTCACCTTTGTATGGTATGTGGCCTCAGAAGACAGGACATTTATACAGTGGTGATGAAAATAAAAGATGAAATGGAAAGAAATACAAAAAGTGGTCATTAAGACTTTTTTCATGATCTTGGGGGCCAACAGAAAGAGGACCATGGAGTGGCACCTTCAGGCACAGGTTGGTAAATTAATATACCCAAGGAAGGAAAAATGTCATGGTTTAAGTCCTGTATAACAAAAAAGTACAGCCCACCATTTAATGGCTGTATATATGCACCAGTTCTGGTATAAGAGCTGGAGAAAATGAAATAAGATATAACAGTTGAGTAGAAATTCTGCAGTTGAGCTGATAAATATATACAGGTAGAGTAGAACTTTTTGATGTATTGTTCTTCAGCTGTTTCCCTTTGGAATGTGTCTCTAGAGTTCTTTTGTTCAAGAATGGCAGACATTGTGGTGAGAAGCAAAATGTCCAGGGAAGTAGAAGCGTTCTTCTATTGGTTTCTGTATATTCCTCTACCTAATGTCAGTTTTGTGCCCATTTACCTGTCTGTGCTCTAAAAAATGTTGTGCAGGCATTGCTATAACAAAAGATAGTGGAAACACATTGGAGGACAAGCAGGTGTATGGAGTCTGAAAGTTGTAGATTGCATTATTATGTCCCATAATGGTGTTTCCTCTATAGCTATGGGAACAAAACTGGCATGTGTCTCTCTAGCATTGTCCAGTAATTTTTCTATTCTAAAGTTTGTTGCTGCTGGGCTGGCAGCTGTTTATGCAAGTAGAGGCCTCCAACTGATGTATTTTAGTGTGAAGAGCTAAACTGTAGGTTACAACCTATGGTGTTTTGTTCAGATCTGTTCAGGATTTGTCATATAGAAAATTGTTCCAGAATACAAAACTAGTCTTACCCCACTTTTGGTACACCCTCCCTTTTTTTGGACAAGTACATCGGGATTCAAAACCTAGCACCTAGTTGTGAAAATTTAGTGATCTAAATCTTGCTTTTAGACAAATATTTACCTCTATGTCAGTGGTTCCCAACCCTATTTTGGCAATGCCTCACCTAAGTATCTCCAAAATCCCGATGCCTCCCCCTCCAGTAACATATACCCTATTTGCTGGCATATAACACCCACTCCCCCCTTAAAATACACTGGGAAAATGATGTGCACCTTATACTGTATATACTGGCCTATAGTGGGCTATTTTGGTAATAACAGGGTGTGTCTTATACTCTGGTGTGTCTTATATGCTGGCAAATATGATAATTCTTATTATTCAGAAAGTTAACTCCTATTCATGTGGAAGGAGCCTAAAAAGCCATTAATAATATCAACCATAAGAAATGCAAATAATAATAATAATTAATCAGTGTTAATAACTCATTCTTGAACTGTCTCCCTTAAAAATAAACTCCCCCCCCCCGTGGGGCATGTGCCCCATATTGGGAACTAAGGCTCCATGTGAATGTTACAGTGTGAATGATGTTGGAACCTAATGCTTGAGAAGTCTCTCTGTCACAATCTCTCTCTCTTATTTACTTTCTCACTCACATAAAAATAATTGAGAAAGGAATGGATCCTTGAAATTGCCCACCTATTTTTCTAACCATTAACTTCAATTGTTTTACTTATCTATTGGGCACCTGCCTCCAAGACATTTTTAAACTTATAAATATGCTAATTTAGTTCCTTGACAAGTATATGGAGCATATAAATATTTTTTTATTGGCTACATAGATGGAGGGGGACCCTCTTTGTAAACACACATAAATTAATAACTTTATCACAGGGGAAGAAAGACTTCTCTCTTCTAACAGCTAGCAATATTTTCCCTTTGTCTATTATTATTTTTTTGGTGTCTCAGATCAATTTTTGGGTGGACCTTAAATTCTCTTCACACATGAGAGGAAGACTTGCAACTCACCTTCTTTTATGCTATTGCTCAAAGTGCTTAGTGTATGATTAAATAACACACTTCCTGGGAAAACTGTGTTAGGGTTCTGGTTGTAAATCAGAACACTCCTTCAGACTCTGGTTCCCCTTATACTCACAAATTTGAGACAACTTTCTTCTAAGAGCTGGAAATTATCAGGAAGAGACATTCATGCCCATGGCATGCATTTTTTCTCCTTATGCATCTTTAGTTATGGCCATCCATGTTTTGGAAAGGAAGAATGAGTACCCAGTATGTTGGGGGCAAAAATGCCAATAAACCTGTGAACCACCCAGAGAGTGCACAAGTGTTATGCGGGAGTATATATGTGTAATTTCTATTGCTATTGCTAAGATCCTGCCTGAAATGACCTTAAGGAAATGAGGATTATGGAGTGAGTGAATCTATCAATTTAGCTTCCTTCCACTTTTGAATGATGTGTATTTTTGTACACGTTCAAAACCAAACTCATCTGGAGTTTCACAATCACCTACTGAAATCTTGTCTCCATTGTGTACAGAGAAAGTGCCAATGGCTAAGCCCCATTCCCATGCCATTGTAATCCTAAATTTGTGGGAGCTGCTGCAGTGGAAGAAGTAACCAAATGCTATTGTGGGGAAGACAGAAAATGAAACAGAAAAGGCTACATCTGATAAATTCTTCTATTAATATGAGGAGGTTGTGCAGTTCAGTGTTTGAACATATCCCTGCCTATGATGGCTGGGAAATTCTGAAATGTGTTATTTAGTTTTCCAAATGGTGGTGTGATTCCACAGTAGATTTCAGGCAGTACACAGATAAAAATAACAAGTCCCATCTCTAATGTGTAGTTAAATGGATCAGGCCAAAGATGATGGAGAAAAAGTCTGACTGAGACCCTACAGGCAGTGGTGTGCAGCAACAGGTTCGCACCTCCTGGGAGGGAGGGTAGCAAAATTGGGTGGCCTCTGGGCAGGGTGGTGGTGAAATTGGGTGGCCATGCCCACCTCCCTGCCCTGCCTCTTTAGGTTTTGTCCATGCAAGTGGTTCAAGGTCTCCCTTGCTCAAAAGCCAGTCATATCTGACTCTAGGGTGCAGTCCTCATTCCCATTTGCAGCCAAAGAGCCAATGCGGCCTGTGTTTGCAGATGTATACATGGCCATATGGCAAGCCTGACTAGATCACCCATGACATAGGGTCCGCCCATGATGTAGGCTCCACCCATGACATAGACTCCTCCCATGACATAGGCTCCAACCATGGTGTGGTAGCAATTTTTTTTTGCTCCCACCACTGCCTACTGGGATCCTGTCACTCAAAGACAATTCAGGGCTTGATGGACAAAATTGTCAATCTGACTTAATGACCTTTCTGATTACAGTGTTCCCATGGCTGGTAGTTTAACCCCACTCCCTGAACTAGAATAGAATGTGATTTGTGGTTTCTTAGCCACTCTCAGAATCCCTGGAGAATTTAAAGCAAGATATATAGTAAATATTTCATATACAGTATAGATAAACAAATATCTGAAGCATTTCTCACTATAAATGAGTATCTTAAAATTTATGATAGAGTGGGGAAATAATGAAAACTTTGTAAATTACAGTAGCTGTATATTATCATTATCACAAAAAATAAAAAAAAATTATATATATATATATGGATGAATGCCAAAGAATGTCTACACCAGGACATGATTCTGGCTGGACCATCTGTAAGTCACTTAATAGACTTAATATTCTTTGAAACACAGTTAGGAGATCAAAGAATGATCAAGTAACATGAGGCTACTTGGATACAAGATAATTTTTCAGCAAATGCAGAGAAATGCAGTCAATGCAGCATTTATGTGCATGCAAATTCTGCCCCACTAAATGTACAAAATAAGATCAAATGAATAGTCCAGATAACATTATCAAAGTAGCACACTTCTGATTTAAAAAACAATTAATCATTTTTACATTTTAAAAACATTTTATCTCTATTTCATGAATTTCTTCTGTATTTCAAATTACACTCCATAACTTTAAATTGAACAATGCTCTGAAACAGATAAAGAAAGATGTGATGGGGCAGAACAGGCCAAGATTGGAAAAGACTCAATGAATGATTTCTGGGCCCAATGAACAGCGGAAAAGGGCCTGAGGGAAATCTGTGCCCAAAATCTGGATAAAACCTAGCAAACAAGATAATAAGGTATCAAAGTTAGGTGGAAACCACAACAATTTAGGATAGACAGGGGACAAAAATCCATCCAGCATGGGAGGTGTTCCCCCTAAACTTAGTTTACGTCCTGTAAGGCCCAATCTACAATACAACATCTTTCACTGCATTAGGGCTTCTAGTTAGCCCTCGGCCAGCACATGAGACATTTCCCCAGCCACTGCAATGCTGTCACAAGTTCTCATATAGCAAGGAGGCTGGTAATTCATGATATTGACACTCTACCTGTTTGCAAATGGCACAACAACCCTATATGAACAAACCACTGTTTCTTTCTCCAGACTTTCTTCTAGCTTTTTGGTATATTAGAGTTTTAAAAAATACAATACACAAATGAAACAATTTGTGCTAAACCAGTGAGCCCAGACACCAGCTGAGAATGAGTAGACATGGGTGGTCAGGATTAAAAGCCATGACAATTTTTTAAAAAATCTTATTTTCTCCTCCTTTATTGTGACTCACCCTGAGTTTTCATGGTCTGTTTGGAAATCCTTGGAAGCATTTTAATTTCTTGAAATTTCACCACCCACTGTGAGACCCAACAACTTTACCCAGTTCCCTAGCAAATTACCCGTAGCTGCCTGTTAATTTTTGAAATGGTAGCCGTGTTAGTCTGTGTTTCAAGCATATCAAAGAGTAAACAAAACAAAAGAACAAAAATCATTATGCCATTTTAACGACTAACTGCTGTATTTTAATTTTAGCTTTCATGGATCAAATTCACTTCACCAGACAGAAGAGTGAGGCTTCATGGCATCAGTTTATACACATCAGGTACAGGGGTACAGAATTATTAACATAACAGATAAGTATACAAGTCAATGTGTAAAAAACACATTGATTTATATACTTATCGGTTAATTTGAAGGGACTCTGAGGAGATTTGTAAGTATTCTCCTCTGTGGGTCTCTGTACTTTTACTCCACAACTAAAGGAAATTCTACCAGAAATTCAAAACTCTGCAACAGTAGTGTCATGTTGGCTTGCAAATTCAAGACATTGTAGTCTATGACTCTAATTTTTCCAAGCTCTGTGCTTAATGTATCATAAATGTTAGTGCTCAGTTTTTTGTTTTTGCTTTCTTACTTGACATATATCTGTAGTGGATGACAAACCAACAGGTACAGAATTTTCCTTACAAAAGGGAGAACACTCTTAAGTGGTTGACATTATAAAGAAAATAAAACACCTGGCAGCCTCACTCTTAGAGCACAATGTATTAATTGAGCAATTTAGTTACCTTTTCATTTGTACTTGGCAATAGGAAGTCTTGTTAATATAATAGCCACTTTCCCGCTTTGCAGAAAAGACTGTCTGACACAAAGAGCCCATTCAGATTTTAAATATTTGGCTGCTGACTTCAGGCATTATAGGGGCAAAATTATGTATTTACAATACTGAAGAGCAAATACCATCTGCTTTGATTCAGTCCAAATTATTTGTCTTACAAATTGCAACCAATTTGCTGTTGGCTGACTAATAGCCCACCTGCTTTGATTTGTATCCAGATATACTCAAGTATTTGTATATGTTTGAATAGGAAAAAAGAAAATAACAAAATTAAGAGTTGTGAGCTAGGATAAAAGACCTGCCACTGCCACCGCCGCAACCACCACCGGATCCTCCCCAGCCAGTCGGGCTGGTGGAACGAGGAGCAGCTGCGGGGACTGGCTGGCCGGCCGGCCATAAAAGACCTGCCACCACCACCACCAGACTCTCCCCAGCCAGTCAGGCTGGCGGAACAAGGAGCAACTGTGGGGACCGGCCGGCCAGCCATAAAAAACCTGCCGCTGCCACAGTTGTTACATGACCAGCCTCTCCCTGCTGGGAAGGGATAAGGACTCTCTTGACTGTACTGTATTTTCTAAACTGAATGGTATTTTTATTTTTATGTAATGAAGTGTTTCTGAAATGTATTTATATGTCTTGATTTTGTAATTGTGATGAGGGATTTCTTGGAATGTATATGATATGTGATGCTTTAATATGTTTTGATATATGATTTATGCTGTTAGCCGCTCTGAGTCGCTTTGGTGAATAGAGCGGCATTCAAATCCAAATATAATAATGAAAAGGGAATCTAGGTAAGATCATAGAGGAGTATAGACTTTAAAAGAGAAAACATGTTCCTCTTCTAGGACCTCTGTCCCCACTTGTGTATCTAGAGAAGCATAACAAATCCCTGAAATGTGGTTTTCCTCAAGTCCAACTAGCAGAAAATGTATTTCAGGTGTGTACAAGCAAATGGAAGGAAATCCTGCTCACTGCCAGTAGTAAAAGTTTCTTATATTGTAAAGTCACCTTGGAGTTCATTTCACTGAATATGGGGAGATATATAAAGTGAATGAAACTAAACCATACATGCATGACAGTGTATGTTTGTCTGTGTTTTCTTCAACTTGAAAGGATTCAACATTCATCATAGAGACAACACTTCTGTAGCCTATTAGACCAGTGGTTCCCAAACTTTCTATATTGCAGGCCTAACAATGCTCCCTGGACAGCTGAACAGGCCGGACCATGACCCCCAGAAGCGGGTGCAATTACAGCTGTCACAAATGTGGCCACTTCCACATTTATGACAGTCACGAGTGCATTCAGGCATGCACGGGCACATTTTTCTGCTGACGTAAATGTATCCACTTCCACTTCCAGGTGCTCCAGCAACGTGGGCCACATGAAATGGTGCTACGGGCTGGGTCTGGCCTGTGGGCCATAAGTTGGGAACCCCTGTATTAGACAGTAAAAGTTTTGGCATGAATTTATTTTAATACCAACTTTACTGTTTCTTGCTTTTGCAATTTCAAAGATTATTCATAAGCATGATATTTTAGAGCATACAGTATATGAAAAAAACTGACAGGGAAGTGAGAAATGAAGTTGGATTAAATCAGTTGCATATTTGTAGACTTAATAATCAATTAAATAGCAAAAAAAAAATAGAAAATGGGATACAGGTTGTACCTCGCTGAAAGAGCATAATGCATTCCACAGGATTGCTCTTTAAGCTAGTTTACTCTTTAAGAGAAACACCATTGTAAGTGACCAATTGTGACTTCTGGTGGTGGTGGGGAATTGTGAATCCCAATTTGTTAAATGTGTTTTTGGTTGGTTTTATTTGTTAAGCGAAGCAAACATTCAGAGAAAATTCTACTCTTTAAGCAAGTTACTCTTTAAGCAAGGCGCCCTTTATGCAAGGTTTGGCTGTACAGTACAGTTGTACCTCGCTTAAAGAGCATAATGCATTCTACAGGATTGCTCTTTAAGCGAGTTTGCTCTTTAAGCGAAACACCATTGTAAATGACCAGTTGTGGGGGGGAATGCGAACCCTGATTTATTTGTTAAGTGAGTTTTTGGCTGGTTTTATTTGTTAAGCGAAGCGAACATTCAGAGAAAATTCTTGCTAGGAAGAGCTTTATGGCAAGAACAAACATTATTGAGGGTATGCAAGAACAAAATCAAATGAAAAGATAGAGGAAAGAGCTCACTGAACAAGGAACAACATTAAAGGAGGATATGGCCAAGAAACTCAACTTCTTCTATGTCACTTGGTGGACCTTGAATGGGCTGAGGGTCAGAGTACCTAAATGTAAGACCAAAATGCTTAAGAGGGGGCTGCTGGTGGGCAACAATATGCTGTGTGAATGTGGAGAGATACAGAACCCAGCTAATTTACTGGTCTGTGAACTACTACCAGAAACATACACCGATGATAATTTAATTTTGAACATTGACAAAGCCAAGAAATTAACTTCAATTTGGCAGTTTAAAGTTTTATCTGGACAAAACAAAGCAGAATAATGGAATGATGCACTGTTAACTTTTGGGCCAAAGTTGTTACTTTCTACAAGAGAACGTATTCTGGACAAATGCTAAAAAACTTCAAGGCTGACCCATCACTATATAAAAGTGTATTAAAATAGGGCCTGCAGAAGACACAGTTCATACTCCCTGTTTATAATATGTCCAATTCAGACAGTCTTCCAGATCATTTACTACTCTTCTTTCAGTTTCTGCATGACTTCTCTGCTGTGGTATTTGAGAGTAATTTTATTTTAAAATAATTTCCCTCTGGTTATGGCCAACATGCCATAACCTACTTGTTGCTGCACTTCATAACAACTTTGACATTTGTTGGAACATCAGCTATTTTCTCCCTCGGATGGGTTCTGTTTTCTCTTCCTCCTATACTCTTAAATGTCATTCTGAAGTGCTAATTTCTCATACCAGCAGGATAAACAGGTGTAATTAGCTCTTCACCTGCAGTGAAAGTGTGCAAGAAGTCATTCCAGAAAAATCCATCAATCTCCTACATCAAACACACGAACCATAGGTTTGCCTGTCATATATATATAGAAAAAAATATTCACTGATGCACAATTAAAGTCTTGGCCAGTGATTGTGTTGAATTTTTAGGCAAAATCAATTCAACATCTTTCCCATGTTTTATTCCATGCTATATCAGATCATTATCTGTAAGCAGACAGTTTATCCAAATGGGGGTGGCCAAATTTCTATCATTGTGTGAAGGAAACAAAAAGTTCTCCCCAATTGCAGCAGACTCCTCCATTAAGCAATTTCCCCATCATGCATAGCTTGTCTGCAACATGTTTAATTTGTGTACCCCTGCACACATGCAGCACGTCATAGCCAGCTGCTCATCATTCCAGAAGAAATCAACATTTGACTCCCCATGTCATCACATGAAATGTAAAGCAACAGCAATAGACAGTAGTCTCTCTCATTACCAGAGAAGAGATGTAGGCAGTGGTGGGCATCAGCAGGTTCACACCAGTTTGTCAGAACCAGTAGCAGAAATTCTGGCTTGCCCCACCCATCAAATTTTTGAAATAAATTAGTCATAATTTGGGTGCAACGCAGGGCTTCTCCCCAGCCACGGCCACCATACCACGCTCACAGTGTGGTAGTAATTTTTTTTGAGCCCACCCACCACTGGATGTAGGCAGTGGTGGGATTTCAAAAAATGTGCTACCCCACCATGATGTCATCACAGGGTGGGCGGAGCTAACATCATGATGTTGTGGGTGGAGCCAATGTCGTGATGTCATGACATTGTGGGTGGGGCCAAATAAAAAATAAATAAAATAAAATAAAATAAAAATAAGCACACACACACACACACAGACACACACACACACACACACCCCTCAGCCCGCCCACCCACCCACCCACAACACAAACCCGTAATAAAATAAGTAAATAAATAAATAAATAAAAATACATTAAAATACATCCACCCACCCAAACACCCACCCACCCACGCCAAACACAAATCAAACAGAGCTTTTAAACCAGAGCTTAAAGTTTATTCTGGCTAATCTTTCTCACACTAGGTCAGATGGAAGGAACTACAGAATGGACTCACCACAAGATGGCTTCATTTTTGGAACTTTTCAACTTTTCAGCAGTTAAAGAAGTTAGGTACTAAGTCTTTGCCTAACCAGTTCTCCAGGATAATATGCCTTAATGTAAATGCAAAACAGCTGTACCTCCTTAAGGATTCTCCAATTGGAACAGCAATTGGAACAGCACAGGGATAGCTTATTGATGAGGTAACTCCAAGACTTTGCTTAAAAACCCCAAGCCAGGCCTTTTTAGGAACTGTGGTAGTACGTCAATATAGGTAAAGGTATTAAATACACATTAAAATACACACAGACACACCACATCCAAAGGTGAGTCACTTACCCTGGGGAGCAGACTATAGGGAGCTTCAGGCTAGCAGCTTCTCTTCCTCCTCCCCACTTGGGAAGACAGCAAGGAGGCCGTGTATACACACCAAGCACTGTAGGCATGCATGCACACCAAGTGCTTGGCGCGCATGCACAGTGGGGGAACCAGTGAAAAGGTAAGCCCCAAAGGTGGTTCCCCCCAAAAGCTGCTACCGGTTATCCGGGACACTGGGAAAAGTTGCTACCGGTTCTGGTGACCTGGTGAGAACCTGTTACATCCCATCACTGGATGTAGGGTATCACTCTAGTCATCAACCGCCTCACTTGAGGACAAAGATGGCAGGGGAAGATAAATGTGTAGCAGGGGTGACCAATGTGGAAGAAAGGAATAGTGATTGCCTCGACAGGCATCATGTCAGGACAACCTTATACTGAAGAAGTTTTTGGGGGATAAAAACACTTCCGTTGCTGATTAAATTTCATAATCCACCATGCAATCCTCTCCTTACTTTGTATCTATTATATTTTCTTCTGTAAAATAACAAGAGAGAGTAAGTATCTTTTTCACCAACACAGCTTTTAATTTTGTTTCAGAAATTTCAGTCAAGAATGCACCAACAAACAATCTCTTGTACATCCTACATTAGATTTCCTATCTAGTTAAATCACTGATAAAGATTTATAAGCAAACAGCGTGAGACATTCATTAGCTCTGCTATAGATTGTCCTTCCTAGTAAAGTCAAGATAGAAAATCTCACCTAGTCTTTAGAACACTCAAGGATCTCATTTTAATTTCACAAAACCCAGCACATTTTTGATGGAGAGCACTGGAGGGAAGGATATACCACCTCCAATGAAAATGGAGCACAATCCCTGCGGAGAAGAGAATGAATACCTCACTGACTAAAATTCAGCTTATTATAAGATTTATTGGCAACTTTATCTTTGCTGGTTTTACCTGGCTATCCATCATGCATGAGGAACAATGGGCTTTAACTTTGCATTTTATCTAAAATTCATGAAGCCTCATTGTGAAGAAAATGTTGCATACATCATTGCTGTCTCATATATTTCCATTTGCCTGAGATATATTCTGCGGTGCTATTGCAGCAAAACTAGATGACTCATCATGGTGGGATATACCTGTGAAACACAGTAGTTACATCAGAGCCTTATTTTCCTTAAAAATTGTCCTGGTGTGAGGACAATCACAACTGAAATGTAAAAATGTATCTATGTACTATTAACATTCCACATTATGACACAGATATAATTAATGTAGTCCACAAGTTCATGACTACTAAAACAAAATGCATTGGGAAGCTGACCAGTGTAGTAGATCTACTTTAGCACACACAGAGAGACTGAAGTTTAATAGGATAAAAGGGTGTGAAGATCTGCCATTCTTACTTTTGTTGTGTACTTATTGGAGTCCTGTTGACATTCTCCTACATTTCAACTGTTGAGTTTTATTTTTTCCCTTCCATATGAAAATATGACATATTTATCTACATATCCATTTAAATATACTCAAAATGCATACAAACATAATTTCACATATTTTAGCCCACATCACACATTCACGTGCATCTTCTAAAATACACATTTATTTATTTTTTTAAAAAATGAAGGATTGGTATGTTTCCCTTTACTTCACTGTATCAGAAAATTCAAAAATGCATAGATTTCCAAGACAACATGCATTTTGTCTCATCACTAGATTGAGGAACTGTCAAATGAATAGTCTAAGAGGGAAATGTGAACTGAACTGAAAATTTCCTTGATTACATTTATTACATTTATTTTATGTTGATTATTTTATCACACTATAACATAGTACTGTATAATTTATGTACTGTATTCCTGTATATTTAGCTAAGGACATTTATCTAAGGACACCTCATGGGATTCTGAATGCTTTCTTACAGGTCTTTCCAGTAACATGGATGAGCAGCTATAAGGGCAGTGATGGTATGTTCCCGGTTCACACCGGTTCGCCCGAACCGGTAGCAACATTCCCTGGTGGTTTGCCACCTGGGATTGTTTTTTTTTTTTTTTTTTTGAGGCATCTGGTTTGGATGCCTCACTGGGAAAAAAAGTAAATTTGGAGCCAAAATGGCTCCTGGGTGCTGTGCATGCATCAAATCTTCATTTGATGCATGTGCAGTTCTATTTTTTTTACTGTGCATGTATCAAATGAAAGTTTTGGCTGCTGGGAAAGGAAGGGTGCAGGGAGCACCTGAAGAAGCAGCGGCAGTGGCCTTTCCGTGCCTCGCCCCGCAGCCCCACCACCATGCTGCCACCTCTGCTGCTTCCAACTTAGGGTAAGTGAGGGGTTTGTGTTTGGGGTTTTTATTTGCATTTGGGGTGGGTGCGTGGGTTTATTTGTGTTTGGGGTGGATGGGTGGGTGTTTGGGTGGGTGGGTGTATTTTTATTTAATTTTTATTTTATTTATTTCTTTATTTAACTTATTTACAGGTTTGTGTTGTGGTTGTTTGGTTGGGTGGGTATGTTGAGGGGTGTGTGTGTGTGTATTTTAATTTTATTAATTTTTTTTTATTTTTTTATTTTTTTGGCCCAGCCCACAACATCATGATGTTGGGTCCACCCACGACGTCATGACATCATGACGTTGGCCACACTCACGACGTCTGTGACGTCACGGTGTGGTAGGAAATTTTTTGACATCCCATCACTGTATAAGGGCATGAGAAACATCATACAAGTCACAGCATGTACAATATCAAAACATGCACCACACTATGCCTTTATATTCATGTGTATGTATATGTCCATGAACATCTGTGGCAAGGTTCATTTTTCATATTCTATCATATATTCATTTTGGAGACCCAAGAGAGCAGTCTGAATCCTGAGGAATAGTACCTGTATGCATACAAGGATGATACCTGACTTGAGACTTCCATTGTGTAGACGTTGTTGGAGCCTTGAAACAGACAGAAGTCTTTAGTTACCAAAAATGTCTAACACCAGATGTTGTTACTGGCAAGAAGAGATTTTCTGAAATTAAAGAATTCCTCCTTCCATCACGTAGCTCCCACAGTGTCCACACAATGAAATTTATTACTCATGGTTTGGACAAATTTTAGGACAGAAGGAAGAAATCTTTAATTAGTGGGGGGGGGGGGACCCTCCCCATGACATCATTACCCTTCCAAAGACACGGCATGTACAACAGGATTGTGGACACTAAGATATTTACATAACTGAAATCATCATAGGACAGAATAAGAATTCTCTACATGTGAGTTCCTCAGCACTGTTTATCTACCAAATCTACATATTCTACAGCTTCCCATAGATCAGAGATGCATGGCATTCATCCAAAAGACTTCAGTCACATTTGGATCTGACTGCCTCTTTCATTAATCACTGAAGAATTCAAAAGGACAAGATATCCTGTGGCATCTTAAAGACAAAACCATTAATTGCAGTATGATCTTTCATAGCATACAGCTTCAGGCTAGAATTGGGCAGTCATTTCAGATAGTTAAAAACAGTTATAAGAGATACATAATTCCTCATGACAAACACATATTAATCACAACAATGGCTGCACCCGCTTTTCAGGATCACAAAAACTGTCATGATACTGTGATATGTATTCATACCCTGGGCAAGAACAAAGCTGATCTCATGGCAGATTTAACTCTTGGGGGGGGGGGGTGACGATGACGACACAGACACTTGATTCACATATCAATTGTGATCTATAGTCCCAACACAATTAAATTAATTCAAACTACATAAACCAATGTTTAATGGGAATTCCATTCCAGTTTGGTAAGTAATGTCCAAAATTAACATTTTCCCTCAGAATTTCTAATGGAAAAAAGTAAAAATGACCTGGGGCTTTGAGAGCATAACTTTTAACAACCTGCCTTTGAACACCTGTGAAATCAACCACAATTCATATGATACATTAGGATCAGAGATGGATAAGAATTTTCCTTCCTTCCATTTTTAGTTAGTTGTGTAGTAGAACCATTGGCAACAGGTGTGAAGTCATGGAACTTTCTCAGTAGCAGGCATTGTGATGTCAGCTACTACTCCCTACTCTGAACTGTCCTTTTCCCTCTATGTTTAACTATTTATTTATTGTTTGCAGTAGCTGGGAGAGAAATGGATGGTACTTTGAACAGTATACTTTTGCAAGCTATTCCTGTTATAATACGAAGAAATGGAGGTTGGTTTAGTTTTGACTGGGCAACAAGAACCATCTACTTTACAAAACAGCTCCTCCTCTTTTACTGGTAGAAACCGATCAAATTGTCTGCATTTTAAAGTCTTTGGGGTGGGGGTGGGGTGGGGGCTGGTTTCTGTCTATGGAAGCTGCCTTCATGAGCATCTGCACTTCCTAATTGACCACTACATCACTGTCTTCAATAGGGATCGTTCCAACATTTCCAATTTGCTTCATAGGTGGAAAGAAAGAGCACATGACATTGAACAATGAATACAGGAGGAGAAATTGAAATAAACAAAATTCATTTATCCAAGGTTAGGGCTTCCAGTATTTGATTCTGGAAGCCCTAACCTTGATTTTTTTCCCGAGACATTTCTCTTTTTATGCACTGTAGGTCATCTCCATTCTGGGAATAAATGTACTTCTTTAACTGGCATTTCAAGTGTGCCTAGAATGTGTGAATTAAAAAAAAAATAGTAGCCATGTTAGTTTGTGGCTCAGGCATATCAAAAAACAACAACAAAAGAATAACAATAAAAATAAAAACACAGCAGCACTTTAAAGACTAACTAAAATATGGCAGTTAGTCTTTAAAGTGTTGTAGTGTTTTTATTTTTATTCTTTTTGTTTTTGTTTTCTGATATGCTTGAAAGTGTGAATGGATGAAAATGTTGTTTTTAAACAGGAGCTTACAAAAAAAATTCCCTTTTCCCACCTAGCCTTGTACACAGGACTGGGGGTGGGTATTCTTCAGATTGCTTTGAGAAATGCATATGAAAACAACAGTCTTATCCATCTACACAAGTGATAAAAAGGTGGAGGGGTGAGGAGAATGGAAATCATATATTAATGTGAAATTAGATCTTTCCTACCCTTTTGAATGCTTTTCAGGCTGTACATCACTACAATTATTCAAAAGGACCAATTCTATGTTGTTGATTGACAGCCATCATATCCACTTTGGATTATTAATCCCCTTATTTATTTATTTATTTATTTATTGAAGGAGCCCATGAACTTCCTCCTGTTTTTATCCAGAGTACAGATATCTTGCTTGTTTGAGTGCAATCATAATGATGTTATCTACTAACCAATGTCATATCTAGATACATCCTCTTGGGCTTACCAATTGATCCACTGGCCCAGGACAAAGAATTTGTATAGTGGACATCTTAAATGATGGATGCCAGCATTACTAAAGCATATTTAAACTGCTAAAACCAACCTCCTGAACTGAAAGCAGATTTCCTTGATACCTCAAGTAATAGTTACATTACAGAAATAGCTAGGATGTATCATTTTCTTCTTCTCATCCTGTATGGGTAACCCAACTGATCTATTTCTGTGTGCCCTTTCTGCACAATTGTTCAATAAGTATGTTCTGAATGCATCTAAATGTGTAACAAATACTCTCTTTTTTCACCTTCAGTCAATAAGTAAGTTAGGAAAATGTATGTGTTGACACATTAAGACAGTGTAAAATAATCTTTTGAACACAGTGAAAAATTTTCTTCTTTGATGAGGGCAACATCAGACAAGGGCTTTTATTCATTATCAAGACCATTAGCAGTAAGGAAAAAATGTGTTTCTAATTTTTTTACAATCTATACTGCAACAAAACAAAACGGAGAAGTATTTAATTTTGTGGCTTTTTTAACCCCTAAAAACATTCTGCAACATTTTTTTTCTCACAAAAATATCCCAAAAGATGAAAAGAGTGTGCCAAGAATTCTCATAACCTCCCCTACTGGACAGTAAACCCCTTTTTGTTCTTACATTTAAGATTATAAAGATTACACCCCTATATAACTCCCATTAAGATAATGATATTAACTAAACCATTAAAAAAGGGTAGAGTAATAGTTTGATCTTGCTAATTCCTGTAAGAAATTTTCCTTTCTTGCTTCTGTTTATTAGATAATTGAAATTTTGTGCAGCTAAATTAATTCAGAGTTATGGTGATCCTTTTCAGGGTTTCCTAGGTAAAGAGTACTCAGAAGTAATTTAGTACTCTTTTCTTCAGAGGACACCCTGGGACAATGCAGCTTGGCCAAGGCTACATAGATGAGCAATTCTCTTGAGATGCACAGTGGGGAATGGAACTCACAACCTCTGAATCTGCATCTAGATATCTAAACCACCAAGCTATCTAGCCAGCTTGTTTATGAGATATATTGTATCAATGATTCTATACACACACACACACATCTTTGTGTGCATGTGGTGGGGAGGGAG
This sequence comes from Furcifer pardalis, assembly GCA_030440675.1. NCBI lineage: Eukaryota > Metazoa > Chordata > Lepidosauria > Squamata > Chamaeleonidae > Furcifer > Furcifer pardalis. Next base: position 11,750,713 of record CP126895.1, on the reverse strand, counting down.
GGAAAGACAGAGAATTACAGATTGAATTTATTTCTTAGGATGGGAATAACACTCTTTCCACTTTTGAGTCCATTCAGCACATTTTTATCATGCCAAGATCAATATCTCATTGATACATGTTCTGACAGAAAAGCTGTAATGTGGTGTTCTTCCTCTATTCAGTAATAATAATTGATTTAGTACACTTGGCTTGGAAGCTATAGCAACACACACTCTCATTTATAAGCTAAATGGGTCACTGTTCTAAATATGTACATATTAGACCTTAGAAAGAGTGCAATGAGGTAAAGTTATAACACCTTTGGCACAGTTTAGACTGAGGCTAGTCCATTACACAGGCATGTAAGCAACTTAATAGAAAAGCAATTATCATTATTTATGGCTACTATTTTTCATGCAATGTGTTTAATTGTACAAAGATTATTTTGTTTCACCTTCTGGAGAGACAACTTATTTAATTTTCAGCCGGTCAAAACAGATCAGTGCTTTTCTATACTTATAGTTAATGACATGTGAACTCTTTACCTTCATGATATGTCTGCTTCACTGCATTTAAGCCTCTGGTATCCAAATATCTAAAGCACTGCAGAGGGATCTGCATTACCGTCATATGTTTCTATTTTATTTTTTTATTTTGAAAAGCTGGACATGGCTGCTGTAGCATTTCCATAAAGAGTTGATGGTCAACAACTACATCAATTTTTGTATGCCATTATTAAAGCAATAGGAGATATAAGTTAGGATATCAATTTAGCAGGAGACCACATTGTGTTTCCTATTGAGAGATGTGTTTTAGATATAGTAGCTATTAAACTTTTTGCATATGAGTTTGTACAGCCATTCCAACTGCACATTCCCCTTTCCCCATTTTTAGTAAAGTAGTAAAAGTGAGGAAAGACCTAAAGAAACTCCTGCTTAGGTTGAAAGAAGAGAGTGAAAAAACTGGCTTGAGACTCAACATTAAGAAAACAAAGATAATGGCAACAGGTCCTGTCAGAACCTGGAAAATAGATGGGGAAGAGGTAGAAGCAGTGACAGACTTTACATTCTTAGGATCCAAGATCACAGCAGATGGGGATTGCAGCCATGAAATAAGAAGGCGACTGATTCTTGGGAGACAAGCCATAAGAAATCTGGGGAACATAGTTAAAAGTAGAGACATCACCTTGCAAACAAAAGTCTGCATAGTCAAAGTGATGGTATTCCCTGTGGTAATGTATGGCTGTGAGAGTTGGACCATAAGAAAAACTGAGTTCAGAAGAATAGACACCTTTGAAATGTGGTGTTGGAGGAGAGTTTTGAGGGTACCCTAGACAGTGAGGAGAATAAGCAGGTTGATCTTAGAAGAAATCAACCCTGACTGCTCCATGGAAGGTCAAATAGTGATGATGAAGCTAAATTACTTTGGTCATCAAATGAGAAGAGATGATTCACTTGAGAAGGCCTTGATGCTGGGAAAGGTGGAGGAAAAAAGAAGAAGGGACAGCAGAAAATGAGATAGCTAGATGGAATTGTTAATGCAACGGGCACAGAGTTGGGTGAGTTGAGAGGGATGGTGGAGGATAGAGATTCTGTACCTGGTATGCAATGGTCCATGGGGTTGCAAAGGGTCGGAACTGACTGTGTGACTGAACAACAACATGTAAACTATTCCAGATTTCAGGAATAAAGGATTTAAATTGTGTGGCCAGTGGCATGTAACACTTTCTAGAACATCAAAGATCTAAACAAAGCCTATAAAAAGCTGTATTACTTTCAGTTTGGCCTTTAAGATCCAGAATTCTACCTAGGCATGTAGGAAATGAGCAGCAGAGGTCATAACTGACCTTTTTTTTTACCAGGAACTAGGCCCACAGTACCAAGATGCCCAATGACATTTCATGCATTCTTCTTACCAAAAAGAAAGGGTACAGCAAAGAAAAGAATGTAAGATTGCACCTGGTAATGAATTTGAAGGGAAGTGAAGAATACATGCAGACAAACAAACAAACAAAATGCAGGGAAGGGGGCATTAAAACAAGAGCATGCAAATTGGGAAGGGATCTTAAGAAAATTAACAGTGCTTACAATCAATAAGGGTTACATGTTAAGGAAGCCTGGTCAGAGACAGGTTGGTTAAAGGAAATAGGACAAGGTGTGAAAACAGAATTTATAATATTAGCACTTGGTTGCTATAGTAGAAATTAATGTTATATAAGAGCAAGCTTGGTCTATTTGGCCTTCAGTGTCCTATGTATGCTTGCCACAAGTGTGCCAATAATATGTTCATATCAAGTAGAACTTGAGCATTCAATGGTTACTGCAAGAAAAAGGCATAAATAGCTAGCAGCCAAGATATACGCAACTTGGCTTTCTTATACACTTTGGCCTTTTCATCTGAGAGATTGTCTCCAAATCTGTTTGTTTTGTGCCATATATTAGTTGCTACCTATATAGAATTAAATGTGTTGGAAAATAGCTAAGTTTACTGATACTTAAAAATGATATTTTAAAATAATTTTCTAACAAAGATCAGATGTGCTTACTTCGAATAACTTTAGTCTGGAATTAAAACAGTGAGAAGCAAAGATTAGGTGATGGAAACTTTAAGATATATATTTCATGAACTGAAAGAGGGAAGATTAATTATGACATTTGAAGAAGGTAGGTATCAAGAGGTACAACATGAATAAGTGTGTTGTGGGAACTGTGTTCCAAGAAGCAAATGCAGCATGAATGTTCTAGGTGCAGAGAATTCAAGTATTACCAACAATCCCATGTACCATCACTTGTAGCTGACAACCATAAAGCTAGGTCCAGCAGACCAAAAAGACTTGTGCATTTTGTGTATGCAACTGAAATTTAATCTTTAAAAGTCAATTATTTTGCAGGAGGTTGCTAATTTTCTTCTACCAGGGAGGCAGAAATTGCAAGAGCGGTGGCAGGAAGTCGCCAAAATGAAACTTTGCAAATATAATTATCATAAAAGCTCTCTGTACTTTAGCTGTGTGGTCCTGAATAGTGCAAGGGAGAAATATGCAACACAGTTGGAGAAGATGTGCTGAAATGAAAGACACATGGAGAAACCTGTTTCAGGATGCAATTATTAGTGATCAAGTCAGCAATAAAATATAATCAGAGTCAAAGAAATGTAGCAGACTTATATCTATGGTGCAATAGTTTTTGCTCCATGAGAGAACGAGAGAAACGTTTTAAACATTATTCTGTAGAATATATGTTGCTAACCTGTTTAGAATATATCTGTGTTGCTTCATCAGCTTCTTTCGGCAGACATAATTTCAATTAACAAGATTAACAGAGAGAATAAATTGTCAATGGTTGAACTGGAAAACAAGCTGCTTGCAAATGAATTGTAAGAAAACCTTTGCAATCTTTCCTTTTATTTCCTTTTTTGTATTTGTAAAACCATGTAGACAAAATATCAGCAAAAGGGGGACACTTTGTTTTGGTTTGTATGAAGTGGAGTTCAATCTAAACAAGTAAAATTTCCAAGGTCTGATGCAGGATAGGCATCGCATAGATCATTTCATGCTTTAACCCCTCTCTAGTTCTTCTGTCCCATCACATGCTGAATGTTCCTATATGGACAGCTTATGGGAAAACATAAATTAAGGAGGGGATCAAGTAAATTGATAACCTGAAAACTTTGCAGTCTGTTAAATTAAAAAAATATATTTGGATGTACTTGCCTAGAGCCCCAAGTATGAAGAATGTAATAAGGCTTTGGGAAATATCTTCTAAACATGAAGATTAATTTATGAAGTATGCCAACCTCCATGCCTTTACAAGGGAATTGGACATTTTCATAGGCATTCAGCTATCAATCACTTCCAACATCAGAACAATATCTCTCTATGTAGCAGGTAACTGTGGAAACAAGAAAGAGGTGCAATTGCACTCATAGCTTTCTGGTGGACTTCCCATGGGCACCTCTCTGGTTGTTTTGTGAATGCAACACTGGAATAAATAGCCCTTTGGTTTGATCCAGCAGGACTAGAGACCCTCTCAATCTAAATTCAAATACTAACATAGTTTATGTGTACAATAAACACAGAATTGGGTTCCTTAGTGCAATATAGTGAGGTTTTGCATGGAGATTTTTTCACTCTTATTGAGAACAAGTTCCTTAGAAAGACTGCCTTTTTGTAGAAGTTATGCACTTGCACAAAACTATGATACCTGCTGCCTTTTCCCATGGACTTTGAAAAAGTAGAAGCAGTGGATAAGTTGCTTGCCTCTCTCTTTTTAATCCATAAGCCACTTTTCCGTTCTTGCTCTGTCAAAGGGAAAAAGCTAGTTTTGTGCAAAGTTAGTTTGCAAAAAAATGTAGGGAACCTGACCCACACACACACCAAAGAGTAATCATCTCATTTTTTGTTGTTGTCACAGGCAACAAATCCTGCAGAGGAAGGCTGTTTCAACACATTGAGATGGCTTGTCTCAATGAGGATGAGAAAATTACATTCTAACCAAACCAGACCAAGAAAGTGACTTATGCATGACATTGATGCCCCATTCTGTCTCACTATATTCAGGTCACCATAAACCTGTGCATTAGAAAGCACAGTATTCGTAATATGCCCTGCTGCATGCATGACGTACATGTCATTCATCATCACAGAGGATAGGAAGACATGAACAACACCTGTCAAGACAGTCTTTGCAGGAATACTGAAGATATTCAACACAATACTTCTAACAGATTCCTGAAGCACAGCTAAGTTTATCACAGATAGATCTGTTGTCTAAGGTGGTGGCAATATTGTTTTATGCTCCTATATTAAATTATGCTGTGGTATGTTACCATGTTTCCCTATGGCACAGAGTTTGGGAAAATTTATTCTAAATATATTTTTTGATATAGAGACCAACCACACAGTACAATTAAATAGAGACAGCAGGGAAGAAAAACAATGAAATATGTATGTTTTCCCCCTTTGAAAATGAATTTGCATAGTGGTATCCCAGCATGAAAGTTCAAATCCATAGTTTCCTGGCACTCCACAATGCCCTCAACTACAGACAAGGTAAACAACTTTACATTTCTGAACCACAGTGTACAACAAAAGTAGAAACAGGGAGGAGGGGAAAGCTTTGAGAGGGTGCCATCCATTCTGATTAGAATCAATGTCAATTCCCTTTGTGTTATTAAGCAGTTGAAGTAACTTGGAGGCATTTGCTTCCAATTCTCATAATGTGGAGTCTTTTAGGTCAATGTGTTGGACCTGCAGGGGTCTAAAAGAAATACAATATATAAAGACAGCATATTTGTATTGCTTCCCTCCAACCTTGATGTCCAAAATAAGCTTTCAAACATTCAAAAAACAATCTTTTTCCAAACTGCCAGCTGAAGACAGCCTTTTGACTGCCAGGATAAAACAGGCACACAGAAATAAACCTGTCTTTGTGTTTCCAGCTGTTTTGGTCTATAACTCTCACAATCTCATATCATTGGCTGTGCTGGAGGGGAGCTGAAGTTGAAAATAACAGAGAACCAAAAGTCCTCACTTCCCCTACATAATTGAGACATTTGTACAAAGATATACACTTACAGAGGTGTGTTCTACAAGTCATTTGTAGTTTTTGCAAGTTTAATACTGCAGTTGTTCAATTCTTCTTTAAAGTGCAATTTCAACTTACACTATAGTCATTCAAAATGAAACAACTTAGCACACAGGTGTTGCTTCTCTAGTGGGGGGAAAGGGAGGGATGTGAAGCTGACATCTGATGTGAAGTTCCGCCTGGTTTCTACCACCATCCACAGAGCCTTGACTTGTGAAAAGAACCCTGTCATGTGTCAGTACTGTATGGTGTTTGCTTGTTTTAAAAGTCTTCAAATATTACTTATAAGCTGATTTAGAAAGAGTTATATCTTCAAAGACAGAGTAATTATAATAGAGGATTACAAATAATTGTAGGGGTAAAGGGGGTACCTCTGTTTATATATTTATTTATTTTCCTTTCCCCTTTGGTTGCTAATCGAAGCTGGAACTGACAGCAAACGTTGACTATAAGGGACTGCAGTGGCTCAAGTCACTAAGACACTGACTGGGAGGTGGAAGATCAGCAGTTCGATACCTGAATACTGCAGGACAGAATGAGCTCCCATCTTTGTCCCAGCGGCTGCCAACCTAACAGTTTGAAAGCAAGAAATTGCAAGTAAATAAATAGGGACCACTTCAGTGGGAAGGTAAACATTATTCCATGTGCTCCAGTGTCTAGTCATGCCTGCTACATCACCACGGAAATGTCTGCAGAAGCAGACAGTGCTGGCTCTTTGGCTATGAAACAGAGATGAGCACTGAACCCTAGAGTCAGATATGACTGGCCTTTGAGCAACGGTGACCTTTACCTATCTACCCCTAAAGTCAAATATAACTAGGTTTTGTGCAAGGGAAACTTTACCTTTAAGGACAGTCCAATGTTAAAGGAATCGGTTTTCTTCCTTTGAACAAGTGATGTCATCATGAGATCACAATGCCTCATGTGGGCAGCATCAGGTTCTGGAATCTGCTTCTCAAGAAGCCAGGTTTGCCCCCTCTGTCTTCTCCTTCCCTCATCAGCCAAAAACCTTTCTTTTTAGGCAGGCTATTAGGTGGGGTCTAGAGAACATTGATGTAGTTTAGACACCTGTAAATGCTTTTTCCAATCCTTTAAAAATTGTTTTTAACCTTGATCAATGTTTAATTTGGTTTTAATATATTATGTTGCACAGTTTTAAAATAATTTATTTTTTCACAGATTTAATTATTGTGAGTTGCTTTTGGTCCCCTATGTGGAAAATGTTGGCATAAGGATAGATGGATGGGTGGATGGATAGATGGATGAAATGAGATCATTGTGGCAGGCAAGCAACATCACCACACTCTCCTAAATGCCATCTCTCCTTCACCCAGGAGCATGAAGGTAAGATCATAATGACTAGATTCTCTTTCATTCCCCCACCCTGTCTCACACACTTTCAGCCTGTGACAAGTAGGCACCAGTGGAATGGGAACTGGTCCTTCTTCTTCTTCAGGTGCCGTATCCATTCCGGATACTGGCTATCCTCCTCCCTTCTTGAAATTGATTAGAGTAGCACAACAGAGTATTTAAAAGGTACAAGAGAATATGTCACAGCAAGCAAGGAGAAGGGCTATCAGATAAGTGTCCTATATACAAGAGGGGTTCTGTTTCAAGCAGTTGCCTCAAGATGAATGGGCACCAAGTCATTAATGCTTTTGGGCCAGAAATATTGCCAGGAGATAGAAAAAAAACTGTTCAACAATAACTCCCCCTCCCTCTGGCCATGGGTGAACAGGGGGTTGCGTCTGTAACTGTTCACACCCAGGATTTTTAAGTTTGTAAATTACATGAGAGATAATAAAATACATAATTACTGTGATATATATCAATATATAGGCCCCTCTTGATCTTGAGGCCCTAGGCTGAAGCCTAGTTAGCCTATAGGAAAATCTGGCCCTGATCCTGAGGAAGCAATAGTCTTTGTCTTAGGGAGTAAGGAGCATGAAGATCAGTGCACCTGAAGCAGTGGCCGCACCTGCACAGAGGGGCTAAGAAGGAAGCCCCTTCACCATGTTAGGGTGCTGAGGGTCAATCACCCGCACACCAGAATTTAACCTACTAAAACATGGGTGCCCAAACTTTTCAAGCCATGGGACAGACCACGCCCCCTCAGAGAGCTGAGCAGACTGGTCACATGGTTCTTCCCACAGCTGTGGCGGCTGTGGTGGCATGCACATTCACAGTGCATTTCCAGGAATTTTTTCCACCTCTGCTGCTTCCTGTGGTGGTGGGAGTGAGGGGGCACATTTTTGCTGCATTTTTATTTTTTTCACAGTGTTTTGCTGAATTTTCAGCACTTCTGGCAGCAGTCAGGCACTTACAGTGATGGCTGCAATCCAATCGGCAGGCTGGATGAATTGGTGCCACAGGCCGGATGCAGCCCAAAGGCCCCGAGTTCAAATAACACACAAAGAAGAATCAGAAGGAGAGAGCACAATGGAGATCTCTTGTAGAATCCTCTAAACCAAGGGTTCCCAACCTTTTTACGTCATGGGTCTGACCATGCCCCCTGGACAGCTGAGTGGGCCAGACCATGTCCCATGAAAGTGTAAGTAAATGCACCCACTTCCACATTTATGACAGCCACAAGTTCATTTATGGCTGATGTAACCATTTTTACACATGTTAAGGTGTGTTTCATGACTGTTGTGTGCACTTCCACTTCTGGGTGTGGTGGCAGTGGTGAGCCACATGAAATGGTGCTGCAGGCCATAGTTTGTGAATTCCTGCTCTACACCAAAAGGTAGAAGAGGAGGTGATTAAGTAAGTAAATAATCACTTAACTGCAAAAATTAAATAGAATATTGTTGGACATAAGTGTGTGAGCATATAAAATGAATTAAAACAATTATTTGTAATCACTTATTTCCAACCTTTATTATGATTATCCTTGGTTGTGTAGGCTTCTACATCTTCTTATAGCTGGGTTGGGAAAATATGGGCTTTACCATCTCTTTTAATCACCAGGAAGAGATTGACGCCCCACTTACTTTGATAGAACAGCCTCCACTACCTTGTGCACTATTAGAACATGCTTTCAAATTGAAATGTACACCCAATTCAGCTGAAAGACAAAACAATATCAAGGCTATTTGCTTGTCTCTGCAACAAACACTGAGTGGAGTGGAGTGGTCAAGGACATCCCACAGATCATTTTGTGTTAAATCTGTTGTTTGTGTGGTTAAACTTTTAATGAAAAAGAAATAATGCAATTAAAAGTAGGGGGGAGGAATCAAACATATCAATGTGTTACAGGGAAGATGCTGAATTAGTGTCCAAGGGGATGACTGATGCATCACTTGCCCACATACACCAAGTGAAGCCTATGATCTGTCCTGCACACTCTAATCTTGAGGCATTGTGGAAAGGTTCAGAGGAAGGTCTCCAAGTTGTTCTTTGAAAATCTTGAGTACCAGCTTAACACTCTAGCCAAAGAGAGTGTGGAAATGCAGAACTACTTGTCTCTATGGTTTCAAGATCCTGGTCAACAACACTTGTCCTGATAAAGGTAAAAGTCACCCTTGCTCAAAAAACAGTCATATCTGACTCTAGGGTATAGTACTCATCTCTGTTTACAGCCAAAGAGCTAGCACTATCTGTGTCTGCTGACATTTCCATAGTCATGTGGCAGGCATGACTAGACACCAGAATGCTGTTAGCTTCCCACCAAAGTGGTACCCATTTCTATACTTGCAATTTATTGCTTTCAAACTGCTATGTTAGCAGGAGATGGGACAGAGATGGGAGCTCACTCCATCATGCAGCATTTGGATCTAGAAATGCTGACTTGCTCACCTTCCAGTCGTCAAGTTCAGCATCTCAACCACTGCCACCACAGCCTTTCTGTCTTGATATAAGACCTTTAACTCACAGCAATGTCTTATTCATACAGATTTCTGCATAGTCATTATATATACAGACTCCAAAGCAATAACTTTGCTTATGTAAATGTATAACACTGAAGTCATTGATCTGGATGACTACTTGAAATAAACAACAGAAAATGGGCTCTGAATATTATTCCTCCTATCTTTGGGGCATTACAAGTCAATTGAATTGTCTAAATGAGTTATGGCTGGAATTAAAATATCCAACCATAATATTCCACCCAGACCATGCTGTGCCTTTAAGATAATCCTGTGTCTGCAGAGTTCCATGTTCATTGGCAATTCATAACCCATGCTGTGTGGTGTGTGCAAGTTTCAGTGCTTAAAGAAATATGAAGGGATTCAGCAAATTAAGTTGTCCAAAGGGAAATCATTAGCAAAATCAGATCCTCTGAAGGTGATCAGTGGAAAGTAAAATTGCTTCATTACATAAAACATAATGCATACTGAGATCAACATGTTTTGGCAGGGCATCTGAATGTGTATGTGTGCACACCCAACTTCTTGCATTCTAAAAAAAATCACTCTAGTTATCAATATACAGGATATCAATGTACATACATTATCCATTTTGTAATGAGTTATTTTTATATGTTACTTTTCACAGAAACAAGGTAGGATAGAGTTACTTTTGGACCTACAATAAACACGGTTATTACTCACTTGCTGTTTTTCATTTTAATGATAATCTGGGTCTGTTATTCATCACTTTATTGAGCAGTAGGGTAATGGGCAGCAGTTGTTTTATACACATACAATTTACTACCACCACCACCACTGCTTCACACTTAAGAAAACAATATTTGAAAGACTGTTTTTTTCCCATATATTTCAGCCACACCTTAAAATGATACTAGGAGAACCTCTACAAGGTCCCACACATACTGTGGTCCAGCCAGGTGTTCCTCTAGTTGAGGACCTGTGTACACCCCCTCAGACTGTTGTCAGGCCGGACTTGTGTCCCCACCACCACTACCACCACCACCGACAGGACCACACCGAGGCCCCACCACTCTCCCACACATCACTTCCCTGCTTAGTGTACCAAGACGAGGAGGAAGAAGACACGAAGGTGGCATCCACCTGCCTTTCCAACCCTTGTGCAAAACACCTGGGATGGCAAAAGGCTCCATCTCTGCTTGTCTTTCGGTTCCTCCTGGCTGCCAAGGTTCTGGCGCTGGAACAAGCTAGCACACCTCGACCCGGGGCCACCTCAGGCTGGCTGCAGGACAGACAGGCAGACAGAGGGCAGATGCTTCCTCCAGGTGGGGTCTGGCCCACATGGGTGCAGAAGCTGAGGAAGAGGTGAATCAACTCATCCAGCCCACACCCTTGCTCCTTTTGCCACTTCCGCTTGTCACCGCCTCAATCCTTGTCCCCTTTGCTTGGTTTAGCATGTCCCTAATGGTGATCCATAGCAGGGTGTATGTTGTAATGTAGCACCAATAGGGAAACACCAAGCCAAGTGGAGGGAACAAGGATTGAGGCAGTGGTGGCGGAAGTAGTGACATGGGCTGGATGAAATGTTGCTGTGGGCTGGGTCCAGCCTGTGGGCTGTAGGTTGATAAGCCCTGCTCTAGTGGGTCTTTTGAAACTATTTGCATCACTAAGCAAAGATTTTTTTTTTCTATTCAGGTTTTCAATCCTCCAGGACATCCAAATTGCCTAATCTTAAAATGTTTCCTCTTACCCAAATTTGTGACACTTTTTAGATCTTTTAGTAGTTTCTATTCTTTAAACATTTCTGATTTTAAATATAAGCTCAGCACTTAACTGATATTCATCTTACTTATGTGGATTTCAATTTGTTTCCTCTAGTTATGTAAGAGATGCTAGAGAACAATTGTTAAAGTAGAACTAATGGGTTAAATATATTATTGCTTGCAGTCCAAGTTTTTTCAGGCAGCTAAGAATTTTGGAATTAGCCATATATAGTGTATGTTCATATAATGCTAATTTCAGATGGGCAAAATATAACCTATATGCTCCATGCAGTGCTCAGTGCACTCAGAAACTGAACCCTTGAAGGCCTCTGTTGTTCCAATCCACATTTTAAATGCAAGCATATTCCCAGGGTCTGTCTTAAGAAACTAGAAGTCACACCTGTTTCTGCAAATGCATTGTTAAGATAAATAACTTCACAAGTGATACAGTTGTACACACAGAAAATATTTGCAAACGAGACTAGATAATGCCAAAGAAATATTTAACACAATGAGCAACATTTATGGAGTGCTGGCTACATTAGTCTTCATTTAACTGCATTTAACTGTGAAACTGCAAACTGTGCATCATGTGATAGTATTCACACACTTCCACAGGTGAGTACATATACTGTTGTCAAGACTGTAAACAGGACGTTTCAGCACCAATTCTATTTCAGTGGTGTGCATAGTATGGTGGGCACAGGGGGATATCCTGTGTTGCACCCAAATTAGAACTACTTTATTTCAAAACTTGCATGGGCAGGGCCAGCCAGAATTTCTGCTACCGGTTCTGGCGAACTGGTGTGAATCTGCTGATGCCCACCACTGTCTATTATCTTTAAGATAAAACATTTCTGAAAATAAATCTGATGTTTTAATGGCAGAATTGTTTTTTGAATTTGTGTTGACAGTTTGCAAATATTTCACTCAAGATTTTAAAAATCTCTAACCTATTATGTTCCCAATGGTCGTATGTATGGCAAGGATAAAATTTCCATTCTCACAATATGATGGTGATGAATTCTAAGTTTATTATATAGATTGGGCTGCCCAAGCCTACCCAATGGGTTTCAAGTTTTAGGAAGGATATGAGCTCTTCCTAGTCTAATTTTTCCCATCACATCAAAATATAGTATTTCTCATTTGGCAATTGGTATTTGATAGTTGACATGCAGTTAGTTTTAGTACTTACAGCTGGCATGCAATGCATTTTATGATGACTTGCAACAGCATCCAAGAGCATCCAACATGCAATGATATTAATATTTAGTCATTGTCATGTAACAGGATTTTCCAAAGCATTTTGCTATATTTAAAAAAAGTATTCATGCTGCAGTATTTAACATGTCATAGAATAATAACTAGAATGTGCATTTATTGATTGATTATATAAATATATATACCCCTCCACATACTCAAGACAGTTTACAATATTTTTAAAAGTACTAGTACATTTATTGGAAGTGTGACACAAATCTGAGAACCACTACAGATTAGGGACTACTGGTCATCTGAAATGCTTGGACTCTCCTATTATGAACTGAATATTGGCATTGATAAATGATGTCCAACTTTGAATTGCACTGAAATTTCAAATCAAATATTCAAATGCTCTAAAAATGGCAGAGGGAATGTTAAGAAGAAAAATATCTGAAGTATCACCAGAAATTTACACTCATTGTCCCTTTGCCACAATTTTGGTCCAAAATGTGGCAGCTCTAGAGTCACATTATTAACTTAGGTCAGGATCACTAATCCCATGACAATGGGTTCTGTAATTGTGATCAGATGAAATTGACTACAAAGTCCTTTCAGATGTTTTGGCTAAATCCATAAGCATCTCAGCGGCAGCCAGACATATGAGGAAGCATGGCTTATGTAAATCCTCACAACTTGTGCATAATTGAATGCAAATGAATGCTTTCATGAGCCTCATATTGTGGCAAGGATCTGTACCACAAGCAGCTGAATCATGTCAGACACTGAGGTTGTTATCTTCAGAGAAGTCATTTTTGGGCAGCATGCAGTGCAATGAATATACTGTGTGCTAGTAAAAACAACAATAAATATTGTAGTTATTTACAAACTAATTTCTTGCAATGTGAGGCATCATTTCCAATCTGGAAGGGAACCCCCTCAGGTGAACATAAAGAAGTATGACATTTTCATTTTTTAAAAAATAATAATAATATGTTTATGTATTTTTGTTAACTTAAACTTTTTAAAGGCTAGATATTATTACCAGAATTTAGAACAAATTGGATGCTTTTCTTTATCCTTTGATGTATACAAGTTTGTTCAATTACATTTAGGCTACACTTTGGAATCAATTTAGCATAATTTAAATTTTGCAATACACAAAATGGAAGCATAAAAGAGAAAGTATCAAAGATATTCTATTTCTGTGAAATCTACCCACTTTATTTCCACCCCTCTAAAATGAGCATTTGAAAGTTATGTCTTTGGTTTTACTGTATTTGATTTGGATATTGTAATCTGTCTTTGGTCTATTTCACCAGCGAAAAGCAAGCTAGAAATAGTTAGTTGGTTAGTTAGTTAGTTGGTTGATTAGTTGGTTAGTTGGTTAGTTAGTTAGTTAGTTGGTTGGTTAGTTAGTTAGTTACATGGCATCAGAGAATATACAAAGCAAATATGGCAGGTATAAAAACATTAATTTTAATGGGATTATTTATGACTGTGTGATGAGTTGGGGCTACAGCAGTAACACAAAGGGCATGCACCAATCATTTCGATACATACAGTTTGTCACTCATTTCTTCATGCAGTTTCATGCATCTACCCACACCGCACACATGCACACATAAGCATGAACATATATTGAGAGAGCAAGTTTTCTTCAGGCTAGGAATGGAAAGATCTATTACTTTGCAGAGGTTTTTTTATAGTGTTCTTCCCTTTTCTTGTCTTTTACCCAAATAGATAATAATCTGTAAATATTATTTAGTTCATATTAAAAGCAAATTGAATGAAATTCTCAATCATTTCAACTGCCCCAACTCAACAGGTATAGCTATTTCCAGTATGGCAAGAAGCATGTTGTACCTTAATGTTATGTAACTGTTAATGATGGGAAATCTGTGAAATAAGAAGAAAGTATCAAACCTAAACCAGCACCGTGAAAATTGCTGAATGCACAGGATTCACATCAAGTTTTTGTGACACTAATCAAACAAGATACTCTCATTAAATCAGTTTTCCCAGATTTGAATCTATTCATTTTCAAGTTATTAACAATTCATTTATGAAAATATTTGCAAAGTCTGGAAAGTTGTTTCTTTTAAAAAAATAAAATAAAAGTAGAAATAAGCCCAAGCCTCAAAAACCCCATTTATACCAGAGACCAAATGATTTTTTATGACTGAGGACTGAATAATTACTAGTAAATAAATGTAAACACTGTTCAGACCTTCAATAAAAGATTAAACTTTCTTGACCTGCCCCATCATCTTATCCATACAATAGAGGTACAATCCACCAAAATAGCATACACAACTAGAACATCAGATGGTATTACTAAAGAAAGTTAACACATCTCTCCATAACTCAACAGGAGAGACTGGGAGATTGATAAAAAGAATCAGGATAATTATTACAATACTGAATAAAAAGGTGCCTGGTTTTAGAAAATAAATATCTGCTGATATTTGGTATGTTATTTGTCAATGGGTGGTGAGTAAATTCATTAGTCCCAATGGTGGGGTCATTACAATCATTTGTAATGTTATCTTTCCAATTTTATCAAAAATAAATTACTCGGAAATTAAATATTTTAGAGCAGTCCACTCTCCAGCAATCGGGATTCAGATTTTTTTAAAAAAATGTAATTCAATTTGAGAGGAGTATAATACCATCAATGAGACACTTTGAGGCAATCTCCTCTTACAGCTGTGAAATTGATCTCAAAGGCTTATATTTTTTACCTCACAGCCTTTCTCAGTCTTCTTCTCTATTACGAAATCCAAAATCTTTTCCTCAAACTTCATTGAGCCCCTTCCAATTACCATATATTAATGAATATAGAATAAATATTAGCATTAAGGCCGTTATGGTCATTGTTAGCCAATAATATTGTGTTTTGCATTGGTAAAAGAGGTTTACCAACTACTCAGCTAGTATAAGGTAGGTCAGGGCTGGCCAAACTATGGCCCGCAGTTCTGGATCATCTGGCCCATGCTGCCCACACCTCTACAAGAAACTGAAGTAAAATGTGCCCACACAAGCGCAAAACACTGCCGTAAATGCACGTATGGATGTCAGTCATAAGCACATTTATAATAGTCACAGATGCATTTATGGCAGCATTTTGCAGATGTGTGAGCTCATTTTACTTCTGCTTTCAGTGGGAGGAACCACATGACAAGCCCATGGCCCAAAATTTTTTGGGTACCCCTAAGGTAGGTGGATGAAATGTATTACTTGGTAGAGTGGGATCCATGAAGGTTTTATGTCATCAAGTTGTGCCAAAGTTGGATCCTGGTGTGCTATCTAAGAAAAGTAGATGGGAAATGCCTTTGTTCTTGGGATTATGGTTTGCATAATTAAATCGTTCGCCATATTAGTATTTATCCTTTGTTCTTCTCTGGTAGCTGGTGAATTTTCTAAACTGGTAGTCTGAGAAGTCTTATATTCCAATACTCTCTTTTTTGCTTTAGTTCATTGGTCTTCAACCTTTTTAAGCCGTAGGCCAGTTCCCACCCCCTAGACAGCTGTGCAGCTGGACTGGTGATGCTACTGCCATTGGTGGTGGCAGGTGCATCAACCACCCTGAGCTCCACACTCCCCTGCCATCCTGAGCCCCCACACTCCCCATCACCAGATGCCCCACACATCCCCCCCAGCTAGCTCAGCCATAAAGACCTTGCTGTCTCTCTTGACTGTATTGTATTTTTACACTGTATTTTATTGTATTGTTTTTTCTTTTATGTAAAATTGATTGATTGTGTTATCTGTGCTGCATCTGTTGTTATATTTTTAAATTATGCTGTATTTATATTTGAGATTGTGATACTGTATATGTTTATGTTATGTGAGCCCCTCTGAGTCGCCTCAGTGAGGTGAGTAGAGGGGCATATAAATCTAATTTAATAATAATAAAAAAATAATAATATGGGGTCTAAAATTTGTTCTTTACTTATGGCTCCAAACCGATTGAATTTTAAATGTAAGAATCAACTATTGTTTGGAGACTGGTCAGTGTGGTTTTCAGAATAAAATGACTAATCCCATCTAGTTTACTTCCTCTTCCTTCAACCTTGAAGAAACATTCAGAAGGGTTAAAAAATAGAAAAATCTAGTTTGAACCTCTCACAGTCAGACCTCTGTAAATCTTGCATGAAATACACTCAACATTTGTTGTGATAAATTTATTCATTTCTCTTTTTCTCTGTGCTCCCCTTCACCTCTTGGGGTGGAAACCCTTTGAAGTAACTTAACATTGCTTGTCAAACACTTTTTAAAAAATGCACCAGGATAATTAATAGACTTTGAAATAAGCTGTACTAGGTGCTCAGACTTTTATTGCAGTTTTGAAAGACAGAAAGTTTTTAGAAGAAATCTCTCCCTGCTTCCTGCTAAATATTTGTCAATCACTAAAAAAATCTGATTAATTTATTTCATGTTAAAATAGGATATTTTAAACATGTGTGTGTGTGTGTGTGTGTGTGTGTGTGTGTGTGTGTGTGTGTGTGTGTGTGTGTGTGTGTGTGTGTGTGTGTGTGTGTGTGTGTGAGTGAAGTTGTACATCTTACAAATATTTTAAGTCCACCCAGCCCTTGTTCTAAACTTTTTAGAGTGGAAAATAGTGGCATGAATTTATGAAAACTGAATTTCTCATCCATTCTACCAAAAGTGATTTTCTTTTCTCTCCCCACTCCTGTTTATTCTCCTCCTTTTTCTTTGCATCAGGGCTTTTTTTTTTTCAAGCTCCATAACGTAAAGAGAAAAAAGAGTAAAGGCCAAAGAATTGTCTGCCCTTAAACTAAAGTTCCTTTTGAGACTCCAAAGGTGGATGGAATTTTGAGATAGGAATGATAGATTTCACTTCAGGGAATACAGAATCAATTTCCATCTCACCTTCTATAGACAAAAGATTGCTCTTAAGCCAGGGGGCAGAAACATGTCAATTCCCATATTAGCAAGCCTGAAGTATAAATTTAACTTAAATTCTATTAAATAGCTGAAGCTTCTATTTAAGACGATTTTGGGCTTTTCTGTTATTTTCTTTCCCCAATCTCTGCAAGTCCTATAGCTGTTACATTTTTCTGTTTAACAGTTCAATATAGAAATTACTCAAACCTGGTTTTGGATGTCCCCCAGTAATCGAACAGCTCTATTTGTTTAGTGTTTTATTTAAGAAATGTCTGCCTAAGAAAGAGAACCTGTTTCTCAGCCACCTAATAACTTTCATGGCCCTGTGGGGGCCTTGAACTTCAACTTCAAAACTCCAGATCCACACCTTTATTTAAACCCAAATGTTTTCCTTTATGATTGTTTAAATTTTTTTATTTTACTTGACGTTAAACATAAACCAATATATGCAAAATAAAAACATAATAAAAAATTCAAATAATAACATACTTCCTTCAGTATCTTGAAAATATATATTTTATTTCTTTTAATAACAATTTAGCTTCCTAGTTAATTGTCCAGAGTAGCAAAATTGCCTTACAAAGTGTGTGGGTTCGGGATACAACCCTCCTACAAGAGACCTGGATTACAGCTAACAGCTTGTTAGAGTGTGCAAAGTAACTGAGTGCAGATAAAAGCATCTCAACTGATTGACCAGGCCATTGGGATTTGACACCCAAGGCTTCTTATGCAAAGTCCCGCACAATTATTTTGCTTGATTAGTCATAACCAAAGTTTTATTTCCAGAATGCCCTCCTCTATAGTACTTCCCCACCAATATACGGATTACCCCTACTTTCTCAGTAATCCAAGAGAGCCTTCATCTCTGATTTATTACTGCTGCTCCCTTGCATTGCCTACATTCTCACTCTTGCTTTTATACAAAAGAAGTATTTTACCTTTTGCTTCTGCTTCCTGTTTTTTTTAATCAATTAAGTGCCAGTGAAGAGAAGAAAGGCAGTTCTTCTCGTCCACTGTTGTCCCACACTTGGTAGTAAGACTGACCTGGCTTCTAGCAGCATAATTTCTTGAAGCACCTATAAAGTTTTATGATGAATTTAGTGTGCCAATGCCATAAATCTCCATGCTGCATGATTCAACATAATTAATTTAATAAGTGTGCCATATGAGGAAAGTGAATGGGGGGGGGGAGAGAAATGATCAGTGAAGCATATATGATTGGAATGGAAAAACAAAAGCATCAGCCAGAGTGAATATTTAATGCTGAATGGGACTTTTCTTTGTCTGATGTTATTTGAGTTTGCAAACACACATAATCTTCTCTAAATTCTTGGCAGAATTCTTCAGCTTCAGCAATCATAGGGGCTATTCTGTTCTTTGAACATTAGCCTGGGAGTCAGAGGTATGTTTTGACATAGTCTGCCTTGTCAGAAATGTTCAAGCTTAATAACAACTACAATAACAACACATATACAAACTACTGTAATATCCTGAGATTTATGGATCCCTTGCACTCAGATGGAGTGATGAAATAAAATTACTTCCTGAAAGATCCTCAAAGAGACAGATTGGTGACAACCTCTTGCTCTTATCACAATGCATGCAGCACAGCAATCTAATAAAATGTTCATATCAAATGTCAGGAGCGCACATTTATATTGTTCTTGCATCTGACTTACATTGATCCAAAAGGGTTTTTAAGATAAGTGAGATATTGAAGGAGTGAACTTCTGTAGCTCAGCAGCAATTTGAAGCCAGATCTCTTGAGTTCTACTCAACTACTCTGTCTACTACATCACACTGACTCTACACTTATTTTGCTACCCTTCAATTTGGTAGGACCATCAGTGGACACATAAAATTGCTTCATGATAGGGCAGTTCACAAAAGGTGAGCGGCACATCCCTTCTGAAACAAAACTGGGCAATTAGTAATTTACAGAAGCAGTTTGACTCCTTACCTCAGTATTCCCATCGGCCATGGCCATGCTAATAGAAGCTGATGAGATTAGGAGTCCAGCAGTGCCAAAACAGGCCATACGTTGCCTACCACTGCACTACAATAATTTGAACAAATACCAGAAAAGTTGTCATATTTTTGCCTTGTGTCTTAGTTGTGTTGGCCCAACTGTAATGAGGGCTTCATGTTGGCATACATATAAGGCTGGAACATTCTATGTTGAATCTATTTCTCCCTTTTTAATCAAAAGAACCAGACACTAGAATTCACTTTATGAAGGCACTTTGAGACACGCTTTCACAAAGACCTGTACCATTAAAATATAATGTTTGTTAGCCACCCTGGGTCTTTGTGAGGAGTGTGGCATAAAAGTTTGATTAAATAAATAAATAAATAATACCATTCAATCACACAAATGTACATAGCAAATAATTTTAATCTGAAACTTTGCACAACTGCTACCACATATTCTTTAAAAGACTATTCAAGAGACCTACAACATTGACATTAAAAACATTCTTTCAGAGGCCTACAGTCTGACAAAGCATATTTGCTGATTTAATGCAATGCAATAGTCAAATTTATAATTCAAGGCAAAAGTAAGTAACATATATGGTTGTGGCCATGGCTAATGTTTCCAATGGAAGGCTACCATATCAGATGTCAGAAATACCATCATTCTACCTTCCTCTCTGTGCTTAAAAGAACAATATGAACAGGCACAAATGCAAAGCAGGAACTATGTACTATCATTTGGACTTTTGAAAATATGAAAAACAAGCACTGCCCATTGGAATGGAGTCATTCTTTTTTTAGCTGCTAATGTTCTGTTTTTGGCCTATAATATACATTGGCTACATAGACTCATAATGTATGAAATGCTTCTAAACCACATATAAAAATGTAATTAGTAACAGTGGTGCTCCAATAGCATCTGAGTATCATCTTAGAAAGGTTTTTGAATTTTCTGAAAAATTATTCAAATAAAATGCTAAAAAATGTAATTGTAATAGAAAAGGTAATGCCTGGATTTCCATTAAATGTCCTGTTAAGGTATTTCACTCCTGCACAGCACTTTCACATACCTCCTGTCCCCTTTGCACATCAAGAGACCCACCATTGTTCTCTTATCCATAATCCCAAACTTTCCAAAAAGAGATTTATATACAACAATGAGTATCAGTGACTAAGTGTACCTGTCATTGCATAGACCTTTCTACAAAATACCAGGCATTATGTGTTCAAAATTCCTTTCTGGCTTTAAGAAACAGGTGAATTTCCATCATAGAAAAATCAACTAGGAATCAAAACTTCTCATCAGGCTTAATCCTACAAATACTTAAAGTTTGTTCTTTCTTTACCATTCACTAATAAATATATCTTCTGTATTCTGGGCAAACCATTTTAGGGAGGATGTCTTTTATTCATCCAGGAGATAACTTCTTGTTTCTATACAACTTTCAGTGATACCTTATCTCAAACTTGACAGCCTCATTCTTCAAAGAAAAGGCCTAATCTGCTGGAGTTTTCTACTCATTCATTATCATAACATTCCCTGGTAGATATTTTCTCATCCCCTGTCAGATACAATGGTGATTTGCAAATATAATTGTTCTTAAACCTTTGTTAAATGTATATATTTACCGGCAGTGTTTGTGGGAGCCTGTTAGGGTTTCGATGACAAAGCATTCCCCATCATTGAGACAGTATGCAAGATCCTTGTCTTTGCATGGCTTAAAGTGCTCAGATTGCTCCGTGGAGTATGTTGTAGTATCTAGAAAGAAAATACAGTGGAGAGAAAATATGATCAGAATAGAAAAATATGGGTAAAACACATATGTCTCCAAGCGTGGTTGCCAACTGCTGTTTTCAAACCATACAGAGATGACTATATCTGGGAAAGCAGAGGCAGGATATAATATGGGGTGGAAATTAGCAACAGGTCCAACATGTAATTTGTGAGATCCAATGTAAAATCAGAAGGCATCTGACATGTAAATTTGTAAAAATCACTGGAATATTAGGTTTAATATCTTGTAGCTCATTTACAGGGTACCTGTTTTGCAAACTGAAGGACTACAAATCCAATCCCAGGCATCTTCAAATAGGGCTAAGGAACAATCTTGTTTGAAAACCTGGACTTTTGTTGTCAGCCAGTGTGAATATTACTGGGCTACCCTTCAAATTTGGTAATAGGCAACTGCATTCTGTGTTCCCTCTGTAATGGCTTTATAGAGTACAGTAATACCTTGGGTAACATTTGCATCAGATAATGCTAAAATTGCATAACATTAAGCAATCTGGGGGAGGGGATTGCATCTCATAACGTTAAATCCTATAGGATGCATCGGATAACGTTCACTAAAGCCTGTGCCGGTTACAATGTATCTCTATGGAGTTTTAACGTTATCTGATGCATCCCATAGGATTTTAATGTTATCCAATGCATGCATTAGATAACATTAAAATCAGATAACACTAAGACTTGTGGAACCAAGTTTTAGCGTTATCCGAGGTTTTACTGTAGTAGTAATAGTATTGGCAAGTGGCACCTCTACACTACAGATGTATATGAAATACCTTTTGATACCACTTTAGAGCTTGAACAGCTCTATATTCTATGACTGATGGATATTGCACAATGGTAGCAACAAGGATTATTGAGATGAGTACTGTACAATGATGGCAACTGTGATCTCAATAATTTGTATAAACAATACACTGAGCTGCACATTAGACAAATAATGCAAGATAGTGCAGTAACTCTTCTAGGTAATATCTTAATGCTCAGAGAACATTTAGCTGTCTTGGAACATTTCCGTTCTTAGTTTTATTCTTTCCTACAACAAATGGTGTATACCCAGCAAAGCAGACTTCATTTAGCAGACGTTAATTGAAATGTTCTGCATGAGGGAATGGCTGGCTATGATGACTCACTAATGGCTTGGTAAACCTGGGCATGTCAAAGAGGGAAAGAAGTTAAAATTATTCCTCTAGAGTTTGTTCTTTGGTCTGATCATTGTAGTTACAAGACAGAAAGAGTTTCACATGATCACATTCCTTTTGTTTCATGAGACCACACTCTGCCCTTGTTGCAGTGTCATTAAATTTTGAAAAGAACTGTTCAGATTATGGTGTTTTATAAAGAAGCAGAGCCAAGACAGTTGTGAATGAACAGGAAAGCAAAAGCTGATTCTGCAGAACACACACATTTAACTTTTCAAAACTGGTCTCCTTCAGAGTTATGCAAAATTGCATCTAGAACATGAGACATTTCTGAATATACTGGTTGAAATTATGTGTCTTAACACAGAGGAGTTGGTGAATCAACTCCTCTGTAAATTCAATTGATTCATACACTAAAATATGTCTCAACTAGAGTAAATCCATTTGAGTCAAAGGAATTTACAAAGATGTTTACTCATCAAATCTCTACTGATATCAATGGGCCTACTCGGGAAAGCTTTACTTTTACTCTAGTATGACTTATTTTACTAAGCAACCAATATAAAAGATTTCAGCCAATATAAAAGGTTCATAATGAAATATATCAACTTTCAGTATGATAACTGATCAGTCATTGTTGCTTGTAGTCCAAAAAGCCTAAATATGCATTTGTTCCTTTGAATCAAACAAATACCACGAGTAAAATTGTGTGACAGAAGACAATAATTTATCTTCTCATAAAAACACGTTATGGGTTAGTTATGAATAGGGTTAGAATCAGGTCTGCTTTCTTTTGAAGGTAGAAGAAGCCTTTTGAGCCAGTGGCCAAATGAAGGGAAAATGGAAATATGACACTTGCTTCCTCCCTCTGGGTTATATCTCCTCTCTCAGGGTCCACCTTCTTGTCAATCCCCTAAGGGAATCCAGCCAATAATCATACAGCATAACATGTCCATCACACATCAGGTTTCATTTCTTCCAACCCATGAGGTCAGCATGTTTACACATTCCAATCTCTGTAAGGTATGTGCTAAAGGTTCTCCCATGCATTGAAATCTCCATCTTGGATGAGGCTAAAACCAGGGCGCAAATCCTGCCCTGACGCTGTGGTGTCCCTCTCAAACCAAACATCATGACATCATGGGCGGAGCCAACATCATGACATCATGATGTTGTGGGCGGAGCCAACATAAGAATTAAATAAATAAACAATAATAATAAAAGTAAAATAAAAATAAACACACACACACCCCTCAACCAACCCACAACACAAACCCATCACTTACCCTGCATCAGTGAGGCTGACAGGGGGGACCAAGGACCAATTGAGGTTTGATGCATGGGCAGTTCCCGGTAGCCATTTTGACTCCATTTTTTAAAAAAATGGGTTCCCGGTGAGGCATCCAAATTGGATGCCTAAAAAACCCAAAATAATCCTGAAAGGGTTCTACCTCCCCCCCTGGGAGAACCACCCGGGATTGTTACCACCGGTTCTGGCCAACCTGTGGGAACTGGCAACAATCCACCAATGGTTGTTCCCTTTTCAAGATCACTCATTCTGCCCTGCAGCCATACATACACAAAGATTCAATGCCATCTGGAATAAGATAACAATCTAGAGTTTGGAAATACTGTAGTTAGATATAAATACTTCAGGAATAAAAACGGATTCCTCTTTTGCCAAAAACCTTAGGTATAGCTCAGTTACTCTACAATTGTATCTTGATGAAGAATAATATCACTCTGTTTCAAGTCATTTTATTTTATTAGTTAGAGGGATAGAATCTCACTAAGTTGGAGAGGGGGAATAAAATAACCTGTGTTTAAAATCCTGCTTTGGGCTGCAAATTTATAAAGCAATTAAAAGTTCTATCCTAGTTGTTTTTGAGAAGCAGTAAACTAAATAATCATTTGAAATATTACAAATGTAATCATAACATTTTTCAGACTTTAAACCAGTGGTTCTCAACTTTCTTTTGGCAATGCCCCACCTAAGCATCTCTAAAATCCTGATTTCCCCACCCCTCCTTGACATAATTCTTTTTATTCAAAAAGTGAAGGAAGCCTAAAAGGCCATTAACTTGGTCTGAACAAGCTTCAAATCCCCCCCCCAGTCAAACTGCCCCCCTGTGAGGCATGTGCCCAGTGGTGGATTCCAAAAAATCTGGCAAACTGGTGCGAACCTGCAGATGCCCACCACTGCATGTACCCCACATTGAGAGCCATAGCCTTAAACTATATAATAACTTTTGAAAAGGAATTTACTAAGCTCTGGAAATCATTTGCCCTGATCATCTCTTTTGAAGTAGCAATTTTATTAATCAGGTTGGACTGAGCTTATGGGAAAGACCATCTGAAGATCATATTCTTAGTGCTCTATCTTTATTCTCACAATCTTGGTGGCATAAAAACCTCAGTCACATATGCCTGACTGACAGCTACTCTGGATCATCATTCTTTATTAAGTCAATGACATTCGGTAAGTCAAGATAGCCCCTAATTTCCTTTTACTCATTTACTATGAATTCCGGCTCTCAGCTAAATGGCAGGACATTATGTTATAATTTTTAATCAACAGTTTTAAATGGCTGCATACTCAACATGCAATACAATGACAATCAAATTCTACTCAATTAGATTTCATCTGACTGCCTCTCTCTAGTGGATGTAGCCCTAAAGGAGTGGGGAAAAATCTTACTCCTGAAAATATTAAATTGTAGTAATTTCCAGAACAGTGAACTTTTTGCAGAAGGGCAGTACATATCCAATACCTTGGCAATTCTTCAACCGTAATACAGTGCTTTCATTTCATCTCTCCACACAATAAATTTGCCAACCTCTGGAGAATTGCCAAAATGGAACATTTCAAACTAAGGAAAAAAATTACAGACTGTCAACACAGTGTGGCAGAATATATTTTACAGAGTGGAAAATGGGCAAAACATTAACTGTACTGGCAGCTGACATTTTTGAAAGCTTCTTTCTTTATCCATGTGTTTGACTGACCTTAAAACATATATACTGTATTTTTCTCTTGGCATTAACTCTGCTCAAAGCAAGCTTTGTCAGTTTCTTTAGACTCTCCTATTCAAAAGGAGGAAAAAGACAATGTTCCTTCTTTCAAAATGTCTCTAGTTATCTGAAAAAGAAACTTATAGCATTTTCCTCTACAGTATTTTTGTCACAATATCATTTGATTTGTTAATATGACATATAGCAAACAAAATGGTCAACATAAAGTTCAGAACAATAAAGCCAGCAGAAAATTCTTTGGCAATTTGCTGAAGACCTCTCAACAGTGGTGAGCATCAGCAGGTTTGCACCAGTTCGTCAGAACTGGTAGCAGAAATTCTGGCTGCCCCCGTCCATCCATGTTTTGAAATAAAGTAGTTCTAATTCAGATGCAATGTAGGGCTTTCCCCTGGCCAAATCCATCATACCATGCCCACAGTGTTGTAGTGAAAAAAAATTGAGCCCACCACTGCCTCTCATGCAAGTTCTAAATACAACATATAATAATCTGAAAATGGTGTCTCAAATATCATATGAAGAAGATTCATCATTCCCAAGGTTATCTTATAGTCAATCCTTGTATAGAATTTTGCTCTTTTTAAAGATATAATCAGCTTCTTATTGATAATGTAATAAGGATAATTAAAGTATTTTAACAACCAGCAACACACAAACAACCAGGACAGATGTCTATGTCCCTATAAATATTTGAAATATGAAGCACACATTGCAGGAAATTAAGTTTATGTGAACGGTGATAATGATGTAGATATTGTAAATAGTAAATGAAATAATGGATTAGAAATATAGCTATCTAAAATATAACAGTCCAATTAGGTAAAAGTAAAGATCGCAATTGCTTGAAAGCCACTCATATCTGACTCTACGGTTCAGTGCTCATCTCTGTTTATAGCCAAAGAGCCAGCGCTGTCTGTGTTTGCAGACATTTCCATGTACATGTGGCAGGAATGCCTCAACACCTGAGTGCACAGAATGCTGTTTACCTTCCCACCTTAATGTTCCCTATTTATC
Organism: Furcifer pardalis; assembly: GCA_030440675.1. Taxonomy (NCBI): domain Eukaryota; kingdom Metazoa; phylum Chordata; class Lepidosauria; order Squamata; family Chamaeleonidae; genus Furcifer; species Furcifer pardalis. The sequence goes on along the minus strand of CP126895.1, from coordinate 11,724,498 downwards.
TACTTGCAATTTCTTGCTTTCTAGCTGCTAAATTGGCAGGAACTGTGACAGAGATGGGAGCTCACTCAATAATGCAGTACTTGGGAATCGAAGTCTGACCTACCAGTTGTCGAGTTCAGCATCTTAACCAGTTGAGCCATAATAATACATATGAGTTCTGTCACAGAATACAAAAGAGTTTTGAAGCAATCAACTGTTTTTGTTTTATTTCTTGTGGGTTTATTTTTCATTTTGTGGATTTTTAAAATTTAATTTTGTTTTTGGTTGAAGCTATGAGTTTTTTTATAATACTTTTTAGCCCTCTTCTAGACATAAAGCTTAAGGCAAATGTTTTGTTCTCTTAATCCTCATAATCTAACAGAGTCAATTGCGGTGATATTTACCACTTAAATTCAACATGAGTGGAAATTTAGATTACAGTACCTTATATATTCGAGTATAAATCATCCCAAACACAAGTCAAGGTACCTAATTTGGACCTCTAAAACTAGGAAAATAGATTGACCTGAGTATAAGTCAGGGTTGAAAATGCAGCAGCTACTAGTGAGTTTCAATAATTAAAATACATGAAAATATGGTAAAATTAATTAATTTAGACGTCTGTGTGGGTATGTTTTTGAGTATTTACATTGACCCAAGTATAAGTCGAGACCCGTTTTCTGACCTCATTTGGGGGGCTAAGAAACCCGACTTATACTCGAGTATATACAGTATCTTTTTTGTGCTGTGTTCATTTTACTTTGTCAGAATTGTCAAATGCTTGCAACTTTAAATTCCAGGTTGAAATGTTTAAAAATAAAGGGACTATATCTTGAAATATTGTCTTGCAAAATGTAGTAAATGAATATTTTATAGCCTTTTAGCATAGTGTTGTGTATAAATGGTGGGACTGTATGGCTGGATTTTTTCTCTCTCAACATTCACATCTCCAGGTTTTTTTTACCATGAAATCCGCTATCATAATTGCCTGTGAGCATTTATTTCTACTAACCATCATTCATTCAAGAGTTTATTGTCATCAGTCACTGGAACAAGATATTTATAGATCTATAAACTGTTTTAATGAAACCTAAATTCACCTAGCTGCTTGAGCTACTAAAAAAAAGAGAGAAGAAAGGATTACATAATGTGTACAGCTACTTATTTGTTATGCTCCTATGGATCAGAGGTGAAATGAGCTTTACTACCTCCTAAGTCAGGGATGCCCAAACTTTTTGGGCTGCGGGCCATTCATTTGGTTGAGTTTGCTGGTCACATGCTTCCTCCCACCGGAAGCGGAAGTAAAATGTGTATGCACATGGACAAAACATTGTCGTAAATGCACCCATGGCTGTTGTAATCATGTTTAAAACAGTTGCAGGTGCTTTATGGAAGCATTTTGTACATGTCCTGGTGTGTTTAACTTCCACATCTGGGAGTGGTGTGAGTAGCATGGGCCGGATAATTAGGCACTATGCACCAGATCCACCCTACAGGCCATAGTTTGGGCGCCCCTGTCCTAAGACAAAAGAAGCACAGTTGTGGCTGTTTCCACCCCCATTTGTCATTGTCACTGTGTGTCTCTAGTTTGTCTCACTTTTGTGTCATCCTCCCTCATCTAACCTAACAGCCTCCCTGTTGTGGAAAGTAATATCAACCAAAAAAGTAGCCAAGTGGTTCTTCACAGAGCCTGCTTCATCACAAAAGTACTGTGGACCTGAAGCACAGGAAATCTCCCAGGTTAGTCTATCTATAGTGCTTGTTATGAGGATCACTCAGAACAAGGTATTTTGGGCTTGGAGAACTCTGGAAGGTCCTTCAGGATAGCAGTGGCTGTAGAAGGCATCTGGGGAGAGAGGTGGAGCAAACTGCTATGCCTGCTGCTCCTTTATCCAAGATGATTACTTCACATTGCCTAAATGTTAGGCTGGTGCTGGTCATAAGGCTTCCATGTTTTCTGAGAAACAGAACCTGGAGCCACAGACATGGTTCCTAGCATTTATGGACATTTATGGAAGATTGGACATCTCAGAGTCTCCACTAACTATGAGAACAGAGAATGATTCCAAGGGGAGTGTGTTAGCCAGTGGAGGCCAGAATGTATTTGGGTTGGGTCAAATACTAGCTTTAAACTACAATGGGAAACTTTCAGCTGAAGGGCCACATTGGCTATAGACAAGAGCATTGGGTATGATATGACTGCTATGGTTAAGGGGCATGCTTAACTGGGTATCGATAGTATATGCTCTATAGTATGATTAGCCACATCCTATACATCCTATTCTCAGGATGAATAAGTTGTCCCTTACTTCTCTTTCTACCAGCAATATCTTTAGCCCTTCAAGAGACCTTAGGAGATGAAGAAAAAGATATCAAGTGAGATCTCAAGAGAAGCCCACTGACCTGATTAGAGTCAAACAAGGATGACTGGCAGGGTTAAGACTGATGAAAGCTTGTTAAGGCCATCAGACACCAGGAACAAAACCAAGAGAAAAATAACATGTAATATAGACTCTAGCAGTATTCCATAAATCTATGTGAGCAATACAATAGTATCAAGAGGAGGAGTGAAATTTACAGCACAAACCCCCTCAGAAGCAGGTTCAATTTACCTTTGCAGGCAACAGCAGTTGGAATGCTTCAGACTTTCCACTAACTCCACCGTACCAAAATACAACCACAAAAAATGTGTCTGCTATGCTAGCCTTTTCTCATAACACCATACATATGTATGCATGGAATTACAGCCTTAGTCATATGGAATATGTATGTATGCAAACCAACACTGCAGAAGCATTTAGCTGCCAGTAAAACTATTTTGTTGTCAGAGGCTTGTTTCATCAACAAAGTTGATCTCTTATTTCAAGTAGCTAAAGAAATAGGTCAACATATATGCTTCAAAGGAAGGAAAGGTAGAAAAAGATTATATAGTTTTAACCCTCAACTGGTTCTGTCTTGAAAAGTAGAATATTTACAAAATTATTATACACAATGGCATTTATCATTCTGACATACAAATGGTGTAGGAATATATAATCCTTCCAGGAAAGTTTTACATTATTCTGAGAATCACCTCATATAAATGGATCCATACATCATTCAATTTATGCTAGGTGTATTTAAAATCAAAAAGAAAATATCCCTTATTTTCACTTTGTTACTTTCACTGGTTGTTGGGTCTTTTCTTTCAGAATTCCAAAAGAAAGACAAGAATTCAGCAAAGATTCTATAGAATTACCCTACAAGCTTTTTTAAAAAACTTGACCTTACTCACACTGATCAGGTTTGTCTCATCACAAACAATACAAATAGCTGGGTTACAATAACGTTGCTCCTTCACTGACTATGGATCAGACTCTTTACATGCAAGTCTTCACCAATTGCAAATATTTAAAAGGGGGATACTGAATTATCCATCCTAAAGTTTAGCTGTCCAGAAATGTCTGGTGCTCAGCTGAGATTGCAGACCAGATGGAACAGAGAGCACCAGAAGATAAGGTACAAGTGAAAAAGTGCAAACTAGGGATATGACAAGTTCTGTCTGCTTTTTTTAAAAAAAGATTGATTTATCAAATACCATAGATCTAACAGTGAACACAGAAGTAGGTGAAATTTGCAGTCAGAAAACTATTAATATATGGCTATACCATTACTCTGCATGACAGCAAAAACAAAGTATTTGAGCTGGAAACTGCAAAAGCCTAGCAGCCGTTTCTAAAATGTGCAGAAATGTGCTTTAGTCATCAGGGCTACGTGACCATGAATAAATCTATTTTAAAATATGTGCAAAATGCATAGAGATCTATTATCCCTCAAGAGGAGAAAAAATCTTTATGAAATCAGTACAAAATAGGCTTGGAGGTGGAAAAAGGGAAACATTTATCATCTTAACATATTTGTCCATGCCTAGATAGTGTTCTTTTGGTTCTTTCACCCATCTCCATGCTTAGCACAGGTAATATCACACCAAAGCTCTCTCATAACACCTAGCTGCATGTTACTCAGTTCATCTAGAAATGTGCCACAGAATCTCCATAGGTCACAGTAATTTCAAACTCTATTGAAATTCATGCAAATACAGTTGTACCTCGCTTAAAGAGCACAATGTGTTCCACAGGATAGCTCTTTTAGCGAGTTTGCTCTTTAAGCGAAAAACCATTGTAAGTGGCCAATTGTGACTTCTGGTGGTGGTGGGATTGTGAACCCTGATTTATTTGTTAAGTGAGTTTTTGGTTGGTTTTATTTGTTAAGTGAAGCAAACATTCAGAGAAAATTCTGCTCTTTAAGCAAATTACTCTTTAAGTGAGACACTCTTTATGTGAGGTTTGACTGTAAAGATGTCCAGCTTACAGAACAAAACTAGGTGAAGATGTACATTCTGCACCTATGAAATATTTCACAGGTTAAACTTTTGTAATGTAAAATCAAATTGCATTTTTCAGTTACAAATGAAAAACATGGAATGAGTTTAAGTGCATGCCTAGAATGGTAACATGCAGAGCAAAATCACAACAAAGCTACAGTTCTCTAAGCAGTGAAAACAGAAAAGCAGACTAAGCAAGGTAATAACATCTCCTGCTCTAGTAATTGTTATTTTTCTCCAGATGTGTGCCCCAACATTAAATCTAAATTTAATTTCCACCTTTTCTGGTGGCACATTGCCATACATTTGGGTGCTTCTACTCCCATTCAGAGCAGAAACCATATGCTTCCTGGACAAAAGGCAATGAAGGAGTCAGTAAATGATTTGGATCCCTTTGTGTACAGGTGCGTGCGTGAGAACGAGAGAGACAACACTTGACACCTTATCTAATATCAACACACACAGTTGGTTTTAGAAACTGCTGCCTCCATTTTTTGACATTTACTGTACATTATGCCCAGGGTTATTGTTCAACTTTTCTCTTTGCCCCATGGACCCTCAGAATAAGGAGGCAGACAACTGTTTCTTGGTTATAAAAAATTGGGCCACTTTATTAACTGATAACTTGATTAACTTTATTAACTGTATAAACATATCTGTATTGCTCTGCAACAGGCCGATGTAGCACTGGTAAGGACCCAAAATATCTCATAATCACTCCAATAACTGTAAATTACACTTTTAAAATTTAGTTATTACTTAAGTTTTTAAAGATCCCATGTCAGAAGTATCTATCCTGCTTTTACTTCTGACCAAAAATCGGGCGAACAATTTTATGGGACTGCAAGCTGTCAGACTTGGCAGTCCCTTGTTCCTGTGCCACATTTAATCAATCAGAGATGTATTTCTTTCTAGGGTGGCAGCCAATCTGAGAGAAAAAATGTGTCACAACCAGATTATATAGGGATCGATTTAATGTCCTTACCAGTGCTACCCGCCGAGTGACAACGATGACCTCCGAATCTCGACCATACATGGCAGTGTGGGATGGGCGAAAACTACAAGAAACCAACAAGCCAATCAGGTTCAAAGCAAAAATTCCCATCCAGCCACGAAGTGACCAAGATAGTCACACTGCATCTTAAGGGAGGGAGGACGGGAAACAGCGCCTGCAAAAAATCTTTTAAAAGCAGCGAGGTCCGGAGGTGCGCTGCCCTTATAAGGGCAGCACTTAGCTCCACCTCTGGTGCTCTCTGCCCAAACAGCCTTCCCTCCGAGTGCTGGGGCAAAGCATGTGCTTCCCTCCGAGTGCTGGGGCAAAGCCGCTGCAGACATGCGATCCTTCTCTTCTGTCCTGCTACAACTTTACAGTGTGTACTCTGAAGATGAATCCTACAGGATTCAAAAGCCTGTCTGTGAGATGTATTGATCTCTGGGATGATTCTCTGGAAACATCTGTTTTGGGACATCTATTTTTGGAACACCATACTTCAGGCAATGATATTTTGTTCCAGGAATGGTATGAAGTATTCAAAACAATGAAGAAGATCCATCAGACACTCATCTTAGCACTATTTGCAAAAGGGTTGCCATCCTTCCTGACACCTCTGTGGCTAAAATGGGAATTGATCTATTTTTGCATGCAAACAATGTTTGGAAAATTCACATTGCAGTGTACATAGTTTTATAAATAAGACCCCCAAGACTAAGACAGAAAGGCTGAAGTCCACAAAACAGAATATGTTCTTAACAAAAATACAGACATCCGTGTCACAGAGTACAAATCTTTTAGAGAAAAATCAATAAGAGGAACATAGCCCCCTTCTATGCATCTGTGGTCAACAGAAAGATTTGCTATGGTGGAGAAAATGGTTTCAACACTAGTTTAAACCCTAACAAGTCTTTGGTAAGCTTAGGTTCATTTTTCTTGGTTGCTATTGAAGACCTCTCTGGAGCTGATTCAAGTGCATTAATGGACAGCACACAGCCCAGCATTCTTTTCCATATGTGACCATGGCATGTTGGTCTGTGGAAAGAATCTATCATATCTAGCTGTGTTGTGGACAATGGTCAGGCTACTTGAAAATGTATACAGGGGGATCTGATGACTGCCCTTGGGAATCCACTTGCACTTGAGATTGCCTGAAAGTCAACCAGACCCAGGTGTCTGAGATTGGCTGACATATGTGACTTCAGACAGGGAGAATATTTTTGCATCTCTGGGCTCACTATTTTGAGGTACCCATTCTGAAGAGCATAATGGTTGGTTGTTCAGCTAAGGTAGAAAAAATGCAATCCTGTTCTTCTTCAAGTGCCGTATCCATTCTGGATATTGGCTATCATCATGGCGATAGTCTTCCTGTTCTTAACTCCTCAGAAAAATTCTTCCAAGGACATGCCACATCAGTCTCTCAGGGTCTTCAGCCATGAAGTTTGTCTATGTTCAGGGCCTCGCTTCCCATGGATCTTTCCTTGCAGAGCAAATTGGAGGATTCTATACTTTATGTTGTTCCTCATGATATGGCAAAGGTATTGGAGCTTTCTTTGCTTAACAGTCTTAAAGAGTTCTTGTTCTTTATCTATTCAGTGCAATACTTATATGTTAGTCTCATGGTCAACCCATGATATCCTTAGCAGCCACCTGTAGATCCACATTTCAAAAGTTTCAATTCTCTTTTCATATGCTTTAATCAATTTAGTCATTGACTAAAGCAATCCCATGGGAGCACAAGACCTTTTCTATTTTAAATGATAAACTATAGAAATTGTCCAGAAACATAGATATTTAATTTTTTAAGGAACAAACCTCTGGTTTATAAATGTGGGATACGGTGTTTCTGTATTCATGATTCAATTTGCTAGGAAGGGGCTCGAGATGGCTGAACAATATTGTGCTCACATTGCCAGCACTTTTTCACAGTTCTGAAAAAGCAGACATCGTAATCACCATGATTTGGATGAGGAGTGTTTAACTGATGAAAAAAGAGTCAGCTTCTGAAATTCCCCCTTGTTTGGTGTCTCTGTATGAAAATACTATGCAAATGGTATTATTATCTGCATGAAGGAAGACAATCTTGACTGCTGCCATTGGCACTGTCAATATTCATGCTGACCTTTCCTATGCAAAGTTTGCCATCCTTTTTCCTGCTGACGATGCAAGTACAAAATTGCAGTGTAGTATCAGTCCATTTCCTATCATTTGGAATGGTAGATACAGAATAGGTAAAGGTAAAGGTTTCCCTTGCTCGAGAGCCAGTCCAACTCTAGGGGTCAGTGCTCGTATCTGTTTCTAAGCCGAAGAGCCAGCAATGTCTGCTTCTGCAGACATTTCCATGGTCATGTGGCAGGCATGACTAGACACACGGAACGCTGTTACCTTCCCAACGAAGTGGTCCCTATTTATCTACTTGCAATTTCTTGCTCTCAAACAGCTAGGTTGGCAGGAGCTGGGACAGACACGGGAGCTCATTCTATCCTGCAGTACTTGGGAATCGAACTGCTGACCTTCCGCCTCCCAGTCAGCATCTTAGTGACTTGAGCCACTGCAGTCCCTTAGATACAGAATAGTGATAGCAATTACACTTATTTACCACCCTGTGGGGATGATTAACTTCTGGCACAGATGCTGGCAAACCACGTCTTGGCTGGGTGTTTCCCCCTTATCTCTCTGGTGCACAAGCAGATTCTTTATGTCTTGCCTGGGCGTTTCCCCCTTATCTCTCTGGTGCACAAGCAGCCTGTTTACGTCTCGCCTGGGAGTTCTCCCCCTTATCTCTATGACCCAGCTTGCTTTCCTTGTCACCATGACACAGCACATCTTAGCAAAACAGCACGTGCCTCACCCTGGCCTTAGCCAATCATGTATTGCTTACTGATAACAGCACATGGCTCACCCTGGCCTTAGCCAATCATAACAGCACGTGCCTCACCCTGGCCTTAGCCAATCATGTATTGCTTAGTGATAAGAAAGCTAATAAAAGAGATGTTCCCACAAAGCTGGGCATGCCTCACTTGAAGAGTGGCTTGACTCCATGTCTTCTTGATCCCTTCACCACCCCATAGCACTTAGTGCACTCTCTGGGCAGTTAATTAGCATTTTGCCCCCAAAATTCTGGGTACTCATTTTACCTCAGAAGGATTAAAGGCTGAGTCAGCCTTGAGTGCCATCAGAATTGAACTCACAACATTTTGGCTGCAGTACAACAGTTTAACCACTGCATCACCAGGGCACAACGCCACAAGAAGCAAAGTATCCTACATTCATAAACCAGAGTTTTTTTAAAAAAAAAAATAACTGAATTTTCTGGCTTTTTAAAAGGGACATTTAAGTATATACACACTGCTCAAATTTCAACATAAACTTATTATGTAGAATTAACCAGCACTAGAAAATCCCATGTGGTTATAGGTCCTCAGAGCCAAATATTTTGAAGGGCTGTTTTGAACTTAATGAAGTGGTGATGCAAAGATGTAATAGCAACACAGAAAACAGAAAAAAACTCACCCTTTACCTTCTCAGGTAAACTAATGTTGCTTTGCCTGCTTCACAGAATACAGATTAGAAAGTTATGTTCCAATTTTCAAACCTTTTCCTTGTGTTAGGCAACCTGAGTAACAAAAGCTATATAGGACCAAAAGTTCTACAAAGATGTTGTGTGCATGTTTTCCAAAAGATGTCCCCTCATCCTTCAAAAAATAAAAAGGATGGGGGCTGGGAGCTAGCAAAGATTGTCACTGGCAACCAAGGGCAAAATCATGTATAGTCTATAAAATAAAGACAGAGGGAAAAGAAAGGAAAAATAAACTAATTTGAAATGTGATATTGGAAGAGAGCCTTATAGATACTACAGGAAGCTAGGAAGGCAGAAAAGTGGTTTGTCAATCAAGTTAAACCTGCATTCTGACTATTAAAAAAAGTCAATTTGGACTATCTTAGCATGCACACATAATGAAAATACGGAACTGACCAGAAAATATATTTTTCCTGGAAAATGGAGAATGGGTAGAAGGGAAAAAGGAAGACTTAGTGTAAAATGGGTTGACCCAATAAAGGAATCCACAGCAGTTAATTTGCAAGATATGAACAAAACTTACTGGAAAAAACTATATTGGTATGAAGTGGGGGTCATAAGAAGAGAGGGTACCTAACATAAGATGATGCTGGTTTGCAAGTTCTGGGCAGAGCTGTTAATGATAGGGAATTTTAGAGGTGATTAACTCATCTAATTACCACACATCCAAAGTGACTTGATGGCACATGATATCTTTTTGAGTTTTCCCCCTTAATACCAAACAATTGTATGGTTACCAAACAAATGGAATAGGCACCAAAGTTCTGGGAACATCAAGTAAGACCATCCCCAGGCACCAGTCTGATACCAAGAAATATAACCACCAAAAATTCAGTAAGGGATGAGATAACTTCTATAATTTAACAATCATTTCCACTCCTCCCTACCACATTGGAAGATCTACAGCTCAATTATACAAAATTGGATCTTGTCCTAAGTGACCAGCAATATCAATTTGGGAGTACGTGTAGGAAACTAAAAGACTTGAGGTATATATGTCCAACTAAAAGAAATTCCCACTGAGTTCAGTAAAACATATTCCATGGCAAATACATAATTACCACCAGTTAAATACATGCCATATTAATTGAAAGGATTTATTTCCTAAACTGTGTCTGCAAGGAACAGATCTAGATCTATGGCTGAAGCTGTCTGTCTGTCTGTCTCTGTCTCTCTGTGTGTTAGGAAGTAGAGTGGGTTGCAGTGTGGGTCAGTCATTTCGAAAAGTGACTACCACAGCTGAGAAAACACTGGGTTAGATTCCTACCCAGAGGTTAACATCCTTTTCCTGCCAGGGGCCTGACCACGCCACCTCTGTCAGCTGAGGGGCCAGTCATGTGGTTCTTGCTGGTGGTGGCAGCAGTGGTGCATGCATTTGCACTGCATTTCCAGATGTTTTCCTATCTCCGCTGCTTCCCTTGGATGAGGGAGGAACAGTGTCTCGCCATTATATTCATACTCTGTTTTTTTTAAAAAAAAAATGCTCAGGCATTTCTTGCTTTAATTATCACTAATACAGTGTAGGAAAAACTCTTGTCCATTAGCAAAATCAAGTGGACAAGGTTATTTTAACACTGAAAAATATATACAAGGTTTACTCATCTTTTTTCAGGTCAGCTCCTATGACCCTGACTACTGGCTAATTACTAATGCTAATTACCTTGTAAACCAACAAAAGAGTACACTAAGCATTATTGGGTGGTATATAAGCGTAATTACTATTGCTATTGTTACCATCTGTATTATGTAGTGATAATGTAAAGTGCAGTTCATATCATTACATGTTCCATATTTCTGTTGTATAGGTCCAAGCCCAGTATTTTAAACTGAGCTTAGAGCTCAACTGAAGCCAGTGGAACTGTTTTAGAACAGGCAAGCTATTAGTTTTGGAGTGGGGAGAGCTCAAAAACCAGATTGCTCTCGTAGCAGCTACAAAGAAATAAACACAACAGATAGTTGAGTATTTTTTAAAAAAACCAAATCAACTCATGACTCATGAGGTGGGGAGAAAATGTCCCTGCAAGCTTACTGATATACAGTATTGTCCATAGGAAGGGATGACAATGACCTGTGCTTTGCAAAGTCATAAGCATTGGAGCAGAGACAAGTATAACAGAAAAAGAAACCAAGCAGAAATAATAATTGAGATGAAAATAAACCCAATATTCCTGTAGCTGGAAAGGAGTAGACATAACTCACATCAAAACTCACATCCATGTTTAAATGGGAACATTTCTCTAAAGTGCAAGAAAGACAATCCCAGCTCCATTCAAAGAAAACTTCAGAGCAGCTCTGAGAATTCCTTTGCAAATATACACTGAGGGCAAAGAACAAGTTAGAGGACAAATTCAAAGGATGAGTTAGAGCTCAGTAAGGCTAGCAAAGTACTGGGATATTTGCATACTCTATTTTCTCTTCAAATGTTCCTCTCCAGTTAGTTAATTTTCCTGACAGAGGGTTGAACTGTCCTATCAAGCCCAAAAGACTGATCTTAAGAAGTTCCTTGTTTCCTAATTTGAATGAGAGTAGAGTTTCCTTCATAGTAATGCAAATTAAAATCTAGATCTCTATAGGATGGATTTCATCCCCAAACTGGGGTATCATGGGGCTATCCATTAATAAGGCTATCAGTTTTAAGAGAAAGGATGCCACATGCAAAAGCTCAAGTGACATATTTCGTTTGGAAGGAGTAATTCTACTCTATAAAGGCCTCTAGAATTCAGATTAACTTTAATGTTTACTATTAGTGGTTAAATAATAGATTCCATAATCCTTGTAGATGTGCGACTGAAAAAAAAGTATTTTAGAGATCAGGTTAAAGACCCAATGTCTCATCAGGAATTATTTTTTAAAAAAATAGAATCTTCTTTCTCTTCTCTATGGGCAGCAGTAGGACACTTTCAATTTCATAATATTAACTTGTGGGTTAAGCAAAGTAACAGTTTAAACCAGTGACGGCTAACCTTGGCGCTCCAGGTGTTCTTGAACTTCAATTCTCTGAAGCCTTGATCAGGAGTGCTGACTTGAACTTCTGGTAATTGAAGTCCAGGAACACTGGAGTTCCAAGGTTAGCCATCACTGGCTTAAGCCACTTGCATTGATTTCAGCCCAGCAATCTCACATGCAAGAAATGAACCAAAATAGAGCAATCCTATCTGCACCACAAAAAGAGTAGACTGAAAAAAGTGTGTGTATCCATGAATCGGGGCGATCTGGTTTGCAATTCCTTTGTATCATCTGATTATTGGTGGGGGGGCCCAACAAATTAGCCCATCCCTAAAGTACACCAAACTGTGGGACCCATGTAGAAGACTCTGTACATCAAGGGTCCTCAACTTTTTAAAGCTATGGGCCAGTTCACACTCCCTCAGACTGTTGGTGGGCCAGTCCACCTCCACTGCTGCTGCCACTGCCACTGGCGGTGGGACTACCCTGAGCTCCCACCACTCCCACACACACTACTTCCCTGCTTAGCAGCCTGGAGGACTTGTGTGGCATGAGTGAAGGAGGGGTCCAGGCTGTCCTCCTTGCCAACTCTTGGCCAGAGCAGTCCCCAGCTCTGTAAATTTCCTTCTTGGCAGGCTCTGAAAATTTCCAATGATACACAGAATGATTGGCAAACAAGTCTAATTTAGGAGTGAGTATATCAGTCCATTTGTTTGCTCATTTGTTTCTTTCTCAGTTTCTATTCACTTGCCCCAGACTCAAATTCTGTTTGCTTCAAATGTTGAGATCCACCCACTACAAGCATTAAGCTTGAGTCATGTTGGACTCCAAAAGATATTTTCAAAGTTTGCAAATGGTTATGAACATTTTTTTCTGTTCATTTCCCCTCATGCATTCTTGCACCTAGTGTTGCTGAAGAGACATCTTTTACAATAATGACCCCAGCTCGCTGGATGATCTGAGCCCCTCTCTCCCTCTACTTTTTAATTAGTAAGATTAGTAAGATATAGCATTTGGTGTGCTTTTAATCTTTTTTAGAATTAAAATTTAATTTTAACAGTTTTTAGGTTTTTAGGTAGTGTTTGTGTTTTATGGTCATGTTTTTTTAATTACTTGTAAACCACCCTGAGTCACTTCGGTGAGATGGGCGGTGGAGAAATATGAATAAATAAATAAATAATTTTTGACATATTATGCACTTTTACTATTTTTATTAATAGGTATCCTGCAGCTCCTCTGTTGGCTTAGTGGTTAAGGCATTGAGCTGGAAACTGGAATGTTAGATTTTGATACATGAGAGCTCCACTTGGAAAGGAGCCTCATTCAGGCATCCCTTAAAAATCCTTTCAACCCAGAGTAATCTTTCACATGAAATTATTATTATTATATAATAGGTATCCTTATTGTATGTATTTCCCATTGAATATGTCTATGGCAGAATTCAGAAAAATGTGGATTTTAAAGTATGATGAATCTTGATTTGAACTCTGGTTCAAATTTTCACCAATCTCAAACTCAGACAACCTCTTTGTCAAAAGTGAGAATTGTCAAAGCCTTTAGAAATGGGTGTCCTGCACATGGTGTGCTATGTTCATCAAAATAACAAAAGCACTAGGTTGACAACCACCACTGCTGTTTCTGAATCAAAAGTGTAGATCACATTTTTGTCAAGTTGTGCTGGCTTCGAAAAATGGATTGAGACAGCATTTTCAGTAAAGCTTTCGGTTAGCTGCTTCAGCGCCTGAAGTGCTATTAGTCTGTGCCAAAATTTCAATCCTATGCCTTGGAGAGGATGCTTGAAATAGCAGCCAAAATCTAATCAGGTAGTTTTGTAAGAATTCATTTTGAATGACAGTGATTTCCATGGATCTGCTCTTCCCCACCTCCTTAGAACCTGGAACCAGAAAATAGGCAACTTTTTAAGCTCTGCAATCAAACCAAGATGATACTCTGTATCATGTTTAAATGCCCTGCATTTATCATTTTTGCTAGGCTACTCCTATCATCATGATTTTCATTCCTGTATTGATAAAATATGTTCAGTATGCTGAAGAGAAGAAAGAATATAAAGGATATATATCTATACAGTCAAACCTCGCATAAAGAGTGCCTCATTAAAGAATAAATCGTTTAAATAGCAGAATTTTTTTTGAATGTTCACTTTGCTTAACAAATAAAACCAACCAAAAACTCACTTAACAAATAAATTGGGGTTCACAATCCCCCCCCCCACAATTGATCATTTACAATGTTGTTTCGCTTAAAGAGCAATCCTGTGGGACACATTATGTTCTTTAAGCAGTGGTGGGTTGTTAAAATCATCATCAATGTTGTGGGCGTAGCTGATGTCATGATGTCATGACATCATGATGTCATGGGCGGAGAAAAATAAAAAATAAAAAATGTCTGCGCATGTGTCAAACCTCCGTTTGACTCATGCATAGTTTTTTTATGTGCATGCATCAAACTGCTATTTGATGCATGCACACTAAAAAGTAGAACTGTGCATGCGCCAAATGGAGGTTTGATTCATGCACAGTTCTGGGCAGCCATTTTGGATGCCAAGAAAAACATTTTTGGAGGGGGCTGGAGAGGTGACAGAGAGGTTTTTACCACCACCCCCTGGCAACCCCTCCTGATGGGGCGCTACTGGTTTGGGTGAACTGGTCCAAACCGGTAACATCCCATCACTGTCTTTAAGCGAGGTACAACTGTATTGTGAACTCAAGATTTGGAAGAACTGCTAGGTAACAGACATAGCTGGGTTGTTGTTTTTTAAATTAATATCTGAAAGACGTTCTTCACTTAGCCACTGTAAGTCCAACACATTTTGCTGACAGAGACAATGATCCAAATAGTACTACACCTTTTACAATTCTAGGTAGGAGAGAGAGAGAAGGAGAGAGAAAGATAAAGTGTATGAGAGAGAGCAGGAGATTTGATTTAAGTACAGTCAATGGACAGTGTTTACTACCAATCCTGAGGCAGCAGACTCATTTAGGAGGAGAGGTCTCTTCCAGAACAGAGGGGAATGCCTAGGGAACTCAAAGATATCCCTGAGGTAGTCAACTACTACTGCCACCTAAGAAGGATGTTTTATTCTACATAACAATAGAATCAACTCTGTCCTTAAACTGAAAAGGGATTATACATGAAGCCTAATATTGTAAGCATTATTAAAGAAACCCAGACATCATGTGTTTCTTTATTAAGTACTTAGAGCACCCCAGAAAAGGGAATGGTAAACCACTTTTGAGCATTCTCTACCTAGAAAACCATAGAAAGTGCCACCATAAGTCAGAGCTGACATATCAGCACAAAATTATTATTAGCAGAGGTGTAATTGGAAAAATGAGCTCCTCCACACGCCAACATTTCTGAAACTCATTGCATTAATTTTGGCCAGACAGTTTCAGTCTCAGCTACTACAATGTGTTATTGTGATTTTGAAGATGAAGTCAGGAGGAGAAGAAAGCCCAGTGGAGGAAAGTCACGAAAGAGATGTAAAGGCCAGAATCTAATTGAGAAATTATACTGGTGCAATTTTTTCAACGTAACTTTCAGATACAAATTGCCACAAGAGGTTAGCATAGGAATTCATTCTTCAGTGCAGAGTTGTGTGATCTGGTATGCATCAACAAATGGCTTACCTGTGGCAATTCAGAGCTGAGATTTGCACTCATGGAGTTAGGCCAGTAGACATCACTTACAGCAGTCTGACCAGTGTTTGATGATGTATTTCTACACAGCAGAATTATTATTATATCTTGACATGTTTTCGAATCATTATGTTGTAAGTCCAGTTCATTCAGGGTTTCAACAAGTAGTCTTCTATGTGGATCAGTTACTTTGCTGTAATAATCTGCAATGCTGCTAGTAAATGAATCTTGGATTCACACCTAATACTGATCACAGTGCTCCAGGTTTACATAATTTCTCTCTGGACAAAGACACTTTCTCATGGTAGAGAAGTAAGGTAAAATTAGTGTTCGAAACAATCAGATTACATTAGTCATCTTCAGTATGGCTGGATTCTAATTAAAAACATCAGTAAAACCTCACATATTTTCACCAGACATGAGTCATGAGCAGTAGTGGGTAGCAAAAAAATTCGCTACCACACATTGGACAGAGCCTATGCCATGGGTGGAGCTTACATCATGGGTGGACCTACATCATGGGCAGAGTCTATGTCATGGGTGGAGCCTACGTTGTGAGCGATCTAGTCATGCCTGCCATATTGCCATGTATATATCTACAAACACAGACAGCACTGGCTCTTTGGCTGTAAATGGAGATGAGCACTGAACCCTGGAATTGGATATGATTGGCTAATGAGCAAAGGAGGCATTGAACCACTTGCAGGGACAAAACCTGATGGGGCAGGGCAGGGAAGTGGGTGTAGCCACCCAATTTTGCTTTCCCCCCCCCCCAGCCCGAAGGCCACCCAATTTCACCAATCTCTTGCTCAGAGGTCACCTAATTTTGCTACCCTCTCCCGGGGTGTGTGAGCCTGTTGCTACCCACCACTGGTCATGAGTTAAAACAGAGGGTAGAACATGGGCAACAAGCAGCATCAGCTGTATCCTTAGAAAGATCCATGTGATCCCCATTAACCTTAATACTGGATCTTCAGAGGTTGAACAACTTTGAAGCACCTCAGATTCCAAACAACATTATTTCCTAGATGTTTTGCCAGGTTTTCAATGCTCAGCTCCCTAAGATTGCACAGCCAAAGTCTCCTAAGAATGGAAGGCCCTTGTGATCTCACAGGGAGTGGTCCTCCTCCTCACTTCTGGAGATTTGTTGTGTTAACATTGTACAAGCACAATATACACACACAGACTTTTTCAATGAGCCAATAAGCTATGGCACCAGCTAAGAATGGGTGGAATTTGGCTGTTGTGGTTTTAATTTTGTCTCATATGCAATGCAAACGAGGTATAAGGGACATTTTGTTACTTGGATCAAACACATCCCACACTTCCAAAGATCTGAACAACTGGCAGTTTAGTTTCATTTCAGCATAAGTATCTGAGCACTGTGGTCTACCATACAAGAAGATCCACTTAGTTTAGGAAGTATAGACCAAACTGTATGGCATTTACAGGTGTACATTCTCCAACACAAACAATGCTCAATGGCTTCAGAAGGACTGTCAAGGATATGAGCATTGTCCCCTATCATTGAACACCTTAGGCAATTGTGTTTCTCTGTCTAATGTCAGGGCCACTTCAACAAAGCAGCAAACATAAGAGAGGCCTTTAATGAATCACTGTTTTTCTCAAGATAGGTTGAGGAGAGAAATGTGGAAGATACACTTGATGGAAATTCTGAGGTAGTTAAGGGAATAGAATTCAAAACAGAGTTTTTAAATGTATTTATTTATTTATTTAGATTTATATCAGCACCCACTCACCATGGTGACTCAATTATATCTGTTGTCAGCTGACAACTATCAGACTAATTAACATTTCATAATTCTCGATCTTTTTAAGCCAGGGGCTGGGTCATGCTCCCTCAGACAGCTTCCGGAGCCAGATGGCCATTTTGTCCTTCCTCCAACAGATGGCACTTCTGGGTGTGGTGGAGGCAGTGGGGGACCACATGAAATGGCACCACAGGCTGCATCCGGCCTACGGGCCACAGGTTGAGAATCCCTGCTCTACACTAATAGCTCAGATAATCATTTTTCATCACCTATACATACCTTCCCCCCGCTTGTTTTAGAAATTTTTAAGAGTAATTCTACCCTGAGTACCAGATTGTACAACACAAGTTTTGGGACAGATCCTGTCTAATCGGTTTAACTAGATACTTTTGGAGAAATTGGGGGGAGGGAAGAAAGGACTCAACTACACATCCATATACATACATGCCATTAGTAACACAGAAAGCATCCAAGTAGGGGTTGTTGGTTGTTGTTTTTTGTTGTTTTTTGTTTTTTGCCATTAGCCAATATTTTATGCCAAATGTGCCACATCCACAACATTATTTTACGATCTTATATTTTACAGCTTAAATAATAGAGGCAAAATATCACCCATTTATTTATTTATTTAAAAGTGTATTGACCGTCTTGCTAAAAGACATACATGCATTACAACCTGAGGGTTTTTTTTAAAAAAAGAAAGATTGCAAATAAGATAATTGAACTACAGTAATACCTCAGATAACGTTTACCTCGGATAACACTAAAATCGCATAACGTTAAGTAATCTGGGGAGGAGAATTGGATCGAATAACGTTAAGGTCCTATGGGATGGATCGGATAACAACCACTAAAGCCTGTGCAGCTACAATGTATCTCTATGGAGCTTTAACATTATCTGATCCATCCCATAGGATTTTAACATGCATCGGATAACACTAAAAGTTGGATAACACCAAGACTTGTGGAACCAAGTCTTAGCATTATCCGAGGTATTACTGTAGTGGATAGCTCTGTGGATTTAATATAATAAAATAGGAATAAAACCCAAAATATACAGCTGCCATTGAATATGTTGGGTTATATTTTTAATTTTTTTTATAATAAAAACATTACAAACAAAAAGAAAACTATATAACATATACATAACTTTAATATCTATGTGCTCTTTCCGCATCTGCAACTTATATATGTTATTACATAATTATTTTCTGTGTTCTTACATTGCTACACTTATGCCCCTTTAATTTCACATATTAATAGTAGCTATATTCCACACCTCTTTAAATTCTTTAAACACAAGTGATTTTTCCTTCCCTTGCATAAAGCATGCTTTCCATTGTTTGACTATAATTAATCTGAGTATGGTAACCAATCTTGTAATAATTTCTTTCTTTCCTGGATATTCTAATTGCATATTGCCATAAGTAGATAATAATGCTATTATAATACACAATTCCAAATTTACCATTGAATATGTTGTTACTGTTAGGACCAATTCACACTTCCAGTGACTTTAGTAGGGTTTTCAAGTTAAATGAGATGTTCAAGGAGTGAGTTAATATTGCTATCCCTCTATCAGTCTCTTTGGCCAAGTTGAGTAAGTCTCTTGAGTGCTGGTCAAACCAGTGATGGGATGTCAAAAATTCTACTACCACGCCATGACGTCATGGACGTCATGGGTGTGGCCAATGTCATGATGTCATGATGTCATGGGCGGAGCCAACGTCATGACATCATGATGTTGTGGGCAAGGCCAAAAATAAAATAAAAATAAAAAAAATAAACACACACACAGACCCGTAAATAACTTAAAGAAATAAAATAAAGAAATACCCATCGCTGCCCCCAGGCCCTGGCCGCCTGTGGCCTCAGCCAGAGCTGGGCCGAAAAGGCACCGGCCCAAGGAAGCTGCAGGCGCCCGGCGGAGGAGGATGCGGCGGTGGCGAGCCCCGCCGGGCTTACCCAGGGCATGGGGGTTTGTCGGGCCCAAGTCCCTAGGAGGGTGCAGGTGGACGGCCCGGGCAGGCACCAACGTGCCCGTGGGAGCTCGGTGGCTGGCTAGGGGAGGTGTCCTTATCTTAAGGCTGCCGCCGCTGCTGCCGGAGCCACTCTAAAAAGGGGCAGCTCCAGCTTCGGGAGAATTTTTTTAAAAAAATTGGAGCCATTTGGCTCTAATTTAGTGCGCATGACCAGAAACTCGATTTGACACATGCGCAATGCGTCAGATTGAGTTTCTGCGCATGCTTGGCTCCGATTTTAAAAAAAAAAATCGGTGAGGCGTCCGGAACCCGACGCCTCAAAAGTGGACTCCCCTCCCGGAGAACCCTCCGGGATTGGTCCTACCGGTTCCAGTGAACCGTCTGGAACTGAGGACATCCCATCACTGGGTCAAACGCTTTACCTACTACATTTCCAATGCCTTTTGTCAAAATGGCAAAGCAGAATAACAAAGGTTTTTATTTTTCTATTTTATTTCACATGATTTTCATTCACTCACAACCGTGAAATAAAAAGGCAGGCACAAAAATCTTATGTTCTTTTAAAAAAATTAAGCCGCTAACCTGTGGAGGGGCTTGGTAGTGCTAATAAACTGGAAACGAGGGCAGAGAAGCTAGTACTCCCCTTACCGGCAAAACCCTGGGCAGTGCTGAACCTTGTGAGCTATTGCCCAGGTCAGCTGATTTGGGGAGATATCCATGCAGTCATTTCAAGTTCCATTCCCATGATTATATATGTATGCCTTGTGGTGTGCCCTGCATTCCCAGCTGATTCATCCGAATTGTGCCAGGTATACAATACTCAGCAGTGTGCAGGGCACCATGGGAAAGTGCTGGATAGGGAGTGGTGGGGGTGCCTATTTGGGGGGTTGGGGGAATTCCATACATTGCTATTGGTACCCCAGGGCACCAGAGGTGAGGGCAGGGTGAGAAAAAGCCCAATTGCCCGCTATACCAGCACGTGCCTGACAATACTACTGACACCCTTGGAGAATCACCTCTGCCACCCTAACCCTTCACTACCTGCCAACTTAATTGTGACCTATTTACTGACACTGATCTAAGTAGTCGTCATGTCCCACAGTTCAGAGTGGGATAGGCAAAACATGGCCTGGACTCCTGAAGCCAATACAAGCCAAGTTGAAAAATTCTTATCTGGCCCCCAAGGCTGACCCATAGGCACTCTAACTTGCAGGGCAGATGAGCAAGTCACCGGGAGATCCAATCATAGAGGCTGTTGCCAGAGAAGGGCAATCCTTTAAAAACCTCCACCCCTACCTCATGATGGCCTGCAGTGAGGTAAACTTGTCCCCTGCTTTAGTCCCCCCCCTCCTCAAATTCAGGCCATTTTGTAGCCTCATTTTTGGATGAATCTATTTGTGTTTAATAAAGGAGTTCACATACACCCTACCTACCATGTGCCCTTTCCAATTTAATATAATTAGGGTGAATAATAGCAATAGTGGATGCAGTGGGCACAGAGCTGGACAGGCTGAGGAGGATGGTGGAGGACAGAGGTGCCTGGAGGACAATGGTCCATAGAGTCGCAAAGGGTCAGAATCGACTGTGCGACTGAACAACAACAAGGGTGAATAAAAGTTCTGCTACTTGCCTTTCAATTAACTAATCATTTGATCAATTAAAGTTAAATATATCCAACTTTTAAAAATAAAAATGAAATGTACGTACTTATTATGAAATCTCCCAAACCTTTGAATCCTGAAAGATATGTAAGGTGACTTACAGCTTCATAAATAATGGATATTTTCCCCTGTTCGATGGACAGGATGATTTAAAAAGTTTTTCATTCACTTTAGGGCAACATAACCCACATGGTCTCACAGAATAAGGAAACATGTATTTAACCTGTAGCACCACCACCATGTGAAATTTGCTCAGGTCAATAAATTAACCAAAGAGGCAAAGGTCTTACTGAGTCAGGAAGGAAAAAATTGACATAGCAAGGACAATGAAAAGAAAGAACAGTAGCTTTTCAGTTGCCTTTTGCCATTGCAAGCCAAAAGAAATTTCAAGTGTGGGGATTTAAGTTTTAATGTTTCCACAGAACAGTAGAATAATTGGCTCATCTTTCTGGAGAACAACAATTAAGTGGAAAAGGGAAATGATGTATACATGAGGGACGCAAGATCCTATGAAACCCATATGCAAATTGTACCCCTTGGAGATAACAATTTGCTTGTAGCTAGATTTAGGCTTTCTAATGTTAAATTATGCATACAAGAGGCTGATTTTCCACAGTGCTGGTTAACAGAGGAGTGGAAACCAAAACCCAAGCTCTGGCCTCCACAAAGCTTGGAAGTCACATTCTCTAATTCACAAAGCAAACACCATTGTTATATGTGCTGATGATGTTCCAGATGCTCATTTGGAGAGAGAAAGGGAGAATGAGACTGACGGCTAAATTAAAATATGGATTACTAGGAAAACACTAAAATATCTGGAGTTTTCGGAGTCCCACATTTTATTTAAAACATATAACTTCATATCTACACAGTGTTTTATTTTTATTTTATCTTTTTAAAAAAGACATTGGCTGAAATCTTGTTGCCCAATTAACACAAACAGCATAACCTTTGAAACTCAGCAAGCAATATTTAATGCTGCAAAGATTTCTTAGTTTACAACAATTTACTTCTGAAGGTTATGCAGTTTGCACAATTACACGACAGTACTAAAGCCACTGTGTGTAAGACATGTGTATACAGTGGTGGGCAGCAAAAAAAAAAATTACTACCACACTGTCGGTGGAGCCAACATTGTGGGCAGAGCCAACATCATGATGTCATGGGTGGAGACAATGTCATGATGTCATGGACGGAGCCAATGATGTGGGTGGAGCCAACGTAAAGAACCCATAAAAATAAGTACAGATAAAAATACAAATTAAATAGACATAAAATACATAAAAACATAAAATACACATCAAAATAAATACACATTAAGTAGACATAAAAACACACAAAAATACAAATTAAATACACATAAAACACATAAAAATAGACATTAAAAATAAATACACATTAAAATACACACCCACACCCCACACCCAAAGGTGAGTCACTTACCCTGGGGAGCAGGCTATAGGGAGCTTCAGGCTAGCAGTTTCTCTTCCTCCTCCCCACTTGGGAGGACAGCAAGGAGGCTACACATGTGCGCAAAGCGCTGCAGGTGCGCATGCACACCAAGCTCTTGGTGCATATGCACAGTAGGGGAACTGGTGAAAAGTTAAGCCCCCAAGGTGGTTCCCCCCAAAAGCTGCTACCAGTTCTCCAGGACAGTGGGGAAAGTTACTACCGGTTCTTGTGAACTGGTGCAAACCTGTTGCTGCCCATCACTGTCTGTATAACAATGCCTTTGTAAGTAATTACTCAACTTGCAATGGGAAGGAGTTACTTTTGTTTGGCAAAATGAATATTCAGCATGTTGGGGGCAAACATGCTAATTACGGTACCTTATGAACCCACCCGGAGAATGCTCTAAGCACTATGAGGCAGCATGCAGGTGTAATTGCTATTGCTATTATTTAGCAGAAGTAAAAATATTTTACCACATCAAGATAATCACTTCCACCCCATCTTCCAGAATCAATGTTTCTGAGACACACATTATGCTGTTAAAATGCAAAATTAGCTAGAAAATTCTCATGACCACCTTGTTTGTATTCAGTGATGGGCAGCCAAAAATTTTACTGCCACACTGTGGGCGGAGCCAATGCCATGATGTCATGGGTGGAGCCAATGTCATGATGTCATGGGCTGAACCAATGATGTGGGTGGAGCCAAAGTAAAAAAAAAACACAGTACAGGCTGTACAGTGCCTGACACCCCCAGCCAGCCCCATCTTAAAGGAGGCAGCCCAGTGCTCCAGGCGCTTGCCTTGCGGAGAGTGAGAGAGAAGCCCTACCCCCTCTGCAAAGCAAGTGACTGGAGCTCTGGGATCTAGGTGCTTGCTTTGCAGAGGGAGGAGGAGTTATCTCCCTCCCTCCCTCCCTCCACAATGCAAGCGCCTGGATCCCAGTGCTTCAGGCGCTTGTCTTGCAGAGGGGGGAGGAAAGCCCTGTTCCCCTCCACAAAGCAAGTCCCTGGATCATAGCACTCCAGTCGCTTGCCTTGTGGCAAGGAGAGTCGACCAAACCGGTCGCCTCAAAAAAAGTAGCAATCCCGGGTGGTCTCCTGGGAAAGTTACTACCCCCCTGAGAGACCACCCAGAATTGTTGCTACTGGTTCTGGAGAACCAGTCCGAACTGGCCCATGCTCAGCACTGTTTGTATTGCTATTCCTTGGCCTTCTTTGCATTGTGCTTAAATTCACAAGCAGCATCTGAGGGTCAGTCTTGACCAGGGTTCCTCAAACCTGGCTCTTCAGGTGTTCTTGTACTTTACTTACCAGAAGCCCAACTCAGCACACTTGCTGATCAGGGCTTCTGGGAATTGAAGTCCAAGAACACCCGGTGAGCCACGTTTGAGGAAACCTGGTCTAGACATTAAGTGAAATATTTTTCCAACAGTTTACCTAGGTTTGTTTTACCTAGAATAAGATTCCTTTAGAAATATGTCCCCTGACAATGAAATGTGCACATTAAATCCTGTTTTCTTTCAAGTCACCAATTATAAAACAAAGCACACACTAAATGTGAGATATAAAATTAAGGAAAATCCCACACTATGGAAAACAAATGTATTTCACTAGTTTAAGGAGCACCTCGGGGGGAAAAGTGCTAAGAGTATTATCTGTTCTTTATTCTCCACATATTTCCTCTAGTGCAGTGTCTCTGTTCTTAAACATAGCTGGGTACAAAGTAAAGGTATGTGAAAGCTGCCTGACCTAGTTTGTAATGGAGGTAAAGGGCATGCAGACTGGGGCTAATTTACATTTATACCCTTTAGGTGGCATTACAATTCACTCTGTTTCTGGGTCCATAATATATCTGTGTTTCCAGATCTCCATTTAAAGTTTTCAAAAATTCCCAGTTTTGTAACTAGCACAGTTACAAAATACCATCAGGTTTAGAGGCAGGATGGACCTTCAATATTGCAGCTTGAAATCTACTGAGAATATATACAGTTGAGAAGCTAATATGTTTGTCTTTCACTTCTAGGCAAACAAATCTTGCAGAATGACCTGCATGGTAGAACCATTTCCATTTAACTCAATTATTAATTGTAACAATCCTTGTAACATAACATTAAAGATAAGAACAGGGTGCTAAATAAAGATGAATTCACAAATATGTGGGGATTATTTATCGAGTTTGAATTAAGAAAAAGAAATGACAGGTTCCCTTGCAAGAGACAATACAGTTTTAAATGAGAATGGGGCTCCATGAACATAAGTGGTTGCAACTGCCAACTGGTCCTGGTGAGGGGGGAAGCCCTATGTTTAGCAGATGTTTGTTAATTGTTAATTGGATGTTTACATGAGTTTGCTTAATTTTGGTCAAAAAATTAAAATAAAGACAACATTTATATTTGTATTAAAATAAAAATTTATCAACATCCACACATTTCTTTGACTGAGAAAGAAAGTAAAAGTGACAGATTGACCTATCTCTAGTTAGCACGGGGAGGATATATAGCAATTACACTTATACACCACCCAATAGTGCTTAGTAAACTCTCTGGGTGGTTCATAAGTTAATTAGCATTTTGACACCTACAAGCTGGGTACTTATTTTATCAACCACAGAAGGATGGGAGGCTGAGTCAGCCTTGATCCCATTCAGGATCAAAGTCAGATCATGAGCAGAGTTTTGGCTGCAGTACAGAAGTCTAAACACTGTGCCACAATATACAACAGATCTGAACATAATTAAACATTTGATAGAGTCACACACTGCTAAGTCAATCAACTTTTGACCTGTATAAGCCCACTTGAAGCAGCCATATCCAATTAATGACCACACTTTCCTTGGCAATAAACTAGGAGTCATTGCTGAGGAAGAATGAATGCCCTTGAATAATATATGCAGTGCTTGGACTGCCAGGTTCCTTTAATGTAGAAGACGTGTATATACCACTGTTCCATCCTTAGTCTCCATCATCACATATATAATTCACTAGGACACGAATAAGGAAACATTTTCTGAACATGGTGGGAATGAGCTTTTATCTAGTGAACGCCTGACAGGAATACACTACTTATTTTCAAAATTGACATTTCTTTTTATTTCCATTGTCACCATATGACCAAAGGGAAAAGATGAGAAACCAAGACCATAATAAGGTAAGCTGGTATAACAAGGCAAGATATTAGGCTGAAAAATTATGTAGTCATGACTGTAGCCCCTGGAAGAACTCCAAACACAGGAATAATGAACAAAGGCATGCCAAATACCCAGAAGTGAACATTTAGTTGTGAAACAAATGTTTTCTGGAAAACTGAGATAGTCCCCTTGTGAATCCCTCTTTGACTTGCTCATCTTTTTAGCCACTGTTTCTATCCTGCTCACAATTTCTTCTTTAAACCCAAGCTTCTTCTCATTGTCTATGATCTTCCTTTAATTCTAAGTAGTTGATTAGTGAGTAAAGAGTGCTGATCTTATCAAGCCACAGAAAGAATAAGATCATATGACACCATAATGTCACAAAGAAAGGAAGGCAGAACACATCCCTAACTACATGAGGGGGCATCTGCCATTGTTCTAGCACACACAAATTTAAAGAGAGAGGAACTAAGGCAAGAGGATTACCAACAAGAGAAGGAAGTTTAACAGATGATGAAATTTCTTGTGAAAAGCATTCCCCGATTTGACTCAGCTGGATTAATAATAATGCTGTATTCATAAAGGTTAGGTCTTGCGTGAGTTTTCATGAACCTTTGACAATGCCATTTACAATGTGTTACTTCTCACTGAAAATGTTAGATATGTGAAGACTGACTCATGAAGGCACATTATAAAATAAAAAGATGGCTTCTGAGGGATAAGACAAATGACAGTAGGAAGAGCTGAGTTACCAAGTCCAAGCTTTTGTATCTCAATGTCTGTTTTCTTTACAGAGGACTTCTGAAGAGTTTCTCTTCAGTGTCCATTTTGGGTAGGCTTGGGACACACAAAGGCTTCCTACCCAAGCTCAGTATTTCAGGAGCCTTGATCAGGGATGGGCTACTTGTGGTCTCCTAGAAGCTGCAAGATTGTAACTTGCTTCAGTGCTTGGCAAGATAGCCAGGATGTGAAGGAGGACAAGAGTTGTAGCCCCACAAGAGAGCTCATGTTTCAAGCCACTTTGGGTGATGCAGAGGGGAAAGGTGGAATATAAATTAAATTAAAATGTAAATAAAAAGGACTGGAAGGTTATAAACTGTCTACCCCTGCTCAAGGTTATTCCAGAATCATCTTCTTCTGGAAGTCAGCCTCCTGGATTGATGCTGAAAAAAAACTTATCTTAGATCAAGGGATGCTGAATCATTCATTGTTTCCTACTAGCATGTGTAGATAAGGAGTTGCAACATTCAGTTCCTTGCTGGCACTCTTGGATAAGTTGTTGCATTGGCACAAATTATGTTTTGTTCCAAAAATCTTTCCTGATTGTTTCCTTGCTTGCTTGTTTTTGTTTTATTTATTTTTTCACCACCAGATTTAGTGCCTAGGCACTACTCACAGTAGTGAACAACATAGTACATCTAACATATCAGTAATAATGTTGTGAATTGTATAAATTGTCCCAATATTTGATGACTGCTGCTTCACTTTTAAACATCAAAAAGGCTATTTGTGCCATTTTGTAACAAATTAGATAACCCTTCAAAGTTTTATATGTACCTGTATGTTAGTCTGTTTGTTGGGCCTCTCAATTTTTTCCTTACTGGTACTAACTTCTCTTACTGCTACTAATAGTGTTTATTATGAATGTCATCCTGGTTTTGAGATTATCTGACACTATCTGGTATTGTCTCTTTGGGTTGTTTTTGGATGTTTATTATTCTAATTTTATCTATATATATTATGATGTTATATCCTGATTAGGTTGAAAGAAGAAAGTACAAAAGCTGGCTTGAGACTCAATAACAAGAAAACCAAGATAATGGCAACAGGCCCTATCAGGCCCTGGAAAATAGATGGGGAAGAAGTAGAAGCAGTGACAGATTTTACTTTCTTAGGATCTAAGCTCACTGCAGATGGTGATTGCAGCCATGAAATAAAAAGGCGAATGATTCTTGGGAGGCAAGCGATGAGAACCTGAGGAACATAGTGAAAAGTAGAAACATCACATTGCAAACAAAAATTCGTCTAGTCAAAGCAATGGTATTCCCTGTGGCAATGTATGGTTGTGAGAGCTGGACCATTAGGAAAGCTGAGCGCAGAAGAATAGATGCCTTTGAGATGTGGTGCTGGAAGAGAGCTTTGAGAGTCCCCTGGACAGCAAGGAGAACAAATAGGTCAATCTTAGAAGAAATTAACCCTGACTGCAAAGGTCAAATAGTAAAGTACTTTGGACATCAAATGAG
Organism: Furcifer pardalis; assembly: GCA_030440675.1. Lineage (NCBI taxonomy): Eukaryota > Metazoa > Chordata > Lepidosauria > Squamata > Chamaeleonidae > Furcifer > Furcifer pardalis. Next base: position 11,696,743 of record CP126895.1, on the reverse strand, counting down.
AAGAAAGGATTTGTTTGAGAAGGCCTTGATGCTGGGAAGGGTGGAGGGTAAAAGAAGAAGGGGGCAGCCAAAAATGAGATGGCTAGATGGTATTCTAGACACAATGGGCACAAACCTGAGCGAGTTGAGGAGGAAGGTGGAGGACAGAAGTGCCTGGTGGACAGTGGTTCATGGGGTCACAAAGGGTTGGAATCAACTGTGCAACTGAACAACAACAACAAAAATTCTGTTTTATACATTGTGAGATGCCTTGAGTGGTGCCTGCATCAAAAGGGCGTGGTATAAAGGTAAGTGAGTGAGTGAGTGAGTGAGTAGGGGACTGTGGTGGCTCAAGTGAATACGATGCTGAACTCGATGACTGGAAGGTCGGAGTTTGATTCCCAAGTATTGCATGATGGAGTGAGCTCCCATCTCTGTCCCAACTCCTGCCAACCTAGCAGTTCAAAAGCAAAAAATTGCAAGTAGATGAATAGGTACTAATTCAGTGGGGAGGTAAACATTGTTCCATGCACTCCAGTGTTGAGGCATGCCTGCCACATGTCCACGGAAATGTCTGCAGATGCAGAAAGCGCTGGCTCTTTGGCTATAAACAGAGATGAGCACTGACTCATAGAGTTGGATACAACTGGCTTTTGAGCAAGGGTGACCTTTACGTTTAAGTAAGTAAGTAAGTAAGTAAGTAAGTAAGTAAGTAAGTAAGTAAGTAAGTAAGTAAGTAAGTAAGTGTCTCAAACATTACAGACTGTACAAATTACAGCAATTTTGTGTGGAAGGGAAGTGTTTGTCTTGCTTTCTTGGGGAAATGGAGAATCTTGCAGGGGGTTCAGATTCCACATTTTGGTGCTTTCTCATACTGAGACAGTCCAAATTGACAGGAACAAGTACACATTCCTATACAGAACCAACCCACTTCCTTCCCATGTTATCTTTGTAAACTGTAACGGCTGGATTAAATTTCAGCAGAAGAGTAGAATGGAAGCTCTTGCTTGAAAGTGCCCAACAGACACCTAAAATTAAGTCTTTTCTAAATACAAAAACAATGTGGCAGTATAGTAAAGATAAAGGTTTCCCTTGCTCGAAAGCCAGTCTTATCCGACTCTAGGGGTCAGTGCTCATCTCTGTTTCTAAGCCGAAGAGCCAGCACTGTCTGCTTCTGCAGACATTTCCATGGTCATGTGGCAGGGATGACTAGACCCCGGAGCACATGGAATGCTGTTACCTTCCCACCGAAGTGGTCCCTATTTATCTACTTGCAATTTCTTGCTTTCGAACTGCTAGGTTGGCAGGAGCTGGGACAGAGACGGGAGCTCATTCCGTCCTGCAGTACTCGGGAATCGAACTGCTGACCTTCCACCTCCCAGTCAGCGTCTTATGACTTGAGCCACTGCAGTATAAGTGGTTTGAATACTATTTACAGTTCTATCTGCCTTTTCCTCAAAGTGCCGAACTGTTCAAATAACATGTAAGCTCCACAGCATCATACCACAATTGCTTCCAAGCAGGACACACAATTTATTTTCACATCCATGCTGAAGCATGTGAAGCAGCCAGCTTGGAGTCAACAACATTTTAATGCTGCCAGAAACATTTGTATTGCTGCCAATTAATCTGTGGTTGAGTAATTGGAAAGTGAACAGAGTAGATGTCAGTCTAGCTATAGTACTGTGCCTTCATATTTAATGAATAATGAGACCTGTTACATTGGCAGCTACTGATACACAGGAGACAGTAGGGGTTATTAGCTGCTTATAGGAATAAACCATATTTGCTAACTCTCATTTAGATTATTTCTGTTTACAGAAATTTCACTCTCTTCATTATTGGCAGGAATGCTGTGGATATTTCCTGATTTCTAGGCCACTGCTGTATTTCTTTTTCTCTTACAGAAGTTGAACCTTAACTAGGGCAAGATATCTGGGGCTTTGCTCCAGGGCATTAAAATTTAGAAAGCACTGAACTCTAGAGATGAATCTACTGTTGAATATTAGGGTGGGGGGGATTCTTGAGGGTAGGGGAACATGAACCCAGGCCTGAGGGTGGAGTGGGTGGGAGATGGTGCCGCTTGCCTCGGTACTAAAACTGCTAGTTATGACATTGCTCAGCAATCCTAGCTGCAACATTTCCCCCACAGTTTCTTGAAACAAACAATGCCTAATGATATTTCATGCTTGGAACAATTATAGAACACAAAGTAAGCTGTATTGCATGCATGAGACAGTGCCAAAGTGGAGTTGAACACTGAGAGTGTGATTAAGACACATCACTGAACAATTCTATATGTTTCCCCATGTGTAGTTTCTAACAAACTGGAAAACATGAAAAGTTGGACTATAAACAAAATAGGATCATCTCAGAACAAGCCTGAAGGACATTTTTCACGATAATTCTAATTTCTCAGAAACATGTTCATAGCATGTCAAAGTATTACCAATAGAGATGCCTAAAGTCATTATACTGTATTGCTTTTGGAAAAGGGGAAAAAAGTGTGTGTTTTTAAAATATCACCAAAATAATACAGTACTGCCTTAAGCACAGCAGGCTAGGTTTACAGTGCAAAGTATTCTTTTCTAACACATTGCTGTGATTGACAGTACCTGTTCCCTGAGGTAACTTCATCACTTTACCTAATGGTAGGACCAGTTCCTTGCTGCGAATGAATTATCTTCAAATTTACATACTCCATACTTGCTTCGGACATCATTGTAAAATAATGTTAAGTGATTGTTAATAACGCTACTAATATGAATACTGCAAAAGCTCTGATTTACGAATGGATAATCTAATAAGAATAGAGTAGATTTTCAGCATTTCCAGATGATTTAGACTACAATAGTAGCTCCTTTCAACACTGCTTCTGGAGACCTGAGAGCCATTAATTTCTCCTCTCCCCGTGTTGTGACTCCACTTTCAGAAGGTACCTGTGTTTTGCATGCATGTATGTGACTGTCATGGATCAGTACACCCTGTAACCACTCCTTTGAAAGCATTACAAGATCAATGTTCTGCTAGCTCAAGGAGACTGTTAAACATTTTGACTGGGCAGAACCTTCATGTACTTTGCTAAATGAGGCACAACAATATGGACTGAAACTGGGAATAGCTAAATTAAAACTCTCTCGCATGCACGCACGCATGCACGCATGCTCGCACACATGCACGCACGCACATTGGTTATTATTGTTTGATGTCACCGTAAATAGACAGGTGCATAACTAAGAGGATCAGTATCAGTGGTAACAGCAAAAACAGGGAAGCTTCAAAACTAATTTTAATTACACTTGCATGGTAAAATGATAATATGGAAAACAGATGGACAAAATTTTCCAGTAACATTTGGAAAACCCAAGTGAGAGATTACAATGCAGAGTCAAAATGCAGAAGACGGATCAGTAAAAGTCACTTAGCCTACCATTGGAACCAATCCAGTTAGGAGTGTTTAACAATGACATTCAAGTGTAAATATAATATCAAAGATAAACAAGAATAAGATAGGAAGATTTGACTTTTACATCCCTCAACCCTTGCAAAGAATTTACTATACAGTATTTAATGCAATTAAAAACAAAAACTACTTGGTTTTTTTTGTTCCTATTCTGCTTTTCCTCCAATGAGCATAATGCATTGTATACTGCTCTCTCCTAAACACTAGCTACACTGCAACAATCGCTGTCCCCTTGCACAGCTCTGCCACTACAGAAGGAATGACAGTGTAGTCTTTTGAAAGTCTTGCTTCAGTTTGGGGTTGGATACCACCAACACAAAATGAGACAAAACAGCATACAACCTGAAATTGAAGCCCATTAAGTAGCAGTGAATGTGGCATTCCCTGTGATAGCATTCTGGCCAATCCAGCCAATAAGAAGATATCGAACAATGGTTCAGAACTGGGATTTGAATATAATTTTTATACTGCCTTATGAAAGGATCACATGCCATGCTCACACACCCACAATTAATCAGAAATGAACAAATAAACATGAGAGTACATGAGATGTTTGTGCTCCTTCAGCTTCTTGGTTTATTTGTTAGTTGAATTCACCCAGACCAAATTGTGTTGTAGTGTCACAAGCTATGTGCACAAATTGTATAAACAGGTGTAGCTTTGTTTTCCTTTTCTAAAACATTCCTGCAAACTCTCATGGAAATAGACAGATATTAAAGGGAAGTCCATCTTGTCTGGAAGGTACCCAGTGGTGGGTTGTCAATTTTTTTGCTACCGCACCATGACGTCATTACGTCGTAGGCATAGCCGATGTCATGACGTCATTACGTCATGAGCAGAGCCAACATCATGATGTCATGTTGTCCGGGGCGTAGCAAAAATAATAAAATAATAAAATAAAATGACTACCCAGAACTGCGCATGCATCAAACCTCCATTTGACGCATGTGTCAAACCTCTATTATTTTATTATTTTTGGCTGCCTGGATATACATTTCTGGAGGGGGGGGCGAGAGGTGACCAAACTGGTCACCTGGGGGTTTACTACCACCCCCAGTGACCCCCTCCTGATGGGTGATACTGGTTTGTCCAAACTGGTCCAAACCGGTAACAACGCATCACTGAAGGTACCCATTGGAGAAGGCTGGCTAATGCAGAAGCACAATCTAACTTGTGCAAGGCTGCTTTTGTGGCTATTGTTTCCCTTTTTTGTTCTGATAATAATAGAAACTATGTTCTAGTAGGCTACTAGAACTGGTGGTAGCAAGCTGAGGGCAGGTAACAAGAAATATTTGTTCACCCATTATGGAGTTAAACTGTGGAACTCTTTTCCACCAGATCTGGCTTACCCTAATTCTAAGCACCACCTTGCTTATTCATCCTTAAACATTTGGAAAAGTGACATCCCCAAAACACAGTGAGGAATACTGCAGGCTTCCACACGGAATTTCCTTCAACATTCTCCAGCATGAACAAGGGAATGGGAAGATAGGAGTGGTAGTTTCATCAACATTTTCTTTTACACAGATAATTGGAAAGTATCCTTGGATTTTATGTGCCTTGGAAACTGTGCCAAAATAGGCCATTTTATGACATAGAAATAAGTGCAGTAACACAAAACAAAGGCAGTGATCAGAGGTGTAACCATTTTAAGAAACTGCAGTGAACAAATAGAGATCACACTCAACATACAAAAAGCCTCATGAAGCTGCAATGATGCCTCATTCTTTATTATAGATTTCTATTTATTCATAATTTGTGTGGCAGCAAAATCTGCAAAATATAGGTACAACGACAATAAGAATAGCTGTAAAAAAGGATATGAAAATAATAGTATCCCTCCTGGCTCTTGGGGCATAAATTACTCCATAAATCTAAATAAAAGAATGAATAATACAAAGGGTGATTGGAATCCAGTTTCTTTGACTTACTTTATATGCATTAAACAAGAAATGGGTCTGTATAACATAAGCCATGGGTACAAAGGAAAGATTGTCTTTTCCTCTAATGCATTATTTTAGTATGTTGCTCTTAATAACCTCCAAAATATGGAGGACATAAAAAGGAGAACAGTAGCTCGTAAAAATGTAACATATAGTATGCAGCCAGCTTCTCCGACACTGATGACTTAGCTAGAAGGCAGGAATACACCCAAGTATCTTCACGAGTAAAGGGCTCTTCACCTTTCTTACTCTCTTGGTTGATGAAGGGAGGATCCCAAGGACCTACTACTCCAGAGTCCTGCAATTCTCCCTTCCAATAGAGCAAATGAAAGGGATGAGAATTCTAGAGCTGGCTAGCAATGTGCAACATCAGCTTAGCATGGCACAGTAGCTACTATTATTAAATGTTTGTTCATGTATAAATTATAAGAATTATAATTATTTAATGATTAATTATGGGCTGTTCTGCTGGTGGACTTCAATGTCCATCCTGTGGCAGCTTTATCAGAAATGGCTCAGCAATTCATGTCCTCTGTGATGCCCATGGATCTGTTCCAAATGGTATCTGCCCTCATCCATGCTGTGGGGCACCAGGGAGTGGTCTGCTCCAGGAGGCTGATGCAGGTGTGCTCCTGGATTGGTTTCTGAGCCTGAATGCCCATGTTTCAACATTGGCCAGGGGTGCATTTGAAGAAATAAAACTAATGTACCAGCTGCACTCATTCCTGGAAAGGTCTGATCCGACCACAGGAACATATACCTTAATTATATATCTCAGCTAGAGGGTCCAAGCTATTTACAGGGTGGCCCGTAAGTCCTTACCCCAGACAAGGGAGGGAGGAAGCACTCCCACTGGACTGCTGGGCAGAGGAACAGAGTGAACTCTGTGTTGGGAGGAGGGAGGAAGCACTTGCAGGCCACCATATACATCTCCTTTTCTCAGTTGACCCAGGTGTTAACATCTTCAGAGAAGGCACCAAACTGCACAGGATTCCAGTGAACTGTGGTGGATTCACAGGAAAGGACATTGAGCTGCACAGAATATGCCAGTTTCCTGTGTAACACAAACAAATAAACCCCTAAGGCTAAGCAATGAGGGGGGGGGGCAAAACTGAGAGCTCATTTGCACAGGAAATCTCCAACAGTGTAGTAAATTTTCTTGTAGTCTCAGCATGGTCAGTCACCAGGAATGAGAAATCTTATGAATGCTCATCACATTCCTATTCTCAAATAACTCTCCTTTCACCATACACTCTCTCCCTACTCACACTAGACATCGCCTCACAGCAAAATTACATCTAGGGCCCAATTTCGTTGCACATCACCTAGAACCCTGTATGTGGAAAGTGTTGTACTCAACATGGCTATAAATAAATGTCAGCACATATGGATACAGCCATTTCATTTTCTCCTCCACTTCAGTATATACAAACGACTCAAGATGTACTTACATCATTATTGACCAATAGCCCTATTGCAATTTAAAATACATTGGCTCTGTCCTTAGCAGATTTAAACTAGAAGTAGCATTATTAATGCAAGCCTAAATCACCCACTTTGTCACTTGCTTTCTAAGATATACTGATGTCTGCCTATTACTCATATTCTTTATTGCATCATTAAAAAATAAGGTGAGCAAGCAAAATGGTTCACCTAGAAAAGAAGAAGAGATTTCTGGACTGCATCAGTAGCTCATACCAAACAAAGAGGAGTCATTATGATGCTTAATGATTAGAACTTATGAGCTGTATAGGTATTTTTAAAAAGAGTTCTTCTGAAAGCACGAGTAGGTAAAGAGTTCTAGCACTACGCCCTGCCTGTTGCTGCCTCCATATGAAGAGGAGGAGGAGACAGTCTGCTCCATGTGCAGCTCCTCTACACAACTGTGAATCTTGGCATATATATATATATTTTAGTTTCCACAATAGCATGGAAAATGGCTGGCTAAATCAATGGTTTAGGAGTCTGGCTGTGGAGCCAAAGATTGGGAGTTCAATTCCTCACTGAGTGGAGCCAGCCTGTGTGACCTAACTGTACAGGCCCAGGGTGCCCTCAGAAGAAGGGAATGTAAATCATTTCTAAGTAATCTCTACCTAGAAAACCCTAACAAGGAGTCAACATAAGTCATAATTGATTTGGCAACACACTATATTATTAATAGCAAGGAGAGACTCCATGGGATGCAGAAGCTTTCTTGCTCAGACTATCCCTCTCTGATAGAGACAACAAGAGGCAGGGAATGGTGCAGTCAGAAATATTTCTTCCTTTGTATTTTCAAATTAGGTTGTCTGCTGTGGTATATTAAATAGAGTGAGAGGTCAGGACTCACAAGATCTGAATCAGAATTTTCATTTAGCCATGGAAACAGACAAAGAAAGAGGGGTTGAACTGGCAAAAATGTTTCTCAAATATCTCATGTACCTGAAAGCCCTATCAGGGTAATTGTTGATTAGCTCCAACTTGACGGCACTCAACAGGAACAACAACTTTCAAGTTATCCATTTTTTAAAAACAATTCCAACTTTGAAGAAGTAGTCCATGCAAGCATATCAAATCAAAAACCAAACAATAACAAATACCTATTCCATGCTTACTTATAACAATGAGGTATCTAAGGATTTTATCTTGACATTTATGTAACTTTTCATAGAGAGTAGCTGGTTGTGCAAAAATTGGAGTGTATGGTCCAACCTTATTTGAAACCACATACAGTATTAGAAAGGTGGAGATTTGTGATTTATGTAATATGATTCCCATAGTTCCCCAAGCAGTTAACATCACAAATCTTCACATTTCTAACCCATAACTAAATAGCATCGGTTGCCACATTTGTAACATGATATCATTTCTGCATGACCCATCCAAAGATGTAAATCCTGATATGTGTGGACTGAGGGACATAAGATGTTGAGGCAGCTGGGGCCTTTATATTATTGAGAGTGAATGGGGAGGGGAGAGAAGACATTGAAGAATGGCAGGTTCATGAAAGGAGGAGGAGAAGGACAGAGGAAGAAGAGATGGAGGTGGAGATGAAAGAGACCCATGAAACCAAAGAAGAGACCAGTTGGCAAACCAGCAGAAGCTAAAGAGATGGGAAAGGACAAGCTACTGATAAGCTGAGCCTGGGTCAGAAAGCAGGACCACTGGACACAAACACCCTTCCAAGTTTCTCAGGAAGTGGGAGAGGGATAGGCCCACAAAATATTTCCCAGAACCCCTTTTACTGAGGAGAGAGGTAGTGAAAGGAGATACACTGAAGGGGAGTAAAGGTTTCCCTTGCTCGAAAGCTAGTCGTATCCAACTATAGGGGTCAGTGCTCATCTCTGTTTCAAGGCCGAAGAGACAGTGCTGTCTGCTTCTGCAGATGTTTCCATGCTCATGTGGCAGGCATGACTAGACACTGGAGTGCATGGAATGCTGTTACCTTCCCACCAAAGTGGTCCCTATTTATCTACTTACAATTTCTTGCTTTCGAAATGCTAGGTTGGAGAGTAGTGGAACTGAAATACCAACCAGTAAAGCAGATCTTGGAGACTCATGGTCAGATGAAGTGCCCAGACTGAAATCAGTGCATTTGCAGATATTAGGCAAACTGTACTGGACTCAAGGACTGGACCATCCCACTGAATCACCAGTGAAATAACTAGCTTCCAGGGATATTTGTTATTTTCCTGGAAATGCTGCCTTCCCCCTTCCCATCATTAATATGAATAAAAGGTAAATGTTTGTTGGCAGAACCCAAAAATGTCTGTGAGGGATTACCTGAAAGACCATGGAAGAAACTGGATGGATAGCAGGCACAGAGCAAAATATTCGTCATTTTGCTCACCAGGAGAGGGAGAGAGAATTTAGGGAAGTGGCTTCATTCTGTGCAACATTTTTAAAAAAACAATTTTGGCACTTTTCTAAAACAAGCAAAATTCAACAGAATGATAAATGCCTTCTTGCTGCAACTGCTATTAGAAATAATAGCAAATGACAGGGTTTTGTTTAACAGGGAGGCATTGTGCACTGTTGTTGAAAAGGACAATGGGGAGGGGGAGCCCTGCTTTTTCTAGTCTCAAACTGGAGGCAAGTACTTATTCTTTCTTTATTCATGTCAGGCTCACCACAAAACATATACAGTAACAGCATACAAAGCTAAAAATAACATATAGAAAACAAGAACTAGATGACATCCACCCAATATTGGGCAACGGCGGCAATGGTGATTGTCAATGGCTAATCCTTTCAACCCAGAAGTACCTCTTTTGAGCAGAAGTACCTACTGTGGGGCTTGGAGACTCTACAGCAGGCTCTTGTCTCAACCAAAAATTTCACCAACCATAAAAAAAATCAATATTTTAATCTGAAACATTTAAGTATTGTTTGAGATGGGTAATGAAACATTGACATCACTGCATTGACTGAGAGAGCACACCTCTTTTGTTCTAACTACTTTGACCACATTAATTACAAAACATACTCTTTTTTTACTTTTAACATCAGCAGTTGTAGCAGTACAGACCAGACCAGGTGAAGTTCCTGAAGGAGCAGACTTTGTTTATCAGGGATTTTCCTTCCCTAGCATTCCAGAAACTGAAAGATACAACACTTTGATGAAGAGTATCACTTCAGTGGCTCTATTTGGGGGAGCCACTTTAATGTGGTATGTAAGTGCTAAGGCAGAAAAATCATCCTTCCAGGTTTTCCTAGCCAGCTAGGAAAATAGAATATTAATATAAGGACTTTAAACAAACAATTCCAATTGCCTAACTGGCACAGAGCTGGAGAGCGCTACCTTGGAGCTGATTCAAATCAGCTTCTCAGTGGTAATAACTTGGAAATCTCTTATCTTGCATAGCCTCTTTGAAGTGAATCATTATTCATTCATTTATTCTTTCTTTCAAGCTTCTTGGCCTAGAAATGAAGTCTGAAGGAAAGGAGGGGGTTCTCCCCCTCTTCTTTTTATTTCATGTTTTTGCCTCCTATGTTTATTAGGGGGAAAATCCGCTTCATTTCAACTCAAATGGAGGATAATAGCATTGTGGTGTTTAAATTACTCACTTAAAATAGCTGTGGATAAAGAAACAAATGATGTCTGCTGTTGGCAGAAGTTCTGCATTCTTAAAAAGTTACAGCAATAGCCATCAACATTTCAGTATATTAGGTCCCATTTGCAGAGGGGCTTTATTTTGTCATCCAAGTTATTTGAAAGGTAGCTATTTTCAGATACTTTCTCTTCTAACTCAGAGGCTCACTGTGCCTCAGAGTCACGCTGACATTGGGTGTTTATATTTGTGTATATTATCCTAAACAAAACCCAGGTGGCCTTTTTCAATGGTTAATTATAATACAACAAAGTGGAGCTATAAAACCAGATTACAATACATATAAAAATCCACTGAAATTTTAAAATCAATTAATCTGTTTTATTAGCAATTCACTATGAGCAGTAAAACTTGTTAACAAGCCACAAACAAAACTACAGCTCTTCAAAATGAAACAATATTGACCAGTCTCCTGTTCAGCTATTATTTACCTGGCCCTCTTCAACAGGTTTAGAAAAGAGTACCTTTCCCTCTCCATTGATTGTCACTTGTCTTCACACAATGACTGTTGTGCCTGTACAAAAGAGGTTGATGCCCTCATGTTGTAGTTTGAGAGGAGACCCCACACATCTCAGACATGTCATTCTCCACAGTGGCAGCAAAGATGGGAGAAGCTATGCATTCCTTCTAAGTATATTGAAAGGGACTGGGACAGTAATGACTGAATAGGGTTAAGGTCTCTGCAATTTGCCCACCTAAGCACAGAGATTCCGCAGGAAGGCTCTGTGCATTGCTGGTACCCTTGAGTAATATAAAGAATATACACTATCCTGTGATCAAGAAGTACATTTAGTTCTGAGTACATCAGCTACAAGATGGTGAGATATACCAGGGTGAATATGTGAGATGAGGGATTAAATGACTGACAGGAAGTGGCACATAGTGCTGTTTCCACACAAATCTTTTATTTTTTTCCAAGGAGCTCATGCACAATGTGCAATGAGATTTATACAGTTTTCTCTTAATGGACTTTCTGTGAATTAAATTAGATGAGAGACCCTTGCTCCAGCTTAAGCAATTCAACTTCATAATTAAGGCTGATCCTCAGGTTGCTTTAAGATATCACCCAAATTCAGTGGTAGACAACTTTGTACTCCAGGTATTATAAACCCTCATCTGCACTTCCCAGCAAAGGCCTTAAATACCCTGACTTGATGCTTGTCAGGACATACTCTTTTAAGCAACATTGCCTGAATACCAAAGCCAAAGTTAATACAAGGAACAATATCATCAGGAAACTCACAAACTATAAATGGGGAACTCAACACATCCACACTGCACACATCAGCTTTGGCCCTGAGTGTCTCCCCAGCAAAGTATACTGCTCCAGTATGGAGCACATCCACACATGCAAAAGAAGTTGACATCGCTGTTAATTAAGCCATGCATATAGTGACAGGATGCCTCTAATGTACACCAGTTGAGAAAATATTCCCTCTTGCTGGTATCGCTCCACCTAAGATAAGGAGAGAAGTAGCAGTGGATGCTGAGAGAACTAAACAAGAGAATAACCCTTGGCACCCCTTGAACGGATATGAGCCTTAAGTCCACTGGCTCGGATCCAGAAAGAGCTTTATGTAAATAACAAACATGCTTGAAGGGTACACAAGAGCAAAACCAAATTAGAAGACGGAAGAAGGAGCTCACTGGGAAAGGAACAACATTAAAGGAGGATATACCTAAATCACTTTGAAGACCTTAAATAGGCTGAGGGCTTGAGTCCTTAAATGCAAGACCAATATGCTGAAGTGGGGGCTGTTGACATACAACAACACGCTGTGTGAATATGAAGATGTAACCCCAACACCACACTATACCATGATTGCTTGCAGGCGAGATAACTGCAGGGGTTGATTTTTAATAGACACAACAGACTAAACCCTTCCACTCTGTTTCATCAGCAGTGATACATAGGATGTCAAATAAATTAATAAAGAATGTACTTTAAACTGTTCAATTCAAACCAGAATCTCCTCATTTCCTCTTCACACCATAAAATGTCTCAGATTGTCCTGGGAGTGTTTACCTTGAAGCAAAGGTGTAAATTGCCTTAGGAGTCAGTGATAGATTAACAACTAACATATTAACATAACTGGGTGGGGGAACTGAAATTCCTGACGTCCTGCAAATCATGAATGGTGTTCTTAAATTGCCCTTTATACATACTTTAATAAAAGGTGCTTTTTAGTATTTCCCTTGCTCTCTAATATTTTGATCCATACGTGATTATTAACTTGCTCTGTTCTATATTTTCAAAGTAGTACAATATTCAAAGGCATTTCTCTTCAACAAGGATACTGGGGCACCCCAATGACATTGTGCACTCTCACACAGAAACCAATTAACATAATCCCCTGGCTGTCTCCCACCCTGCCAAGGTATTTCCTGAAAGAGAACCACCCAGAGATTTCCCAAAAGAGAGCCTTGATTGCTACAAAGATTATCCATCCTGCCTACATCTCCTGCTTTGTGTCTGGGTTCTGCCATTAACACATGTACAAAGGACAGTTAATTTGTTTGTCTATGGATTACTGTGAGAAGGAAATCCAGCGTAAAAAGCCAAAACCAGTTTTTGAAGATCCTCCAATATTGATTGGTCAAAAATAGTTCTCGCTTCAGACGTGCCATATCCCTGATTGATTCACAACATCCGGCATGACATGCTCATTGGAGCAGCCCAAAAACCCACATCACTACCATTAACTGATGTATTGACATGTACCCCCACCCCTTTCCCCTTACCATTTTTCAGACTTTGTATTTGCATAAAAACTTGTCATTGTATCTTGAACTTAAGGTGCTAACAAACCATTGTAACTAAAGTTTGAGTTATTTACTTATGAATGAAAACCCCACTGCTGGCCTTTTGTTCTATTGTATAAGCTTTAATGTATCAATAGGTAACAGTATAGCAGTTAAAGATTAGCAGAAAAGTATAATAGGGCCTGTGTTTGGAGGGCAAAGAAGCTCTCCCATCAAATTTCTTAGGGAAGCTCATCATGTAGATTTTTCTAGCAGACAAAAATGGGTTATATATAGCCTTTTGTCCAGCAGTTGGGGGGGGGGTTGCTTAGATGCTAATTTTGCCAATAAACCAGTCTTATTTTTGTCTGAAATTAAAATCTCTGTGGTTCTGGAGGGGGGCTCTGCACCAGCAGATAAACTGTTTAATTTTAAAACACATCTCCACATTAAAAAGGGATAGCAATTTTTAGGTAACAGAGAGATACAGAATCTGGCTTATTTACTGGTCTTCGAATTACTGCCAGAAACATGCACCAATGAGGACTTAAGTTTGGCCAATGACAAAGCCAAGAAAGTGGCTTTGTTTGGGTGGTTCAAGGTTGATTGGGACATGAAAGAAAAATCATAGTCAATGGTCAGTGATGATGGAAGATACAATTCAAAAACACCTGGATGCCTACTTCTACCTTAAATAAAAAATTTGGGGATATGTACTTTAAAGGGGGTGGGGTGGTACAATATGTTGGATATATCAGCAAAGGTTAATGGAGAATACCAATATCATTTTCTACCTGTTAAATCACACAAATGATAAGATAAATCAGAAATTGAGATGAATAAGGGAATTTCCAGAAAAGTCAACAGCTGTCACCCATTCCCAATTTCATGATGGTTAGATTGTTATGCTCTGGCAATGAATAAAGTTTTCTACTGCAGGGCAGAGCCTGGAAAATTTGCCCTCTAGACTACATTTTAGAAAATGGGTAAAGTCAGGTGGACGGGTATATCTGGGAATTGTAGCCCAGAAAGTAACTCTTCCCATGTAAGGAGACAAGCAGATCTAGATTAGGTAAATTAACTCCCACAGATCTTTAGTGACATTCCTCCTTCTTGCTGTACATTTTTAGGACCTAATAGAATAGGAAAAGGATTGGATAAATTTGTCAAGTCCCAGGGGAATCCTGGATGGAATTAAGCAGGAACCTGTCCCAATCTAACCAATCATGAACAAGATCTCAAATTAATTGGGTCTTTGGAGTTCAAAGCTGGTTACTGTGTGTGACAAGGATTCTCATAGCAGAAGACCAAAATACTGTGGACAAATACAGCCATCAACACAAATAGTATGAACATGAATATATGAAGTTGCAATCACATAATATATCATGGGGCATTTGGGAACACAGTTTTTTGTGACAAGTGTCTTTTGGCTTCTGTGCCTTGCACAGTTTTATTAGCGAGGTGAATGAAGAACAGCAGCAATGTCCTTCCCTGCAACACACTCTGCATCACATACACATAGTAATTAAGATTCCCTGCAAGCCACAAGCAAAACAGAAATATAGACAGGCAGATTAGGTTATTCCATGGATATTCATTACACATTATATATTACCATCTCTCACAGTGCATCTGATTCATAATGAGCTGTTGACAGGTACCTTTCCCCATTGTGCAAAAGAAAATGATAAATCTCTGACACAAATCACACCATCCTGTTCTCACCACTGGCCTTTTGTGAACTGGCAGAGCTGACTTCCAGCTCATCCCAGCTGATAGGGACAGCCTCCATCAAGGCAAGTGCATCTCCTTACATAACAAAACTATCATCTGTTTTGAGAGTTAATATGGGCCAGTGGCTGGAATTAAATATCCTGAATGTAATTAGAGCATTTAATTAGATAAGAGAGAGAGAGAGGAATGTCACCAACTTTGAGGACAGTATGTTCCAGATAATGTGAAATCGTGTACCCGGCTGAATGGTGAAATTAATGCAGGAACAACATTACAATAACAAGCGAATGATAGAGATGTGGCATCTGTTAAAAAGAATAAACAATTTATGCTTTATGACACAACATTTTGTAAATCTTCATATATGCCATTTTTCATCCATATAAAGGCACCATTGTCTATGCACCAATACATCACATCAACATACTCACCACTATGAGATACCTTCCCAGTTATATAACAGGCAGTATTTTGGATCTGAACTTATACAACTAACCAAGTTGATAGCTGCTGTAAGATCATTAGCATACATCTTCTCAACAACTTACTTCTGGTGGATATATAATTGTTGAACAATGATAGTTGATGACTTGTCTTTGTTGACTAGAAGACATTGCCTAAAATGCTGGTGGCTACTCTAACCTATGCAAACTGGTGAAAAGTGGTTTCACAGTTGTCAAATAGGGGTGCGGGTGGAGAGTGATAGCAGTCTGAGTTTCGAGCAGATAAGACTCCAACAGCCTCTTCTGAAAGAAATCAACTATACAAAAGACCTCTAGGGTCTCTTGAATCTCTAAACTGAGTATGGCCTACTTTCTTGTATTGATAGCCACATTCTCATTGGATAACCCATAGAGTTTGGTGGTTATATGCTGAAATTAACAAGGTAAGATGCTACACCATAATGGACAACAATATCACTTTTTAGCCAATAATGCAATGGCCTTTTATGATATTACTTTTTTACTGTAATCAGTGTAGCTGTATAATATCATCAACAGCAACATTTATTAAGGTAAGAAGGCCTTTTATTCTAAAGTTACTCATTCTGTTATTGCTTTTCTTCTTCAAATTTGCTGTGACAAAGTCACATCTAGTTATTTGACTCCAGCTATTTCACGGGACTGGAAAATGGATAAAAAAAATCAATTTGTCAGTGCACTGAGAAGGGAGGACCTATCCATGAATTGGTTTGATTTAATGGATATCTTCACTGGTGCTTTATCATCACAGATAAAAAAATATTTTTATACCCAGCTGTTGGAAATTTTAACACTAACTAGACTGTCCTTCCTTACCTTGGGTGCCTTCTGAAATAGGAACATACTGTTCGTGATGCAATTCATTCTTTTCTTTTCACTGCTACAGTGGGATAAAGAGGATGCAATAGTGATGCTGCAGCCTGTACCAAAATACCATGTCTCATTTTGCTGCTCTGCAGTTTAACCCAAGTGGATGGAGATGATGCCACTTGTTACTTTGTCTCAAGGAGCAAAGTGTTGTTGGCCAACAGTAGATTCAATTCTTCAAAAAATCCTCCAGTTTATAAATGCAAGATGTTGTGCTTCTGTAAAAATGAATCAACATGTCACAAGATAGCCCAATATTGCTGCACAATGTCATGCCTGTATTGACAGCAGGAGAAAGGATGCCAGCCTTAATGTTGACAACACCAATGGCAGCAGTCAAGATGATCTCCAGAATATCTTCTCATACACACTATTATGCAGAAAGAGACATCAAGTAAGGGAAAATCCCAGAACCTAATTCCCTTGTTCATAAGTAAACAATTTCTTATGCAAAAACAAGACAGGACTATTTTTCAATAAATTTTCTAGGCATTTATTGTTTGGGACACAAAATGATCCAAATGACAGAAGAAAATTGTGTTTTAGGGTAACTATGGCACCTAGTTAGATCTATGCATCATTGGAAAGTGTGGACTATTAATGCCTAAGGAATTCACATGAATTTTGAATGTTTCTGCCCCATGCGACATGATGTACAGTATTCCCAGAAGGAAGCTTCAGCCAAGTTTCCATTATATGCTGTTCATGACAACTGTTGTTTTATGTTCAAGAGTGGAAGACAAAATATGTAGACCTAGCACCATGGGTTAATAAAAATGTATTTATATTTCTTGCAAAATCTGGTTTTAGATAACTTTATGGTGTGTGCTGTATGGGTCTTTCTTTGCAAAAGTTTACTTTATCATCACTGCATTGTTTCTCCCAAGTCCACTTTTACAACACATGGGAAGCAAGTTTCCCTGGTCAGCCAGTCATAAAGAAATTGGTTGCCTCTCTCTTTCATTTACACAGAAGCCTTGTCCATATGTAGAAGCTCTCATGCTTTATCAAATCACATCATGGTAGCAAGATGACATGTGCTTTTTCTACAAGAAAGTGCTTGCAATTCAAGCAGACACTAACATTAATCAGTTTGTCATTAGGAAGTATCAAGGCCAAGTAACTCCAGATTTTCAGGCAGAGTTAGTCCAAGACATTTTGCTGCTTTAAGCAGTACAACAAATGAATTCTGTATGCAAAGAGGATTTACAGTACCCAAACCCAATCAAATTATTTTGGGCCCAGGGCAGAAAATCCTATAAGTACTTCTCTCACTTCCTGGCAATAAAAATACATCAATAATCAACTTAGAAACTGAGCAGTTTGTTCCCCTTTCATGACACTCAAAATCAGCTTCCCAGTGGCACCACAGTACATTTCCTAATGGCAGGGCTGGCATTCACGTGCATTTTTTAGCCCCCCCCCCCCAATGCTCACATTCATTCATTCATTCATTTTATTTATTTATTAGTTCACATTTATATTGCCGCCCAGTCGCTGTAGCGACTCAGGGCAGCTTACAAACAACACATTACATTGCAATATGTTGATGGGAGTCAGGGGGAGGGGCAGCAAAGTCCTCAACCTGCCCTGGCTTCATCTTCCCTGGCCAATGGTGTGGGCGCAGGGGGAGGGGCGGCGAAGTCCTCAACCTGCCCTGGCTGCTTCTTCCCTGGCCGTTGGTGTGGGCACATTTTACTTAATATATGGATTTATTTATTCATTTTACATAATCTATAGCTTTTTCTTCATTGATGGAAGTATTTTAATGTGTATTTTATAACTGCAAGTCATTTTAGCCATGCACATTTGTTTGCAACGAAGGAAGTAGAAAAAACCTAGTGAGGATGTGTTGTTGGAAACCAAGGTTAAATTGATCCATCCTATAGTATTCCAAGTTAATATGTTTGAGAATTTTATAGGTACTATGGACAGCCAGAAAGACATAATAATGAATACTAATTAAAATCAAGGCTAAATTCTCACAAGAAGCAAAAATGAAGTTGGGCATATAACAAGACTTGACTTAAAGGAAAAGACAATAATGTTAGAAAAAGTAAAAAGTGGTAAGAAAATAGAAAGAACAAGCATGAGATGGACTGGCTTAAGAAAGGAATCCATGAAACTTATCTGAAGTGAACTTGATGACAATTAATTTACAGGATTGGTGAAGTGAGAAATGGCTATACAACAATAACAGTACGCTGAAAACTTTGCAATTCATGCTTCTTCTTGTAATAACTCTCAGCAGGTACCAAAAACATTACCTTCCTACAAATTTTGTGTTTATTCCTAGTTCATAATTTAACTTTTGCATGAGGTCATTATCAACTAATGTCAGATGTGGAGATTGGTGAGAATTCTGATATAATTTTGTTTATGAACAAAATGTAAAGCATTCACAAAAATCAAATGCAGGTGAAAGGAAAACAAGTGTTGATAAAGGTACCTTCGATTCATCATATTTTTGCTTTGGGCACTGAAACAAATGATCCACTAAAATATTAAAAATATATATTTTATGAAATTTGAAAAGGTTCTGAAAATTCCTGCTGACACAAAAGAGTTATACAGTGAAGATGAGAGATAGCTCCCTTTTCCATGCAGCAGTTGAAAGGTATGATCCAGCAGCAGTAGGAGTATTCAACAGCAGTTGTTATGTTACACAGTAAAGATTAAGCAACACACAACAACAAAACAGAGAGATCATCTGATCATTGTTCAGCTTGATTTGCAATATTAACTAGCAATATTAACAAGCTGGATCATCGTCCAGCTTGATTGGCAATATTAACTAGCCAGATATTTTTAACAAACACCATTTTTGTCATTCCCCTCAGAACTAACAGCATACATGAGTCATTTGAAAACAAATTCTTTCCTTCCATGAAGGCTGGTTTTCTTTCAGCATATCTGTTTGTGCAATGATGCTGAAGAGAAACAAAATCAAATCATGGATCGAGCATGAAAACATTTTCATGGTGAGTAAACATGCAATAGATGTTTCAGACAGTGCCCCATGTCAAGGTCTAAACATGATGTTTTCTGTTTCTTGCAGGTTGGCTAGAATTTTACTGTTGCACCATGTAATATTTGGGAGATTAAAGAGAGAAAATGGAGGGGAGGGGAACCATTGTTAGAACAGGAACAGTAGCCTCCTTATGATCCTTTTGTTTTGGAGTGGGAGGTTCCCTACAAATTTCTTTCCAGTTGAGTTCATACTTTTCACTGGTCCAAGGACCATTGGATTTACCTGAGCACCACCAGTGCCTATCTATAGCCTACAGATGAACTTCAAAGCAAGGATGTTCTGGATTTTGGATGCAATGAAGAAGCAGTTCCCAACAGAAGACATGGGGTAGCAGCCACAATGGAAGCAGAAGTCAAACATTCCCATTCGTACTCATTCCCAAGATATTTCCATCTGTCTGTGGTCAAACCAACATGGGTGAGTTAGTGTGATGTAGTGATTAGTACTGGAACAAGATTTGGAAAACTTGAGTTTGAATTTGCATTTGCCACAAAAGTGAGTGGGTAGCCTTGGACCATTGTTTCCCATCCTTGAATGTTTGCACTTCAATTTCCAGAAGCCTACATCAGTTCTCCAAAGCACTGATGGTTTCTGGGAATTAAATTTCCCCTGTGGGTCATGGGAGTTGGACCAAACACAGTGTGGAAGGCAGAAATACCTTCTCCTTTTCCTAAGTGTCTTTGGCTGGCCATTCTGTACCATAAAGATTCTGTTGAAGAAGAGACAAGTTCCAGACCACTAAATGATTGCAGGTAAGTCTTACTCATTGTCAGTGGAAATAAGTATGGGCTCTTCCTTCAGGGTTACCTTTATCTTGCTTCATTCTACCCACCCCTGCTTGACACTAGTATGGCAATAAATACATTGAGAAAACCAGAAGCGTTCTTGGACTTCCTGATCTCCTGAATTAAAATCAGGAACTTTGGCTCAAAAATCTTTGAAACTGCAAATCCGCTGCATGGATACTGTCAATTCTGCACAACTGTTGAGATAACAAAGAGAACTAACTCTACCAAGAAGAGCTGGAAATTAAGTACTACTTCATGATATATCCTATGTCAGTAGCAAAAGGGCAAAGCTTGGGGCTTTTCTCTATGGTCTATTCCACAAATATTATGTCTCCATCAATTTAGCAGCTACAGTCTTGCCCAAACATCAACACTGTGACTTCAGAATTAGTCCCATTGTGATTTTGGCAATGAATTCCATAGCCATGATAATCTGCCCAAGTTTGCATATTGAAATCAAATGTGACAAAGGCTGAAATGTTTCCATCATCAGTGGACAAGGGGGGGGGATGCATTTGCTTTAATAATATATTGAATTTACAAAAGCAGATCCTAAGCATTACAACTCCCTTGTTTGTAAACATAAAAGAAGACTTACTGAAATGTATTTAGATCATACCAGTCAATTTACTAATTGATGTTATTTGCTCCACATTATCTGGGGAGACAAAGGAAACAGTGATGTGCTTAGCAGCATTCACTAAACAACATATTTGTACAGTTTAAAACCAGACTGGGTTGTTATCCTAAAATCAATATATGTAAATGTTCGTACTAATAGAACCAAAAAAAGCCCATCAAAAAGAAACAGTAGTACCTCCCTTAAAGAGCATAATGTGTTCCATGGGATTGCTCTTTAAGCAAGTTTGCACCTTTGTAAATGACCAATTATGACTTCTGGGGGGGGGGGATTGTGAACCCCGCTTTAGTTGTTATGCGCGTTTTTGGTTGGTTTTAATTGTTAAGCGAAGGGGACCATTCATAGAAAAATCTGCTATTTAAGCAAGTTAGTCTCTAAGTGAGGTGCTCTTTATGCAAGGTTTTCCTGTACTAGGAAAACCCTTGTTTTAGATTTTCTCATGTCAAATGAAAGGGCTACAGTTTCCTTCCTATTTGTTTGACAATTTTGAGTAAAACATTATTGTTACAAATTTGATAACTCTACTGAAATTGCCAGGAAATTCTTCATCATCCGTGCTGATAGACGGAGGGATGCTGTAATTCCTCATCCTCCAATAAAATAATGATTAGCAAGTATTTACACCATAAACTAAAATTTGTGGACAAAGAGAGTTTTGTCGATTTCACATTCTGTTGAAATCAAATTCATATAGTCTGATCAAAAACAAACAAACATAATTCTCATCCATGCCCAGTTTGGGAAAACTGTAAATTGGGTGATGGCATCATGTAAAGAAGAGGAAATGAAGGAGGGAGCATATAACATATCTCCAACCATTTGAACTGTAACATAAAACCAGTGTTTTGCTACTCTTTGGCTTCCATATGTTTCAGACTTCAGCTCGAAAAACCCCAGGCCATTGGCAATATTGGCAGTAGACAAAAGTCTACTGAAGTTGAAATTAGCTGGAAAGTAAAAGATCCACTTATTTTGAACAACAACAACAACAACAACATCTGCCAGCATCTAAGAATTCATGGAAACATCAAGCAAAGAAGGTGTTAGAAAATGACCAAGTTAAAATCTTGTGAGATTTTAGGAACTCAACAGACACTTTAAATATAATATGCCATGGATAACAATAGTAGAACAAATAAATGTCTCCATAAGTGACACTGCAATTCCAGGGGATGCCAGAGTTATAGATAAAGATAAAGAATTAGAGAAATTAGCAAAACACAGAGGCTTGGCAATAGAAATAATTTGATTATGAATGAAACACACTTCAGTGGTCCCTGTAGTCATTGAGGCACTGGGAACAGTGCTGCAGAACTTCATAAAATATTATAACCAACTCCATATGGACTGCTGCAACATTGAGGATATGAACCTTCACAGCTAGTCCATCTGGCATGACCTCTTCCGCCTCCATGACCATTGAGAATCAGATTTACTTCTCTGCTCATTTTGCCGTTGGGCCCAATATGGTTTCCAGTGGCATTTCCTCCAATGAGGGGGCCATTACCCCACCTAAAGGGGCTCATCCTCCCATAGCCATTGGCCCCTTTAGGGAGTCAGGTTAGTTAACTGCCGCCTGACACTTGGCATTGAGTCGCTGGAGGTACAGTCTATAATATATATGCTGATACTTAGGTTTTTGGTTAAAACATGTATCTGTCATATAATGTCAGTCAATGTAATAATAATAATGATCATCATCATCTTTGAACTGCAGAGCTGGAAATGACCTTATGGATTAGTCCAGCTGTTGTGAAGGAGACTGGATGGGAAAGTGAACTACCAACCTCTGGTTTTCAAATCACATTCCTAAACCATTGAGCTATCTGATGGTTCTTCTTAAGTCTAAATGAACCCATTCATAAAGAGTACTAACTCTGGTTTATGAAAAATTATGTTAAGTTCCATAACTCGTGTGGTGTTGAGGCTAAAGTGGCAAAATTGGACTCAAGCTCAGCCAGAGAATTTAATGGCATGTGATTGTGTGCATGAAGAACAGTTCCTTACCCCACTTACCAGAAAAGCCCTATCAGAGTTGTTTTAAGCCAGTGACAGTATATAACACAATCAAAATTAAATGTCAGCCCAATGTTATCTTTACTTGGGATATCTGATAGAGGTCTTGGTGACTTGCCTCAAAAGGATTTTTGGGTTGTTTCCAGATGGATAGCTCTTGCTACTATAAATCAAATAATACTATCCAGCTATTCTGTGTTTCTCTTCTTAACATACTTTCTGATGTTGGCACACACAAAATGAAGAAGCAGTTGGAAAACATGAGAGGATTACAGATGTAAAATCATGCCATATGGACTTCCACTAAAATTATGCAGATGAGACACAGTTATTTCATATCACACACACCAAAGCCTACTTTGGAAGCATCCTCAGTCATCAGGCTGTTCTTTTTTGGCAGCACATTTAGAAATCACACATCAACTCTAAAGTAACAATCCTGTCCTGTGCTTTCAGTGATTCACAAGAGTATGATATTTAGTATTTATCCAAAAATTGATTGAACAAGTATGGATGTAAAATGGACAAACACCATCAGGTTTATTTATGGGAAAGTGGTTTATATTTCTTACATGTCTAAATAAATTTATTCAGTATAGCATATCTTTAACAAAACATCTTTTTAAATAAACTGATTACTGCTCTGTAAGGTAATTATTAATTTTATGAATATATGCCTTCAGTCAATCCCAAAGATCAACATCCTGCTGGACTTACCATGTGCAGAATGCAAATTGCTTGAGCTATTTTGGCCTTTTTTGCAGCCATATGTGACATTCAAGTCCTTCAAAACTTCTTATCACTATGATAAGACAGGTGATTCACTATATGTTTGAGATGCAGGTAACCACCAAGGCTAGAGTGAGGCTGACAAAAGGTATTCACCAGAGGTATTTGGTAAAGGAATATAACTAATGTTAAAGGGCAAAGATTACCTACCAAATTCAATTCTCAAAGAAACCTTCCAGTTTATGAATATAGGATATTGTGCTTCAGTATCCTTGATATAGGAAATGGCTCAACACAGTTGCAAAACATTATGCCTCTGTTGCCAGCAGGAAAAAAGAAACCAAGTTTTACATAAAAAGGGCAACTTGAATGCTGACAACACTAAGTCAAGCAGCAGTCAAGATGGTTTACAGAAGTGATGTCAGACCTTGGCATTCCAACTGTTATTGGACTTCAATTCCCAGAAGACCAAGTACACCCATTTGTGTGGATTCACCGGGACTTCGGCTTCTGGGAATTGAACTCCAAGAACAGCTGGAGTGCCAAGGTTCACCATCACAGGTCTATAGGACACCCTTGTCAAACAGCAGCCATAACAACATAGCAACATAGAAAAATGATATTGTGCAAAAAGCTCTATGAACATGTTGTGTGCATGTTTTCCAAAATATATTGCATTATCTTTTTTAAAAAAGAGAGAGAGAGAGAACTGGGAACTAGCAAAAATTGTCACTAGAAATCAAGGGCAAAACATTCCATAGTATGTAAAAGAAAGACAGAGAAGAAAAACAAGGGGAAAATCAATTGTTTTGAAATGTGGCCTTACAGATACCAGAGACAGTCAGAAAGGCAAAAAATAAAAAAAGGAGACGGGATCTGAATTATTATTGCAGCAAAAATGACAAATTGGGACCATCCTAACATGCATACCCTGTTTCCCTGAAAATAAGACATGTCCATAAAATAAGCCATAGCAGGATTTCTCAGCAGTTTTGCAACATAAGCCATACCCCCCAAAAAAAGACATAGTGATAGGCATGGCTATGTAGCATCCCAGCGCAGAGTGGTAAAGAAGATGGGCAGCCAGTGGCATAATAAAAATAAGACATCCCCTGAAAATAAGCCATAATGTGTCTTCTTGAGGAAAAATAAATATAAGACAGTGTCTTATTTTGGGGAAAACACAGTATATAATAAAAACATAGAAGTGAACAGAAAATACAATATTGGTGGGCAATGTGGGGCAGAAAGATCTAATATGAGATGGCTAGGCTCAATAAAGGAAACCACAGCAGTTTGCAGGAAGCAAAACTTACTGGAAAAGATAATATTGCTAGGAAGAGGGAGGTGTAGGCAGAGCGAACAACTTAACATGAGATGCTCTTGGTTTGCAAGCTATGAGCAGAGCTGTTAGCGACAGGACACTTTGCAAGTGATTAATTCTTATAGTCACCAGACATCAGAAGTGACTTCAAGGCACATGACATCTTTGAAGATTTCCCCTTAATTATTGGACAACTGTATAGTAATGGAATAGGGACCAAACCTCTGCTAACATCAAATAAGACCATCCAAGCCAGAAACAACAACAACAACTTCTTCACAGTTTAAACAAGTGAGGTTCTAAATGTTTGTTGTCCGTGCTTTTAAAAATATAATTTAAAAATATTTGTACAGTCAGAAACAGAATCTTTTTTAAATGTCTGTTTGTCCGAAAGGAGTTTAAAAGTTTTACTATTTAATGTCAGTTCATTAGGTCCTGACTGGCAGAGTTAAAAGTTCAGATTCCTCCAGAGCTCAGTGAACTTGAAACAATGTATCTTTACTTTATAATAGTAAGCCTGTTCTACTCAGTTTATAACATCACTGTTTTCCCTTTTGAGAGGTCTTTTTTTTAGGATCAATATTTTAAGCCTACAGCCAGAACTCTTTCTTAAATAGAAAGAACATGGATGGGACCAATTAGGATTAGTCTTCTTCAAGATAAGCAAGATGTATATTTTCAATTTATATGAGACATTTTAAATCTAGTGGTATAAAAGGTTTCTTGTTTCTGCATTGGAGGTAAATAGCTTTACTTTTGAAAACATAAAATGTTGAAAATAATTTCCCCCAAATTCCCCAAATTTGGCACAGAGCAAGAGGAAAAAAATGTCTGCTACATCTATGCAAGGGTTTGTGCAGAACCAAAGACCAGTTTCAAAGTTACAAATTTCTAAGTACACCCTTATTTAAAAAAAGAATTGCCTTGTAGAATTGTAGAACACTGTTTTGCTCTCATGTACAATAATATAACCGAATTTCCATGCAGCTATAATGTCTCAGGTATATACCTTACAAAGCATCTCACAGAGGAGTCACAAGCCCTGGAGATAATGGTTGCTATGCCAGATTCAATTTCTAGTGAAAATATATCTCTAGTCTACTGGAGAGTTCATGACAGAAGTTTGCTTTCCACCCTGTTCATTGCTCCTTTCATCTGCCTCCTTAAATAATATTCCATTGGCAAATGACAAAAGCTTACTTCCCTCCATTTCTGTCAGTGCTGCTGATTCAAGGTACAGCATACCTTTAAGTGCTTATAAAAATTGGAGGCTCTTGCATTATGAAAATGTCTTTAGATTTCATAGAGCATTTAAGCCTTTAAGTAAAATGCTCTGAGACAGCTTTAAAAACACAGAGAAGAGCTTGTAGATTTATGCACTCCTCTATAGTTAGCCTATAAACCAAAACATTTAGCACATAATTTTTTAGAAGCAAGATGCAAATCTGAAAAGAATATGAAAAGAAAATGAATTTAAAGACATATTGACAGGGGTCTCAAAGCTGCTAGCTAGGGACTGTATCTGTTGTTTACCACATTTCATAGCTGCCTAACAATCTGCACTATATATATTTTAATGATGAAGATGAGAATAGAATGGTTTACAGCAGTGGTTCCCAATGTGGGGCACATGACCCACAGGGGGAGTTCAATTTCCAGAAGCCTAAATCAATACATTGGCTGATCAGTGCTTTGGGGAATTAAAGTCCAAAAACCAAAGGTTGGCAAACACTGGTTTAGAGAAAAAAAATCATCTGATATATGCCTCTCATCATACAACAAGCTTTGAAATGAGACATTACAGAAAAGTCTTTCAGCAGTAAACTTTCAAAGGCAATGAAACTCAGTGAAAAGTTTATTTGACCCTCCCTTCCATTTCATCAGCTTCAGCAAGCAACATCATGAAAGTGCTATGTAGATTGGAAATTAAGATTTTTGCCATATATATGGCCTCTGCTATAGCGTACTTAGACTAATACTGATGAGCAGTATGACCTGATTTCATCACAAAGGCTTGAAAATACTGCAGAAAGATGAGTACCCCTGCCCCTGATAGCCATTGATATTAGCACTAATTGACTGCAAGGCACAGGATGGTTTGTGTAGTGGTGTTGGGCCCTGGTAATCAGAACTTGATTTATAGCTGATCTATCTAAACAGGTATGCCTGGTGTTTAATTCATAAGGGTTAGTTACATAAGTTAACTGATGCTAGTATTTTGCTGAAGGTACCTATAATAAATAAATGTAAGCTAAATAAAAAAGAATGTGTGAGAGTCTCCTTGAAGGCAAACCGAGGAGTCATCTTCAACACCAGTGATTGCCTCAGGAGGGGCCATATTTGGGAGGGGGTTTCTCCTTATGACCTTCTATGGGTGAGATCCTGGCCCTTCAGACATCCCAAATATCTCCCTCCCCCCCAAAAAAAAATCCCCAGTCAAGAATGGGGGGGTGGAGGCCAAATTTAGAAGAAAGGTGTTCGTATATAATACATAAAAAAGTGGCAGGTAGACTCTAAGGACACTACCGTCAGGGATTTAGTTCATGAATTCGATGTGTTGTACTGTGCTCATTAGTTCATTTATTTATTTTATTTCATTCAGATCAAAAAATAAATAAATGAACTAATGAGCATAATTCAACACATTGAATTCATGAACTAAATCCCTGACAGTAGTGTCCTTAGACTCTACCTGCCACTTTTTAAAGTTCTTGCTCACATCTTTGCTGCCAGGTGGGTCCTGACCCCCCTTTCTTTCTTACCTTCCTTCCTTCACAAAAGGAACACTTTAACAGTCTGTTTACTTCCACATCCAGCGAGAAGGCGAGAGTTGGAAAGATATATTTTTTTGAAGGAAGAAAGGTTAGAAAGAAAGTGTGTGTGTCAGGGGTGGTGGTGGTGGTATCAGGACCCACTGGGCAGTGAAGAGGCAAGCCAGAAGCAGTAGATGCAAGTGATAACTTTTTAAAGTTCTTGCTTGCCTCTTCACTGCTGGGTGGGTCTTGATTCCCTACCCCCACTTTCTCTCTTACCTTCCTTCCTTCATGAAATGAACACATTGACAGCCTGTTTACTTCCGCATCCAGCGAGAAGGCGAAAGTTGGACACATTATTTTTTTTGAAGGAAGGAAGGTTAGAAAGAGTGTTTTTTGTTTTAAAACTTAATAGAAAATGTTTTTGAAGTCCGATCCAAATTGTATCAGTGTCACAAAAAAGGTTATTATGCCCTCTATCAATCACACTTTGGATCACTTCTATCAATTGATCAGTTTGGTCACTGGCTCACTGCAAACCAACCCCCCCAAAATGTCATTTTTATGAGTCACATTTCCTTAATATCTTTGTTGTTGATTCCTGCTTCGGGGTCATTATTCTCCACATGTTGTATTCAAACTGTATCCACCTTAGGAAGTTGCCATATTCAGTTTCTAACATGTTTTCCCTTTTATTTTTATGTTTTTGTGACCTTGTTTGAGTGGGTTTTTGTAAAACGTTTCATAGGTTTTTTCCTGAAGTCCAATTTTAAATATAATAGTGTCACCACAAAGTTTATTCTTTCCTCTTTCAAACGCACATTGGGTCACCTGAATTGGCTGTGTGGTTTGGTCGCTGGGCCACTAAAAACCAACACCTACCCAGGGAAATTCCTTTTTTTTCCAAGGCAACTTTCAGAAGCAATGACGTCATCATTTTGTATTTTTGGCCAATGGCTCTTTACATTTCTGAAAGTCGCCAAGATGAGCTTTCAGTCAATGTAACCATTATTTTTGTGAGTGATTTATTTTTTAGTGGCAGCTCGTTGAAAGTACATGATTTTTGTTACATCACAAAAGCTGCCAGACCACCCAGCCAAAACATAAGACATTCATCGAATTCACATCAAAAAGTGTTCATATAAAAAGACTGTACTTATTTTAATGAATTGATTTCAGACAATATACTGTATTTTGTTTTCAGTTAAAGAGTGAATAACTAAGCATTAATTTATAAACAAACATAGAAGTAATTTATATATTCAATTGCACCAGGCGTCACCCTTAAAAAATCTTCTATATTGCCTACATATGCTCTAAGGAAGGTGTTCGCAACTCCCAGCCCTCGTGCCTAATCAGGCCAACACATATCATTAATCCAGCCCATGGTAGCCACCTGAGCACCTCTGTGACACCTTCCCACCACGGGAAGTCTGAAAACTTCTGGTACTGGTATGGTGTTTTTTCCAACCATTCTCTTCTCTATGTATCTTGCAAGTTGAACACTTCATTGTCTAGAAAGGGCTAGGAGGTTTCTAATGCTTACCATTACTGTGATAATACTAAAGTCATAGTTCCAGATAAGATTCAATGGTCATGTATGTAACAGTCATATTCGATCCTTGGGCTGTGTGTAATCAACCTATTTCTATGGAGTAGTTGAGTGAGAGGCTGGACATGGCCAAGTTTGAAGAAACAAGAAAAGCATGAACAGTTTAGATCAATAGTAAGCATGCCCACTGTTCACACCAGTCTAACTATGAGAATTTAGTTGTTTGTGATGCTAAAGAAATGTTTATGACAACACCCAGGACTAGCCAATAAGAAATAATGATGTGACTACTTCAAAATTCTCTTCTTGGATCATAAATGTCAAAAGAGACTCTTTGCTTATTGATATATTTATAGTGGGTTTCTAGCCATTGACACTGGATTGCTTTAGTAGAAACTACTTTGGATCTGAGAGCTGATCACAAGAGTCTTGAGGCAATAATAATCATATCTTGTCTGCTTTGCATTTTAGAAACACAGGATTCCAGACTAATTACTACGTCCCTATGAATGAAACACAACTTCTTCACCCTTTTAGAGATGTCTATAGAGACCATAGGACTGCAACAGCTTAGTGGTTAAGATGGTGAACTTGACAACTAGAAGGTAGGCAGGTCAGCAGTTCAAGACTTGAGTGCTGCACAATGGAGAGAGTTCCCATCTCTGTTCAGCTCCTGCCAACCTAGTAGTTTGAAAGCAAGTAATTGCAAGTAGATAAATAGGTACCATTTTGGTGGGAACATAAACAGAGGTGTCTAGTCATGCCTTCCTCATGACCACAGAAACATCTGAAGACACAGACAACGCTGGCTCTTCAGCTATAAATGGAGATGAGCACCGGACCCTGAGTCAGATATGACAGGCTTTCAAGTATGGGCAACTTTTACTTTACCTATAGAGACCATATGGTCACTTCTTACATTGGAAGTTATTTCCCTTCCATCATGGGTTAGGAACTCGTACTGTAGTTACGGACAGTGTTATATGGCTCTCACATTGCTTCTGGTAATGCATATTCCTATAGCCTTCAAGTGAGAAGACAGTTTTCTGTCTAGTATTTTGGACAGCTTTAAAAAAATAAGGGACAGAACAGGCTTTCTTAAATAAATGTGAGCTGCTTTTACTGTTTAGGGCAGTGATGGCGAAACTTAGAGACTGAGTGCCCAAACAGAGAGGCAAGGAGGAAATGATCCAATTGGGCTGCTTAAATAGTATCCTGTAACTGCAAAAATAATGACAATTATTACACTTAAACAGCAAGAGAAATGAAGATGTATCTCATTAAATCAGAAGTCTAACTACTGGAAAAAGGAACTAATCTAGAGAGGGAAGACCTTCTTTATTTGCACTTCGTTATTTCCAAACTCTAATCCACAACACACTTAATCAAAACTCCCTTCCTCTTTTTTAATGTAGCAACATTTATTTGTGTCTTTAGAAAAAGACTAACAGTATCCAAATCCTAAACTAATTTGCTACCTTTGGTTTGGAAATGGTTGTTTTTTGACACTAGATGAAAGAAGTAATTTAGCTCTTAACTAATGTAATTATAACCTTTACTCTAATTGCCAAAACAATATCAAGATCACTTCAGAGCAGACACACATAAACACTTGAGAGAAATGCATTATGAACAACCTTCTGTTAAGAAAAGCACATGATTAGAAATTAGACTTATATATTTGACAGGAAGAATTAATTGGACTTTCAAAGTATGAGATTCTTTCATCACTTGCTTATGTGGTGATAAACAGTATTAAATAGAATTAACTTAATATTTGTACAACACTCTTGGTTGTTCAGATGTCTTTACAAAAACTTGCAATTTCTCAGTAATCTGTATAAATGTAATGTAACATAACCCACTATTATCCTCACTCTACAATGAAGAACATCAGAAGGTGGCTTGCCACAACCAGAACTTGAATAACTAATTACAAACAGCTAATTACTCATTTTTTTAAAATTGATAGATCATGAATACAGTTCTCAACAAGGCAGACATGACATTTGCAGCTTAATAATTGACATTAATTTATTTCGCAATGCAACTCTCATAGTTTAACTGAAAGTTTTCACTCAGATTTATAAAAGTCAATGGTTTCTAGTGTGGGTTCATCCCACTTCTTACACTGTTTTGTGGGAGTTGAAGCAAGGATAAGGTAGATGGAGGTAGACTGTATAGTTTGTAGCATATATTTTTTTCAGAAAAAATCCCTTTCAAAAAATGTTACCAGCTACTGGCTAAAATTCTCTGGCCAGGTTATCCTGGTATAGTAGGACCATATTGTCAGTGACTCAACACCGATTGACAGGTGGGAATTAACTAACCTGACAACCCTGAGAACTAACAGTCTTGAGTGGCAAAATCCACAGGGAAGGTTTATGGTGCCTAAGTGGATTAAATTCCAATTGAATCCATCTTTTTGGAGTGCAGCAGCTTTCTCAATACTGACCTGGGCCTGAGGAGTACTTTGTGTGCCAAAAGGGCTCAGGAAAATAAAGTGACTTGCAGAACTGGATCAGTGGTACAGGTGTCATGCTGTGATACAGAAGGCAAATGGAAAGCCACTGCATTTTATTCCCAGGCTAATTACCATGGCTAATTACCATGATGATAGCCAATATTTGGAATTGGGCATGGCACTTGAAGAAGAAGGCTAAAATTCAACAATATTGAGTTTCGACATTAATTTTCACAACTATTGCATAAACTATTGTGCAAATATTAATGTCTACATCAATATCTTAACTTACATTTACTTGCCACTAAGCTCTATACTGAGTAATAGGATTTTGGTCATTATTTTGCAAAAAGGTCAGTTTTAGGTAGCATATTTTCTAGAATAATTATTTGAAATGGCCAAAAAAAGAAGAGTTAATTACAAATTTGATGTGAGTATCTAATGTAATATATATGGGGACATTTTATTGAATTTGTCTGATTGCACAGGAAAGATCAGGCACTAGTGAAAGAAACTCTGTCACTCAAGAGAGAATTTGTTGTTATTCAGTTGCACAGTCGATTCTGACCCTTTGCGACCCCATGCACCATTCCCCCCAGGCACCTGTGTCCTCCACCATCTTCCTCAACCAACCCAGCTCTGTGCCCATTGTATCTACAATACCATCTAGCCATCTCATTCCTGCCTCCCCCTTCTTCTTTTGCCCTCCACCTTTCCCTGCATCAAGGCTTTCTCAACTGAATCCTCTCTTCTCATTTGATACAGCAATTCAAAAGAAGGAAAGAAGCAAAATAAAATGCTTGGTTTCACTACTGTATGGTCCAAGGTTGACCGAGAGCACAATGTTATGTTACATATACTTTTTCTTTGTAGTTGAGTGTACATTCTTGTTTATTCTTTTTTCTTTTCTTTATGTGTGATGTTAGATCTATGGGTAAAAATTAAAACCACATCTCTGAGGCACTTAGAATTCTTGACCAGCCAGTGATCCATCATAGGAGATTAGTAAGCTCACACTTGCTTTGCTATAGCAGCAGACTTATAAGTCTTGTCCCATTCAATGCAAAGGCAGGGCAGCTTTCTTAATGCCTTTGACCACTGCTCATAAGAATTTAACAAGACCCATCAAAAAGGCAGTGTTGGTAATTTCAGAGAGAATGGTGAAGTCTGACCTTATCAAATCCTGTATCAGTGACAGGTTGATTCATCAAAGTCACTCATAAAAATGTTTTTAGGAAACTATATTATCTTCTGTTTCAAGCAGTTGCAATGACTGACTTTACTGTGATTGCATTATTATGAACAGGTAATGAAGTCTTTGAATGGGAAGAAGGGCTCAGGAGATTGAGGTCCAGCTCAGGAGAATGAGTCTTTTCTCTCTTTGTTGCCACAGGCAGGCTTATGTAACCTTGGAACAATCAAGTAGAGACAGAGAGATCTGTCAAGACTATGTTTACAGACATCCTCCTTTTTTCCACTTTCCCCAATCCAGTCTCTGCCAACTCCACAATTTTTTTAACAATAGAAAATGTGTGTGTGTGTATCTATCTTTCAAGTAGAGACATGAACAGACTTACTAATAGGGCCATAGCCAGGGTGTGTGTGGGGATCACCCCCTCCAACTCCAGGATATGTGTGTGTGTGAAATTGTTGCCCCTCCTGAAAAAAATATTTGCCCCCTCCCCACCGAGAATCTTGGCTACAGCCCTGCTTACTAATGGATATATGCCATCCCTGGGTGAAACACACTTGTGCACATTTTAGACATACATTGGGGGGGGGGGGTTCACATGCAGTTAAACATTTTTTCTCTCTTTCTTTCTCTTGCTCATGGTAAGCAAGACAGAAAATGTACAAATCCTGATGATAGATTATGAAAAGGGGGGAACCAATGGAGCAGATTTCTCATGCATCTTCTGTGTGTATACATTGTGCATACTATTTATATACACAGATACCCAACAACAGGTTTCTTTTTCGCATTCTACTTAATGTATCATCTGTGGTCCTTGACTGGGTCACTGAGTTCAATTTCCTGCTGGTGTATCATCCACTCTGCTGCATCTCACTCTTCTTGCCTAAGCAGGGAGAGTCAATCTTAAATGTGGCATGGAGAAATTCTAGAGCAAAGCAGATTTTGAAAGATCACACTCTCTATGTCAAGACCACCTTATTCAGAGCAGCTCAGGATGTTATGGCCAGCAGAACAATCATGCAATTCTCTGATTGCCAATACAGTATGTTATTGGCCTAGCACACTTAGTGGTGGCCCACAAGTGAGTTTTTAAAAAAATCTTATTTTAAGAAGCATATTGCAATTTGCAGGAACCTCATTACCTATTGAGAGAGAGGCATGCAATGTTTTTCCTCTCCTGCAAGGAACACAGTTTTTGCAGCTAACATAAATACTGTCCAAGCAACCTGGCACATCTTCTAACTTACTGATAGTAACTAAAAATTCTCATGCTCTTTTATTGCTGCCTGCATTGCGCAGGCAGCAAAGCTGCTGCATGGAACTGAGTTGTGCTTTACACATATAAAAAACTGTTGCATCACAATTTGTCTCTGGTGAGATATTAAAAAACCTTTGCTGAACTTTACATGTTTGGGGAGAAAAATGGCCAAATTAGTTACTTGAGTCCAGCAATAACCAAAACTTCTATCTTATTTAAAATTTACAAAAGAATCCCACAGGCTCCTTGCAGCCCACCACACAAACACAATGAGATATCTACTGATTTAGAAAAACCATACAAGCATTAATAATGTCAAAATTTACAAATGGCAGATCTGCATGTCCATCCTCAATTACACTTCATTTACTACTGAATTGAAAATGTAAATAGCATTGAAGTTTCCATCATAAGTCATTGTCTTAGATGGATAGGGCACATCCACCACATGGATGGTTCCAGGCTTCCTCATCAAATTCTTTATGAGGAACTTAGCTCTGGTACAAGACCTCGTGGAACTCTTTTGAAGCATTTTAAGGACCAGTTGAACTAAACCATGAAGAAGCCAGGTTTAAACCCACAAACCCGGGGGGCAGTGGCTGTAAATCGCCCACTTTGGTGCCAAACCATCTCTGCTCCTACCAATCACTTTGAAGGAGAATGGTGCAGACATGAAGAGGCTAAGTGACAAGCACAGAAGCTTCATCAAACTCAACTACACCCGCCACCATCTATTCAGCATAATATGTGTGGTCGCATGTTTCATGCCAGGATCAGTTTATTGAGTCACCAGAGACGCATCCAAAAACTGAGAAAATGACTTCCAAGAAAAATGGATACTTGGATACAAGTAGCAGCCAACAATGACACTCGGTCTATATTTGAATGAGGGTTTCTTAATCTTAGGGTGTTTTCTCTTTAAGAAATTAAATAGAGTTCTTTCCTTTTAAATCTTCATTTTGAGGGAAAGGGAGACAAAAAAGTCCTATTTGTTCTTAACAATTGATAAGTATTGCAGTGACTCAGGACTTCGCCACTGCCGCTCTCAGACTTGCCTGTGGCCGAGTGGAGAGGCTGGAAGGTATTTCCCGATCATCCACAAACAGCATACTTAAAAGGACAAGGAACAAAAAAAGGTAAAAACAAAAAGAGAAGAAAAAAGTCTTTTTCTTATGTAAAGTACTGTAACAACAGGCATTGTTAGCAAAAGATGCCATAGACCACAAATAAAATTGCCCTTGATGTTGTGTGTGACATTGTTTTATCCTGTAATCATATTGCCAGAGTAAATGTGGGGGCAGAACTGGAATCCGAATGTACAACAGTGTATAATTCCAATCGCTGTATTAGGATTGCATAAATCATTGTATGTCAATAGTTACTTAAGATTGATCCATGAAAGCGAACAATAAAAATTGTGGTAATAATTTTTTTTGGAGCCCACCACTAAGCATGACCCAGCCCTCGGCTTGAAAAGGTTGAGAATCCTGTAGTAGACTGTAGTATTACAGATTCCAGCTTAGCAGCTGTCAAGTAGGTTCTGCCATAGTATATAAAGCCACTGACTTAGTTCTGAACAATTCTTTGCCTTAGTCTGGCTGTATCTTTTAGACTTGCCATACTTGCTTGACCAATCAGTGCTTCCTTTGTTTTCAGACCACTGAGTCTGACAGAATCCTTCTGATATCCTCAATGCTTCTTTATCATTTCTGCATTGTCAATGTCTCCTACGCTCTCCTGCACTGCCATCATTATTTGCTCTGTAGAGTTGCTCAACATTCACCGTGTGTCTATTATCCATGTTCTATCTGGCTGAACATGCTGGTTGAATACCTCTCATGTTGGGCTGAGTTGAAGCAGAGTCTTCATAACACATCTGTTTCAACTGTTTTCAAAGAACAAAAAGGAGTTTCCATTCTTCTGCCAATCATCTTTGTCCACCACTGTTATTATTCTTACAGCATTGTTCATGATTATAACAACACTGCCTGATTCAAATCCTTCTTCCGTCTGCAGGCTGGCAGAGTGGATCAATATTCCTATGTAGGAGGATGCCTTTAAATATTGATACTTTCCTTTCAATTGCAAATAACAGGCATAAGAAAGAAGGGGAGATTCTGTCTAGCATTACGGCCAGAGCAAACAGTTAAAGTCTGCCTTCTGCCACTGTAATAAGTAAACCTTCCTGCAAATTAGTTGGTGTCAAAAACAACAGAGACTGCTGACTCAGTTTTTCCCCGTTTACTGAACCCACTTTAGGTTTTATGCAAATGAGCTGTATAAGTGTTTCTACCAAACCAATCAACCAACCAATCCCAAACTGACACAAGAAATAACCTTGCAAGTTACAAACAACTTTTTCAAAAATCAGATTGTTGCACAATTTAAAATTATGGACACATATTGATATATATGATATACTGTCTCTTTAGCCAAGTTATGTACATTGCATTATGGTGTAGTTATTGTATTTTGTGGGTTGGAACCTGTAACTGTTGATTTTGTATTCTCATATTATTGAATTTTGTATACTGTATTATTGTATTGTTTATTTATTGTGTATATAGTTTGATATATTGTGCTATTATATGTTGTTCTTTGTAACTGATTTATTTACATTGTATTGGGTATTTATTGTATATTTTGTTTGTTTAAATTTTTGATGATTTGTGATGTATGTAAACTGTATGTAACTTGTAACTATATATCTGTTCTTTGAACCGCCCTGAGTCGGTTTACCGAGAAGGGCAGTATATAAATCGAACAAATGAATGAAATGAATGAATATGAAATGTAGCTAATACTCAAATGAAAATGTTAAAACAGTTTTACAATTTCTGAACAGAAGGGGAAATCTTTAAGTGTTATTGTGGCCATTTACAAGATCTTCTTTTGTATCTATGGTGGGCCATAAACTGTATGCAACTAAATGTTGCATTGATGGAATTTCTCCATATTCACAGAACATTTGTCTTGTATCCAAGTAGCCACATTCTACTTGATTGTTCCTCAAGCTTCCTACCTTATTGTAAAAATGTATTAAGTGACTTCCAGGTAGTCCAGCCATAATCATGTCCTGGCAGGAGACTCTCGTTGGCATTTAACCATTTTGCAAGGTGTGCTGTTTTTGCACCAAACATGATCAGAGAGACATGTTTAGCCTCTATTCTATACTAAAAACATCCTTTTGGTCTACTCTCTGCTCAGCTCTCTTCTCTGTAAATGGTTCTCTCCCATCTACAGATGAGTGCACTTGGGGACAGTACTGAGGGAAGAGGCAAACGCTGCCTGTGTGACATGATGTCTAGTCTAGTGTCCCAGCTGTCATCAAGAGAAACATTGCAAGGAATGTAACAAGCCTGTGCACGGAATGCCAAAGAAGCAATCTCCCCCACCATCATAAGAAGTAGTATTTTTCTCTTCCACTGTAATTTTATGCACTTTCATTTCTTCTTTCAGAGAGACAGAAAGTTTCATAATATAATACAGTCAAACCTCGCATAAAGAGCGCCTCACTTAGAGAGTAGCTCGCTTAAAGAGCAGAATTTTCTCTGAATGTTCACTTCACTTAACAAATAAAACCAACCAAAAACTCGCTTAACAAATAAATTGGGGTTTGCAATCCCCCCCACAATTGGTCATTTACAGTACACAGTTCTGATACAGAACTAATGATTGTGCAACTAGTACCCATCTAATAACTATCTGATGTCACTCTGCAGTATCTAAGTTGGTTTCTGAGTGTGTGAACTTGGTTTATAAAAGATAATTTAGTTTGGTTCACAACTGATGTGAGCTATTAGCCTCTGAACATTTGTGCCAGGAATGGGCAATAAAGGGCTCATGGGTATGAAGACCCCAAAACATTCTTGCTACCAGTATTAGTTTTCTCACAAAGACCACAGATTACTGAACTAAGGTAGGGTGTTTTTTTTTAAAAAAAACTAAAAACAAATAAACAAGCAAAAACTTTTAAAATGCTAAATAATACTAATAATAATCAAATTATAAAATAGCATCAATGACAGAATTAAACAATGTTTACTCAGTGTATCATTCCTATAACAAAGGAACTGGCTGTTTAAAAATGAGAAAGAAGGAAAATTCTTCAACTTTGATATAAAGTTACTTGCTTTTAAATATGTTTGTGAATACAAGTCTATATACAGTGGAACCTCGAATTACAAATGGTTTGAGTTACAAAATTTTCACAATAAGAATGAAAATCATTTGAAAATAATGACTCAAGTTATGAATTTTTCTGGAATAGATTAATTGGTTTTCAATGCATTCCTATGGGAAACCATGTTTCAAGTTATGATTTTTGGTTTTCAATGCATTCCTATGCGAGTTACAAATTTTTCATAACATGAAAAATGACTTAGAATGCATTAAATTTGTAACTCGAGGTACCACGGTATTTCTCTTCGATCTTAAACACCATTTATTGCAATAGGGCTTTATCTTGGGTAAGTGGAAAGTGGAGGGACTAGAGCAGGCGTTCTCAACATTTTCCTGCTGTGGGCCAGACCATGCCCCCTCAGACAGTTGATTGGACTGGATACATGCCCCTCCGCACAGTAAATGCTGCCATAAAATGTGTCTGTGTCTGTCATAAATATGTTTACAGTGCATTTTCAGCTGTTTTCACTGCTTCCACTGCTTCAGGCAGTGGTAGCACTGGGAGCGAAGGTTGGAACATTTTCAGCTGTTTTTGCCACTACCACCACTGTGGAGAAAACAGCCATGGTGGGAGCAGAGGCAAGAGCGGCAGGCCACATGAAATGCCACCAGCTGCGGGACCCAGGCGGCGATAAAGACCTCCGCCGCCGCCGCCTTTTGCCGGTCTCCCCCTCGGCCGGCCGGCCTCGAGGAGCAACAGCTGCAGGACCCGCGCTGCGATAAAGACCTCCGCCGCCGCCACCGCCGCCTTTTGCCGGTCTCCCACTCGGCCGGCCGGCCTCGAGGTGCAACAGCTGCAGGACCCAGGCGGCGATAAAGACCTCCGCCGCCTTTTGCCGGTCTCCCCCTCGGCCGGCCGGCCTCGAGGTGCAACAGCTGCGAGACCCGGGCGGCGATAAAGACCTCCGCCGCCGCCGCCTTTTGCCGGTCTCCCCCTCCACCGGCCAGCCTCGAGTAGCAACAGCTGCGGGACCCGGGCGGCAGGCAACCATGGCCGTCTCCGCCCTCTCCCGCGGACTCGCAGCATCTGTCTGGAGAATGGGTTTGTAGGGGACCGATGGCAGGAGACTTAGCCAAAAGACGCTACCCGGCTGTGCGGGTGGCCGCCGCACAGTGACATTTACAGCCGAGATAAGTGGCTGCGGTGGCGTTCAGCCTTGGACTCGTTCCACCTGCCCCCAGGATCGCGCCCTGCTGAGGGGCTTTAAGAGACGCTGTATGGTGGATGAAGAGGCTTGTTACCTGTCGTGGTGCTTTGTTCAATTTTGTTTAATTCTGTTTCTTTCTGTAAATTTGAATGAGGTTTATCGAATTTTTTTGTTACTGTTTATTGAATTCTTTGTTACTGTAATAATACCTATGCTTTGGTATTCTGTAATGCTGATATCGACTATTATGATTTATTAATATATTGTCTAGGAACTTGTAACTGTAATTTTACTGTAATTTTATATGTATTGTAAACCGCCCTGAGTTGGCTATGCCAAGTGTGGTGGTATAGAAATTGAAATATAATAATAATATAATAATGGACCATAGGTTGCAAACTCCTGGACTACAGCCTACAAAATAAAAATGACCTTTATCATCCTTTCATTTGCTCTTTCTCCTTTTCATTCATGCACTTAAATAACTTCCCCATTCTTTACTCAAGCAAAACATGAATGTTTATTACAAAATACAAATGCTGCTATGGATCCAAGGACAAGAATATTGGCAAGCAACCTTCCTTTCCTTTATGCTTGGATTTTTCAAGCATTCATGTCTAGAGGCTGTCTCTTTAACATTTAATTTCATTTACAGTGACTGCATACCATGACTGTATGTACACAGAATATGGAGGTTAATGGGTTATTCTCTAGTTTTAAATCTCTAAGGCCTAACAACAGGAGGTCACTCAGAACTGTGGCTTCATTCATCAGTTAAACAAAATCAAAGGCACATAATAGATTTGTTTATTTAACAACAATTACAAAGAGTAGCCACATATTTTGCCTGATATATTTGGCTTCCACAAAACTTACAGATGTACTCTTTTTCAAATGCAAGTTGGGACAAGCTAGCTAATTCAGCACAGGTGACATGGCTACAATCGAGGCAAAACTCAGAAAATTAGGTCATATGGCAATGTCATTGCCCTCTCTTTTACTTTTTATCATCTGTGTTCCTTCTCCCAGTGTGATGTGTGCATATTCAGCCTCTGTCTCTTTCCCCAGGCAGTAGAAATTCAAATTTTGATCCATTTATTCAATCACCCCCACCCCTATGCATATAGATATCTACGCACAATTCACATCTTATCCTCTCTGCACACATACATACATAGAACTGGGAACAAGCAATATTTCTCAGACAGCTTGGTTACACAGAAGTGGGACCAGTTTTATTTCCAGTTTTGAGGAGTGCAAAAAAATAAATAAATAAAAAGGACATTGAAAGAAGCCTCTTGTAAGATGCTGTTGTACAAAACCTCTTGCTCAGTAGTGTGAGCCCAGAAATAAATAGCCGGTTTTAGTTTGTTAACATCTTCTCTTGACAAAATAAAGTATGCAATTAAAGAGCATAAGCAGAGCCATCTTGCAATAATGAAATCCATTTTAGTTAAATTAAAATGTGTTTTAACCAGTGGTGGGCAGCAAAAAAAATTGCTACCACATCCTGGGCGGAGCCTACATCATGGGTGAGCTAGTCATGCCTGCCATATGGCCATGTATACATCTGCAAACACAGGCAGCACTGGCTATGGCTGTAAATAGAGATGAGCACTGCACCCTAGAGTCGGATATGACTGGCTTTTGAGCAAGGGAGACCTTGAACCACTTGCTGGGACAAAACCTGATGGGGCAGGGCAGGGAGGTGGGTGTGGCCACCCAATTTTGCAAACCTGTTGCTGCCCACCACTGGTTTTAACTTGTTTTCTGAGAACACACCCAAGTCTCTTATCTAAGTAACCAGAAATGCCTGACATGTTGGAATATGTACTATCAGGATAAGTAAGGAGACAATGTGAATGTATGTCACTGAATATGTAATTTTGAATAGGTTACATCAGTATGTAGTCCAACTGGTTTGGCATTTTTGCTGCTTGGTACATGAGGCATCCATGGCCAAAAACAAGCAGATTTTCAGCCACATTTTTTTCAATTACAACCAATGTTTGCACAACAAGTGACCATTACTACACCATTTTGTTCCACTGGCATTCAGGAGGATTTTAGCTCTTCTCTTCCAAAGCCACACTGAAAACCAGGTTCAAGCACCTGGATCACATCGCAAGACCTCCTACTCCTGAGGAGAACACCCCCTCAAGGAGCTTTCAACTGCATTTGCTCTAACTACATTAGAGTTGTAAATTAATTTATTAAAAATAATCATCAAGTTGTTTTGATTAAAATATCTAATCAATGGATCCACTACATTTAATCCAGGCACACCCTGAGACACTATTTGTCATCAATCCGATTTCAGATGTTTCATTTTCCTTGTCATGGAGTATGCTAGAGGGAATTGGACAGACATGCTTTTACTACTACACATAAGCCATCCTTGTTGTAAAGTGAAGTATTCTAGTGAGGATTGGTCTTGAAGGGGCAATGAATACTCTCTCCAAAAATGCCTGCTCCTGGTGGAGGCACAGACTACTGAAACAGCAGCCTGCATTTTTAAAATCTCCCTGGGGATATTGTTATGTGGACTGGCATAATGATGCCTGCAATTCCAACTTTATTACAAGACCACTGCACATTCCTCTCAGGCAGGAGGTACACATATATTGGAACAGAAAATAAGAAAACATGAAAAAGGACCTTCTAGGGTCTTCTGAGTCTACTGCACTGCCACATATGTATCACAGTACTAAATCAAAAGGCCACTGTGCTTCAGGACATACCAAATATTCAGTAAACGGAACAATGTTTAGGTAGTTCCTTTCAGGTTTATGACACGGCAAATGCTTCTGTTATCAAATTCTCTTTGGTTCAGTGGCTAGCGTTTAGTTATGCAAATTGGGCAGGCAGCGGGCGCAGGGAAACACTATGAAGGTAGCAAATGATGCAGAGAGAAAAGTGATCTATTTAAGATGTTCAAAAGCAATGCCATTAAGAGCAACATATGCCACATGCTGAAAGACCAGGTATGACACAGCAGAAAGGTTATGGGAAGAAATTTAAAACATTGTACTATGAGAATTTATTTTTATTTGTCCCTCTAGATATTGTGATGTACAATCTTGTATATTTGTGCCTTATCATGCCTCTGCTCTACAGCTAGCACAGTTAAAAGGGCTATAAACTACCTCAGTCTATGTCAGGGATTCTCAGCCTGTAGCCTGTGGGCCAGATGTGGCCCACAGTGCCATTTCATGTGGCCCACCACTACCTCCCCCACACCCAATAGTGCCATGTGGTGAAGGAAGGACAAAATGGCCATTTGGCCCCTGAAGCTATTGAGGGAGTGTGTCCCGGCCCCCGGCTTAAAAAGGTTGAGAACTCCTGGTCTATGTGCTACATCTGTGAGCCAAGGTGAATAGTTTCCTTTTCCTTTTCCCTATTTTATGTGATTATACAAAGGTGATAGCAAAATAGAGCATATAGCACAAGCATAATAATATGAACAGGGCAGTGAATATACTATAGGAGTATAATAAAACAAGCAAACAAATACCAAAAATAGGGCAGGAAACAAAAGTAATCACTATACTGAAACTGGACAAAGAACCATTACCGGTAGATCACAAAAGTTACAGGCCAATATGTCTGAATAAATTATATTAATTGTGTAG
Source organism: Furcifer pardalis (assembly GCA_030440675.1). NCBI lineage: Eukaryota > Metazoa > Chordata > Lepidosauria > Squamata > Chamaeleonidae > Furcifer > Furcifer pardalis. Next base: position 11,653,728 of record CP126895.1, on the reverse strand, counting down.
TACTTAAAATTCAACCTCTTCTAGTTCCAGAACAGGCAGGTTTAAAACTGGCAAGAGCTGTATGGTTCAGATCTTAAATCTAACCCAGGATATAGAAGATGGCTTTGAAATACATAAAATTACTGGAGAAAGCATTTGTTGACCCTACAGTGTCATATGATACTGTACTGCCCATTATCAATTCTTACTGTAAAATCTCCACCTTCTTTATGAAGATTTCTTCCCTCTTTCTCTACTGCTGCTGCTGCTGTTGAACAGCTGAGAAGGTCTCCATTGATCAACTAGATCTGCTAGATCAATTGCTGCCACCACTAATTAGCTGAGAAGAGCTTTAGCTAATTGGTGGAGACAGACCCAGCTGATCAGCAAGAACTAAAAAAACCCAATAAAAATGACACATTGACACATGCAAACACTCAATATATATTGATACAGGTACTGATATAAAATAAATGACTCCTTCCAGATGGTTTGAAATAAACCATTCAGCAGCCCAAATAGCGTGTGATTATTTGTGCACCATGTAATCACGGATTGTAGTCTAGAAGTGGCACACATGTTTAACTTTCTGAAAGTGTAGATGAGCCTTGAGAAATATTGTATCCCATACCAAATTGCAAAAGTCCTTAATCTGGTTTGATTGAGTATTCATTCTTAATTGTGCTGACCTACCCACACATTCATACCATCTACTTCTACCATTTTGCTTTCATTACTTTTTAGAGACAACTTATTTCCCACTTTATAAATGCTCCATGTTTTATTTCCTCATTATACACCACGGATTCTCAACCTGTGGCCCATGGACCAGATGTGGCTCATGGCACAATTTCAAGTAGCCACCCACTGTCTCCACCACACCCGGAAGTGCCATGTGGTGGAGAAAGAGCAAAATGGCCATTCAGCCCCGAAAGCTGTCTGAGGGAGCATGACCTGGCCACGACTTTAAAAGGTTGAGAACTCCTTATATACACAATGTAGTCACCCAAACTACTTTAAACTGTTCTGTCCTCTTCTTTCTCTTCAAACTCTTGTCAATATGTTCCTAGGCTAATCTCCCTGTGCTATATGTCCTTGCTTTAATTTCTCTTTCACTTTATTTCTCCCATAGACTTTAATTAAGCTCGCTCTGGGTGTCTTGACTATTTTTCTCATCAGGAAGGGAATGTGCCCGCTCACCAGGTGGGCATCTCTTAGCAGCACTCCTTGTTCTTTTCTCATCAGTGAATATTTCATAGCATTGTGTCTGCTTTTGGCACCACAGGGGTGGGGAAACACATCATTAGAGAATATTTGAATTCAAAAGATGCATTAGGGGAAGTAAGACAGCTGCCTTTTACTGATTATTTTGGAGGTGTAAACATCTTTGATGATACCACTGCTGTAATTTGTTGCAGAAAACAAAAAGAGAAAGAAGCATATCAGCAAAAACATGTCATATCACTATAGAAATATCATATTTTTCTCACACAGCTATTTCTTCCTGTACATTTTAATGCTTTGTAAACAGTTGACCAGATGTGTCTTACTATTTGATCTGTTCCTTCTTGGAAAATAAGAAATTAACCACGCTTAACTGTGCCAAACTTATGATCAGATCACTCTGTGTTTTTTTGTGGACTTTCTTATGACATACAGTATGTTTTATGGGTCTCTTTGTGATTTTTAGCTAGAGTTATTTCTTATTTCTTCAATAATGAGTTTTTATTACTTTCTTGAAGTTTATTGTTTGTACTTTTTCTCATTGAAGTTGCCTTCAGAGTGTTTTATACTGATAAAGATGCCTCCCAAATGTTAATAAGCAAATTAATAACAAAAAAGAGATCAAAAACCTATTGGCTCAACTCCTTTTACCTCGTTGCACTGGCAGACCACAAATGGCCTATATTTTAGAGGTGAATTGCTCCAAGTTATGAACTCCCTGTAGACCTTATCCGTTACACCAGGCATTCACGACCTAAGGCCCACAGGCCTAATTATGCCCCTGCATATCATTAATCCAGCCCTCAGTAAGAACCCAGCCACCTCTAGACATCATCCCATGGGTGCCTGGTGCAGAACCAGGAAGTCACAGAATGGCGACCTTTCCCTGCTGAAGCACCATCAAGGGGCCTCGAACAAAGACTGAAACCGAGCGAATATGCTCCCCACACTCTCCCACTGCTGGGAGAAGTGGCGGAGACTGTGGAAACAGTGGCAAAACCACTGCAATCACCACTGCCACTGATGACAACAGCAACGTAGGTACGTTGCGTGCCAGGGTGGGACTGGCCAGTTGAGAGAGAAAAATGTTGCAAACCACTGTGTTACACATTAAGTTGCATGACTCAGCATGCAAACACTAACATCTCTATTGATTTCCTAACTTATGCTGGCTATTTGCCTCCAAGCCTTATGCTACTTAGCCTAGCTATATAAGAGGATTTTGACCAGTATGTTTTATAGCAGCTTAATGCAATTGACATCTATATAAACAACACATCTCATTATATAACTGTATGTTCACCCAGAAAAGCAAGTAGTAATCTGTTGAAGAATGGCAATTTGCTGCAATGATTTATGAGATTTTCCTTGCAGAAAGGTAAGATTCTGACATTGCACTTTTATTACCTCTAAATCCCCCCTCCAAAACTGTAAAAATAAACAAGTAGTTAGAACACACACACACACACACACACACACACACACACACACACACACACACACACCATGAATGTAATGTGTAAAAGATATTTCTTACCCCTCAAGACTCATGTTAACATTAAAACATACAGAAATGACTATAGTTGTTCCCTTAAAAGACCATAATGTCTTACATTGTTATCTCTAACACACTGCTTTCAAGCTCTGCATATTATCCTTAGATTGTATTTTACACTCTCTCTCTCTCTTTCTCTCTCTCTTTAGTGTTGTGGCTTGAGCTCTAGATTGGGATTTGGGAAACCCATATTCTAGTCTTCACTCAGCCAAGCACCCACTGAGTGATCATGGGTCTATTAGAGTCTCACACATCCTGACCTGACTCTCAGGGTTATTGTTGAGAGATAAACAATTAAAGCAGAAGACCATCTTGATATGAAGGTAACCCAAGTGGTGCGGTGGTTAAACTGCTATGCTACAGGCAAAAACTGCTGATGTGAGTTTAATCCTGACGGGGTTCAAAGATGACTTATCCTTCCATTCATCAAAGGTTAGTAAAATAAATATCCAGCATGTAAAGGGCAAAATGATACAGCCAAACCTCGCTTAAGTTTTGCTATGCGAGTCTGACTCGCATGGTGAAAAATTTGCATAGCGAGCAGCCTCACAGAACAAATTAAATTCGTTATGCGAGGTTTGACTGTAATTACCTTGTGAACTGCCCAGAGAGAGCCTAAGCACTACTGGATGGTATATAATTGCAATTGCTATTGCAACTAGATGGTGTGTGTGTGTGTGTGGGGGGGAGAGATACAGGTTCCTGTATCTTTAATTGCTGTTGAGAACAGAAAACTTGAGTCAGTACAGCTGTTAATACAAAATATGTCTGCTGAAATTTCCTCCTCTAAACAGCTATTAAATGCAGAAGGAGTCTGTCATTTTCATCTGGTCACCTTACCCAACACAACTATCTTACTACACCGTCTATCCTACACTGAAAGTCAGCATGAAGTAAAAATATTTATACTATATTTTACAATGTTGCTTAGGAACAGTTTACATCAGGTAATGTGATTGTCTCTGTGGGCTAAGCATTTCTTATGGCTTGGGGAGGCCCTGCTGTTCCACATATGGTTAGAGAGCCTCCAGGGGTCAGCCAGTCATTTCCACTAGAATGGATCTTCCTTAGACCAGAAACTGGGCCAAGGCATTGATTTCTCACAGACAACAATAAAAATAACTGCTTGGTTTCGAAGCTAAGCTAAAGCTGCATTTTCCAGGTTCACCCAGGGAAGAATCAGTAGGCAACAAGACCAATTCTTGAGGATTGGGCAGAATTAAGTGTTGAATTTGAGCTGCACATGGTTGATGCTTTGTTGCACAGCTAGTCTTCTGATAAGAAATAGCAGTCAACAGTCAAAAGAAGGACGGAAAGGACTGAATGATGGTTTTTACAGCTCACAAAGTAGGTGTTGGCATCATTTGTCACCATCATCATTAACATTATTTATTGTTATGAACATGGGTCAGCCATTAAAAAAACAAACCAAATAGATACAATTTACAAACACAAGAAAACTAGAGGAAAGTTATGTTTAGAGGGCAAATGAGTATAGAGTACTCAAGTGATTTACTATTCCATTTTTCTGCAGATGTTGTAGGATCACACTATTTGTTCAAGGCTACACAACCTGGCTTTTTCCCTACAAGGTACAGCAGGGGGTAAAACTCAGCTTCAAGCTCTGCAGACAGGTGCCCAACTGACTGAGCTATGAGTAACAGATTAGTCATTATTACCACGGACATCGGATCTATGAGTAAAAAAATCTCAGCCTCCCACACTGAATAAATAAGGATCCCATTGTTATTTAAAACAAATTTCACACACACATATAAGAAAACTCACATAAAGCAATGCATAAATCATATTTAGGCCCTGCAAACTCACACAGAACCAAAAAATACCAGTGCTCAATGCCAGAGAGGGCTTACTTCTAGTAAGTAAGGCTTCTATGCCTTACCGTCACAGATTTTTTTGAAGCAAACCAACAACTATCTAAGCTTATCACAAATGTACCAACTGAAATGTGTGCAGCTTTACTATAATTATCAATATTTGTGGGCAAACAAACAAGCAAACTTTTGTCTAGAAAGACTTCATCTATCCATAGTTATAAGCATTCTAGTTGGAAATGAATAAAAACTGAAAATGTATACAGAATATCATGATGAATTCATAGGATAAAACTGTCTCGAGAGTGGTGCTGAATGAAAGGCTATGTCCCAGGGCCAGAATTCAGAAAGGAATTGGAAAAGTTGACAAATTCAGACGTGTGTAGTATCCATTTATTGTCTGTTGTTGTAAAAAGCTGTGTCAACCAATCATACATAGCAATAACCTTAGGATTTTGAAGATATTTATAATATGCAATTTCCAGTTGAAATAAATTAATACAAAAAAGAAGATTAATTATTCCAATTGTGTACTTCTGGTAATTCTTTCTTTCCCAGTCCTGAAAATGATTTGAGCCTGCAGAGTTGTTGTCATTTTGTAAAATCAAGTTTAGCTTGTTCCTGGGAATTCAATATTCCCACCCTTGTGCCACACTTTGATTTCTTATGCTATTGATTATTACCACAGTACACCATTAACAGCATATGCCTTCATATTGTACACATTCCAAGATGTCTGGATGGACATCCCACTACAGTAATAGAGAAGACCGTACAGCCAGCAACTCAATTGCTAAATGGGACAATGGCTTAGGTGGATGAGACTCTTTAGGTGGGGTGATGAACCCCTCCGTGGAGGAAATGTCACTGGAAACCATCATATTGGGCCCAACGGCAAAATGAGCAGAGGAGGAACCACTTTACTATTTTAATTCCCAATGGTCATGGAGGTGGAAGAGGCCATGCCAGATGGACTGGCTGTGAAGGCACAGCTTGTTAATATCCTCAAGGCTGAGGCAGTCCATTGCAGTCCCGGTGTTAAATCCTGCTCGTCTCATTTCATATGTGCTGCAGGAGATGGATCCATGATCACAGTGTGTGGGTCACTTCATGGCAAGCTGGGACCCACATTATCATGCCAATGGCATTTTCCTGAAAATGATTTCCAGGGAAAATGTATACTCGGATAAGAGTAGCAGCTACCGCCACTGCCGCTGTACATATTCCCAAATCTTTTGTTACCTAAACTGGGCTATAATTTATTCCCATCACAGAATGTACAGCATGTTCCAGTGCAAACTCTCAAGTTTTCTTTCTTAATATAGCTTCTCAAGCATTGGACTATTTGATCTATGATAATGTACCCAGTTGTTATCAGCCTGGGTATAGTGAAAATAGGGATTTTCTCTTCCTCTTCTTTCCCTCTTCAGTGCTGACAGTGATCTCAGCTCTCAAATACTAGTCTTCATGTACAAAAAACAGTGCTACCCATGTAGTGATGCTTGAGGAAACAGTTTTGGGAAATCTGAAATATGCCAAAGTACATAAATGGACACTGATGGGGGGGGGCTTTAGAAGAAGAGTCCAATGAAAAGCAAAACAAGAGTTTCCTACAGAGCCAGAATTAGTGTTGCATGAGAGCAGCTGCCTAGCAGTGCAGTATATGTTTTTCCTTCCCAAATGCCTGCATACCTTCCCTTTTATAGTGTCCTAGTTTTACATATGTTAGCTGAGGATGCTGTCACCAAAGCAAATTGTTTACACCATAACAAATGGTTGGCTCTGAGGTCTATGAACAACTTATTCTACAAATTTACTTAACTAGAAGAGATATCTTCACAGGATCCCATTTTTGCTTCTGCATGAGAAAAATATAAATTAACACATTTTCTCATGTTTACATGTCTCAAAATGTTAATTAGTAATCTGCCCCTAATCATAACCAATTAATCTCTTAATTTGAATATGAACACATTTGCATATACTCTGATCCTCTTAAGTAGGTAACATTTTGAAACCTTGAACATATAAAATGACTTACAAGGTTAAAAACAAATATACCAATTGCCAGTTTTATCTGAACTTTTCTCACAAATATCAATTGTACCAGTGATACTTATGCTACACAAACCTTGCTTCTGCAGAGTGTTCCACATTCATGTCCTACAGTCTCAAATATTAAAGTGACTGTAGCAATATTATTTCTTGAGAACCTACATACTTTGGAAATGTATTGAAATATGTATCCAAATGCAGATGCCTCCTAGCTATTTCATTATATGCATTCATGGGATGTGGATTTTCATTACAATTTTTCATTCTCCAGCTGCTTTATGCAAGAATTTGTCAAACATTACCTCACTGCCACACACTGTGAAAGAAGATCAATCAGGTATGGTCAGACACTATTGGAACAACAACAACATCTGTGCAGAAATCAAACCTACTGGATCATAACCTCTCTTAAGCAAATAAAAATGTAGCTACCTGATTTATAGGCTCCAGTGGTGGCATGTTCAATAGATGATAAAAATAACAGCTGTTTTACCTTGATTCTAACTAATTGTGCTAACTTAAAACACATTTTATAATTTTACAGTTTACAAGCAATTCCAAAGATCCTCTTTCATACAGTCATACAAGGCTTCTTTTAAAGATTCCCCTACCCAATGTATTAATGTTCCATTTTTTCTACCCCATATGTAAGATGCTAAGTGTGTATCACTGGAACCAAGAAGTTCTGCACATAGATGTATAATTACTTACAATGATAACACTGTCTTCAGATATTGCTGTAGATCAGTTCCTAGAAGGGATTCTGGGAGTTGTAGTCCAAACCCATCTAGGGTGGGAAACTATTCCATCAGCACTGAAGGCTCCTTTGGGCCTCTTTCTTTCTTTGCTAGTATTTGAATGATAACTCAATTTACTCAGCTTGGGTCGCCTTAACACAAACTCACTTTTTCTCTCTCAATGTCATATAGCAGTAAGAAGAGCTATTTTGGTGCAGTCCCCTGAGGCTAGTTGATGAGAACTCGCCATATGTTTCTTAACTTCTTCTGATCCTGCTGTATGTTACATGTCAGACTTCTTTAAATTGCATTAACAGATTGCTAATGGTCCACTGTGGCAGTTGCCATATTTTAGTGATATTTGTTAAATTGTTACGAGCTGTGAAGTGGCTCAGTTTTACCTTTAGGTTGATTAACTCGATGGTGAGAAAAATAGATGGATTTGTTACTCTGTACAAACATCTAGTAATATGCACATTTGTATTGTCTGTGCCTTTTCACTGGGTTGCAAAGTGTCCTGCAAAAATGGATTCCCGCAACATTTCCAAGAATGGCATGTTTAAGTTACTTAAATCATTGACAGCAACAACAAAAAATGAGGATACTTTGCACAGATCAGTTGTGGATAAAGACACTTCTGAAAGGAAAGAATAACTTACATTCCATTACCTTGTCAATACACCAATGTTATTTGCTCTTTTGTAGATGTTCTTGAAGATTGTTGGAAAGAAGGCTGCAGCTTCTGCATAAGTAAAACAATGTGCACCCCCAGAGTAACAGATACCTGCGAATGAAGGACATGCTTTTTTCCTATCTGGAAGGGCAAGGGTTCCCAACCTTTTTATGCCATGGGCCTGATAACACCCCCCAGACATGGGGGGGGGGAGCTGAGTTTTTAGAAGCTGACCAAGTTCTTCCACCAGCCTCTTTGGTTGCTGAAATGATGGCATACCACCCACCCTTTAATCAGAGTACTGAATGGGGTCGCCTTTGTTGGGCTGGACAGGATTGTTTAGCCTATATTTCCAAATTGACCATGGGGAGCTGGGTAATTTTTTGCCTTTCCTACTCTGTTTTATTAGTTGGTCACTTGAGATGGCGAGTGTGGTTTAATAAATAGGTCACATTTACTATCGGGTAGTTCTGGATGGATGACGGTAATAGTGGTGGTGGCTAACCTATGGCACATGTGCCAGAGGTGGCACACAGAAGCCTTTGTGTGGGAATGTGCACTATTGCAGGCAGGCCCTGCCCCACTGAGCTGGTGCCAATGGCAGTGCTGCTGCTCCACTCATTTACTCCTTCCAACAATGGGAAGGTGAGTGGGGAGGCTGAAATCCCACCCAGGAGATGGAAGCAGGGGCAAATTGAGCTGAACTGACACCCTCACCCACCCCTCCTGGGAGATGGTGGCAATGCACACATGGGGGGTTGAGAGTGTGGGGACAGGCATGCATGTGGGGACATGTCCATGGGGGTGCATGCAGGGGGTGTGTGTGCACACCCATGGGGTTGCACCTGCAGTGGGCACATGCAGTCATATGACATCACCGGCACACCTCAAGTGGTGTGCATGCACATGCACCCACATGATTTTGCCAGAGGTGCACTGTCAACGTCACAAGAGTGCATGAGCACATGGGGTGCCAGCCCATGAGCCACCTTCTCCTTCTTGGGCACTCAGTCTCTAAAAGGTTTGCCATCACTGCTTTATGGTGCCTTTTGAGGAGATGGCTCTGATTACTGGGCGAGACTCGTGTGAATCAGTTGGGCATACAGGACTCACGATCAGCGACGCCTGTAGCAAATTGTGTCAAAAGGCCCTTGCTTAGATTTAGGATTTAGGATACCGATAAAATAAAACACCACTAGTAAAAACCAGGTAGTAAAAACAAACTTTTACCTAAAGTGAGAAATTATATTGCACTGTCTTCTTCTCAACTGTTGTATCAGCAAACAGCAGCAGGCAGCAAATAAACAACATCACATAAGAATTGCAAGATATAACATGCCGCCATTGCTCCCCATCCCATCAATTAAACAAAAACCTATAAAACAAAACTCAGCTCACATGTTGATCAACTCTGCAACTCAACACATCTCTATGCTACTACGGAGTAGCACGTAATATGCATGTACAGACAAAGATGGTTCCGCCTGCGCACACATAATTACTCTTTGGTGCACATTGAACGCTCCAATGAGCCATCAGCGAGTCTCTCAGAGTGAACATTTTTTTGAATATCCACACGAATGCTTGGAATATTTAAATTTGGATTTTCATTCTAACTGAGCGCGGAGGCCGGGGGGAAGACAGAGTCAAGGAGCCCATAGCATCTGCTACTCCTGCTATATGGCTGGTCTGGCACTGCATGATACATCTTTGGGATAAGTCCAGTGATGGGATGTTACTGGTTTGGACTGGTTCGCCCGAACTGGTAGCACCCCATCAGGAGGGGTCACTGGGGTGGTAGTAAACCCTTGGGTGACCGGTTCGGTCACCTCTATGGCCTCCCTCAAGAGATCTATTTCCGGGCAGCCAAAATGGCTGCCTGGAACTGCGCATGCATCAAACTTCTGTTTGACTCATGCACAGTTCTATTTGTGCATGTGTCAAATAGAGGTTTGATGCATGCACACTTAAAAAAAGAACTGTGTATGCGTCAAACGGAGGATTGATGCATGTGCAGATATTTTTAATTTTTTAATTTTTATTTTTTTGCACCACCCATGATGTCATGACATCAGCTACGCCCACGACGTCCATGAAATCATGGTGGGGTAGTGGGAATTTTGACAACCCACCCCTGGTTTGGTCGCCTCTCCGGCCCCCTCCAAAAATGTATCTCTGCCTGGAACTGCGCATGCATCAAACCTCCATTTGATGTATGTGCAGTCCTTTTTTTTAGTGCACATGCATCAAACAGAGGTTTGATGCATGCACACTAAAAAAAGAGGACTGTGCATGCGTCAAGCAGAGGTTTGACACATGTGCAGACATTTTTAATTTTTTTTAAAAAAAAAATTGCTCCACCCATGATGTCATGACGTCATGACATCAGCTACTCCCATGACGTCACGGTGGGGTAGCAGCGATTTTGACAACCCACCACTGGATAAGTCCAACATTGATTCCTAACAAGGATCACCATGGCCCAGGGCCAAAGATGCAAACTAATGGGATTCCAATTACACAAATGGAGTATCTGACTATGAAAAATTTATGAAAGTATTGTCAAGGTTACTCCTGTTTGGGGCTCCATTGCATGGGTACAGAAAAATGGTGAGAAAATTGTGAAAGCTATTTGCACAATTCCCCTTCCCCCAATGCAAGATATTTGGCAATAGCATTTTCTTGTATTTATTTACAAGTCCAACTGACTTTTTTAAAACCAGGAATACTATATGTAGCTTACACTTTAATTGCAAAGATATCCACAAGCAATACATTGGAACCTAAGACCATCGATCTGCATGCCAACACCTCTTCACAAGCAGATAATTCTATCCTCTGAGCATCTGACATCCCTCCCCTTTCTGTTCAACAGGTTCTTTTCTTTTTGTTTTTTAAAGTGATTTTTCTGCTAGTGACAGAGCATTATTATACTTATCTGAAGGGCAAAAAAATACATTTGAAGCCAATGAAAATGACACTTAATGACTTGCAATATATGGGAGATTATTTCTTTGAGATGTAATTAGACCATATAAAGGATTACATAAATATTTCACTGTAGCTAAAATGATAAATATTAGATATACTTCAACAAATCCAAAAACAATTTAAAAAGAGGCACAATAATTTACAGACTAAAAACCTTACTGTTACAGCTAATATTTCAAATACTGTATCTGCATACATTTTAAATTAATATGTATAAAACAGTTGCAAGCAGTTAGCATTACCCCTAGTGACATTCAAGCTTCAACTTCAATTAAAGGAAGAAATATACAAAACATTACAGAAGAAGTTAGCCTTAATTTCCCTTACCATCCCATATTATTTATTGGTACCCAAAGTTCCTAAAGCATCATAGGACACTTCACATCCAGGCAGTTACATTTTATCCTCCCAACCATTCTGTACCCAAGGCCATACTGTACTTTCATGGCTCACTGGAGATTACAACCTGTTCAGCTGTCAAATGAGTACATAAAACCCATGTTCAGACATTTAATGAAAGAGCTAAATTAAACAAGAGAGTTTCTTAGTCTTCTGCCCTCCTGGCCAGCTCTCTGTGTGGGGAAAGCTACAGTTTGAACAGGACGGGATCATCAATGTATGGTTTTGCAATAACTTCAGTTATGACAATAGCCTCTTAATGTTGAATGTAGAAATCTCTGGGTTGGAGGGATGGATACAGATGAAAAAAAGCTTCCTAATTTATTTATTTTATTATTCCAATGTGTAGCGTAAAACCAAAGGGTGCAACTGTATCATTCTGGTGGCAAATATTCATCTCCACTGTAAACAATTCTAAACAATTCTGATGTTTCTTGCCAGATCTGCTAGCTGTAGACCAGTCAATAATTCAAAGTAATTGTTACTCATTCTATCTCAACGTACACCTCCGGAGTTGACTGGTGATATTCCAAACAATGTTTTCCTACATAAACATTTCTCTATTTTTTAAAAGAAAATGTATCTAGTAATATTTTAATTCTCAGGAACTACTGGACCTACTGAGTATTGATTTTTTGTTGTTGTTGCTCAGTCGCACAGTCGATTCCGACCCTTTGCGACCCCATGTACTACTGTCCGCTAGGCACTTCTGTCCTCCACCATCCACCTCAACTTGCTCAGTTCTGCATCCATTGTGTTTACAATACCATCTAGCCATCTCATTTTTTGCCACCCCCTTCTTCTTTTGCCCTCCACCCTTCCCAGCAGCAAGGCTTTCTCAAGCGAATCCTCACTTCTCATTTGATGTCCAAAGTACTTTAGCTTCATATTTACTATTTGACCTTCTAAGGAGCAGTCAGGATTGATTTCTTCTAAGATTGACCTATTTGTTCTCCTCGCTGTCCAGGGGACTCTCAAAACTCTCCTCCAACACCACATCTCAAAGGCATCTATTCTTCTGCACTCAGCTTTCCAAATGGTCCAGCTCTCATTTAAAAAAGAATTTGAGGAATCAGACACTCAACAAAAACATTTTGACAATCTTTGTGAAGGCTGGTTGGAAAAGAGCTAGAGGTTCCAAAACCTAAGTCCTATCCCAAGGGTTCCCAACCTAAGGCCCGTGGGCTGGATCTGGCCCTAAGCACCGTTTCATGTGGCCCCACACCCCTCCAAGGGCAATCAAGAAATAAAATGGCCAACCCTTTGAAGATATTGGGACAAAATGGCCACCATCATCATGCCGTCAGGGCAAAATGGTCATCTGGCCCTTGAAGCTGACTGAGAGAGGGTGATCCTGTTCCCAGCTTGGAAAGGTTGGGAAACCATGACCTATCCTGTGTATCCAGCAAAAGATGGGGTTACTATCTAATCCTGTAGAAGAGTGATGGAGAATCTTGGCACTCCACGTGTTCTTGAACTTCAATTCCCGGTAGCTCTGATCAGCAGGAGTGCTGACTTGAGCTTCTGATAATTGAAGTCCAAGAACACCTGGAGTGCCAAGGTTCACCATCACTGCTGTAGATGGTGAAGTTGACACAAGAAGGCTTCATTTAAGAAATGAAATTAGTAGTGGCAACTTCTACCACAATAGCAATTTAAGTTGGTAACTGCAGTGATTTGGGGTGTTTCCTCAGGGTGTGTGGGATTGAGGAAGAGAAGGAAAGAAAAGTACAGTCAAACCTCGCATAACGAAAATATTTCATTCTGCGAGGCTGCTCGCTATGCGAGTTTTTTGCTATGTGAGTTTTTTTCTCGCATAACAAAAATTCCTATGGAAAAACTCGCATAATGAAAATTTCTATGGAAAAACTCACATAGTAAAAAAAAATTGTTATGCGAGTTTGAACACTTTTTGAAATGCCCGCTCATTATACGAGTTTTTTGCTAAGCAAGGCATTCGTTAAGCAAGGTTTCACTGTAAACATATTATTTGAGAGGCTCATTGAATTAGGTTTCTTGCTGCAGAGCCAATGAATGAGACTTTGATTCCCGTTGTGTCTTCAAGGTGAAGACCCAGCTGTGTGGCTTTAGGTAAGCTGCACAGTTTAAGGCAGCCTCAGAAGTAGAGAATGGTAAACTACTTCTAAGTATGCCTAATATCCCCTCCTAACTGTGGGTGATACATTCCAGAACCCATTGTGTATGTCCAAAACTGTAGATAGGAACAAAAACTATGCTGTATCTCTTTTAATATGACTTATTCAGTATGAGTCATTTAAAGAGAGATGAGTCATGTACTGAGTGTAATGGGTGCAAAGGTTTCACCATGTTATTTAGAATCATGTGAGGAGTGAAATTTACACATTGTTTATTTTTAGAATTTTCCATTTGTCACTTTCAGGCCATGGTAAGGCATGGATAACTGAAACCACAGAAACCAAAGCCACAGGTATGAGTGGACATCCGTATTCTACCTGGAAAACTTTGAAAAGTATGGCTATATATCAATATTGACTTGACACACAGTTAATTTTTACAGACAGTGTGCTAAAGATTACAACAATAAATTCAGTAGCATGTATAGTATACAAGAAGACTACTGAAAGTCAAGATATATATCAATGTGCAGTTGAAGACACACACTGAAATGCTGACAAGGGTGTTCATCTATTGAGTAATGGGCATTGGCACCTGGTTTCTAATCTTGTAATGCAAGTCTTTTAACCACCAAAAAGGCACAGAGAATCCTCTTCCTCAAAGCAGAGGCTATAGACATGTACTGTAGTAAAAAAATCACTTATCAATTTATAAAATTCAAGAATATCTTAAAAACAAAACTGATTCCCTGAATTACCTTCCCCGAATAGACAATCAGATCCTCAATAAATGATTATCATAGAGCTGAAAATACATGAAAGAAAAGGTTTTGCTGTACAAATCATGATTTGAAATTTTCAACCAGAGGATTCTCAGATGCTCAATGTCACTGTATATTAGGCAGAATTGGTTCTGGTTCATTATTCCATTTACCCCTAACTCTCTGTACATCCTCCGGGGGTGTGAGTAGAAGCAACATGGTTCATTACCTCTGTCACTAAGGTAAATATCAGGAACCTCAAATGGCATTTAAACACTGATCAGATCACTACTTCTTGTGCCAACACTGCCTATGCTTGTGTGGTAGGAAAGGAGCTGTGCTTGCTCTACACCAGGGGTTGCTAAACTATGGCCTGTGGGCCAGATCTAGCCCATGATGCCAAATCACCCAGCCTGTACTGCCCTTGCTGTTCCCAGAAGCAGAATCAAAAGGTACCCACACATGTACATTTATGGCAGCATTTGGCTCATGCACAGGCACATTTTTCTTCCGCTTCTAGTGGGAAGAACCACGTGACCGGCTCGTGGTCTGAAAAGTTTGGGAACCCCTGCTCTACACATACCCCTATGTGTTTGATAACAAACCTTGGTAACTTCACTGTAATGCATGGATAAGTAACATGTAGTTTATGAGCTATATGCTGCCCCAGGATCATTTTAAAATCCCCAAAGTCATGCATGTCAAAGTTTCCCCAACAAATCCAACCCCCTTTCCTTTCTGTTTTGTTTTAGGTCCTTGAAGGGATCCTCCAAGACCCTTCTGCACCCTATCCCAAAATAAAATGAAGACTCCATTTGGACACTTCCTGGATTTTTTTAAAAAAGAAAAATGGCAGTTTCATTTCTAAGTTTGATACACCGTTCAGTGCTGTCTGGTTAGCTAGAATTTGCCTGCAGCCCCAGTCCACTGGAATTGCCCATCCCTGCTTGAGTGGTATGACCCACAGGTATGCAACAGCATTTCTCAGGTTGTTGGGTCAATGACAGAAGTGACCTTCATTTAAGAGAATCAATGCTTGAAGAGATCAATGACTCTCTTAAAGTTTTCCCAACAACAAACACACATCTAATGTGGCATCAACAGCATGATCTACTGTTGGGAAGTCAGGACAGCTTTAGAGCTATGTATGGAGTGGGGAATCCCTTTGATTTCTTCTTTTAAAACCTTGCTGCTATCAAAATAGGCTACATAATCATCCCCAGCATTCCAGTCACATGAGGAAAGGCATCATCCTCTAATAGAATTAAAACTTTCACAAGCATGACAAATTAAAGGAGGAATGGAATTGTGGTATACCACTACTTCACCCTATCTTGTCCAGTAAGTATATGGTGGGAAAGCAAAATGTACACATCATTCTAGCCATTTTCCAAGCTTCTGCAATCACGTGTTGTTTTTACTCAGCATACCTCACCACTTCAGGCTTCCATATTGAAGCAGCACTTAAAGGAAAGGTGGTCTGGAGGGAAATCAATGCTTTTTGCTTGCAGCCAAATTTACTGCAGTGAATGAAAGCCAACACCTATTGAGATTTCTGGTAGAGAATTTAACAAAAGATCAGCTTGGGAAAATACAAGCCCCCCCCCCCCATGCCAGCCTGAACTTAACTGCTGAGCACAGCACATAACAGTAGCAAAGAAATCATTACCAAACTGAAATGGAGTGGAAACAATGTGGGGATATTAATTTTGGGCAGGTGCCTTAGTGTAACTTTTTTTAAAAAAAAATGTGGTTGTTAAATCAGACACTGAATGTTTCCCAAACACCGAAGCCACACAACTCACAGTAGGCACATTGTCCAAGTTAAATAAACAACTAGTGGCCTAGGGGCAAGATTTGACCCTGTAAATAAGTTTATTTCTCCATTTCCCCACATATGATTTCTTTTCCACTATTAGCTCAAAAAAGATGCATGCCAAAAGGCCACATGTTACCACAACTTCCAGGAACCTTTTTTTCCCCTTCTACTGGTGATGAATCTGGTATGGTAGGAATAACCACTCTTTTCATTCTAACACAAAATTGCATGGGGATTCTAAAACTTGTTTTTAAACCATACTTCCAGACTTATAAATATGTGCCCATGCTGGGTCACTGGGAGTTATAATCCAAATAATTATTCTTTCCAGACTCTGACATTTGACTGAGACTGAGCATGCATATTATAAAGCAGTTGAGATGCTGCTAATCATACTAATATGATTCGATGTCTCCGAAGGATGTGTGTAAGCTTCTCAACACTCTCAGTACTCAAATAATGAACATTGAGATTGGGGATA
Source organism: Furcifer pardalis (assembly GCA_030440675.1). NCBI lineage: Eukaryota > Metazoa > Chordata > Lepidosauria > Squamata > Chamaeleonidae > Furcifer > Furcifer pardalis. The sequence continues at coordinate 11,637,123 of CP126895.1, read as the reverse complement.
ACCCACACTGTACCCTTCAGGAGATATTCAATTTACTCTGTCCCCACATCTTTGCAAGACCCAATCCACAGAAAGCAGCACTATCTATGCATTTCAAGATCTTTGTTTCAAAAATAATTGCACAAATGGGAGAGAAAAATGCAAATGACTACAGCCTGAGGGGGCTGACCTATGCACTCAAAGTTCATACAGCCACCATCTTTCAACAATCACATGCATACTGAATTCTAATAGCATAATAATATTTCAATTAAATTTAGTAAATTAAGCTGAGCAAGAAACAAAAAAAAATTAAAAATCCAGAATGCAAAAAGGCTACATAAATGGATACACAAGTCTTTCTCTTCAAATTGCTGGGTGGTGGGGGCATTTCAAGCCTACAAATATGGAATAGGATATGAAAGATTGCTACATGCCTATTGTCTGTATTATCTTTGAGAAACAGAGAATGAGAAGGCTGGCCTTCTCTTCAATGTGCCTAACCAGTGATGGGCAGCAAAAGGTTCGTACCAGTTTGTCAGAACCAGTAGTAACTTTTCCCAGTATCCCAGAGAACTGGTAGTGGCTTTTGGGGGGAACCATTTCAGGGGCTTACCTTTTCATCAGTTCCCCCACTGTGCATGTATACCAAGTGCTAGGTATGCATGCACGCCTACAGCACTTGGCATACATGCACGGCCTCCTTGCTGTCCTCCCAAGCGGGGAGGAGGAAGAGAAGCTGCTAGCCTGAAACTCCCTATAGCCTGCTCCCCAGGGTAAGTCACTCACCTTTGGGTGTGGGGTGTGGGTGTGGGTGTGTATTTTAATGTGTATTTAATGTGTATGTATTTTAATGTGTATTTTATGTGTTTTATGTGTATTTAATTTGTATTTTTATATGTTTTTATGTCTATTTAATGTGTATTTATTTTAATGTGTATTTAATGTGTATGTATTTTAATGTGTATTTTATGTGTTTTATGTGTATTTAATTTGTATTTTTATATGTTTTTATGTCTATTTAATGTGTATTTATTTTAATGTGTATTTTATTTGTTTTATGTGTATTTTTATGTCTATTTAATTTGTATTTTTATGTGTTCTTATTTTTATGGGTTTTTCACATTGGCTCCGCCCACATCATTGGCTCCACCCATGACATTGGCTTCAACCATGATGTCATGATGTTGGCTCTGCCGACAATTTTGGCTCCACCCACAGTGTGGTAGTAACATTTTTGGCTGTCTACCACTGCGCCTAACTAATAATTGATGATGCAAGATAGAGGATGGTACATGCAACTGTTAATTAAAGTATTGTCAGGAGAAAAGACAACCAATGTAGATGCACATGGCTTGGTGAAGTCATAAGCTTAAACACAATCCTCCACAAAAGCCATGTTTCTAATAAGTAATCAATACTGTTCAGATTGTCCATAGCTGTACAACATGTTGATACTTGCTTCCCACCCCCCAGTGCTAGTCTTGCCATTTAATTCTAAGAGGTAGTGTCCAAAAGCAACTTGCATAGCTATGCCTGCATGACTCAAAGTTGTGGAAACTTTGCAAAATTTGTGCAAATGTGGAAATCAGATCCAGCAAGCAGGTTCTGTAGGGCAAACCGCTGGGGAAACAGTTGCTCAATTAGTTGTAGGCAGTAAGGACTATCTTGCTGTAACTCCCTGTGAACACTAGCAGATGTTACACAATTCCAAGTTTAATAGGATCAAGCTAAACTGGCCATCTCTGAAGAGACAATAGCATGGCAAAATATTTATTTATTCATTTATTTGATATACTGCCCATCTTGGTGGTTTAAATATGGGGTCCCCAACAAAAAGCAGCTCTGAAGAATTATTTTGTCCACCATAGACTTTTGAAGAGATAAGCCTGCATTAATGCTCCCCACTCCTGCTGTTTCTCACACACATACTTTATTCTTTACTTATACTGTATTTTGACTCAGAATGACATTTAGACATAGAAATTTGTCACTGCCTAGAAATAAATTTTTATATTTTTACTGGAGCCCATCTGGTAGATAATTTAAAAAGTGCCATACCTACTTAAGCTGCAGCAACACTTACTCATAATCTTATATTGCTGATTAAAGGGGTTTTACTTTCATGCTTCTGCTCTTTAGGGCGCTGTAACCTGACACCAAAATGTCACAATGAAGGATTCACAGGCCTGTTAAGTACCAACTCTCACTCTAAAACATGATTCTGAACTTTTTCAGGCACTGCTCTGTGTTAAATTTGTGAACTTCTGCTAGATAACTGCTAATGAGGCAACTTCTAGATAATGCTGCTGCTGTATGGATTAACCCAGTGAGCCATTCAAAGTTTAAGAAGGACTAACAATGACAAAGACTGCATGTTGGCTGCCATGTAGTGGGTCAGTTCACATTAGATTTCCAACACACATTTAAGTTATTGTTTAGCTCAGGTTCTTCTAAGATGTGCCTTGGACATTTTTTTTCGTATCTCAGATGAAGGATTCTATTCTCTTCCATTCTATGCACAAAAGTTTCTTGGTGTCCTCTTCCATTCTATATACAAAAGCTTAATAAACAAACTGTTGAACCTTTTGATCAGCGGTGGCTGTTGGACAAGGCTCTCTACCTTGTCTGAGTCCACTAGATTAGCTAATGTGGCACATTGCAAGTAATTTGACTCTTTGCCAACTCTTTCCTAGTCCTTTCCAGCATCTGACACCTAAGGTGATTGTCTCACTCTACCTAACAACAGAGCTCTCCCTGTCACAAAAGGTGAAGGTGAAGTGGAGAAGTCAAACAAGGATGCCCTTTCTAGCTCACAGAGATACAAAATATGTAAATTGAGGGGGAAATATTTAATTTTAAATTATAGTTCTTCTCAGTTGAAAAACAGACTTAGTTTAGAAATATGATCTGTGCATTGCAGAGGTCACTCTTGTAAGTACCTGCACAAACTAAAATTTGACATCCCCTTAAAATTGTATAGGGGAAATTTAGCTAGTTCGATAGGAACCAATATTTTAAGCCTTTATAACACATATGCCACACTAATTACTTATTTCACAGGCATAACATTAAAATGTAGAGAGCATAATGATCCAGACTTACAACAGTAGCTGACACCTGTTTTTACCACGCCAAAGCCTTTTTAATGATGTGCTGATTAAAATAAATTATCACTTTGCAAGAAATGTTACAAAACTTTTTGATCAGGAATTTTTTAGGAACATGTTTAAAATCACAGTTCAGGAAAGCAGGAATATGCATCACCTAAAGCAGGGGCAGAAGACTTCTAAGCAAGGGTCTCTGGACAAAAGCTTCATAGGAACATTGGAGGACTGCTGTCCACAGCACTCATCCATGCCTTCTCTCTTTTCTGTCATCTTCAAGGACACAGATTGTAATTCATGAAAGTTCATATTAAAATAAGTAATCTGATTTTGAAGTTACTAGAATAATTCTTCTTTCCCTTTTTTCTGCACCACATAGAACGTGGGAGAAGGGACAACAGAATTGTCAGCATAAGATCTCCAAGGAAAGGTTTAAAAGGTTTGAAATCTGGCATCTTTTTGTACCCAACTCATCTCTGTCAATGACATAGTTGTCTTCAGCTGGAGTTTGGAAGTAAAAAGTTACAAATTGAATAATTACTTCTAGCTATTTATGTTTTCACAGCAAGGAACATAATGAATAGCCCATTAATCAAAATAAAAAGGGGAGAACAAAACAATAATTAAAGGAAAATATGTCAGTGAATATTAACCACAGTAATGAAATCAACATTGGGCGCGTAGCAGGGCTGTACAGACTCATGGCTTTTGTTGTTGTTTCAAAGACATTACTAGCAGCACTATAATAGTCTTCAATATGAGTATGTAAATAAAATAATAAAACCACTGTTCTTACTTAAAGGTAACTTAATTTTGCCACTTTAAACAAAGTGAAAGATTTGCTTCTACATAATTCCAATAGTGCAGCCAATCATTGTTATGTGCCATCAAGCTGCTTCTGACCTTGGTGACTCTGTGAATTAGCTACCATCAAAAGGTTATATCATTAATGGTCCTTCTCAGGTCTTACTATGACTTTATTTATTAAGTAAATTCACCATATATATTTATTTTTCTTATTTCCCTCTTACCCCAGTATATCTTTTAATTTCTTTCTTATTATCTGTTATCCACTTACTAGGCATGGATGACAATGGAGAAGTCTCCTACTGTCCAAGGTGAGGTAAAATGTTCACTGAAAATAAGAATGTGGGAAAGAAACTTCTTGGTTTGAGTACAAAAGTTATTTACGGGGAAAAAGTATTCTGAAATATATGGGCACATCATCTTCTCCAGAGATAGCCAAATTGCAGTGGAAGGACATATTGGTCAGATTGTCATTCCTTCAAGTCAGCATCATCTACGTGATATCAGAGTGGTCACTTCTCTTCTATCAGCATGAGTCACAAAGGTCAGTCACCCTTTTCCTTGGGCAGACAGTGTCAATGCAAAATTACAATGAACAGTATCTCTTCTTTAGGTGGGGAACATCAGTACTAGGTGATAGTGGCCATTTTCGCTCCCTCAGGTAGCCAGCATCAGTGGGAAATAAATTAAACTGGTCAATCTGTTTCTTTCAGGCAAGCAGTATGAGTGAAAAGTTACAATGGCTAGTCTGTCATTGTCAGACGTACAACTTCAGCATTCACTTATGATGTTTAGTTTCTCTCCTTCAGACAGGCACCATCCTGATGAAGTCACAGTGGCCATTCTCTGTTCCTCAGCATCACCATGAGGTCACAATGACTAGTCTATCATCTAAATTGCAGAAACACAAGGTCCTAGCTCTGTCTTGTAGACAGTCAGTGATACCATGGAGTAGATCGCTATGGTCTTCCCTTCTCCTCCAGGCTGATCAGCTTGAGGACATAGTGGCCATCTGACCAGTTATTCACTCTCATATACACAGTAAATCAGAGTAACAGTGGCTTTGTGGTTAACACTAAGCTTGATGACTGGAAGATCAGCTGAAGTTAGCTTGCCTTCAGGGGAGCTCACTTTCCATTTCAGAAGACAGCAGGGAGCAAAGGTTTAAAACTACCAAGAGACACATTATTTGTTTTGATCATAGGGCTATTGACTAATGTGGTTAGAAAAGATAAATTAACTTCTAATATAGGAAAAGAAAAACGGGCAATGTAGGGAATTTACAGAATATGAACAAATGATTATGCAAAGGGAAGGTATGAAAGGAAAAATAGTTATGACAAACATAATAAGTATTTCTTTATAAAATATTATTGCAGACAAAAGATCAACAAGGTTACCTTAAGTTATTATGGGAACATGAATTGGGTGAAGAAATAAGTTTGAAATCTATGTCGGTAAGGATAAAAGGAAAATTTGTGTACGTAGATTTGGAGATGGTGTTTAATGTTGGTGAAATTAAACCAAATAGATAAGAAATATCCAAAGTTATGTTGGAGAGTATGTCAGAAAATAGGTACTTATTTTGATATATGGTAGAGCTGTGAGCATATATTGACATTTTGGCAAATGGTCCTTAGTGAGATAAATGAAATAACTGGACTAACTTTAGAGGTAAGTCCTAAAATAGCTCTTCTGTCTATATATGATTAGGCAAAATATAACTTGTCAAGTAAAAGAAACTAATTACAATTTTAACCGCAGCAAGACTAATGAGAGAATGTGGAAAATATGCTATAATTTTCAGTTAAATGAATATATAAAGAGGTTTGGGACACTGCTATTAAAGGTAAATTAACTTGTAATACTAAACTTAAGAAGGAATTATGGAAGGAGAATAATTTGAAGGATATTGGGAGAGAATTTATGAGTTATGTTTTATTAAAGGGCAAAGGTTTGAACCTTTGCAAGAATCAATGCAATTTTGGAAACAGAATTAGGGCTTTTAAAAGATGTTGTAAATGGTTGTGTAACTGTTAATTCCAACAAGGGGCAGAAGCACCTAAATTGGCATTTTATATTTTCTTTACATTTTATTTTTTGATTTACATTAAGTACATTGTTCAATATATAATAAAATAAAACTCCCAAAAGGCATTTTCAGGGGAAGGCGGCTCCTTTTCAACCTCCATCTAAACACTATGATAGAAATGCAGGGCACAGAAAACTGTTTTCATTTCACCATCTATACAATGGCCAGCACAAATCACATGCCTTTTCTTTCTTGTTTCTTTCAAAAAGCAGTTGTTGCTGTTGTTGTTTTTAAAAGTGGGCTGAAGTTTTTTCAGTCTGCTCATTTTTAAAGTGCTTTTACTGTATATCGAAATTTTATATTTTGACAGAAATATTCTGCAGAAGCAGAATAACGCCACTCACACATATACATCACTTGATTTCTCCACATTTGCTGGTCGCTGAACATGTGACCTGACCTTGGTAAAAAGCATTGCATCTAGAGTGATATAAAAGTTTCTGTGTAGTGTTATGGCCCATGTGCAGATGTGAGGCATCAAGTGGATCTATGAAACTGCAATTTTACCTGCAATAAAGACTGGGAGTTATGACAGAAATGAAAGTTGGAGAGAGAGGGTGATGTGATGTATGCCAGTGTTTTAAGAGAAGTCAAAGAAAGCAATTTCCATTTAGAACACCTTTCAGATCTCCAGAGCAAGGGTGGTGAACCATTGTCCCTCCAGAGGTTTTCCAATACCAGCTTTGTAAAACCCAAGACAACATAGACAATGATAGTACAAGGTATCATCCAAAGGCAGGATAGTAAAAACTGAGGGTAAATTTGCACACACGACAGGGATCCTTTCTGGGCTAAACCAGTATTGGGTAAGAGGATTTCTCCTCCCCCACCCCAACTTATATGTGTGTGTGTGTGTGGGGGGGAGATTACTACACGCACAAAGTTTTATATGAAAGAGAAGAGTCGTGTGTTGCAATTTGGAGGAATAAACAAACATGTTATTCCTCCACATACACTATGGGTAGGGGGCAAACTTCAATTTGAGGAGGTTCAGAATGCAAATAGCTCACTAAAAACCCTCAGGCAAATACATAGAAAATCCAGAGCCTTCAAAAATTGGGTTTTGGCTTCTTTTGTTTCATAGCAAGATTTACTCATTACTCTATTATCTTTTGTACTATCCACCTCTCCTTCCTTTCTTCTCTTACCCTAACCTGAAACCCATTCCTTTTCTCCCAGCAAATATAGCAAATAACAATATCAGCTACACTTATATACTGACCTGTAATGAACTGAAATAGAGCTTTTGCTTTTGTAAGTTTAAAATGGATACTGTTGTTTCTTTCCTTCCTAAGAGGAGAGGCTTGGAATTTGGCCTTTGGGTCAGGTGCAGATTCCTTTCCTCTTGGATAGTCAAAATATGCTAGGACTGTTATTCTTATAACTTTTTTGTGCTCCTGATCTTCAATCTATTTTTCCTCCATATAACAAAGCTTTGATATATTACAAAGACTTTTTGTACTTTTTATTTAGAAAAAGAGCTGGTGGGAGAATTCTAGCTCCTTTTGAAACTTTATTGGCATTTCGCTACCTAATTTACATTGCTAAGTCCTACCAGCTCTGGTTGGTCTTTAAGCATAAACAACCAGTGATTGAACTCTACCACATATTTTCCTAGCGTGGAACAAAACCTCATGTACTCTGAAACAGCAAAAGGTCTTATGCTGGCTTCCTAGATGAGTGGAAGTCCCTGTCAGGTGGAGCGGATCCTGTGATAGTGGGACAATGTGCTTTGTTATCCTTACATGCCCCACAGTCAGTGGTGGATTGTCAAAATTTCTGCTACCCCACCATGACGTCATGGACGTCATTGGTGTAGCGGATGTCATGATGTCATGGGCAGAGCAAAAAAAAAAAAATTAAAAATGTCTGCACATGTGTCAAACCTCTGTTTGATGCATGCGCAGTTCCAGACAGCCATGTTGGCAGCCCGGAAATACATTTCTGGAGGGGGCTGGAGAGGTGACTGAACTGGTCGCCCCCCTTGGTGACCCCTCTTGATGGGGTGCTATTAGTTCGAGTGAACCGGTCCAAACCAGTAACATCCCATCACTGCCCACAGTGCTAGGCAGACAGATATGCTAACAACATTTTCCCCCCCCCATTTAAAAACAACAAGACATCCCTCTGTTGAGAAACTAAGAGTGATGCAAACAGGAACATCCTATGTATAAAAAGCCCTGGGGAATTACATTTCCCAAATATGTCCTGCATCTGGGATATTAGTGGTTCATTGTTCTAGGTCAGTGGTGGCGAACCTATGGCACACGTGCCAGAGGTGGCACTCAGAGCCCTCTCTGTGGACACCCATATAGTCACCCCAGCACAGAATTTTCCCCACCCCTCTGCTCAGCAGTCCAATGGGGGAGCTTCCTTACTACCTCAGCACAGAGTTCACCCCACCCCTCTGCCCAGCAGCCCAATGGGAATGTTTCCTTCCTTCTCTGTTGCTGTGTTAGCATTTTGTGATAAATATGTGGGTTTTCGGTTGCAGTTTCAGCACTCGGTCTCTAAAAGGTTCGCCATCACTGTTCTAGGTGCTGTGAAAAAGAAAAAGCAAGAAATTTTGCTGTCAGTCTCACTGTTCTTTCCAGAGGAAGGAGGAGAACAGGAGAAAGGTGGCAGCTACAGATTTACAAGAGGAAGGATTAGTGACATAATCCACTTCCTTTTTGCAGTTATTCTTTAAGAGCCACAAAAGCCTTTTGGATTTTCCTCTTCCTACCTACCTTAAGTGCTTACAAAGAGAACTTGTCAAAGGTGAATCTTTTAGAAACTGAATGGAAAATAAGGTGAGTCAAAGGCAGTTCAAAATACATCGCTTCCTGTGCCTCCACAGAAGTCTAAAGCACGATTCAAATTAGTTAAGGTAAACACGCAGAAGCCCCATCAGTTTCACCACTGCTCTCCACACACAAAGAAATGAAAGTTCAGTTCTTCAGCCTATTGCTGAAGAGAGAGAGAATGTCTTGGAAGTCCATACCATAGAAGGAAAATGTGAAAAGAAGAGAAGGACAAAGACTACGAGGGGGAATGTGCAGACCCAGAGGACAAGAACACCAAATAACACTGGTAAAGCCCACTAGAATGACAAGAGCAAGAACCTTGTATTTTCCTCAATAAAGGAAGGAAAAAGGAAGCAAAGAAGAGAAGATGTCTGTTGCTGTTTGTGTGAAGGAGAACAATGTCAGAAGGATCAGGGCTCCCATGTTCCCAGGCCTTATATGACTATTTTTAACCTGGTTCTGAACATTTGAAGAGTTCTGGATGCTATTTCACCATATTTGAACTCAGCACCCCTAAATCAATGTACCAATATTTCCCTTCGAAAAAATGTGGAGAATGAGCAATGCTATTGGTTTGCAGGTTGCTGTTTTTAAATAGTGAAACATACCATATTGGACAGAGAATCATACAAAACGTGTACACCATGCTTTAAATAAAATGTAGCCTCTTATACACTATATTTTGTGAGCAAGATCCATTCCCAATAATATACGGTGGCACTAAAAACTGTATGTCAGGTCTTTAGGGACTTTATTTCTGCTATATTTTCACCAGTCCTTGTATGTGCCATGCAATAAACTTTTACTAGTATATAAGACAGCATTATATCTTTTGAAACTGAGAGAGGAACATGTCCTGATATTAACAGGACTAAAGACTAATGGTGCTTTGACAGAATTAATAAAGCAAAGAGAAGCACTGACCATTCTCTTTTCCAAAAGGCTTAACCAAGCTATCTTTTCCCTTCTTTGCACATTAAAAATGTAAGGTTGCTTCATAGCCAATACATTATTCACAAACAACAGATTAGAGCTGCCACTGAAACTTTACTTGAAGTTGGAATTTTAAGAAAATCTAAGGTGTCTCTCTTCCGAGTCAAAACATCAGCAGAGGAACTTCGAATGCAGAAATGTTTGTGACAATTTGGCAAGGTTCAAGTTTTGTGAAATCACATGTCTGTTCACATACCTCATCAGACAGCTGTAGCAGCTTCCATAGTTAAAGTTCTATATATGCAAATATTAAATAGGAGATGGGTCAATATTGTTTTATGTTTATTTTTTTCTTTAATACTATCTCCTATGTGATTATTTCTGTTCAAGTTTGAGAAAGAAAGAGTCTATACTGATCCCCAGGAATAAATCCAAATCTAAAATAGATATGCAAGCAGTGCCTTTATTTTAATCAGCTGTAAATTAACAAAACATGCTCCCACTCTAATCAGGATCAGACTACTTGGAAAACTAGAGGAAATTCCAAAGAGTGTGTTAAACTGATGTACTGTAGTCAAACTGTGCTAATGATATGAGTTTGATCCTGATGGGTATCAAGGTTGATTAAGCCTTCCATCTTTCTGAGATTGGTAAAATGAGTACCCAGTGTGTTGGGGACAAAAATGCTAATTAGCTTGTAAACCACCCAGAGAATCCATAAATGCTATGGGGCGGTATATAAGTGTAATTGTTATTGCTATTGCTACTGCTTACCTAAACATGTTAAACTAAGTGGACCGTACCTCTAACAATGCAGATATAGGATTGTATTGGATATTGCTTAACTATCCATCTGCTGAGATCATTAAAATAGGATTTAGAAATGCTTGATCTGGCTGCAATGTTTGCAAGTATGTGGAGTATTGTAATTCTATCTTATGAACATTCTTTGTGTTGAGTTAGACATTTATCACTGTTGGCTGAGAAAGATTTAAAATGGGAGAGAGAATAAGATATGTGAGTGGTATTAAAACAGTTGCTCTAAGTATCTCAAAATGACAGTTTGATGCTAATAAGAAATGCTGGCATGTAAAAGAGAACCAACTTGTATTGTATTGTTTTGAATATGGGTTGAAAAAAAAATAAATCCAGGTGTCTGGAGGCTGTCAGGGTGTGGATGGGGGACAACTGGCTACAACTGAATCCTGGCAAGACTGAGTGGCTGTGGGACAGACAGGGGTCCTGTGTTATCTCGGGAGCTACCATCTTTGGTTCTGGATGGGGCAGTTTTACCCCAAACAAACTTGGTGCATAACTTGGGGGTCCCCCTGAACTCGGGACTACTGCTCAAAGAACAGGTGGCAGTCGTGGCCAGGAGGGCTTTTGCACAACTTCGTGTTATTTGCCAGTTACGCCCACTCCTAGATCGGGACTCCTTGCTCATGATCACACACACTCTGGTTACCTCCAGACTAGATTATTATAATGCTCTCTACAAGGGGCTGCCCTTGATGACCATTCGGAGGCTTCAACTGGTCCAGAATGTGGCTGCCTGGGCAGTGATAGGGTGTGATAGGGTGTGATAGTGGCAAGGCACATGCCTTGCCACTGCTTCAGGAGCTGCACTGGTTGCCAGTATGTCTCTGGGTGCAATTCAAAGTGCTGGCAATCACCTTTAAAGCCCTACATGGTAGTGGGCCGGAAACTTAAGAAACCACCTCACCCCAAGAACATCTGTCCGTCCCACCAGAGCGGACCAGAGAAGCTCCCTAGTTGTTCCATCTGCCAGAGAGGCGCATCTCTCTGTCACTAGGAGAGCGGTATAAAAATTTGAGTATATAAATAAATCTAAATGGAGAAATAAATGCAGGTGCCATCAAACAATAATTGAAATATGTTTAAATTATGTTATTTTCTCACAGAAGTAAGGAGACTATCTGTTTCCATTCCATTTATTGACTACATGTTACTGAAGTGAAGTGAAGTTCTCCAAACTGCACAGCAAACTAATCCATATTAACCATCAGGGGATAATTGGAAATCAACCCCTGGAGCTCTCAGGAAAACATTCCTTTATAATATCCATGGGTTTACATGCTTGTTTGTCACATGTAAATTTGGTTTTCAGGAGTGCAAAATAATATATAAAAAAACCATAAAAATTGCAATCATCCTTTATAATTAATGGTACCATGTGTCTGGACTGGTATTTAAACTCCATTTTATTTCAATTTCTTAAATTCAGACTTCAGTGAAAATAAGCTTTAATTTTCCTCAGATTTGATAGCTGCAAGTTTTTTTTTTTCATTCATGTAAAAGCATTTTGCAATTCTTCTGAGCTATATGCAGTGATGGGATATTACTAGTTCGGACCGGTTCACCCGAACCAGTAGCACCCCATCAGGAGGGGTCACCAGGGTGATGGGTAACCAGTTCAGTCACCTCTCTGGTCCCCTCCAGAAATGTATTTCTTAACGAAAAACTTACTTGGGAATTAAATCTTAGAAAGGGTAAAATTCAGGGTAATATATTCTGGAGGATCTGGAAACCATTTATTGAATACACGTTGGTTAAGAAGAAGGGCATGGCCCCTGCACCGCATCAAAATGACTTTTGGAAATTATGAGGATACATAATTCCCCGGACAATGTATATAGCATAAGGGTGACATTAATGATGTGAACTGTAGTAGTGCAGGAGAAAATATGTATTAGAAAAAAGAAAGATAAACAATATTTTAGATAAATTTGTATTTTTACTTTTTCATTTTGCAACTTAGATTGAGTGATGTTTACCTATACTTATTTCATGGGTAAAGATTTTAAGGTAGTACTGCTACTTATGTTATTTTTTCTTATGTTTGATATTGTTTTTATATATGTTTGTATTTGTCTTTTTTATATACCTAATAAAAAAATGAAAGTTTAAAAAAATAAATGTATTTCCGGGCAGCCAAAATGGCTGCCCGGAACTGCGTATGCATCAAACCTCCATTTGACGCATGCACAGTTCTATTTTTTAGTGTGCATGTGTCAAATAGAGGTTTGACGCATGTGCAGACATTGTTAATTTTTATTTTGCTCCACCCATGATGTCATGATGTCGGCTATGCCCACGACGTCCATGACATCACGGTGGGGCAACGAAAATTTTGACAACCCACCACTGGCTATATGTCTATTAATTACAAAGTGGCACATTATCTCAACTAACTTTAGAATGCAGAAACATTTAACACATAGCCATGGTTTAAGAATTCCTCATTTGGGTCCAAGCTACTAATCCTTAAATATCTCAGTACAGTAAAACACCAGATAACGATTGGATTGGATAACACTAAAATCACATAATGTTAAGTAATCTGGGGAGGAGAATTGGATCGAATAATGTTAAGGTCCTATGGGATGGATCAGATAACAACCGCTAAATCCTGTGCAGTTACAATGTATCTCTATGGACTTTAACATTATCCGATCCATCCCATAGGATTTTAACATGGATCGGATAACACTAAAAATTGGATAACACCAAGACTTGTGGAACCAAGTTTTAGCGTTATCCGGTGTTTTACTGTATTATGATTCCAGAGGTATTTGGTTCCACCTCCATCCATACCCCCTGCCTGCCTGTTAAAGTTGGTAAGATAAAAAAGACACCACCTTGGTAGGACATTTAAGCAGAGCAAAGGAGAGCCAAAAGGACGAGAGAAGGATTAAAATACCCTTGTACAACTTGCCGTACACATTTCAATGGGTCAGTGATCACAAATTTGTGATCACTGGAGTAGAAAAGTGAAAAATGTGACAGTGCAGTGAGAGATATTGGGATCATGAAAGAAGAGTTCAGGAAGGTTTGTTTTACCTTCACATACACAGTGTTGAACAAAAAGAAAGGTAGGATCTGAAGCCTTGTCATTATACATCTAACCTGGCAAAGGTTGCATTTAAATAAATTAAAATTTTCAGTTTATAAATACAAGACAAATTAAATCTCAAGAAAGGCCATACAACCAACCAAATAATTAGCTGATATAGCTTTTGGTTATTTGCTATGCCTACACTAATGACAATCAACCAGGCTTAACAAAGCTCATAAGTCATGTTTGTGGCCCATCAGAGGCTTCCAGCCCCATTTCTTCTGTGTCTAGACCAGATGTGAAACTGCCAAAATGAAGTCACCTTTTGGGGGAGTTCTTTCTGCAGTTCACTTCACCTGACCTAGTAGTGAGAAAGATTAGCTTGACAACAAAAGGTTGCCATTACCAGGGTACACCTGATTGTGGTTAGTTTCTATTTTATTTTATATTTTTTGGCAGTACTGACACCAGGTGTTCACTCTCCAACAGTATAAAATACTGTGGACAAATTGAATCTGGTGCTGTTCAGAAAGCTCAGGGCCACAGCGAAAGATCTCAGTTCAAATACAAGCTATAGAAAGGGTGACACTGATCTGCTGTGGACTGGATCAGTGCCTCCACACCTCATTCCTGCTTTTGTAATGTTGTAAGTGCACATGTAGGTGCCCTAGAGTTCAAATGGGAGAAGGAAGAACAGAAAAACAGGAATAGGTTTGAGTAATGGACCAGGCATGAGCCAGGGAAAGGCAATTGTCTCAGAAAATCTAGCACTGAGGAAGCAGGAGAGCCATCACTGTCACACACTCACAGCCCCCAAAACTAGCCAACAGCAAGAGTTGCCATATCTAGTTTTCATTGCCTAGCCAGTTTTTGACACAAGGATTTTTTTTATTGCTAGGGGACTGCAGTGGCTAAGTGGTTAAGATGTGAAACATGATGACTGGAAGGTTGGCAGGTCAACAGTTTGAGACTCCTGCCAACCTAGCAGTTCTGAAGCAAGAAATTGCAAGAAGATAAATAAGTACCACTTAAGTGGGAAGGCAAACAGCATTCAGTGCACTCCGATGTCTAGTCATGTCTGCCACATGACCTCGAAAATGTCTGCAGACAACGACAGCGCTGGGTCTTTGGCTGTTAATGGAGGTAAGCACTGAACCTAGAATCAGATATGACTGGCTTTTCAGCAAGTTTTTATGGCTTTTCATAATGCCATAATCCAAATATTTACACCTTCCTCTACTATAGTCAGGAGCTGCTGTAATGTGAGCCAAAAGACTTCTCTTATCCTAGGTCTGATATTATGTCTCAGCCCTTGGGGGGGGGGGGATTTTAATTCACATAGCAGGCTCTATAAGACCCATGCTATGGATATGAACAGCTAGCATCAACTGGTGGGGGAATGTACCAACAACCTCCCCCTCCTCCTTCCTTCCCCTTGAGTGTTGCAGCTCGTTGCTGTTGATGGTGGGTGTGACAGATTTTCTCTCCTTGCTTCGGCAGCAGGAGGGCAGCACCATCACTGGGAAATGCCCAGTAATACTGACAGCAGAGACTCAATATGCTTGTGGCAAAATATGAGGGAGGAGTAAACACACTCAGGGAAATACAGTAGGAATTCCACAGGCTGCACATCCTTATAGCACCAATGGACCAAGATCTGCTTAGATGGTGTATGAAACATGTTAATGGAAGCTCACCTAAACTGTACACTACATATCTGAACAGGTACCATCATGTTCAGGCAGTCACGAGCAACATTAATAACCAGTATCAAGGAAATTAGTAGAAAGATAGGGCAAAAATGCTTCACATGGAAGAACTGTGCCAAGAGGGAAGACAAAACAAGCCACAAACATGTATCTGAAAAAATGGTCCAGGGAAGGAGAGCAGTAAGGGTTACCTTGTTAATTATTTATATACCCTTTCCCTGGGATTTTGGATGTGCTACACCATGCCTATTTAAACTGTAATCTGGCCCAGATTTCAAATATTTGTTTGTTTGCTGGGGTTTTAAATTGGTCCTGCAGAATCAGAGATACAACACAACATGCAGATTGAATTATTTGAACTTCTGTTCATTCTGAAAGACCAACAAATGAATGAAGCCACCCAAATTCAATTTCCTCAACAACTCAAACCAGTGCAAACTAAAGATATGTGGATAAAAAAAATTTCAGCTGCAAACTGTGACTATGGTTCTTTGGCTTTCTTACTCGAGCTATATGTCTTATTAAATTAAACATGTCTTACACCTCAGTAAATGTGCATGGATTGATATATATGTACTGGTTATGAAGCAGAGATTGGAAGAGTTATTTTTTGAACTACAGCTTCGGATTTCCAATTGATAGATTCAGCAGGGGATAGTTTCATTTATTTAAAATGTATTCAAATCTTGGTATGAATTCATTCTCACTACAGGATAGAAATGAAACAAAACCACAGCTATGGGAATTATGGGAATGACAATTTAGGAAGCAGGTAGCATGCTTTTGGAGAGAGAGAGTGAAAGAGAAGCCAAATATGCCAAAGAAAGTTAAACTAGGGTGTCTTTTAGTTATAAAATATTCTGTTTCCATCTCTAAAAAGCCCTGCGTTTTCCTCTGCAAGTCAGCAACAGCGTATCACTTGAGGGAGATTTCTGTCACAGTTTCATAGATCTGTAGGGGTACTTTTGCCATCAGTAAAACCTGAGAGAGAGAAAATAACAGCCATCTATGAAGAATATCACCAGAGGCTCAATGTAGCAAAATGTCATTATTTATCTATATGTATTAGTAATGCACATGGTCTCCAACTCCCCATTTTATTATAACCATGTAGGGTGGCTTTGGCTGATAAATACTGACTGACCCAAGGATATCAAGTAAAGTTGGTGAGAACATTAATTTGAATGTGCATTTTTCTCTTCCAGTTCCAACACTGTACTGACATTATACTGGTTCCTTCAGATCAGTTGTTATGGTATACATTATTCGAAGAGTAATGTGTACTGATAGAGGAAAAAATGCAGTAATTCATGTACTTCATTTCCATAATATTAAAAATCACATTAATTATCACATTATGCAAATTTGTACGGCATGCAAATTAGGCTGACCTGGAAATTACAGGTGCATTTTTCAGTTTCATTCCATCATTTTAACCTTTATACTAATATATTATTTAGACTATCTAAATGCAGAGAATTAGAATATGGCAACTCTAAACCAAACTGTTAGATTATGAAGCAATAAACATTACATATTAGTAGATTTAGGCATGTGCAAGCATCATCCATTTGCCAAAGATAAGTCCATAAAATTGAGGCAACTACTAATTGGGCCTTGTTTCCAGGCTCATGAGAAGCCATGTCTTGGGAAAGTGGATGGAATGAAAGCAGTTGATCTGGACCCATTTCATTTATGATTTTAAGGATCAACCACTATTAAGCTTTGAAGTTGAATTTCCAACGCAGGTCATGCAAAACTGGGCTTTATTATATTTACTGTGCATTACATATTCTGCACTATTTGAAACTTCCAAACACACTTAAAGGCATTTCTGTGTAATCTGGATACCAGTATGTAACGTGACAGATACAGGGTTCATTGTTTTGATATTTCTATTAGCTATTTTAATAGGCATGCATTACATACAACTCTTGAACATTAATGATTCAATAATCTTGTTAGATATACAGTAACCTTGACTAAGAATGCCTAGTATAATCCCTTGATTTCTGCAATCATCAAAACAATGCCAAAGTATTTGCATAATTTGCCAATACTAAATCATACAACTACATTTTTCCCCTGGTTGGTATTTTAAATAGAAAATTCTGCAAAAGTTATGAGACGTAATTGTACAAGATCAGAACAAGTTAAAGGGGTATGTCAAGCTATTTTTAATTGATGATTTTTAAATGCAACAGGTCCTTAAAAGATTTTGGCCATTACATTCCCATTCCTCTAAAAATATCATGATCAGCATCATTGAATAGAAAATTACAATGGATATGTAGGATAGATTTCTAGAAAAGAGCTGCAATATCTCAAGCTAATGTGTGGATCATAGCGAGATAGACATTCTCAAAAAGCTGTTCTCAAAAACAGACTGGTCAGCCTGAGTTTAGAGAAAGAAATAACACTGGGGGATAAAAATCAAGAGGAGAAACTTCAGCAGTTGCCATGGCTATCTTGACAGCTAAGAAACTATACATTCAAGGTTCACAAAATGTAACCAACATGGACTGCTAATGGTCAAAATTTAAAGCCCAAGAAGCAAGTGTAGCATTTTAACAATCCACTGACTCTGAAAACTAGAAGAGCACAAATATAGGAGAAAGGACTACATAATCCAGTCTAGTGTGTAATGCTTCAGTCTTCATCAGAGTTTACAAACAAAGCAAATGGACCCCACAACATATTTACCAGGGTATAAGACACATCAGAATATAAAATACACCCCGTTATTACCAAAATAGCCAACTATAGACCACTATATACAGTACAAGATGCACTCCATTTTCCAGTGTATTTTAAGGGGGAAAAGTGGGACTTATATGCCAGCAAGTTCAGTAACTTCATTATGCTTTAATTTCAACTATGACAGCTACAGCAATTGAAATTATAATTTCTAGCAAATGGGCCATCCTAAATAATTCCATAGAGTGGATAATAAAACTGAAAAGTTACCTTGGGGATTGGCCCTACAGAACGAAGGCATATTCATGAAAGCCATGGTAGCACATTTCTCCTAAAAGTACACAATTACAGCAATCCATTTTCAGAAAACAAGCTTCTAATGCTTTTTGACTTCTATCAACAATAGGAAAAATTTTAAACCCAGATTTTCAAAAGTATCTGACTAAATCTCAGAATACGATTATGCTAACTTTGAAAATTGATCACTTAGAAAAGTGATCAACAGGGTTGCCATACACACAAGCTGATTTTGCTTTGATTCACCAGTTATTATTTTGCTTTTAGTCCAAAGATTACAGCAATTCAGTGAAAGGGGGTTATACAAAGAGGACCAGCATGAGATAAACTCACTTCTGGGTAGAGCCCCTGGCAACATAGTACTACAACCTTCACACCACGTGTTCACTGAAAAATGTATGTGCATATCATGATATTTGTTTATTTGAGACAAGGCACAGATTAGCCAAAGTAGGATGGAAACATTTTCCTCATCATGTGCTTTTGACTACAACTTCCATGACGTTTTGCCAGGTGGACATCCTACATGGAACATCTGAGAGCAGACATTAAAAACATTGGTATAAAGCCTAAGATTCTTCCACCATTGATCAAAAGGATGGTCTTTTTAGATTGAAAAAAGTCTAGAGATTAAAAAGAAAATTCTGTTTATAACCCATTCTTTATAGACTATAAAATGCCATCTTAGCAATTTGTCATTGTTTTGACAATATGATATCGAAGTTAAAAGAAAACATCCGTCTTAGGGGTTGAACCTTTGGTTTCCCAATTAAATTCTGTTGTGAGCTACAGATGTGGTGAGAATGTATGCAAAATTTGAACTTCCTTTTGTCCATTCATATCATTTGTACACATTATATTTCTTGCACACAAAATAGCTATTTGCTGGTCAACTTCTGACTGCTTGGGGTTTTAAAAGAAATACAGCCTCCTATCTTGTAAAAAGCTCAACAAGGGTACTGACAGGAATGATAGAGAAGGAAAAGACACTCAACTTTAGTTACATTACATTGTAGGTACATCCATGAAGAGTAGCATACATCCCACCACCTTGATTTCATGGCAATGCTTATTTTTATTTGGTGTATATAAGAGGGAGGCTGGTTAATGCAGATGGGCCAACCAGAGTCTAATAGTCACAAAATATCTGGGTCATTGAGTTATATTTTCAGATTTATGAATCCCAAGGATAGTTGCAATGGCCACAGGATTGGAAAAGATCTGTATATGTCCCACTCCCCAAAAAGGGTAATGCCAAAGAATGTTCAAATTATCGAACAATTGCGCTCATCCCTCATGCTAGCAAGGTGATGCTCAAGATAATACAGGATAGACTGCAACAGCATGTGGAGAGAGAATTACCAGAAGTGTAGGCAGGTTTCAGAAGAGGCAGGGGGGCTAGAGACCACATCGCCAACATAAGATGGATCATGGAAAAAACAAAGGAATATCAGAAACAAGTCTACTTCTGCTTCATTGATTACACTAAGGCTTTTGACTGTGTCGACCACAACAAAATGTGGCAAGTAATTAAAGAGCTGGGAATGCCGGAACACCTTACAGGCCTTATGAGAAATCTGTACATGAATCAAGAAGAAACAGTTAGGACAGAAAATGGAATGACGAAGTGGTTTGGAATAGGAAAATGAGTAAGACAAGGATGCATTTTGTCACCCTGCTTATTCAACTTATACACAGAACACATAATGCACAATCCAGGGATGGAGGAATCACAGTTTGGGATCAAAACTGCTGGAAGAAACATCAACAATTTACGATATGCAGATGATACCACCCTAATGGCAGAAAGTGAGGAGGACCTAAAGAAGCTCCTGTTTAGGCTGAAAGAAGAAAGTGAAAAAGCTGGCTTGAGACTCAATATCAAGAAAACAAAGATCATGGCAACAGGCCCTATCAGTCCCTGGAAAACAAATGGGGAAGAAATAGAAGCAGTGACAGATTTTACTTTCTTAGGATCAAAGCTCACTGCAGATGGAGACTGCAGCCATGAAATAAAAAGGCGACTAATTCTTGGGAGGCAAGGAATGAGAAACCTGGGAAGCGTAGTGAAAAGTAGAGACATCACATTGCAAACAAAAATTCGCATAGTCAAAGCAGTGGTATTCCCTGTGGCAATGTACGGTTGTGAGAGCTGGACCATTAGGAAAGCTGAGCACAGAAGAATAGACGCCTTTGAGATGTGGTGTTGGAGAAGGGTTTTGAGAGTCCCCTGGACAGCGAGGAGAACAAATAGGTCAATCTTAGAAGAAATCAACCCTGACAGCTCCTTAGAAGGTCAAATAATAAAGATGATGCTAAAGTACTTTGGACATCAGATGAGAAGCGAGGATTCACTTGAGAAAGCCTTGATGCTTGGAAAGGTCGAGGGCAAAAGAGGAAGGGGCCGGCCCAAGATGAGATGGCTAGATGGTATTGTGGAGACAATGGGCATTGAGCTGAGTGAGTTGAGGGGGATGGTGGAGGACAGAAGTGCCTGGCGGACAGTGGTCCATGGGGTCGCAGAGGGTCAGAATCGACTGTGCGACTGAACAACAACAAAAAAAGATAGTTGCTAGTATAGGCAACTATAAGCAGATACAATTCTGTTGACCCAATTCAAAATGGAAGCTTTCTAAATAAATACATCTAACCCAGATATTTGTCATGTACCAGCTGGCCCTCAGTTCTGGGAAACCCCCAAAACCAAAACAAACAAAAGTGCGGGCAGGACGGCTAAACAGAGCTACAGCTCTCAGCTGCTTATCAGCCAAAAGGGGTTTAATTGGGTAGCGTGTTCAAATGTTTATGTGTGAAATGCAATGCTGTTCTTACCCTTTTAGTCCAATGAAGACACTTTGTTCAGGATGAAGATTTATTGATCAGTTTCATAAAGAATAAAAGTCAGTAGCAAAGGTCAGTCCAATATAGTCCACAGGTAATCTAAGTAACTATTTTTAAGGAGCAAAAATGCATGGCTCCTAGGCTAAAGAATGCTAGCCCATAGAGATTCAGAAACAAAAGCTCTCTAATCAAAAACAGGTCTTAACTCATGGAGAAGCAGAGACGAACTCTTTACTTCTCTCCAAAATGGAGAATTTGCAGTCAGGTGGGATAGCTTTAGCCAATCAGGTAACAGAGAAAACTTTCTCAAAACAACACATTGTTTACACACGTGCACAAAGAATGAACAGAGAATGTTCTCTGTTTAGTCAAAACATCCAGGAGCTTAGCTAGCTAGGAAAGATAACAACACAGGAACATTGTAATGCCAACAAGCCATCGTGGCAGTCTTGTAAGGCATACAGAGAGAAAAATGGATTTCTATGAGGCCAATTTCAAACTACAACTTAACCAAGCTTTGAGAGCATTAGGAAAAAGGTCTTTTTCCTGACAATATTCCATGTTGCCAAAGCCTAGGAATGAAACAACAACTGCTGCTACATCATATAGTTGGAGAAGATGCAATGCCATGAGCCTCATAGTCTTAGGCAGTTACTTCATTGAAGTTACTTCCCAGCATCAGGAAAACAGTACAATCTAAGTTCAAAAATGCACTGGCTGTGACTGGGCTTTGAGTGGGCAGAAGCCTCTTGTGCTGTCACAATGGCTCCATGCCAGCACAGATCCCTTGTGTTGACTTATTTCAGATTTCCTGGCACAAGATGTTCTGATCTCAGCTGGCAGAAGAATCAAAAAAGTGTGGAGAGGAAGGAGCATCTGAAATATATCAAATCCCAACCCTTCTCTGCCTAGCCTCACAGCCATTATACTGGCACAAAACCTGGTCAGGGAAAGAAAATAGCCCTAAGAAATTTCTAAAAGCCTCATATTGGGAGAGTTGAGATTCATCAAAACCTCAGTTGGTCAGCTGAGCAAGCCCTCATCCATCTTGGCAAGTCAGGGTCATGCCATAAGTTGCTGGGACTTCTTGAAAAACAGGAACGATAAGGGGAGGAAACTGAGGATTTCAAGGTAGAGGGAAGCAAGCTGTGTGAAGCCTCACATCACTATGGCAATGGGTCCCCAAAATTCTGAGAAGCATATTGCTCTCTGTTAAGAGTCCCCTGTGAGTTTGAAAAAGCAAAAACAAAAGAAAATACCTGTGAGTTTAAAATAGTGGAAGCATCCTTTTGGCTTATAGATAACACAGTATTTCAAGCAGCTCCATCATAAACAGGAAGTCATATTAACAGGAACTTGTTAGCCTTGAGTTATGTTGTTCTTTATTGCAATATATTTTTAATTAGCATTTACAAGACAAGCTTATGAGACGTAGTGAAGCATGGGGCACCAAAGAAAGGTGCTTATGGCATTCACTTCTGTTTGTTTGATAATTACAGTGATATATTGCACACTAAGAAGGTTATTAGAGACATTCAGAAGGGATATTATCTTCGCTCTCCAGGAGGGAGTTTATTTTTGTGCATTGCTTAGAAAAAATATGCAAATATATAATACCATTTTTTACTGACTTGGGGCACAATCCACCACATCCTGTACATATTAAACTGTCTCATTCCAAACCAGAAAATGTGTTCCTCAAGCTGAAGACTGCCTATCTCCTTGAAGAGCGGCTGTCACCCCTAAGGCAACAGCCTGCTGTCTTTTAAAATAAGGATGCTGATAATTCTATCTGGGATTACACATATGCAAAGTATGTTTTCTACCCTCAGAGTAGCCTGATGGCATCTTCCTTCACTTCAAAAAGGGTTGTGTCAATCATGGGTGAGTAACTTGTGACCTACAAGATCTTGCTAAACTGCTCTTTTCACTGCACATCGCTGACTAGGTCTGCTGGGGTTGTTGGGAGTTGGTATCTTCTCAAGAGTATTCAGCTCCTATTCTAGATGATAGCTGTCTGGATAACTCAGTGGGTAAGCTGCTTGGCTGGAGAGCCAGAGGTTAGGAAAAGAGTCAGAGTGTGTAGCATTCGGCAAGGGGAGTGTGCAGGTTGCTAAAGGATGATAGTCCCTTCTTCAGGCCCTTCATTCAAAGACTAGCCACAAGTGCATATTCTCTTTCCTTGTTGCAGGATAGCTAAATGATTCAAAATTGCATTTTCTCAGGTTAGTAACTGGGACTGCTTTGCTTAGTGGTTAAAACACTGAACTTCATGACTGGAAGGTCAGCAGCTCAGCAGCTCGAGACCCGAGTGCTCCATGATGGAGTAAGCTCCCATCTCTGTCCCAGCTCCTACCAACCAAGCAATTCAAAAGGAAGAAATTGCAAGTCAATAAATAGGTACCACTTTGGTTAGAAGGTAAACAACATTCCATTCACTCTGGTGTTTAGTCATGCCTGGCACATGTCCATGGAAATGTCTGCAGACACAGACAGTGCTAGTTCTTTGGCTATAAACAGAGATGAGCACTGAACATGAGATGAGTTGGATACAACTGGCTCTTGAGCAAGGGCAACCTTTACATTGACAAGGTAGCAATGATTTTCAGACTGAAAACATTACTTGCAAGTACCCTGCAGTGGCTCAAGTGGCTAAGACGCTGACTGGGAGGTGGAAGGTCAGCAGTTCGATTCCCGAGTACTGCAGGACAGAATGAGCTCCCGTCTTTGTCCCAGCTCCTGCCAACTGAGCAGTTTGAAAACAAGAAATTTCAAGCACTGTAGATAAATAGGGACCACTTCGGTGGGAAGGTAAACAGTGTTCCATGCGCTCCGGTGTCTAGTCATGCCTGCCACATGACCACGGAAATGTCTGCAGAAGCAGACAGTGCTGGCTCTTCGGCTTTGAAACAGAGATGAGCACTGAACCCTAGAGTCTGATACAACTGGCTTTCGAGCAAGGGAAAACTTTACCTTTACCCTGCTCTAACAAATTGTACTGTATAGCTTTGTTTTCCATCTTTAAAAACAATTTTTTGCCTTCCTTACTGTCTTTTCTCAACTTCTTTTACCTGTGCACCTGCTCTAAATAAGGTGCCAGCGATTCTGCTCTGTTGTTGAAAATTGGTTGTTGTTTTCCAAAAAGCTGCTGCTTGGAAGGATTACGGCATGAATCCAACAGCACTGAAGTTGAGAACTCATTCCAAGGCTGGAAGTAGCTGTCATGGGAGATATATGGCTGCTGCTGAGAACAGCCCTACACCTTCTTTCCCTCTATCACATAGTAACATCCAGCAACACAAAACAGCATAGTGTGAGATCGGTTTCTGATAAGCTTTCCTGCCATTGCAAATCGCAGCCACATAAAACTGAAAAGAAAAGGCAACTGTAGGTCAGGCTATCCATTATGAAGGGGATACTGAGAAAGAAAAGAATGCAGGAGATGAGAGAATTCGCTTCCCAACAGTGACAGTAGCAGTGGCGGCTTCTCCCATGACATCTAGCTCCCCTTATTGTTAAGACACAATTTTGTTAGTTTTGCGATTCTTGCTGAAATTATCCAATTTTACAGTTGTACCTCACTTAAAGAGCATAATGCGTTCCACAGGATTGCTCTTTAAGCGAGTTTGCTCTTTAAATGAAACACCATTGTAAGTGACCAATTGTGGGGGGGGGGGATTGCAAACCCCGATTTATTTGTTAAGTGAGTTTTTGGTTGGTTTTATTTGTTAAGCAAAGCGAACATTCGGAGAAAATTCTGCTCTTTAAGCGAGTTACTCTTTAATAATGTTATAAATATGTATAGATTATCATTTTAAAATCCATAAAAATGTTTTAATTGTTGATTTAAAACTTTTCTTTGTTCCGCATTAGGTCTCCATTAGGTGAGAAAGGTGGTGGAGGTGGGGAATCAAATAATTCCACGAATAAATAAATAATCCAGCCCTCGCAATTCATGGTCTAGTTTTTGGACTCTTAAAGAAAGGAAAGGTTTCCTCCTTTAGGTCAGTTCAGTAAAGAGGTTTATAATCCATGCTTAAATGAAGACAGTCCTTTGCCTTTATGGCAGCAGAAGAAAAGTGCAAGGATTCAGATGACAATTTTCCACTATCCCCTTTCTTGGCTCTTGAAATTATTATTTAAGAAAATGCAAACTTTGCTCTTCAGTCAGACTAAATGACAAGCCCGACACAGCCACGAAGGCTGCTGAATTTTCATTTGGCATTTTCCTGAAAAGAATTAATTGTCACAATTGTCTCTTGAAGATGAATCATTCATAAAATCATTAAATTATCGAAGCCCTCAAATAAGAAGATAATATCTAGGTTTCCATGGTAAATCATTAGATCTGGGGAAATAGCAGCAACATAAGTTATCTGCACTCTGCAATTCTAAGCAGGATAAAACATCCTGTATCCAAGAATATTATTATTGTTATTATTTATTAGTTCAAATTTATATTCCCACCCACTCGCCGTAGTGATGCAGGGTGGCTTACAAACAATATATTACATTAAAACATGTTGATTTGGGTCAGGGGGAGGGGTGGCAAAGTCCTCAACCTGCCCTGACTTCTTCCCTGGCTGTTGGTGTGGATGCAGAGGGAGGGGCGGTGAAGTCCTCAACCTGCCCTGACTTCTTCTTCCCTGGCCGTTGGTGTGGGTGCAGGGAGAATAATTGTAAACTAAAAAAAAAAAAGCAGATTTGCAGTCCATGTTTGAAGGGCAAATGATATTTAACTACCAGGCAAATGTGTAAACAGTGTTTGCACTTTTATCCCTGACATCAGCTTACAAGGTGAATTGGGTCTGGTTCAATTTGCATTGCATAAATCTGTGTTTTCTTTCTTCAGTTTTGACTATTGCTACTATTGTTTCTGCTGCCACCAGCACATTTCTTGTCTTGAACTTTGGCTACCACTACCGCTTTGGTTTCTACTGGCACTATAGTACTATTATTACTATTAGTACTTCTGTATAAGGTGCAGCAGGAAAACAGGCTCAAAGGTGACTACAGTGAGCAGAACAGCAATAGGACAAATCAGTTATTTTGGTTCCTGCCATTTGGTCACTCAAAGGTGCAGTTGAACCTTCACTAAAGTAAAGGTCCATACTACCTTCTTTGTGGTGGCTCTGAGGCCAGCCATAACACTGCTCCTGAATCGCCCATGGACCACAAGTTGTTTGTACCTGCTTTTTAGTATCAAACCAAAGCACTGCATATACATTTTCCAGTAACCTTTACTAACATGCTTGATAGAAAAGTACCTTTTTAGCTAACAAAAAGGAGAAGATCTGAATCAGGGACATGTTTTTCTCTCTCCCTCTTTCCCTCATATAATGCTATCCACATAGATATCAGATGACATCTTTATTACATTTCTGGCAAGGACACCTTTTCAACAACAAGACAATCAAAGTCTGAGTATTTCTGCCAGAATAAAGCCTAGCTGTTAATTAATAGCCAGACAGAACCCTGTGAAAAATGTAATCTTTTATGTCCAGAGTAAGAGTGACTTTGCCTTTGGTAATTTTTAGTAGAATTAAAATCTTCCTTCAAGTAGAGACAGTAAAAGAACTATCCATTTGAAGGTGGAGAAATGTCAATGCACATCCGCAAAGAATCAAGAAAAGTGTTTAGCATGCAAATAACAAGTTTGAGGTGATATACATTTCTGATTGGATGGCTAAATTAATTCTGTAAAAGGTTGAACTCTTTATACAGAGTACAGAATGGTTTCCTCTGTATTCGGGATGGTCTTTATTGAAAATGATGACTCAGATCACTCACTCATAAAGTATCTACCTAACAACCACTAGGCAGGGCAATAGAGGGACAAATTAGATGTAATGCAAATTCATAATTAAGATTCATCAGAATTTGTCAGTTTTACTTTTTTGTCAGTTTTACTTTTTTGTCAGTTTTACTTTTTTCCCATTTGCTCAAACCTGTTCATTTTTAAAAGAAATTGTTTCTTGACAAAATAGTTATTTTCCAACATTACCTTATAAATCTTGGAAGGAAGGAAAATCTGTAAGCTACAGAATCAGCCTTTAAATCTGGTAGCACATGCAGCTAGATACGTGGGCTGGCTGTAGAATGAATAGCATACCGTGAGCATGAAGAGAGAATAAGTGTCTATAACATAGGCTCAATTCCAGGTCAGTGAGAAAGTGTCTAAGCTGACGATCACTAGAAGGGCAGCCAGCCAGCAGCAGTAACCTATTGTCAGTTATTTGTCCACCAAAGAACTTCCTGAAATTGGATTGCTAATTCCTCCATGGAAACATAGCAGTTGACACCATTGCCACTTCACAGCTGGACGAGTAAATGGGCTTTGATGAATGCTACCATCAGATATGAAAGAAGGCAATATCTCTTTTCTTGGAAACAATAACTGTGCACTGTCAGTCTATAATCACTGATTTACTACCAGGTGTCTTTGACATTTCGGATGTCATGATGGTTTAGTATATAATGTTCTAACTACTTAGAATTCTCCTATACTTGGAAATGATTCCAGGGCAATTATACCATTTTTTTTCTCATTTATAAGGCACAATAATACCCTCATTCTTAAAAATCCTGTTTACCACATGCCAGGTTCTTTAAAATGGACAAATGGGTTTATTATTCACAGAACTAAAAGTTTTGTGATGAGAACTCCTCCGAATATCCCTATGAAGTGAGCAATTACCCAATGCATTCTGATTCTTGTTTAGTTGTATGGTTTATATGTTTCTGTGAGGGGCTGCAGTGGCTTAGTGGTTAAGACACTGAGCTTGACAAGCAGCAGTTTGGCATGTCAGAAGTTCAAGACCTGAATGCTGCATGATGGAGTGAGCACCCATCATCTGTTCCTACCAACCTAGCAGTCTGAAAGCAAGAAGTTGCAAGTAGATAAATAGGTACTGTGAGGTACTGCAGGAAAGATAACAGCATTCTATGTGCTCCAGCATCTAGCCTGCCACATGATCTTAGAAACGTCTGCAGATGTAGACAGTGCTGGCTCTTTGGCTATAAATGGAGACAAGCACTACCCCCTAGAATTGGACATAATATTATTGTGACCTAAAATAGGTATACTCTTCTGTATTTTGTAGTTTTCAATTTGAACTTGAAGGGAGTGGGCTGCCTGTATAGTTCCCAAGGAAAAATTCATTGTATCAGTGGAAGGGTCCATTTTGAAATGAAATTTAAAAACACAGAGTAACTGTATGAATATACTCTCTGAAATGTCAAAAATAAAACTCCTGAACCCTTCTCAAAGCCAAAACTGGGGTACTATTTCCCCCTCAAAGGCAGATAATCTGAAATCAGGAGTGTGATGGAAGTTTCTCTACTATTTATTGTTCTTGTTATGTGATGTCAAGTCAGAACTGGCTTATAGCAACTTTGATAAGATTTTCAAGGTAAATGAGGTACTTAAGGAATAGTTTTACCAGTCCCACTCCTCCAGTAAGTTACCCTGGACAAAGAGAAATTCAAACTGAGGCTGGGCGGCCAACTATCCCGCATTCTGCGCGGCAATCTCATTTAGGGAGGGGAAATTTCGACTTACCCTTGTTTCGAAAATGGTACCGGACCTCCCCCGTTGCGTCACGGAAGCACCGGTTTCCACTCCAAC
Source organism: Furcifer pardalis (assembly GCA_030440675.1). Taxonomy (NCBI): domain Eukaryota; kingdom Metazoa; phylum Chordata; class Lepidosauria; order Squamata; family Chamaeleonidae; genus Furcifer; species Furcifer pardalis. Next base: position 11,608,392 of record CP126895.1, on the reverse strand, counting down.
CGGCAGGCAGTTAAAGAGAAACGGAGCCGAAAAGGCTCCAATAAACTGCGCCTGTGCAGAAACCCAATCTGGCGCCAAACTGGGTTTCTGCGCAGGCGCAGTTTATTGGAGCCTTTTCGGCTCCGTTTCTCTTTAACTGCCTGCCGGTCGGAGTGGAAACCGGTGCTTCCGTGACGCAACGGGGGAGGTCCGGTACCATTTTTGAAACAAGGGTAAGTCGAAATTCCCCCTCCCTAAATGAGATTGCCGCGCAGAATGCGGGACGGTTGGCCGCCGTAAACTGAGGTCTCCTGAATTCTAATCCATGACTCTTTCCACTGCACCTCACCGGATAACTTTTTCTATATACAGTAATACCCCAGTTAGCGTTTACACTGCACAGTGCTAAAACCGGATAACATTGGGGAATTTGAGGCAAACTTTTGCACTGCACAATGTTAAGATAACGTTGTGCGATGCAAAAGTTTGCCTCAAATTCCCCAACATTGATCTCTGTCCCAAAGCCCACAGGGCTGCAGACCAGCTCTGTGGGTGTTGGAGCAGAGATCTCTGCTCAGAGCGGCAGTTTGGTTGGGGGGAGAACAGGCGTGCATGACCTCCTCCCAGCCAAACCAGCAATCTGAGCATTGGCCGCAGGGGTGGTGGACACATCAGACTCAGCTGCACATATGGTCACAAGGACATTTTTTACAATGTCCTCGTGGCAGTTTGCGCCACTGTGTCCACTCCCTCCACCTCTGGAAGGCTTTGTGAAACCAATCCCATTGGTCCCCACCATTCTGCAAAGCCCAGAGCCTTTACTGCGATCAAAGAAGTCCCCCAGACTTTTTCCATCACAGCGAAGTCTCTGGGGTTTGCAGAATGGTGGGGACCAAAGAGATCTTTCTTCCCAACCCTTCCAGAGCCTGCAGATCCGGCGGACAGGGCAGTGGAAGTGGCAGGAACAGCCATGGGGACATCGTAAAAAATGACCCCATGGCTGTTTTTGTTGCTGGCCAGGCTGCTGGGTCCACAGGCTCCAGAAGAGTTGTGAAGGGTTGCTCAGAGTGGCAGTTTGGTTGGGAGGGGGGGAGACTGGGTGTGTGTGCCCTCCCCCCAACCAAATGGGTGCTTGGCTCAATCTGCCTGCCTCTTTAGAAAGGGCAGCGGGGATTCCACGCATGGAATCCCTGCTGCCCTTTCCAAAGAATCAGGCAGATCGACCTTTCCTTTATTTTTATTTTTTTTGCTCCCTTTCCTCTTCAGAGGAGAGAGAGAGCAATTGGCAAGGGTAGCCATGCTAGCTTCAAGACAAACTCCAAAATCATGGGCAACATGTTCATTATTGATCAGGTTAGGGTCACATGGAAATGTGATAAATTTTATTGATAATTTTATTGAGTAAATGTTGTATCCTTTTTTATTGATATTGTATCATTTTATATTCTACTTTTAACCTGTTTATACTCTGTTCTACGTAACCATATTTTACTGAATGTATTTTACCACATTTTAACCTGATATGGGCAGATGACTAATCAGTTAATAAAGGATATGGATACAAATGTTTATTACATTGTAAATATATTATTTTGTCTGCATTTACTCAATTTTTGTGGCAGACTAATAATGGTAATAAAATGTGGATTCTGTTATATAAGGATATCTGTGGATTATTGAACACTGATATCTAGCAGCTGCAGCTGGCATAAATGTTGAAGTGTGTGTATATGTGTGTGTATGTGACCTTGAGTGATACAATTTTAACTGCAAGAGATCCCAAACTCCATATATCCCTTGGAATGAGTGATGACTTCATTTGGTCTTGCATTTTCAAAAGAAATAACCAAAAATGTGCAAATGCCCTCATACATTTGTTACAAAGAAGATCAGATTTAGCAGTTCAAATGGATGAGAAAGTGAAACAGATAGATCACAATATCCATGCTCAAATATTTGACTGCTTAACTCTTAGAAATGTGGCATTGTGCAGGCATCCATGTTGCTGCTAAATTAGGGTTGCCCGATTTTCTATTTTTATTTCACTTTCAACACCTATATGAAAGGCAGGTTCAACATTGCCCTTTATAAACTGAAAACAGCTGAGCCTATTGAATTTAATTAACACAGAGGCAGGTGAGAATTCTGAGTGGTATGTTTTTTGTTAAGAACTTACCAAATTCTGAAAATGTATTTATACATTCTACAAAAACAACTTAATATTTTATTTTAATTTTATTTATTTATTTATGGGGGGGGGAGAACAAAATCTGGAAGACATGCAAAGTAGCAGATTCCACCTGAACACATAATCCTTTAGGGAAATAAAGTTTTGCTCATTTTATTCTTGCAAGTGAGAACAAAAACTTAAACTTCTTCCATAGTGGCTAAAAGCTCATGTTAAGGCATTTTTGTTATAATTGTGATGCCAATTATAATTGCATGCCATGCAATCAGTTTTGACTTCTGGTGACACTTTCTAAGGTTTTTAAAGAGAATACACAGAAGTGGTTTACCACTCCCTTCTTCTTGAGATGCCCTTGGACTGTGCAGCTTGTCCAAGGACACACAGACTGGCTCTTCTCCCAAGAAGCAGAGTAGGGAATCAAACTCCCAACCTCTGTCTCTACAGCTAGATGCCTAAACCACTGAACTAGATATCCAGCTACTGTTGACATAAAGATGAAAATATCTTAATTAAGATCTTAGTAAAAGATCTCAAAGCAGTGATGACAAACCTTGGCACTCCAAGTGTTCTTGGACTTCAATTACCAGAAGCCCAAGTCAGCCCTCCTGCGGATCAGGGCTTCTGGGAATTGAAGTTCCAGAACAACTGGAGTGCCAAGGTTCACCATCAATATCCCAGAGGGCTTAATAATTAGTCAAAAACATTCCATGTAAATACAGCTTGATAGCCAATAAATGCATTCTGGAACTATTAACATCTCATGTAAAAAAAATCAGATACAGTAAAACCTCATATAACACTAAAACCTGGTTCCACAAGTCTTGGTGTTATATGATTTTTAGTGTTATCTGATGCATGTTAAAATCCTATGGGATCCATAGAGATACATTGTAACCACACAGGCTTTAGCGGTTGTTATCTGAAGCATCCCATAGGATCTTAATGTTATCTGATGCAATTCTTCCCCCCCCAGATTCCTTAATGTTATGCGATTTTAGTGTTATTCGATACTAATGTTATATGAGGTATTACTGTATAAAGATATCTTGGGCTTTAAAGAAAACAACATTCTGCTTTCCACAAATAAGATATTGATCATGGAACTTGCCCAAGTTCCAACTGCCTTTTTCACTTTGCAATTAACTTCAGCATCCCCATATAGGCATATGATTGAATTGTTTTGTGCCCTTGTTGGTGTCCAGTAACTTTATTTCAGAAACCACAAAGTAACAATGGGGAGAATGTAGTTTATAAGATTTTATTGCATGAATGGGCAAAGTTGCTGGAGTTGCAGATGATATTAGCCTATCCTGACTAGGGCTATGGAATATGATGGGCAGTTAAGATAAAGTGGGAATCCCTAAAGCTGCTAAAGTCCCATTGAATCAGGGCCTTGACAGCTTTGGCAATCCGACTAAATCACATGTTCTTACCTCCTCATGGTGTTCACATGGTACAGATATTTCCCAGCAACTTTCCCACACAACTGGGTTAATTTGAACCATTTGCTCACAAATATACATACACAAATGTGCCCACACATACACATACATACAGAGAGGTGGAGCTTTTTTTAAAAGCACAACCTTCAGGCTATAATAATAAAATGCTGGTAAACAAAGAAATAATTAATGACAAGTGACAGAATCAGCAAAATTATAAACTAGTAAACAGAACATGGCTAGCTGATAATCGTGTTTCCTGAACAGCTTTATGTTAAAAATATGAAGAGCCTCCTGTGGTGTTATTTTAACTGAATTACAAACTATAGCAGCAAACTGAAAATTTCAGATGACCCAATATGGTAAAACTGGTGTTTTTCAACACTCTAGTGTTTCATATCTTTCAGTGGAGGTGAAGGCAATTCAGCATTTTATATACCACTGCTTTGCTTCCTTGGAAATTGTTTGACAGCTTTTATCATAAATCCTGAACAACAAAAGCAAGCAATATAAGAGACTCTCCAAATAAAAGCACAAACAGAGATAAAAGAGCTTATTTTATTGCTCAAATTCACAGCATTTCAACTTGGAACATATAGTTTAGAGAACAGATTCCATGGATGACTTTGTAGCTTGCCTAGCAGCATAATAAAACTCCCAGTGGTTTTTGCACGCCAACTTCTCTTGTCTTGAATTGGTAATCTGAAAGCAGTCAGAACACATCCCCCATTCATAAATGGATAAAGGCACCAATAGTACAGCACTGTGACTAACAAGTTAGAGAGAACCATGCAAGAGGAAGGTAGCAGGAGTAGTAAGGCAACTTATTGATCGGGCCAGCCAAGGAGACATAATGCAGAGCAGAATTAGATTGGTCAAGGCAGCAAAGAAATGGAGCATCTGTGGCAATCGTATGGGGAATATTTGCCCTTTACATGCTGTTGTACTGTTGTACCCATAGACTCCAGCCAGCATAACCAGCAGTGGAAGTAGCTGCAGTCCTTTTGAATGTCAAAACATTTCCTGTCTCTGATCTACAATTGCTTCACCAATGATCAAATGACAGTGTTCAGAAGTTCAGCAATTTCAAGCCTACACTCCTCTACAGCTCAAGGAGGGTATGGGTGCTTTAGTGCTTCTTTGGCTCAAGGTCACTAATGAGGAACATGTATGTGTGATAGAGAGAGGGACCCATGTGTTGATGCTTTCTGCTGAGAGAGACAGACAGAGACAGACGCTAGCTAAGCACTATGACCTTGGGCTGATATTACCTACTTAAATAAGAGAGAATAAGACTGCTAATTGTGCCCTTAGCCTAATATTATCTTCCTGAGGAATTGAAAGAGACTAACAGTTGTGAATTAATGTTAATGCCACCTGCCTGAAAGAGTGACTGGCCGCTGTGATTTCATGCAGATACAGTCACTCTGAGGGAAAAACCAGTTTGAGTGCCTCTGCACACCATTTTAGGCAGAGATCTAACTTTCTAACCTTCCAAAATCTCAAATTCACCACTTCTTGAGCAGGAAAAAGAAGCATGTGCACACATGCTTGTGCATGTATATTGGTTTGAATTTCCGTCATAAATGAAAATATGTTCCAATTTCTTCTTTACATCTCCAGCAGACATTTAAATATTTTGTATCATAATGACTTAAATGTACCAGAGTCATGTACCATCTCCATATTGTTTTGTAACAATTCTCTTTAATTCTAAATGACATATTTCATATAAAGAAAAAACATTTTGTGTAGTTTATGTTTGAGATAGATAGATAGATAGATAGATAGATAGATAGATAGATAGATAGATAGATAGATAGATAGAACCAGAGAGTGTTACACAGAATCACTCAACCACCACCACCACCACCACCACCACCACCACCACCACCAACAACAACAACAACAACAAATTCATCTTAGGATTGATTTGTAATGTATTCTGCTTGACAGAAATTGAATATTTCTAACTTCTGACTGATTATCTTTTTAACAATGAACAGGACCACTGAATACTTAGCAAGTCTGCTTCTGAATAGAAAAGCAAAAGACCTCCCAAATGTAAACATTGCTGTCATTAGGCCCAAAGGAAACATGGGGAAAGTAAAATCATCCATATTACCTCCTGGCTCACAGTGCATTCAAAAATATTTTGTGATGTTATGTCTTGGTGTGACAAAAACATGTTGAACAGGTCTTCGACTGCTTTTACTTAATCAATCATGACAACGTATCTTGATTATGAATACTGAGGAGACTCTAATATTTTATACATTTGTTGAAAATAAATTGCTCAATCTATCCAAGGAAGGGAGCACAGGTAGAAGCAAATATTTTAGAAAGGTATTACAAAACACAATATTGTCAGCAGATAAAATGCAATAGGAATGCATACAGGAAGAAAAATCCTGAAAACCAAGATAGAAATGGGATGGAATGACAATGAAATTGGAATTTCAGAAACAGTGAAGAAGGGGATGACAGTTTGTTATAACCATACTCCATGGTGTGAATTCAGGATTGAAGTTTTCATGAGTAATATCATTCTATCACTGAGAACTCCCATTGGTTTAAATGGAATTTACCATCAGTTAAGTGAAGAGGGGGTTACATCCTTATTCCCAGCAGTATATTACATCATAGGAAAGGAACAGAGATGGGATGGCCCACCTTATCTTGTTGAAAGGTAACTTCCATCATCCTTTACTAAGCCCTTTTTTATCAGGAGCTGATGGGGATTGCAATCCGACCACATCTAAAAGGCTATGGGTTATCAATAGCTGGTTTAGCCAACTTTTTTCAGAATACTCTACATCCCAGTGTGAAGCCTTCAGTGGAGACTGGTTGTTAATAATGGCCAGGGGAATGAAAAGAATAGATGTATTCATGCAAGTGCTGACCTGAGAGCACAGACTGAAATAAGTTGATTTCTTTTCCTTTCAACATTCTGGCTGATGGTGTGGAAGAAGTGGTGATTAGAAAGGTGCAAGTTTGTTTCCAACCCAAGCAATTATCTCTTGCAGTGTATTGGGAAAGCTGTAAAGCTTTTTCACCAAACAAATCAATACACCATTTCAGATAATCACTTGTTAAATTTATTCATACATTAACAATCGGAAAAAATTGCAACAAGGTTTCATTTTTCAAGTGTAAAATGGGGTTTTAAGATCTGGGGGCTTTCTTGTATAACGGAGATAATAAATGGTGTATTCTTTCTATTATAAGCTGCCACGTTCAGCTACTTTGTTGTCTAGTCTCTGTCCCCAGGGCCTTTCTCTGCCTCTGCTGATCTCCAAGGCATTTTGCTTTCTTGTTCTAGCCACGTTGCCTGATAAAGGGCAAACCTTTGCTAAATCACACAGCTTCTCAGCATGGCCAGGCCACTACCTGTTATAATGAGTATAAACTATTATAGTGAACATATACATTTGTGTTCATTTAGCCCATTGTATAGGGGGAAAGTGGTGAAGTAGCTCGGTAGGTGAACAAAGCTGCTGTTAGAATTGTCATCTTTTCTTTTCAAACATTTTGGCACCAGGGTTTAATTGCCAACAAAACCATTTTAAAAAAAGAACAACCACCTGAAAGCTAAATGTTTGTGAGTATGAGCACAGTTTCTTTGCTTTCTGACAAGAAATAGTTTCTTTTAAAATAGCATAAAGGTCAGCAGCCTAAATCCAATAGTCTGTACCAAACAAGACCTATAGAATAATTTCCTAACTAGTGATTATTACTTATGTTTGTGTCATTTGTTGAATCCTCTTGTTTAGTGTAGTAGATTGTAATTAGAGTAAGCCCATTGAATCAGTGGGGATTTAGTGAGTCAGGCCCTCCATAAAGTCTATTGATTCAATGGGGCTACTGTAGCTACAATTTGCACTGCTAAGTAGCAGGATTTCAGCCATTGATTCCGAAATCTACTCTCATTCAGACTAGGAACTGGATTGAGGACAGGAACTTTGGGTATAAAGGGAGAGTTGGTCTCTTTGATTATCACTGTGTTTTCTGTGTAAATAAAGGATTGTACATCGCTGGACAAACAAGCTTACTCTGTTGTCCAGTGTTCTTGTTCTGGCAGCTATCCTGGAGGGTGAAATTTAATTGGGGCAATAAAATTCCAACCAGCTTGAAAACCTTGAAGCATCTGACAAGTGGGGTATGGCAGAAGGTCCTGTAAATACATCAACATCTAAGTCCAATGAGGAGAGACAAATCTGGAACAGCCCATGTATTTTGTTACCTGAAGTAGGAATCAAAGTGCTGTCCTTCACTCCAAAAATGCCACTCCCCAAAAATCTCATGGTTGTTATTCATTCAACAATTATCTCCAAAATTTTAAACGTTTCTGTTAAGTATATGACATTGACTTGTTAAAATGTGTGCTGATTGATTTCCTCTATCATCTTTAAAAAACGAATAAAAAGTATTTTGTAAAATAAAAGGAAATAAGACTAGTAAAGGTAGAGCTCAAGGAAACTTGGAAGGAAGAATAATGGAGTAGAGGGGGAAAAAACTATTTATGTCCCTCCTGTCTGCTTTTCTCCTATCAATTTTTGCCCTTTCCCACTTTCCCATCACTGTTAACTGGGAATTCACATTTAAGAAATGCAGATTTCACTTAGGAAGCTTCAAACCATTTCGGTTGCCATAGGTAACGGTGAAACTTGGAAATGACGCCATTTCTGTCTACTTCTTAAGAGCAGAGAAACGAGTACATTTAAGTGCAGCATAAACCTCAAAAGTACTACAAATGCACATTGTCTTTACTAATTTTGAGAACTCCTTTTGAAGATAAACTACTACTACTATTTTATGAAACTCTGGCAATTATATATAATTCTCTTCCCAAAGTTCAATTAAAACTGTCATGTCAACTGTAATTTAAGAGTACTTTCCTTCCTTTTACATTTAATTTGATACACCAGAGTATAATTGGGCTACAATTTCCAAATGATTTTAATATACAGTGTATTGTAATTCATAGTACTACACTCACTTTTAAAATATGATTTCATCGCCCACTCAGCATTGCAAGGTGAAAAAAAAGCCACCGTTCCATTTTTTTATAACAAACAGGAGAGAAGACACATTTCCTATGACAGATACAATAAATAAATAAATATTAGCTTCTTTTTAACTCATTTGAAATTTTAACATCTGCAGCTACTGGATATCCAGTATGACATAGTCATTGGTGGGCATCAACAGGTTCACACCAGTTCTCCAGAACCAGTAGCAGAAATTCTTTGGCTCCGCTCATCCAAGTTTTGAAATAAAGTAGTCTTAATTCAGGTGCAACACAGGGCTTTCCCCCTCGCCACACCCACCATACCATGTCCACAGTGTGGTAGTAAAATTTTTTGGAGCCCACCATTGGGCGTAAAAGATATAGTACAGGACTAGAACTCAGAAGGCATGGGTTCAAATCCCCATTCAGCCATGAGAACTTGTTGGGGGTGTGGAACTGGTAAAACCACTCCTTAAACATCTCACCATGGAAGCCCTAATAGGATCAGTATGACAATTCTGACTTGATGACATATAAAACAAAGGACATTTTAAGTGCCTGGGACCCCAGCCTTTCATCTTGGCCAAAGGAAATGCATGTTACAATTCTTTTAAATTGCTCATTGAGTTGTCTCATCAAGACCATCTAAACTCATGAGGAGAAGGAATGTAAAGAGGATTCTATGCATTGTTACATCTTCAGCACAGCACAATGGATTGGAGGAAGGCCCTCAGGAAGAGTAGCCATAGGTTATTCTTGATATCCCCATCAACCTTTGTCTGAAGTGGTTACTTCATTGTAACTTTTTTAAAAATGGTATCCTCCATTGCATGGTTCATTCCTTTTTATGACAAAGCTAACAATTCAAAATGCTGATCCCAGCTGTTCAATTAAAATGATAGGGGTACAATTATGAATCTACTAGAGCCCCCACCTTTACTCCCACTGTTCTTGTTACACAGTCATATTTAATGTCACATTGGAGAACTTAGACTTCCTTCTTTTTCTCCTTAACAAAGAGTGTTAAAATTCTACATCAGGTTGTAGTCTCAATTATCCTCCAAAAAATAATAAAACAAAATTGAAATAAGACACATTGTGGAAACACAGATATACACACCAACTCTTTTTAAGCAGTAAAGGAGGTCACTTCTCTGAGAGTTGCTATAGTAACCAACCCTGGCAGTGACTGAAGGAGAAAGGTGTTGTCTGATTTCATTCCTTAATAAAATGAGAATCAGTCACAATTTTCCACCACTCATACCTATCCTCCATCAAGAATGGCCTTCAAAGACTTTGTTAATTTCATTTCCAATAAATGCTTCCAAGAAACTGGTGTCGACAGCTGGATACCAAAACTAATCTTACAGGAAGATGGGAATGAAACAAAAACCTATATTACACTGCACAACAATGATTTTGTTACTGGGAATAACACATGTGATTTGCATGATATCTTCTGTACTGATTCCAAATCTGAGCTCAGAATTTGCCTATCACATACAGATTTTAAGGCATGCTACAGCTGGGAGGCAAGCAATGAGAAACCTGGGGAGCATAGTGAAAAGTAGAGACAACACATTGCAAACAAAAATTTGCATAGTCAAAGCAATGGTATTCCCTGTGGCAATGTATGGTTGTGAGAGATGGACCATTAGGAAAGCTGAGCGCAGAAGAATAGATGCCTTTGAGATGTGGTGTTGGAGGAGAGTTTTGAGAGTCCCCTGGACAGCGAGGAGAACAAATAGGTCAATCTTAGAAGAAATCAACCCTGACTGCTCCCTAGAAGGTCAAATAGTAAAGATGAAGCTGAAGTACTTTGGACATCAAATGAGAAGAGAGGATTCGCTTGAGAAAGCCTTGATGGTGGGAAGGGTGGAGGGCAAAAGAAGAAGGGGGCGGCCCAAAATGAGATGGCTAGATGTTATTGTAGACACAATGGGCACAAAGCTGAGTGAGTTGAGGAGGAGGATGGAGGACAGAAGTGCCTGGCGGACAGTGGTCCATGGGGTCACAGAGGGTCAGAATCGACTGTGCGACTGAACAACAAAAACAGCTGTTCAAATGGTCGGTAATTTGGTAATGTATTTTTTACATGGGAACATTATAACAGTTGCAACTACCACTATGCCTGCTGCTACCTCAGCTGAATCACATCCCCTGGTGGCATGCATGTTCCAGCAGTAGCTGGGCATGTCTGGGCAAGTCAGTGAGCTGACATCAGAAATAGGTATATAAGGCGAGATGGATCAAGGGCTTCTCTCTAGTGCAAAACCATCTTATTGGAAGTATAGCTATGCCATAGTAAGTCTGTTTTGAGCTAACAATGAGTAGGCACAGCTGTGTTAATAAACTGTACAATTTTTGCTACTTTTGTGGCAAATATACCCTGCGTGATCAATGCAAGGACCTGTTCAAGAGGCTGAGATTTGCTATCTTAAGATCCTGACGTCCTAGGCAGAATCAGACTTCAGATTTGGATTCCACACACTAGATTTAATATAGGACACATGGATTTGACCAGGTAGCATACAATATTTAATTTTTTTGTAATGCAGTGTTAACTAACTGCAATAATAGTTATGGCTACAGCTTTCTTCTTTGGAAAATAACATTGTGGTAGCAAAGGATGTGATTTTATAACACTATATACAGAACTCCTTTTGCTTTTCAACCAGGACTTCCATCATTCCAAATTGTTCCTTGATTTCAAAGAAGGACTGGGGAATTATACATCACTTTGAATTATACATCACTTTTATATATTTAGGGGATTGTTTGAAAATAAGTATAACTGAGAACAGATTGACAATCACTACTCTGCTCTTGTTTCTACACCTTAGTTTTTCCTAACTTCAGAAAACAAAAAGGAAGTATATTCTGGTCATTGAGGACCAGACTCTAAAAATTTTTTTGGAGGCCCTCAAATGCACCTTAAGATCTTGCTTTGAATAGCTGTATACAATTTGAGGGGTATCTTTCGCTACCATGACTTAAAAGATAGGATTTATAATGTACATATTTTGGGACTTTGAGGAGCATCTCAGTTTAGTTTCTCATAAATGGCTTGAACAATTTTCACCAAATTGGATGGGTAAATTTGGGATGGACTGATTTGAGATTGAAGCTACGCCCTGGATCAAAAATATCTTTTTGGGGAGTCTTGGGGACATCCCAATTATTTTGACTTGAACAACTAGCAAGATGGTCACCAAATTTGGAGGATATCTTAGAATTCTATGTCTTCGAACAGTAGACAAAAATCAGTTTTGGAGTTCTAAGAACACCCTACTCTTAAATAGTTGGATGATTTCTCACCAAATTTGCAGGAGCTAATTTGAATTATAAGAAGTTGTAGGATCAATGTGGGGACCATAGAGGAATCCCAATTTTTATTTTTACATATGGGGCTATATAGCACATAATTTTAAAAATTTCAATAAGCTGAGTTCTAAAATACATAGGTTGCAAAGTACTGTATGCTATAATTTTATGAACAGAGGGCTCTGAATGTTCATTAATCAGGAGCCAGGTTGGTGGCAAGATTCCGGGAGTTGTACTCCTTGCATAACTGAATAAATGCCAAGGTAAAAAGAAGACAGACCAATGCAAAATAAAATAAAATAAAATAAAATAAAAATAACCAGAGGAGTAAGGCTTTTAACCAGAGTAATCTAGTAGCAGAGTAATCTAGTAGGTATAGGCCTTGGATGCTTAGTAGTTAAGACTGGAAGGTCAGTAGTTCTGGACTCTAGTTCTCTCTGTGTCATTTGTCCAGCTCCTGCCAACCTAGCAGTTCAAAAGGAAGAAATTGCTAGCAGAGAAATAGGTACCACTACAGCAGGGAAAGTAACAGCATTCCATGCCCTCCAGCATCTAGTCATGCCTGCTGCATGACCATGGAAATTCCGCAACAACAGGGGCTCTCTGGCTCTAAACAGAGATGAGCACCACCTCCTAGAGTCAGACTCGACTGGTTTTAAACAAGGGAGACCTTTACCTAATCTAATAGGTGCACCTAGTTAGTAGCTGAAAAATACACAAAATGTCTCATTTAGTATACTTAAGTTACTGTTGCAGCTTTAGGATTTGCTTCTCTGTCCTTACCAATATTGTATGGAGAAATTTACATAAGAGAGCCTTTTCTGCAATGGCAAAAAATGAGGGCTAGAGATAGAGAGAAGAAACATGTTTTGCCTTTTAAAATATTCAATCAGCCTGTGGTTTAAGGCACAACACCTAAAAGAGTAGCTGTGATAATATTCTGCTGAAGCCAAACCAACAAAGGATGTACCTGTACTTTTTTTAAATTACAGCACAGTAATACATGGGGAAAGGTGGACAGTTGAACTAATTAGGGAAGATGACTTTGCAAAAATAAGCAATGATCAAAGAGTTTAATGTTGCTAAGCTGTGGGTGGGTGAGTTTTTGGCAGCAGTTACCTTTCCTGACACAAAGTCAAGAAAATAGATTTTACATTTCCAAGTTTATATTTTAGGGAAGCAACACACAGTATGTTCACAAACATATACATTGCTGTTCCTACTATGTTAAACATAAAACATATTTTTTCATATTTGGTGTGTTTGGTTTTGAATTCAGTTCTGAAGGTAATAATAGAGTGCTAAACCTCTGTACCATGCAGTGCCCATTATCTGACTGCTCTATATTCATACTTTACTGACTCCTTACTAAGTGGATAGTACAGTATTACTTTTCTTTTCAACTATATACATGCTGGAAGAAGCGTAATGTTATCTCCACTTTTCACTGGGTACAGTAAAGCTATAAAGATCTTTTTTGAAAAAAAGATGACTATGTGATTTTGATCAGCTCCAAACCAGAAAGGAATGTAAATCCAGTTAAAGAGTAAGCTGAAATAATGGGTCCACCTTATCTGCCTGCGAATACAGAATGTTGGGGGGACAGCCCTGTTATTAGATGTCATTTCAAAATCAACTTACCATGTTATTATTTCAAAACTGTTGAAAGACATCAGAGAACCTCCTTTCCATTAAAAGGACTCAAACATTTCTTGAAATGTCATTTTAGACTCCAGAGGCTTCTTTGTGTAAGACAGTGGGGCTAATTGCTGTTGTTGAAAGAATTATCCCCCATTCTTCTTGACAAAACATAATTCAGGACAGAATTCACTACCCAGCATACAGTCCTTTAGGCAGGTACACAGGAAAAAAAAAGAATAGCTTGTAAGAGTTAAATGTACTTTTCATGACCCAGAACATGACTATGCTTATATGAGTGAGCATTCATGAAGTGTGCAATCAATCCAGCTCCTGTCGATTGTCCCATTGTTTTCTAAGTTTCAAGTTGGCCTTGTGCATGTATTGTCATAGAATAGATCTCAAGTTATTAATCATTTCCAAGATGGAGTTTATCAAGTTTAGAATATAGCAGTGGTGTGGCTTTTCGTGCCAGCAAAAGACCACCTGTTTGTTTTCACTCCCTGGATCCCTGATGGGAAGAGATAGATATAGGGAGGTGCCATGCTTCATCAAGAGGACCTGAGTTGTTTATCCCAACACTGGGAGCTGGTTGGATGTAGGCTAATTCCCGAGGATCACCTCATACATGGGGGAGAATCAAGCACATGGCTGAGGGAAAGAGAGGAGTTCGAATCAGGGGGTGAAGGAAGAAACAGCAGTATCGGGGGAGAAAGGTCATTTCAACAGGCTGCATCGCCCTAAGTCTTTAATATGGTAACTTAGAATAGATAGATAGATTAATTTTATTTAGGGGAGGATATGTCTAAAAGCTAATTTTGATTAGTATATTTTTCTATGCTGAGATCTGTAACCTGATTTATCAAGAACCTTGCTTCAACTTTAAGAAAAATACTTTCTTCAATCAACGTGTGTTCATTGGAATAGGGATGCAGGGTAAGATAGAGTAAGTCCACTGGCCTCCTTTTAACGCTACCATTTTATCTCTCTACTATTAATTTGGCTGGGCTCTGGATGCAGATAAGTCCCAGGTTTGTTCAGCCAGGTGTGGGCTGAGAGAGTGATGAACATACATTCCTTGCTGTGAGTTTTGGGTGAGTTCTAGAGGGGATTTTGGAGTAATCCGCCTTGGAAGGAATGCTGGAGAGGTCCCAAAGCAAGGGAGGAAGGGTGTGATTTTATTACATGTGTTGCTAATGGCAAAGTTGCTGCCAAATCACCTACTGTATTATGTCAAGGCACAATGGTGGTTCCTTCTTAAGGAAAGATCATTTGAAGAAGAATTTCAAGAAGAAAGAGTTTCAATAAGCATACAGAATTCCTTGGAATGAATTCTAAAATGAATCCAACAAGCAGGGGATTCTGCCTTACAACTAGAATACTGGATTCAAACTCAAATGAATTTTAAAATTACTGTTTGTTTGTTTTTTGGAATACTATTTTAAATACTATAGTTTTACTTTCTATTCAGTTTGTTTTCATTGTTGAAATTAAAAACTTTGCATGCCTCATTGGCTCTACTAGAGGAAAAAAAGGCAGAGTTAAAATCTAATAAACAAGCAAATGCTATGTTTCCACACTTTATTCATCTCTGATTTCTCAGATGAAAGGAAGAGGACAAAGGTCCATTGTCACCTTTTCCAAGTCAGTAAAAGCTCTGTTGCCACTTGAGGCAAACAGAGACTGTTGTCATCCCAAGCAGGAGAAAATGAGACTGTTACTGCTTACTCTGTACTCATCGTACTCTCTTACCAAAGCTACACTGACCCTTCCTCAATGCTGTGGACCCATATACAAGCCATGCAGTAGCCAGGCAGTGGAGGACCAGTCAGTTGTGACCCAACCAGTTCAATTTGGCCAAGGGCTGGGCTACCCTTATTTTGATGGTATTTTGAGTAATCCTAGTTTCTTTTTTAAAACAACACCAAAAAATGAACAAAGAAAACCTCATCCATTTTTAGTGGGAAACTCATTATTTCAAAGCCTTTGTACAGGCACAAACACATACTCCTTCACAATTGACCAGCTACAAAGAAGTAAGAAAAATTAGCACACACTGAAATATATGAGCAGAACCAGAACTGGAGATATTCCTATAACTCGGAGGCTACAAGTGGTCCAGAATGCGGCTGCACGAGTAGTGTTGGGATGCGGGCATTATGCCCTTGCCTCACTGCTGCTTCCAGTTTGCCTCTGGGTGCAATTCAAGGTGCTGGTTATTACCTTTAAAGCCCTACATGGTAGTGGACCAGAATTCTTAAGAGACCGCATCGTCCCAAGGACATCTGTCCGTCCCACCAGAGTGGACCGGAGAGGCTCTCTGGTTGTGCCATCGGCCAGAGAGGCGCACCTCTCTGGCACTAGAAGGAGGGCCTTCTCGGTGTCTGCTCTGGCCCTATGGAACCTCCTCCCAATAGAACTACGCCTGCAGACGGAGCTGCTGTCCTTCAGGAAAGGAGTGAAAACCTGGTTGGCAAGTCAGGTCTGGGGAATGGATCAATCAATTTCCCCAGCCGACTGGATGGTTTGAACAAATTACCCCCAGTGCCTCCTAGCTACAACGCCTGGTTTTTAATGTTAAGTTTTTAAGCTTCTTTTAAAACTTTTAATTTTTTGAATCGGTTTTAAATTGTTGTCGATGCTGACGTGGGTCCCTTCGGGGAGGAGGGCAATAAACAATTTTAAATAAATAAATAAATAAATAAATAAATAAATAAATAAATACATACATACATACATACATACATACATACATACATACATACATACATACATACATACATACATAGCCAGCTGTCTGTCAGTTATTTTCCTAGCAGATGATACCTGCTTTGAGATTCACTGGAAGTGCAAAGGGTTGTTGTATGTCTTGTCCTGCAGTTAAATTATGAAATTCTTTCATGTTGCAATGATTGGCCTCTGTCTGAAATACCATATTTGCCTATGTATACAACGCATCGGAGTATAAGACACACCCCATTTTAAGGAGGAAAAATAATTTTCTACATTTTTGTATGAATTTCCAAAATTAACTCCAGGAGTCAAGGAGAGTGGGAAGGAGGGAGGGCTCCTTTGAAACCCCTTTTCCCCACCACCCCACCAGCAATCGAGGAGATTGGGGGGGGGGGGATGGAGGATTCTTTGAATCTCTTTTCTCCATCAACCCACCACCATCTGGGGAGTGAAGGGAAATGGAGGATTTTTTTCCCCAATTCCTTTCCCCCACTAAGAACTGGGGAGATTGGGGTGGGGTGGGGAAATTGAGGAGTTTAAAAATCCTTTTTCCTCATCACCCCACCACCAGCCAGGGAGACTGGGATGGGGAGGAATAAGGATCATTTAAGCCCATTTCCACCCCCACCCCCCACTGACTGTCAGGAGCCGGGGAGGGTGGATAGGCTGGGCAAGACAGCTCCTTTGGAAGCCACCCATCACCCGGCTCCTAGTGGTCAGTGGAGGGTGCCAAACTGCACCGGGGGGGTGAGGGAGGTTTTAAAAATAGCCCTTTACTGTCTCCAGCCACCCATCCTCTCTTGTCAACTTACTGCACCATCATGGGGATGGTGTTACTGGTGTACAAGACACTCAATTTTTCTGGTGTAGGAGGGGAGTGCATCTTATACACCAGCAAATGCTTGCACAAAAGCCTTGAAGGAGGATATTTTGCTTTCTCCTGCCTAAAATGAACAATTGGAGAAAACCAAAGGCATTCAGTACATGTGGCAGCCGGTAGATTCCTTTCTCTTTTCAGAACCTCACTCATAGAATTTCTATTTGTAGCCACAGAGGATTCGGAAAGTAGTTCAGAACTGGATCAATTTGCTTTCTTCATATGCTTCACAGAGAAACCTGTTTACAGCAATCACACAAAATACAAATAAATCAATTTATTGTTTCTTCTCTTGCACAGTGCCCCCCTCTCCCTCAAAGAAATGAGGCATTGCTGCATATCTGTATATGAAGATGCTTGATATTGTCTATTGTTATTGCAGTGTTGTGCTATAACAGAAAACTCTTGTCTAGCTGCAAATGTCTAAAAAGTGTTCAAAAATATTTAGCAAAAATAAATAAATAAATAAATAAATAAGGAGGAACATCAGATGATGAAATTCTCTCCACCACTAGCTTTATAAATCAGACATTTTGACTACTATTGGACATTATTTACTAATTGATTTTATTGCAAAGAAGCATTAAAAACTTTTGCGAAAATTTGCCTACAGCAGTCCCTTGCATAAAGCTAAGACACATTTAATCTTATGTAGCCAAACAGTTAAACTTCCATATGGGTTATACTTCACTTTCTAAGATTGTATTTTGCATTTTCTTACTAAAACATATGAATTTAAATTTGCTAATTACTACACAGTAGTTCTTCTGAAGTATACCTGTTTGTTATAATTCGTTATCCATAACTAATAATTCATTATCCATAACTAATTTTAATTACACTTGATTGTTCAGTCACCTGCTGATTTAAGCTACAAATGCTTTCTGATGATGTTCTGTTATTCATTCTAGATAAAATATATGCTTTGATTTTCTTGTACTGATATGCCTGCTTTTACACAAGTAGTTAAATAAATAGGAAAAGAAACAATTGTCAGCATTTTTGTCTTCTCTAATAAATAACAAGGGTGTAGATCAGTGGTTTCCCACATGGGGCCCACACCACACCCACAGGGAGACTTTATTTCTCAGATGCCTAAGTCAGTACAATGGCTAATCAGTGCTTTGAGGAATTGACTTAGGCTTCTGGGAATTGAAGTCCAAAACCCAAAGTTTGGGAAACACTTCTGCAGATCTATAAGGTAAAGAATAACATGTATGCTGGGACATAAATAATTTAATTGAGGGTTTGGGATTTTTGGCAACAAATCTAGGCTGCACCCTGTACCAGTAGAAACAGAGGCTTAAAATAGGATATTGGTTGGTCTTCAACTTGTGTAGATATAAAAAAAAGTTACTAGCTTTTTTGGAAACTTAAAAAAAAAACAATAGCAAAAGGAAGAGAGCATAAAGCTGGACAACTGGTATACAGTGGAACCCAGTATGAATGCCTCATACAACAACAAAAAAATCATATAATGAAGAGGATTTTTGAAAAAAAATGGTGCATCGTACAACACATTTTTGTTGTTGTACAATGCAATGCTTTCCCCCCTGGTGGCTTGGGGGGGGGGAGTGAAGTGAAGACTGTAGCTCACTGCCCCAAAAGCCCCATTCGGATCCTCCGATCCCCCAAGGGCTTTGGGGAAAGTGAGGCACAGCTTTCAACTCCCTCACCCCAAAGCAATGGTGGGCTAAAAAAAATATACTACCACACTGTGGGTGTGGTATAATGGGCGTGGCCAGGGGGAAACCCTTGCTTTGCACCCAAATTAGGACTACTTTATTTCAAAGCTTGGATGAGCGGGGACAGCCAGAAATTTTGCTTCCAGTTCTGGCAAACTGGTGTGAACCTGATGCCCACCACTTCCCCAAAACCCCGATCAGATCCTCCGATCTGCCAGTGGCTTTGGGGGCAGTGAGGTGAAAACTTCGCCTGACTGCCCTGAAAGCCCCTTTTGGATCCTCTGATCCCCCGGTGGTTTGGGGGGCAGTGAGTCACAGCCCCCAAAACCCTGATTGAATCCTCTTATCTTCACTTCACTGCCCCAAAGCCGCCAGGGATCATACAATGAAGAACTCCCTGGAACCAATTATTTGCATTATACGGGGATCCACTGTATATGATTACACAAAATGCAGGTCCTTTTGCACACTGGTGCTGAGGATGGGGCAAGTCTGAAAAACTGACTCTGAGGAATAATAAGAAACATAAATAGCATTTTCCTGATTTCTGTGCGAAGATATGTTCTAACATTCAATAAGGGATTTGTTGGTGATATATGGGGGGAAACTAGCACAGCTAATAAGCAGAGGTGAATACCAATGAAATACAGTATTGTGCTGTTAGAATAACTGGATGTTGTGCTCTTTTTTCAGAATGTTTATTGTAGAGTGCCCATAAATATTTATTCATGCAAAGTAACGTATTTTGCACAAAAAATGAGTTTATTGGAGAAAACCTCATATTTTTGTACAAAATGCAAAGTTTTCAATGCTAAATTCTATTCCCCCCCCCCCCCGATAAAATCATTTTTGTAAACACTTTATTAATGACTAGGATATTGGTTGGTCTTCATCTAGTGTAGATGTAAAAATGTACCACCTTTTTTGAAATATTGAAAAAATAGTCTTTTTGCTCTTGAGTTTGAGAACATTTGTGAGTTTCTTTAAATACTAGAATGTTCACTAAGTTCCTTAAATTGAGGCAGGAATGTTGTTGATAAAAAGTCTTTAACAATGTTAGAAGAAAGACATTATGAATCTCCTTCAAAATGAAGAGACTCTCATCCTCCCAGATAATAAATTATTCGTATAAAATGGAAATGAAGTTATCATCACAATGAATTCATTGTATGTCTACATAACCATTTTGTTTAATTTTAATATTTCAAAAGTAACATTTTTTTTCCACTTTTACTAAGATACTATTTTTCGTGAAACAAAGAAAAAAAGTAGAATATTCTGCTGGCAAGGAGGATTTTTCACACTGTATGTAAAGATAATTGCACAGGTAGGAAATCACTTCTATATTCATCCAGGCCATTTTAGAAATATACAGCTGCTTTCTTTGAGTACCTGATACAATAAAAAAAAACCATTGAGTTTGATGCCAGAAATATATCCCTTTTGAAGATAGCGATGACTGTTCCCATCTGTACTCAGTTTGTGGATGAGTTACAGTAACAGAACCCAGCCAGGGATTTGATACTAATAAGTCACACAGCAGATTCTAACTCATGTCATAAATCATAAACCACATATAAAGCTCAGCAAGGGAGAAACACATTATGCACAAATTGCAGAGTGGTACTATGTAAAAGAATGAAACATAACAGAAGGTTTTAACAAAAAAAAAACTTACATCAACAAAATTCATTCCAATATGAACATACAAATGCAAAGTAAATACAACAGATGGTTCTCAGTCCTTGAGCTGCAAAGGTACACAAGAGAATTCTTGGTTTTAATTAATATAATTTAATGACATTATTAAAATGCAGAATTCAAGAAACAATTCTTCTCTTCAAATACTGAATTCCACAGGAAAATGGCTGCTTGTATGCCAATGCATAAGAATACAACGCAAAACATCCTGTAGGATGGACCATAGGCATAAGAAAAGTTAAAGATGAAATCGTATCACTTGTGCTATATCCCACCAGCCAAGTATCTGGTAGTCAAAGTTAAAGCCATCTATTAGTCCAGAGTTAAATACCGTACATCAGAGACATGCCAAACATCGATATATGCATGTTGCCATGACAACTCGGAAGTCTTGAGATAGCATCACCTTCCCAAATCGTCTCCGACAGCTACATAAACCTCTGCTACTATCTGAGAACTTCTAGGCCACACAGTTGTGCTCCTTAGATAAAGATTAGGTGTTGGCATTCTTAGGAGTTTAGAAATAGTTCTGCCTCATTTGTATTGCAGGGCTTCCTTTATAAGAAGGGAATGGATAAAAGTAAGGCTATCTAATGACTCAGTGGGATATTTAAATTGGACATTTCTTGGCACATGAAAAGATTTCTTAACAAACATATTACACTAGAGCACAGGTCAGCAAACTTGGTTCTCCAGATGTTTTTGGACTTCAATTCCCACAAGCCCTGATCAGCAGGTGTACTGACTTGGGCTTCTAGGAAGTGAAGCCCAAGAATACCTGGAGAGCCAAGTCTGTGAAACCCTGAACTAGAGCATCCATTGCAATTTCACACCACGAGAGAAGAAACAGGGGTCTGCATGGGATTTCCATCTAAAAGACAAGGTGGTTTGTGAACAATCAATGAAGTAAAATGAGATACTTACAGATTAGTACCTCATGGTTGAGAGAAAAAACATGGTTAAATCTTTCTCTTCCATATTGATCACTTAAGAACACAATGTGCAATAGTGTCTTCTGCAACTAGGGCACCACCCAACCCCAATTTTCTGCTACCCCAGCCATCCCACTGTTATCTGGCTGCTCTGTATTAATGAATGTCACATGCCTTTCTGTGTATTTGGGTAATTATGCCAGCATTTCTGTGTGTGGGCATGAATATCCCCTGACCAACACTGGCTATTGTATCTTCTGCCCTGCAAACATTACTGGGGATTAACTACCACTGATTATTATGTCTCTATGTGTATGCTATAAAAAAAGGGGGTGGAGAGATGCAAACATTTAGACAAGGTAATAAAAAGTTTATACACAAGAGCATCCACAGGAATTTTGAGGGGGTAAAGCTATGTTTAGTGTCATTTAAGTTCACAGGGCATACTACTACAACACAAGTCTCTCTCTCTCTCTGAACATTGCAATAAGAAATTCATTTCAAATACTTCCCTCAAAACCCAACAGGGTAAAAGAGGAAGCATAGAAGATTTCAAATGCTGAAGGGAAAGCAGCACCAAGCTTTTCACCTGCCCCCAAGCAGCCAGAGAACTTCTCTGTTCCCTGAGCCTTAAGAAAGCCTGCTAGCTAGTAGATCTCTGCTTGCAGACCCAGTGGTTTTATTCCCAGCACTGCTCTTAGGAGACAGAGTTGTACATTGACAATGTATTTCATGACCCATATAACAATAGGAGCAAGTGAAACCAGGCTGTAAAGTTATGATTTCACTCAAGTGTCCTCTAGGCAGGTGTTTTCTCTTAACGTTTCATACAGGATGCCTCACCAATTACGCTCATCAAACAATCTATGTCCCACTGTGATACAAAAGTTCACTGTTCCCAAGAAGGGTATTTATGTGCTTTCATGCTTTATATTTATCATTCATTGTGGGCCAAAGAAAGAGGGTGTTTAGAAGAAATTAAAAATTTCCCATGTATATATATATTATTATTATTTTTTAAAAATCTTCATCTTAGAACTACAGAGCTGGAAGGGACCCTTTGGATCGTAAAGTCCATCCCTGTCAGGGAGGCACAGCAAGACATTGAACTCCTAAACCAGGGTTTTGCAACATATGGCCCATGGGATGAATCTGGCCCACAGTGCCATTTCATATGGCCCATAACCCTCACTCCCACCACCGCCACCACTTAAAGCAGCTAAAGCAGTGGAAATAGCCGAAAACGCACCACCTTTGCTCCCGCCACTGCCGCCAGAAGTGGCAGAAGTGGCAAAAATATACCGTAAATGCACCCACGGCTATTGTAAACATGTTTACAACAGTCACAGATGCATTTTACAACAGTGTTTGTGGTGGGGGGCCGCGTGTCTGGCCTGCTCAGTTGTCTGATGGGGTGTGGTCTGGCCCACAGTGCAAAAACATTGAGAACTCCAGTCCTAAACAATTGAGTTATCTATCAGTTCTTATTATTAGCATGCTAGAGTCCATAGATGCATTATCCATGAGTGGCAAAGTCAGCAAAAGGCATGTCATTGTTAGTAGGAGGACATGGAGATGGAGGGGTCTGCCTCATGCTCTTTGTCCTTTCCTCATTCTGTATATAGCTTGTATGCAGTGGTGGGATGTCAAAAATTTTACTACCACACTGTGGGTGGAGCCTAATTTGGGGGTGGAGCCAATGTTGTGGGCAGAGCCAATGTCATGGTGGGACCATGTGACCTGGTGGGTGGGGCCAAAGTTGGTCATGTACACATAAAATACAAATTACATAGACAGAAAAATACAAAAAAATACATGTAAACACATATACTGTAATACACATTAAAATAAATACACATTAAATAGACATAAAATCACAAAAATACAAATTAAATACACATAAAACACATAAAAATACACATTAAAAATAAATACACATTAAATACACAATAAAATACACACCCACACCCAAAGGTGAGTCACTAACCCTGGGGAGCAGGCTATAGGAGGTTCAGGCTAGCAGCTTCTCTTCTTCCTCCCTACTTGGGAAAACAGCAAGGAGGCCACACATGCACACCAAGTGCTGTAGGCATGCATGCACAGCAAGCGCTTGGTGTGCATGCGCAGTGGGGGAACCGGCAAAAAGATAAGCCCCCGAGGTGGTTCCCTCCAAAAGCCGCTACCAGTTATTTGGGACACCGGGAAAAGTTACTACCAGTTCTGGCAAACTGGTGCAAAACTGTAACATCCCATCACTGCCTTCTATGATATGGACATTCTCTCCAAGTGAGCAAACCACTTTACTTGTTGTCTCTGTATATAGCTAAAAAATGATTCTATTTCTATTATTTTCCTTATGATCTCATTTCTGATTTTATCCCTTCTAGTCACCCCAGCAGTCTTCCTCACACATCTCATTTCCATAGTGACCAAATTTCATTTATGTTTTGGTGTAAGTATCCATGTTTGACACTGGAAGCATAAGGTAAGAATGAATATATTTTGTAAGAGGTGTTTCTTTTTGCTAGTCAGCATTGCCTTATGTTGTACGAGTGGAGCTAACTGTCCCAATATTTGGTTTTCCTTACTGGGTGACCCTGAAATAATCTGGCCAAAGGAACTCTGGTGAAACTGTAATGGGCCCAGCAAGCTGGCAACTAATAGTATAATGTTACAGAAATCCAAATGAATAAGATATAAAATAGAGAAAAAATATACACCAAAATGTTATCTTGTACTAAACATGTACAGTGTAAACATGGCCATTAGTAATGAAACATATTAGCAGACGGGTGGGTGGGGGATCGGGGCAAACTACCCGTTTAGTCCAACATGAATATCACCAGAAGGGATGGAACACAAAGCAGGCATTTAAAACTATTTTTAAACTTCCTAGTTTGTGCTTTTTAACTATTGTGTGTGAGTGAAAAATACAGCCCTACCAAATGAAAGACATCCAAGGGGAATTTTGATGTGTGCCTTTCAATGCATCATTAGCATTAATCAAATTCACACTGGCAATCTAGAAAGGAAATTTGATTTCCTCCTCTTATTGTGTATGTCAACGCTGTCTGTTTCCAGCAAACGAAACTCCCTTACTCCCTTACCACATGTGAAACGGGGTAGGGGGGTGGGGAATCACAACATGCTAGTCAGAAGCAAAATCACAAACACTAAATAAATATACAAGTGGAACCTCATACAACAATCACCCCATATAGCAATGAAACAGTATAGCAATTAGGTTCGGGGAGGAAATGGTGTCTTGCATAACAATTTTCGCTATGGAAAAAAATTGTACAACAATTTTTCAATGGGAAAAGCAACTTAGCAAAAAAAAAAGTTGTATGATGCATCCCATAGGGAAAATCGCTATATGATACATGTATCATATAGCAATTGTTTCATACAACAACAAGCACCATGGAATGGGTTAAAATCGTTGTATGAGGTACCGCTGTACAGTATGTAGGAAAACTTTGAATATGAAAAAAACACTTTCTAATAAAATTATCCCTATTACACTGTGTCCAGCAAAAATCTTGAGTTCTGATGGATCACTCTCAAAAATGTGTTCTTGGATTTAATCTGGTGTCTTCAATAAAGCTACTGAGGTGACTAGATACTAGGTTCCATTTTGGAATAATATTAGCTAGTTGGATGGAAGAATGCTTGAAAGTATTCTATTTTTTTTAAGTAGGGAAAAAGTAAAAAACAATTTCCCATTGAAGTGATGTTGCCTGCAATGAGCTGAGCAGATGGAAAGAAAAGGCAGAAATTTTGACAGGCAATTAGAAATTTCAGGAAACCATTTTAGAGGATCTCATTTACCTGCAAGTCTCGGTCTTGGATGAGGCAATGTCTTTTCACCAGACAACCTTTCTCCCCTCTAAAATGCATGCTGAAGATATCCCATAATCTAGTAAAAAGGAACTGAAATTAAAGTGCCATACAAATAAAAAATGACCCTCTTAAAAATAATTTCCATGCTCTTTATTTTTATTTTCTTTTGGTCACATTCATAGAAATGTACCAGCCATGCAGCATTTCAAATAAGTATGTGTAGAAGTAACTGATCCTTTGATTTTGTATTTCCCCCACAAACTGTTTGCACTAACAATTTCTCTCTCTCCCAGCACTCAGTAATAGTTGACATTTCATCATAAGATATAAAAGAAAGAATATGCTCAGGAGATCGGCACAGAGGCACACTTGTCTTTTAATATGAATGAGATGACTGCATTAGAATACAGCATTGTCTCTGTCATGAATGGGCAAGCTGCAAGGGCCTACGAGCCAATTTCAAACACCAAGGATACATTGTGGGATTTCAATTGATTAAAAATTGCAAAAAAATCATTGTAAGGAGACAAAATTGGAAGTGGCTGAATATCTGTTTCCAGATACAGTATTTAAAAATAGTTTGATTTTCAAGACACAAGGAAAAGAACACCTTTAAAGCAGTGGTGGGTTGTCAAAATCTTCGCTACCCCACTGTGACATCATTGACATCGTGGGCGTAGCCAACATCATGATGTCATGACGTTGTGGGTGGAGCAATAAAAATGTCTGCACATCTGTCAATCTTCCGTTCGACACATGCACAGTTCTTTTTTTTAGTGTGCATGCGTCAAACCTCTATTTGATGCATGTGCACTAAAAAATAGAACTGTGCATGCATCAAATGGAGGTTTGATGCATGCGAAGTTCCAGGCAGCCATTCTGGCTGCCCAGAAAAACATTTTTGGAGGAGGGCGGAGAGGCGACCAAACCAGTTGCCCGGGGTTTTGCCTCCCCTGATGGGATGCTATTGGTTTGGGCGAACCGGTCCAAACCAGTAAGATCCCATCACTGCTTTAAAGCTAGAGAATCACCACTCCAGGAGGCATTTAAGACAAATTCATTTTCTATTTTCTTGAGAAGAGAGTTATTTGCCTCCCAAAAATTACAGTCTTGGAAGCATATTTGGCCCATGGGCCATATGATTCCTGTTCCATTTTGACCTTCATTCAGCTAGCAAATATCAAACAATTTATTACCGAAAGTCACAATCATTTTGCCCAGGGACAAAGATGGAAGCTCATTCCATCCTGCAGTACTCGAATCCAACTGCTGACCTCTCACTTTCCAGTCAGCGTCTTAGCCACTTGGACCACTGTAAACATATTTACAATTAGCATCCTGGTAAATAAATTTTATACTTTTTTATGATTTGATACTAAATTGACAGAGTCATTGTTTCAATCAATTGTGAGTTGATAGATAAATTAACTTGTGATGAAAAATTTCTGAAAACATTTGCATTAAAAATCACATTCCTACTCAGTTCTAGCCCCACTTCCATTTTCTTCTATTTTTCCCATTTACCTATTTTTAGACTGCAGGTCCTTTCCCTGAAATTTACTTGTCAAACCTGTTATTTGTAAACTATTATAAACATAAACAACTCTGCAGATATAAATGAATAGTTTAGATAGGTTAATATAAATGTGGTCCTGAAAAAAAGAAAATAACAAATTGTCTATCTTTAAAGCAGGCTAAGAAAAGAAAGCTTTAAACTTTCAAAAACACCATCACATTGCAATATGTTGTTCTTTCAATGCCATATACCTCCATAAAGGAAATATAATGGCCTCAAGAGAGTAGAATTCTATATTTTTGAACTTAACAGGAATACTCTAACAACTTTTTATGGATTTAAATTGATAAAATAACATAAACAGATTCAATGAAATTTTTGTTCAGAGTTACCTCAGTACCAAATAACAGTAGAGAGTGTTTGATATTCTACTGAGGATTATACCTCTCTTAGTTTCATTTTAAGCATTGTAATCTTCCTCTCATTACAGTAGCTATTCTAATTTTACATTTTTAGCATTTACATCTTAACATCAGAAAAAGGCAATATGTTATTACCATTGAGACGGAAGTTCACTCCATCATGCAGTACCCGGGAATTGAACTCCAACCTTCCAGTCAGTGAGTTCAGCATCTTAACCACTTGAGCCAATGCAGCCCCCGCCATACAACAAGAAAACACTACCATACAACACGAAAAAATGAACCAAAAAAAAAAAAAACCCAGGGGGAGAAAAACAGTTTCTAACATCCTAAAGTGAAGTTTTGACCTAATCACTCAACACCCATAAAAGAATATAGGCATTCATTGTCATGTACACATGTATATATGTTTTTTTGGAATAGTAGCCGTGTTAGTCTGTGGTTCAGGCATCTCAGAAACAAAGCAAAACAAAACAAAATAAAGTAAAATAAAAATAAAAAACACAGTAGCACTTTAAAGACTAACTGCTATATTTTCACTGTTAGCTTTCGTGGATCAAGTCCACTTCATCAGACAAGGAATGAAACTTACAGGCATGTTCTTATATACCAAATTCAGGAGGTCGACGGGAGAAGGGTTGGTGTCAAGCAAGATGACAGACAAGCAAGCACAAGAATGCAGTTTCACACAGCCATTAGCAACAATGCATTCTTGTGCTTGCTTGTCTGTGCGGTTCAGTGTGGCCCTGGCTGACCACTAGGAATTGGATGAAGAGCAGCTTCCAAAGGAGTAATCTTGTATGGCCCAATCCTCCCCACATTGCCTCCTGGCAGTTGGTGGTGGTGGAGACGGGTGGGCGGGCAAAATCACTCCCTTTAGAGCAATCCTGCCCCCATCACCTCCTTACAGGTGTTGGGCGGAGTTAAAATGTAGAAAATCTCCCCCCTTAAAAATGTCTATAAAAACAGGGTGTATCTTATACCCTGATGCATCTTATATGCGACAAATACGGTACTTTCTCCCTGCTTTCAAGTGTGCTGAATCTTTTTATTTTAACATATTAACACCCCTAAATGCTGGCTGAACACATGGAATAGGTAGGTAGCACCACTTCACCCCTGAGCTGTTCCCCTAAAACTTATGAAGAAGATGCCACAATTCTTCTAACTTTGTTTGTGATTTTGCATTTATCTATTTAAGTAAAATATGAAAACAAAGGTACAGTTAAACCTCGCATAAAGAGCGCCTCGCTTAAAGAGTACCTCGCTTAAAGAGCAGAACTTTCTCTGAATGTTCACTTCATTTAGCAAATAAAACCAACCAAAAACTCACTTAACAAATACATCAGGGTTCGAAATCTCCCCCCCCCCCACCAGAAGTCACAATTGGTCACTTACAATGGTATTTCTCTTAAAGAGCAAACCCACTTAAAGAGCAATCCTGTGGAACACATCATGCTCTTTAAGCAAGGTACAACTGTATAAAAATACAGAAACCCTGTAATTAAACATTAAACTAAGGAAGGCAAAAGTACACACAGAAGAAAAATTAATAGCACCATTCAACAAAAATCTACAAACAGGAAAACAAATATCCTCAGCAGGCGATGTTGGTAGATGGTGAAGAGAAAGGTGCTAAGTAAGTAAGTCTACTTTAAAAAGGAGTTTCAAAACCTCAAAACAGCCATTGACAGGTCTTTTTTTTCATATTCCTTGTAACTGTGCCTCAGACTTTTTCAAGTCATACAGAAGTGGTGATGGTGTTGGAAGGGATACTATGAATGACAGAGTCAAGTCTCTGTTAAGTGGCACAGTTGGGAATCAAACATCCAACCTCTGGCTCTGTAGCCAGGTACCTAAACTATTATCATAGTGTCAACCCTTTTGGGGTTTACACAGCCATGGCCAGTGCTTTGAATTTTGTCCAGCAACAAATGAGCAGCAACCAAAGCAGCAACATCACTAAGGATATTAGCCTCAATTAACAGCCTGTATTCTAATTCTTACTCACAAGCCAGTTTGAGAGAGTAACCTCAAGAAAGTGGTGTAATGAAGTTGGCAGAATTTCCACTGTCGCCACTAAGAGCCAACTGTCGGCAGATGACGGATCCACTCCTGCCGCTTCTGTCCAAATACTATTTTGGAGCCATAAACTGACAAGTGAGAGTGGCTGAGAAACACAGTATCACTCAGGAACTAGATTACATCATCAGGTAGTGATCCTTAAAGTACAGGATAATTCAACTCAAGATAAAGGCAATAATTTTATGTTCTGTTTGTTAATTCTCTCCACTGCTACACCTGCCAAATAATTTGTATCAACATCTTCAAATATTTCAGCTGCCATTGTTTTATGTTTTATTGTTTTACCTTTGGCCGACAAGAACCCTAGCAAGTGAATGTGTGTGCATTTCAGATTATTTCTGCCCTGCTGTCTCTAACAGCTTTCATCTCGCTGCAGAGGAAGCATATTTTGTTAAATTGAGTTCACACTTTCAACATTTCAATCCCAGTGTTATTTGCATTCTCTAGAAAGCAGCATTGGGGAATGGACAAAATTGCCTGTGGGCAATCTATCCACTTCACAGAGGTTAATGCTTGCTTTCAATGGCTATGAACAGAAGCCAGCAAAGGAACAGCATATTGCCATCAGTCAAACAATATGATAATTATAACGGAAGGTGGTATAAGTCTCCTCTAAATTTGCTCTCAATTCAGCGGGAAGACAACCATTGTCAAGTGCATCCTAGCAGGTCTATGAGATTATCCCTGGAAGAAGTCTGAACTTTTGTCCTCTGCTTTGGGCCTGCTTCCAGTAAAGGCAGCAGGCCACCTCCAGAAGTCTGAGTGGCTACACACTTCCTCTTTGTAAATCATAACAAAACTGCATCCTCTGGCACACATACACTACTTTAAAAAGTGAGGGACATATGTTTCTGTCTTTGAAAAAGACAAGGAACAATTTTGCAATGCTTTCAAGCTGTTTTATGCAAAGGGAGGTTTTTTCTAAATAGGTCAACAGGTCACCATGATCTGTTAAGCAAACAGTTTTCTTCATCTTTCTTTCTTTTAAAAAACATGAACACAGGTGAATTGATGGAAGATTCAAGGACACTGGTGGTCACACTGATAGTTACATTCAACCTTTGCACTACTCTCTGTTCATTGTTGCATCACCATCTCTGATCAATGCCTACTTCATTCCCATACCCAATCCTTGCCATTTTATACTTTCAAATCCTATAATTATGCAAGACACAAGCCAGGCTGCCCTCAGCATTTTGGGAGTAATCCCTTGTAATTTCTACAGAATGCCCTATGATGATAAATGAGGCTGCATCATGATGTGGAAAGCTTCTCTAAATAAACATGTTGAGCTTTCTGTATTGGCTATTTGCTTGAAGCTCTGCCTCATGCCTGACCTTGAAAATGTTCTAGGAAGTAATCTGGGCCAAATATTTTGACCTGTCACAACTAGGTACCCTGTGGTGGGCCAACAGCTGTGACAGTAGGATTAGCAGACATGTTGATCAATGCTTTCAACCCAGATAATGAAGGAGAGGTACTCCTGTGTCCTAGGTTGGACAATGTACCCTCCCTTAAGATTAAAAAAAAACATAGAAAAGTAAGTGAAGATCCTCCTGTTATGGTGACTAAGGTAGGGATGGTGAAAACGTATGCCTGATTAATATTTCAAAGCATACTTGCTCATGATCACACACACTTTGGTCACCTCCAGACTTGATTATTGTAATGAGCTCTATATGGGGCTGCCCTTGATGACCATTTCGAGGGTTCAGCTGGTCCAGAACGCAGCAGCTCGGGTTGTGATGGGGTGCGGGCATTATGCTTGTGCCTTACCACTTCTCTGGGAGCTGCACTGGCTTCCAGTTTGCCTCTGGGTGCAATTCAAGGTCATCTGTCCATCCCACCAGAGTGGACCAGAGAGGTTCTCTGGTCATGCCATCAGCTAGAGAGGCTCATCTCTCTAGCATGAGAAGGAAGGCCTTCTCTGTGTCTGCTCCGGCCCTTTGGAACCTCCTTCCAAGTGAACTGCATCTCCAGACAGAGCTGCTGCTCTTCAGAAAGGGGGTGAAGACCTAGCTGGCAGGGCAAGTGTGGGGTGTGGGCCAGGCAGTGAGTTTGGTTGGCTGCATCCTGTGAAAAACCCCACCTTTCTCTCCCCATTGTGGTTTTAACTTAACTTTTAACTTTTTAATCTTTTAATCCTTAATTTTAAATCTCCAATTGTAAGCGATGTGATTTAATTCTTTTAGTCTGTAAGCCACCTAGAGTCCTCGGAAAAGGACAGGGTATAGATATTATAAATAAATAAATAAATAAATAAATATAATACTTACAAAATGTGTGCCTATTACACTGAAACATGAACCAGAACACCTTCAAACTTTATAAATTGAGCTGTGTTAAAATCTGCAATGCACTTTGTGAAAATAAAACAAAACAAGAAATCAAATATTTTAAAATTCTTATATTTGGCAGCAATATAATGCCCATTTTGCACCGTAAGGGGTCTTTCAAATACCGCATGAACTAAAATAGGCCACTTTTTGACCTTTGAATGACCCCCCCAAATCATGTGGTTTCTCTGTTTTCCACGCTCAGCTACGCCACCACCAGCCGCGGGCCACCCCAAGTCTTGCGTTGGGAACTTTTCTATAATTTTGGGGTCACATGACTTCATGCCAAACCCCCTCCCCCCATGCCTTTCTGTGACTTTTGGTCAACCCCTTCCCCCCTAAAATGGTAATGTGGTATTTCAAAGACCCCTAATACATACTTTAAAACACTACATACAAAATTCTACATTTTTGTAAAATGCTCAGAATTTATTTAATTTTTTTGCTCAGTGGGATAAACATACTAAATGCTTACTTTTGAATGTTGTGTAAAAATGGATACAAAGTTCTGTATATTTTGGAAAAAAGGGCACACAGATAGGTAATTTGTTTTTGCAGCGAGTAGAAAAAAATAGACCCGAAAATCCAATGGAATGAATTTGTTGTTGTTCAGTCATATAATCAAGTGTGACCCCCATGGAGCACCACATGCCAAGCACCTCTATCCTCCACCATCCTCTGCAGCCCACTCAGCTCTATGCACATTGCATCAACATTGCCATCTAGCTATCTCAACCTCTGCCACCCACTTCTCCTTTTGCCTTTGATCTTTTCCAGCATCAAGGCCTTCTCGAGTGAGTCCTCTCTTCTCATTTGGTGCACAAAGTACTTTAGCTTCATCTTCAATATTTGGATAAATGAGGGCTTGACAAAATCACCAAACCCTCCTATGGGATGCAGTCTCTCATTACCACAGGATTTGAATATCTTGCAACAGGTTTGGCAATCATAAAAATGGTATGCAGTTAATGATCATTTCTTGTGATGATGCTATGTAGACATTCAGAACAATGAAATGCTTAGATCTAACTCTCTGTTTATTTAATGAAAGTCAGATATCATCTTTTCTTCACAAGTTCTGTAATGGCTTTGGAAACTGACCCTGTCTTTCTCTCTTGTGTCTGACACTGTGAACACTGAATGAAGAGGATCAAGGCAGGGAGTCATTCTTTTTTGGCCAGTGATCGATTAAAACAGGGGTGCCCAAACTATGGCCCACAGGCTAGATCCTGCCCATGATACCAATTCATCAGGCCTGTGGTGCCCTCACCACTCCCAGAAGTGGATAGGGGATGTGCCCGCCAATGCACATGCATGTCTGGAACCACTCCCAGAATTGATTCCAGATGCCCCAGCCCCACATGTGTAAATGCACCCACACTACTTCCAGGAGTGGTTCCGGATGTGCATGTGCAAACACACCCACTTCTGGGAGGTGTGGTCAGGCCTGCTCAGCTATTCTGGGGTGTGGTCAAGCCCCTGGCACAAAATGTTTTGGTACCCCTGCTCTAAAAGCTTCATATATTGATAACACTACTTAAATAATAAAAAAAGTTAATTACATAAATAAAATCATTTGAACGTTGTCCCCTTTTTAATGGAAATATGGTAATCAGCAAGCAAAAAACAAAAACAAACAAAAAACCCAGAACCAATACAACAATGCTGATGAGAGTAAAATTGCTCTGACATAGGATTGAGAGGGGTGAAAACAACTTGGTATACAGGCTATTGCACACTGAAACCAGTTGTGTGCTGGATTCACAAAGAATTATTTGGAATGTCCTGGTTATGTGTTCCACAATGAAGATCATAAGGTATAATGAAGCTAATGGTGAGTAACTGCTTTTATGTGAAACACAACATTTATTTATTTCTTAATTATAAAAATCAGTGAAGCATTCTGTAATGGCAGTGAAGCATTCCAGGCACACGATTCCCACTCAAGAAAAGGATAAACTAGAGAAATGCAGAGAGGCTGGCTTCCAACTTCTTTACCTATTATTAATTGTGTATTTAGAATTTCAAAATGTTGGCATACATATTTTATAGTATTTTCAGCCAAGGAACTGGAACTGACTCATTGAAATCTGACTTGAGATGCCAAAATCGCCATCTTGTCCTTAGCATTTAACAGCCTTCTGGCTTGAAGGACAGACAATCCCAAAATAGCACCATCTTATGCATTAGTAATGTGGGGGGGGGGGGGGAGGGGGCTGTTAGCAATGTGTTTACACCTTTCTCAAGTTCCTGTTATTTTCAGAAAACTCCCTGCTGCTTTTTCTTTGGGTTTTTTTTTCTTTCTTTCTTTCGCCTCAAAAAGGTATTCAATTCCCCAGCTTTGGTGGTTTTTTTCTCCTTCTTCTTACAGTTTGGTCTTATACATATCATATGGGGGAGCTTAACAGGAACTAACAGTAAAAAAAATGATACAGACATTGTTTCTTATGAACACAGGAACCTGAACTAATCCCGTTTATCCCCCTGCGTGTGTTGAAAAATATTCACTAAGCCTTAAGAAAAGTGTTTTCTGCTGTTATGTTAAGCTCAGTGAGATGGAGCTCCTGTATGATAAACCAGAGGTCATGAATTTCATTTCCACTGTGTCCTTTAGCTAGCCTGTGTAGTCACAAGCAAGTTAAACAGTCCCAAAGCACCCATGGTAAACCACCTCTGACTGCTCAAGAAAACCTGGAAGGGTTGCCGCAAGTAAGAACTGAAATAACTTCATGTAACTACAAAGGACACAGAAGAGTTTGGAAATGTTCCTCCTAAGAGAGTGAAGACGACAAGTGCAAAGTCAGAGTTGAGTAAAACACATTCATTAATTCCTGATTATAATGACCATAATATTATAATGAGCAGCTACCCTGGTGGCTTAGTGGTTAAGGTGCTGAACTGTAGACTGGAAGGTTGGGTTTTGATATCTGAGAGCTGCACTTGGGGACATGAAAGGAGCCTCATTTGGGTGTCCCCTAAAAATCCTTTAATCCCAGAGTAATCTCTGACATATAATAATAATAATAATAATAATAATAATAATAATAATAATAATAATAATAATAATAATAATAATAATAATAATAATAATAATAATAATAGTAATAATAATAATAATAATAATGACGACGATGACGATGACGATGACGATGACGATGACGATTATTATGATTATTATTTACACATACACAACCAAGATTCTAAATTTTCCTCTTCAAATTTCTAAGGCAAGGAATCTCAACTTGTGGTCTGTGGGCCGGATGCAGCCCACAGCACCATTTCACATTTCATGTGCCCCCCCCACCTCCACCACACCCAGAAGAGCCATGTGGTGGAGGAATGGCAAAATGGCTGTCCGGCCCCCGAAGCTGTCTGAGGCAGTGTGACCCAGCCCCCAGCTTTAAAAGGTTGAAAACTCCAGCTCTAAGGTCTCAAAAACCTACCCTTCATCTTACCAGCCAGCTTAAAAATGTTAGTTCCATAGATGAAGTTAAGGTGCATTTAAAAACAAGCTACACAGCCATGGGATAACTTAAGCAGAATTGAGAAAGCAGAGTTTTACACCAGTGCAGTTCAAAATAAAACTGCTAGTACCCAGCAGCTGTTTCCATTAACAGTGGCACTTCATCAAAAGAGGACCAGTTATAAAGCATTAATTTGTACCCATGGGTATGAGCCTCTTTGTTACAACAAATATTTATGTTGTATGTGGATTGTGACATTTACTTTGTTTTTCAGAGAGGTTGCTCATTTTTATTGTCTAATGGAAGACACACATGACAGGATTTTCCCTGTATTTGGAACGGCTATGCCTATTAAATTTGATCAGAACAGATAAAACTTATCGTAGTTTAATTTTATTACATTTTTGAAGACTATGTCGAGTTCCTCCATAACAATTACAGAAAGGAGTATGATCTAAAATGTGAATGCAGGAGGCAATGAAATTTAGAGATTTTTCCACTCCTAATCAAAATGTTCTACATATTCAAACCACAATTTGTCAAAACAGAGAAAAGTATCTACATACATTTGATACATCATTTAGAGGTGTGTGTGTGTTTATTTTATTTATTTTAAATTTTTATTATTTATTTTTCTTTGGCTCCACCCACAACATCATGACATCATGATGTTGGCCCCACCCATGATGTCATGACATCATGACGTTGGCTCCGCCCACACTGTGATGACGGAACGGTGTGGTAGCAGAAAATTTGACAACCCACCACTGGTTACACATTTTCTTTACTTCCTCTTTTACCCCTTTGGGTGTCAAGGTATAAATAAACTAACAAATAAAAAATAACATGTAAAAATAAGACCAAGTGTTTGCTTTCTTATGGCCATGGGGAGATATACTGTTGTTCTTTTTTATGCCTGTTTTGTATTTGTATTTGTATTTTCGACTTATATGCCGCCCCACTCGCAGAGCGACTCTGGGCGGCTTACAGAAGAAACAGCTACAAGTTACTACAAGTAAGCTGATAAATTAAAAATAGTTCTACAGGGTGGCCTGTATGTCCCTACCTGGCCACAAAGAGAGTAGGGTTCTACTGGGGGAAGGAGGAAGTACTGCCATTGGGCTGCTGGGCAGAGGGGTAGGGCAAACTCTGCTGGGAGGAGGGAGGTGTTCAGGACTAGAGTGCAGGCTTTATATGTCCTGGAGGTACAAATGTTTCTTATTTTGACATGCTCTGTTTTTGAATGCTCTGTCTGTTCGGCACGACACCAAATAAACTTTAAAGACTGAAGTAATTACCTTGACCCCTTCTTTGACCTGTGGAACTCCTAGAGGGATGGGCTGATCAGGAGAAGTCACCACAACTCCTGATCTCCCAGGAGAAGCACTCCCATTGGACTGGTGAATAGAAGGGCAGGTTGCATGACCATGGAGAAGATGGGTAGGGACTAATGGGCCAGGTAGGGACTTACAGGCCACCCTGTGCTTAGAACTGAGAAGCATGTTGGCTGAAATGCTGTTGCTGAGCATAGGAAAATTCATCAACTTTTATGTCCATTCCTAGCAGGTAAATATAAAGTCCTATCCATGATTCTCAGAACATGTGCACAAGAACCAAGCCAGTGTATATGCACTGCCCTGGGAATCATGGCAGGGACTGTTTATTTGCTAGTTGGGAATGGAATGAGTGTTACAAATTTCCTCATGCTAAGCAACAGGATGTCAGCTATTGTGGGTGTTAAGGAGTATGATCTATCAAGGCACTATATTGATGCATATTTTTTTCCTAAATACTTATAAAGAGGAAGAGTCTAATATGTGCTGTGTAGAAATCTCTGTTACATGAATTATCTGCTCAAATTTTCTGCTAAGGTTCGAACTGAAGAGAGCTCAGCCTTTCTCTGAGTTAGAGGAATTTAAGTCTCTCATTTCCTATTTTATTCTGTCTCGATGGATTGTTATATCATATTCCATTTTAAACATTGCCTACAGCTTTCACAGCATTTAAAATCACAATGGTTTCTCTTGTATTCAGAAGCCCTGAAGGAGGAAGGGCCCATATATTTGTACTTTCACATCAATTTCAGCTTAGGGCAATCCTTTCCAAGGTTTTTAATGTACTGTATAGAGTATTCATAAGTATTTTACCATTCCCTTCTTCTGTGGGTGCTTTGGACCTGTGCAATTTGTCCAAAGCTACAAAAATTGGTCCTTTTCCTTGGAAGAATTTGAGGAACTGGAGTACTAATCTCTGACTCTGCATCCAACTCACTGAGCTACCAGCTATCTAGAAAAGGACGAAAGGCAAAATGAAAAACATGCTGTTAATGTTGACATTTAAGGCCTCAAATTGCTCATATATTGCTCAAGTAAGGAACCAAAGCAGCTTAAATAAATCAAAATGGCAAAATTGGACTATCTGACTATGTCTCCCTCCAAAGCACATGAATAGCCACTATTCAGTTATGGGATTAGGGGCTGTGGTGGCTCAGTGGTTAAGAAGTACACCTTGTTAGCTAGAAGGCTAGTATGTCAGCTGTTTGAGACCCGGGTGCTGCATTATGGTTTGAGTGCCCATCTCTGTCCCAGCTCCTGCCAACCTAGCAGTTTGAAATTTATTTATTTATTTATTACTTTATTTCATTTCATTTGTACCCCGCCCTCCTCCGAAGTCTCAGGGCGGCTTTACAACTAGAAACAATTAAAACACATATATAAAAATTAAAATTCAAGTTAAAAACACTGAGGAGAGAGGTGGAATATTTAAAAGAGCCAGCTGACCGAGTTGGCCGTCTGGCCCACTCCCCACACATGCCCCACCAGCCAGGTCTTCACTCCTTTCCTAAAGGGCAGCAACTCCATCTGGAGACGTAACTCTGTTGGCAGGAGGTTCCATAGGGCAGGAGCGGACACAGAAAAGGCCCTCCTTCTCGTGCTAGAGAGATGAGCCTCTCTAGCTGAAGGCACGACCAGAGAGCCTCTCTGGTCCGCTCTAGTGGAACGGACAGATGTTCTCAGGGTGACGCGGTCTCTTAAGTATCCTGGCCCACTACCATGTAGGGCTTTAAAGGTAATAACCAGCACCTTGAATTGCACCCGGAGGCACACTGGGAGCCAGTGCAGCTCCCGGAGAAGTGGTGAGGCATGAGCATAGCATCCGCACCCCATCACAACTCGAGCAGCTGCATTCTGGACCAGCTGAAGCCTCTGAATGGTCGCCTAGGGCAGCCCCATGTAGAGCACATTACAATAATCGAGTCTGGAGGTGACCAAGGAATGTGTGATCATGTGTGAAAGCAAGAAACTGCAAGTAGATTAATAGGGACTACTTCCATGAGAAAAGATCTTGGGGGGCATAAAAGAAGCCTCATTCCAGTATCCCCTGAGCAGAGTTCCTCCAGCAAAAATCCTTTCAACCCAGAATAATTTCTGACATGAAATTATTATTATTATTAGTTCTGGTTACTCACAAATTCTTTTCATGTTTCTTTGTCGCTTGGTTGTTTTTGTTATAACATATATCAGTCTTCATTGTCTAGCCACAATTCACACTCATCAAACTAAGGCCTCAAAATTGTGTGGTGGATGGTAAAATTGTTGTATAAAATAAATTAATAAATAATTTTAAATAAATATATTAATATGAAGAAATTCCTTCAGATTTATTGTGTAGAAGTTTGTTTGTTTGTTTTAAATAGTGAAAACTCCACCAGTATTTACTTGTATCCAATGACACCATTTCTAAATCTGTTCAATGTTCTTGTTTTCACTAGGTATTGAGCCTGAAACACTCTTCTTCAATCGAGTTCCCCTTTCCGTACTGAATTACTTGTCTATGTGACCTCCTTGCTGAGAAGGGAGGACACATGTCAGAGCAACTGAAGCCAATATGAATGAGCTGACAAAACATTTTTGCAAAGGGTATTTTTTTTTTGGGGGGGGGGGGGATCCAAGTCAGAAATGCTTGTGAGAAAATGCTTTTCATTCCAGCTAAGCTCTAATTTGAACTACATCACAAATTGCTTTAGAGACAATTTTTTCATACAAGTTTGTACAGAAACCTACAGGGGTAAAAATGCATGTACAAAATAGTCCCCTCATATTCATAGCACAGAGACTTGACTCCATAGTTTTTCACTTGCTCAATGCAACAGCAAATTACTGTCATTCTACCATCTAGATAGATTGGAACAACTAATTATTATTGACTTCAGAAGCATTAATAACATAATCTTACTGCAACCTCTACAAGTTGAAAATACCAAAACTGAGCCATTTCCTAAGACTAAAAAGGCATTAGGGATATGGTCACACCACATTGTGCTACCGTGTAAATTTTCTTTCTTACGTAACAGCCGTGATTAATTCTCTCAGATATACTGAAGTACAGTAAAACCTTGTACAGTAAAACCTCATATAACACTAAAACCTTGTTCCACAAGTCTTGGTGTTATATGATTTTTAGTGTTATCTGATGCATGTTAAAATCCTATGGGATCCATAGAGATACATTGTAACCACACAGGCTTTAGCGGTTGTTATCTGAAGCATCCCATAGGATCTTAATGTTATCTGATGCAATTCTTCCCCCCAGATTCCTTAATGTTATGTGATTTTAGTGTTATTCGATACTAATGTTATATGAGGTATTACTGTACAACAATCACATTGAACAATGACTAAATCATACAACGATGGCATTTTGAAAGAAGAATTTGCATTGTACAATGATTTAAGTCGTTGTACGATGCAATGCTTTTCAGATGTCCATTTTCAGATGTGGTGGTGGTGGTGGTGGTGGTGGTGGAAGGGAGCCTCCAGCCTCCCTGATCCAAAAGTGGAGAGCCCACCTGGGCTGCCCATTTTGGGATTGGGGTGGGTAGGGGTGGAAGGGAGCCTCCAGCCTCCCTGATCCTAAAGCGGAGAGCCCACCAAGACTGTGTATTTTTGGATCAGGGTGGTGGTGGAGGGGAGCTCATCCCATACAACGATTTTATTGTACGATGACATCTACTGAGGAACGAATTAAAATAGTTGTACAGGGCACCACTGTACTACGCTTGAGACCAATGCTGCTTTGAGGAATAAACAATGTGTCCTTAACTCTGGCAGCCTCGAACAGCCTTTTTGTACAAAACTGCCAATAACACTCAGATAGTAATTCTTACAAAGAATATTTTATTTCATTTTGTTTTTACAAGGCCCTTGTTACTTGTTTACCCTTTTCAGGAGGCAGTGTTCCTTTGCACACACCAAAACAGTGGCAAGGAAGAGACAACACTATTCACCAAGAACTCACTGGTCAAAAATGGTTTAGGTAGTACCTGTATTCAAGTTCTTTTAAATGCCTTGCTTTTGAAATGTACTCCTGTGAGACACTCCTGCATTGTCTCCTATATAATGATAATCACACAGCAGCCTGTCAGATCTATTGCTAAATTGCTTCTACTCCTTCAGCCATTAAATGAATTTTTAAAACCTAGAAGGTTTCCTTCAAGGCTTGTCATTGTACAATTTAAATAAACTAAGGGAACAAACTATCCATATAGAAATACAGTAAAATCTCGCATAAAGAGCGCCTAGCTTAGAGACTAACTTGCTTAAAGAGCAGAATTTTCTCTGGATGGTCGCTTTGCTTAACAACTAAAACCAACGAAAAACTCGCTTAACAACTAAATTGGGGTTCGCAATTCCCCACCACCACCAGAAGTCACAATTGGTTACTTACAATGGTGTTTTGCTTAGAAAGCAATCCCGTGGAACGCATTATGCTCTTTAAACGAGGTACAACTGTAGTTGCATGAAAAATAAGAATGCTTACTAGCAGGGATGTGAAGAATATTCAGTGGTCTCCTGGTTCTTAACACTTTAGGTTCAGTGAACTCAGTGAGAGAATTCAGCAGGAACTTTCAAACAAGAAGCTATGATGTATGTACAGTATGCCATTAATTATTCAGAGCAATTTACTGTCCTATTTACAAAGGTAAACAGGAGGGCTTCCTTCTCCAGATTAATAAAATATGTATATACAGAAGACAAAAGAGCAGGAAATTAGTATTGGAAAGAAAGAAGTCTCAGGAAACAATTAATTAAAAGATAAAGAAACTTCATGCAATCTGAAAGTGAAAAAAATAATATAAAAGCAGATGTCACAGAGACTATTTATGTTCCAGTTGTGGCATTGAACTGGGTATTGCTGCATCTCTAACCCCCATGTAAGTGCTAATACATAATAATTATGTGTTATCAAGTTATGACTTATAGTGACTATTTGCAGGCTTTTTAGGCAGAGAAATCTCAGAAGTGGTTAACCATTCCTTTATTTTGGGAGCACCCTGGAACTACACAGCTTGCTCAAGGCTACAAAACCATCCTTTCTTCCCCGTAGTGCAACTGAGATTGAAACTCCCAACCTTTGACTTCAAAACTAGTCACATCAATACATTTTGGAATAGTAGCCGTGTTAGTCTGAGGTTCAGGCATATCAGAAAACAAAATAAAATAAACAAAACAAAATTAAAAACACTGTAGCACTTTAAAGACTAACTGCTATATTTTTATTGTTAGCTTTTGTGGATCAAGTCCACGTCTTCAGGCAAGGAGTGAAACTTACAGACATGGTTTTTATACACCAAATTCAGGGGTCAAAGGGAGCAGGGTGTGTTCAAGCAAAATGACAGTCAAGCACAACAATACAGCTTCCCACAGCCATCAGCAACAATAGATTATTCAGATTAGCTCTAAATATCTCCCTTTCAATCTCAAAGGGTCTGAAAAAGCCCATTCTGGTCTCTGATCAACATTTGACCTGCAAACAAAAAAACTGTACCTGTTTACTTCCTGTTTTGCTAAAAAGAATTGGCAGGAAGGTTGTAATATTATATATAAAATATCTAGTAACATATAGCAATCTGTGTATCAAATTTGATAATGTTCCAGAAACCCTTTTCTAATATTTAATCCCCTGTAATGGGTGTCTAACAGATGGATGTATTTGATTTCTGCTGTCTCCCTTTCAATCCTAGTTCTGTAATTTTTCTGTTCCAGAATTGCAACTTTCAGGTCTTGGGTAGAGTGTCCAGTTAGATTGAAGTGGTTTGAGACAGGTTTCTCTGTGTTGCCATTCTGGATATCTGATTTGTGCCCATTCATTCTTATGCAAAAGAATTAATGGATTCAAGTCAGTATCTTAGCCACTTGAATCTAATCAAATGTTTTAAGTAATATTGTTGGTCATTTATAAAAATCTTGTTTTAACTTTTTTTTCTTAACTTTGCAACTATATGTGTTGCTTCAATGCACTGCATTGAATAAATTATAATTCTTCAGAATAAAACTGATTTACTTTGTTTCTTTATTATTTTGTATCTTGCTAATTCCATGAACATATAAGTATCTTAAGCAATTTAGTTTTACATATATGAATTTAGTTGGCAGCGCCTGCTACTTGTATCAGAGTATAGATTTTTCCTGGAAATCATTTGACAAACACGAAAAATGACATTGGCATGAATTTATTTAAGGTGGATCCCAGCTGACCATGAAGGGATCCACACATTGTGATCATCTCCTGTGGCACATGTGAAATGAGACATGCAGGATTTAACACCTGGACTGCAATGGACTGCCACAGCTTTGAGAATACTGTATTAACAAGGTGCACCTTCATAGTCAGTATATCTGGCATGACCTCTTCCACCTCCAAGACCATTGGGAATCAGAATAGTGAAGAGGTTCCTCTTCTGTTCTTTTTGCCATTGGGCAAATGAATTTAGTAGTTACACTGTATATCCATGTTATGATATATAATTGTTAATTGCCATATCCACATTGTTTATTCTGTCATTTCTCTTTCTACAACAAATGGAAGCAATAAGTATCACTTCTAAATAATTCTGCTTGTCATTTATATGAAGGCTTGTTTTTAAAATAATTAGTTATGTCATATATACTCATGTTGAATAAAAGGAGGAATTTTTCTCTTGCCATGTTCATTGCCTTTCAATAATTGTAAAGTAGGTGTTTACATATAAATGCTTTATGCAAAGATGTTGGAAACACAAAATTCCCTCTGGGAATATTGTTTTAAAAAACCCTAGAATTTGGCTTTTCAGGGTGGAAAACTGTCTACTGTGCAGTTTTGCTTAAGAAATGTCATTTCCCATCCATGGTCTCATCTCTCCCCACTTTGTTTTTGCTTATTTTTTTTGCACAAGAAACAAATAACTATGGAGACATAATGCTGTGCAAAAAATCTTTACAGGAAATCTTCCATTTTGCAAAGAATTGTTTTTGAGTCTACACATATTGGTAAAAATGTGGAAAATGATCATAAAATATCATAAAATATCTAAAATACCCTTTGAAATTTCTCTCCTCCACCCCCCCAAAAAAAACTTGCATAAAAAATTCAATCACAAGGAAAAGAAAGTGTGTGTTGTTCTCAGTATCTTGCCAAGAACAAGATGTGAGCTGACACCTATTGTAATTGGGACTTTAAATTACTCATGTCTAACAAATGTCATTCACTCAGTGGTAGGTTGTCAAATGTCTCACTACCCCACCGTGATGTCATGGACGTTGTGGGCATAGCTGACATCATGACGTCATGGGTGGAGCAAAAAAGTAAAAATAAAAATAAAAATGTCTGTGCATGCATCAAAACTCTGTTTGAC
The DNA here is from genome assembly GCA_030440675.1 of Furcifer pardalis. Lineage (NCBI taxonomy): Eukaryota > Metazoa > Chordata > Lepidosauria > Squamata > Chamaeleonidae > Furcifer > Furcifer pardalis. Next base: position 11,564,542 of record CP126895.1, on the reverse strand, counting down.
GCATGCACACTTTTTTAGTGCACATGTGTCAAACCTCTATTTGATGCATGTGCACTAAAAAAATAGAACTGTGCATGCGTCAAATGGAGGTTTGATGCATGTGCAGTTCCAGGCAGCCATTTTGGCTGCCCGGAAATACATTTTTGGAGGGGGCCAGAGAGGTGACCGAACTGGTCACCCAGGGGTTCCCCCCCCATGACCTCTCCTGATGGGGTGCTACCAGTTCAGGCGAACCAGTCCAAACCGGTAACATCCCATCACTGCATTCACTGCAATTGCATAATTTACATGTCACCAAGACTGGATTTAGTCCAGAGTGGGCAGTTTGGTCTTTCTGCTACTAGATTGGAAATCCCAGTTTTTCTCACTAGTAGCTATTCTAGTTAGGGCTGATGGAATTTGCAGTCCAACAACTTCAGGAGGGCAAACTTTCCACTGATGACTTAGTGAGTCCCTTGTGTACTACCCCAAGAACAAAATAACTTTCAGTTTTCTTACAGACTTCTTTACAGACATCTTTCTACAGGTCTTTGTGTATCATGTGAAATTGTTATTTTCCCTCAAATGTTCACTCTTTTGTCACAAAGTTTCTCCTTGGTAACACAGTCAGCTCCTTGCAATAATGAGCTTCCTCCACCTCTTCTCCAAATGAAAACATCAGCCATCTCATGACTTGTAACATAAACCTATGGGTAACTGGCATTGTTTGAACTCTTAATAACAGGAAGGAGACACTGTAGAAGAGAGCAGAGTGTAAGAAACAATGGTATCTCACTCATTTGTCAAAATCCAATCAGCTGTGTCAATAATCAGGGGACCTTGAAAAGACCAACCACATCATTGTTAAAATGTAATTAATCCAAATGAGTAAATGCATTTGGACATTACTGAAAGGAAAGAAGCCACGTTCTCAACAAAGCCTGTCATAGCTACTTATTAGAGAAAAGAAAAAGGCTAATTATTCATGGCTTTTTATAAGAATTAATTACATTTTACCTGAAAAATAAAGAATCTCAGTGTGATTCACTAAAACAGGAAAATCACATTTTTTCAATTTAATCTTAAACAGAAAAATTGCAATATTAGCTTATACACATTCATTGGCATCGATCATGCTTATTACCATTGCTGGTTCTTTTTCTAAAAAGAGTGATTTTTGTAAAGTAGACCCTTTGCTTTCTGCAAGAGGTTTTTCATAGTACTCAGAAATATTCCCATTTGTGGTAGCTAGCAACTTTCTTCTTATGCATGGTCATTTTCCTTTTTTACAATATTGGCTTGCCATTTAACTAATTTTCGAAACAACATGTTTAGAGTTGTTGCCAAATCTACTTATACACTATTGATGTAGTCTGTGTTATTTTTCTTGTTGTCCTCATGCATGTTGTCATGTCAAGACATCTCCAACTTATGGAGACCCTATTTCCAAGTATCCTCCAAAATGTACTATCTTTAATTCCTACTCAAGGTGACGGGTGTAATGCATTTAAATGGTGGCTTTGCTTTTGCACAAACACAAATGAGTAATTTTCACTAGAACTAGAGTCCTTAATAATTATTTCACACATTAGTTCTGTTTCTGGCTATTACATAATGGGCTGACTGGTGTGTTTTATTTTGTTTTGAGGGTTTTTTTATAGTGCCTAGCTATTGCTAAACAGATCATATAGGGAGGAATACACAACGAGAACCTCAAAATGCTATGTAGTATTTTGTACTATAAATCCACAAGTATTTCTAGTCCCAAAATAGCTCTGTATAAAATATAAATTGGAATTTGTTTGCTGATTTACTGTATCAGTCTTCAAATTTTCCCCTCACACTAATCTGAATTTCTCAGTCCCTAGTCCAATGGTTCCCTATGTGGGGCATGCCCCCCCCCTGAGAATTCAATTCCCAGAACCCTAAGTCAGTACACTGGCTGATCAGTGCTTTGGGGAACTGGCTTAGGCTTCAGGGAATTGAAGTCCAAAAACCAAAGGTTGTGAAACACTGACTTAGTCCCAACCTCATTTTGTAATCATTGAAAACTATTTAAAAACTAGTAATTAAGGAATTAGAAAAGATCATGACATGTAAAAATGTTCACTGGAGACCAAGGACAAGATTAAATATAGTCTTGTACTTCCAGCCATCTTGCATGGTGAGATCTGGATAGTAAAGGAAGTTGATAGGGAAAATTTGATTTGTTCTAATTATGTTGCAGGAGGAGTGCTCAGGGATATCCTGAACTCCCAGAGAAACAAAAAAGTGGGTCCTAGATCAAATCAAGCCTAAATGGTCTCTGCAGCCAAAAAATTTGAAGCTGAAGCTGTCCTACTGAGGCCACATATGGGGAGTGAAGGCTCTCTGGAAAAGGCAATTGTTATGTCCCATCACGTCACTTCCAATTTATAGACTCTATGAATTATCAATCTCCAAAATGCCCCATCCTCATCAACAACTATCTTCCGTCTTGTAAACTCAAAGCTGTGGTTCCCTTTACATAGAGTCAATCCATCTTCCCTCTTACCTTTCTGTCTTCACCCTTTCCAAACATTAATGTCCTTGCAAGATAATCTTGGTTTCTCATGATGTGCCCAAAGTAGGTCTACTTCAGTTTCATCATATTTGCTCATAGAGATAGTTTCATCTTGATTTGCCCAAAGAATGTTTTGCTTGTATTTCTGGAAGTCCAGAGTCTCTTCAATATATTATTGAAAAGACAATAATGCTGAGGAAATTTGAAGGCAGATGGGAAAAGTGAAAGACCAAATATGAGACGGATTGATTTCATGACAGAACCCACAGCCTTGAGTTTAGAAGAGCAGAGCAGGGCTATTGAGAACAAGTTTAACAACAACAACAACAACAATATGTAATTAAAATAAAAACAAACAAACAAGTGACCCTTTTAGAGGTAGCTTATTCATAGGGTCACCATAAGTTGGAGGCAACCTGATGGCACATAACAACCATAACATATTTTCCATTATTCCTATCTTAAATATGTTTATAATTAATACTATCTCCTTTACCTTTGCAAGTAATTATATAACAATGAAGAGGATTTAATTTATCAAGATGAAACTTAGTAGAATCTGTTAGCTAGCAGATATCTGAAAAAAACTGATAGCAGATTTATGACTCCTTGAAAATTAGAATGTCAGGTTACTTGTAAAACTACCTCTCAGAAACACTCCTAATAATTATATTAATTAAATTTAGAGATGTCCAATCTGAAGTTAGTATAATTGCATGTTACTTTAACTTTCTGGCTATTTAAACCACCCTGGGGTTTTACAGCATTTTGATAATATCAATTTTTATCTTAGAGGAGGAAAAAGAGACATTGAAGCTATTTTCCCAGTAGTCTCAGAGATCTGCTATACTAGTTAAACAGTAGTATATATATTTAAAGTACCACTTTAAATTCATTATAGTATCTTCAGTTCTCCTCTGTAATTAAATCAGTATACAATGCACATTAAACAGCAGTCAACAGAATGATTACTACCAGAAACATATATAACTTATGTTTTTTGAATAGTAGCTGTGTTAGTCTGTGGTTTCAAGCATATAGAGCAGTTATGGTGAACCTTACCACTCCAGCTGTTCTAGAACTTCAATTCTCAGAAGCCCTGATCAACAGGAGTGCTGACTTGGGCTTCTGGTAATTGAAGTCCAAGAACACCTGGAGTGTCAAAGTTCACCATCATGGATATAGAGAATTTTTTTTAAAATGCTGTAGCACTTTGAAGACTAACTGTTAGTCTTCAAAGTGCTACAGTGTTTTTGTTTTGTTTATTCTTAGATATAACTTAGTGGAACAAATTAAGGAAAACAATCAGCTCTTGGCTAACTCATAATGGCAAAACCATAAGGCCAGAGTGATTCTCAGAAATAAAGGACAAACAACAAAGCCATAAGGCTATTATGATTCCCAGAAACCAAGAATGGCTCTTCTGTTTAATAATACAGAACCATCAGATAAAATAAATTTCATGGAAATTTGTGGTATGTCATCATCCAGAAGTCTCAATCATTTGACTGCAATTTATGTATATACTACAAGGATGATTTACATAGATTACCATTAACTGCTTTCAAAAATACAGGCCTCCTATTGAAGCATTTTTGCAGGAGAAAAAAAAAACCATAGTTGATTTATGAGCTGCAAGCAGTTCAGTCCTCAGTAAGAATCAAGTTGGTTGGATAACTCAATAACTTAAGTATCTGGCTGCAGAGCTGTAGGGTGAGCGTTAGATCTCCCACTGTGCATCCCAGTTTCTCCAGAAGAAGAGAATGGTAAATCACGTCTCTGTATTCTCTACCTAGAAAATTCTGGAAAGGGTTGGCACAAGTCAGAATCAACTTGGTGGCATGGAATTATTTTTATTAATAATCAAGCAGTTATAACTCCTCTTAGTTTCAAAATACAATCCAAAACTGCAGATGAGTTAGAAATATCCAAGAAGTCTATATAATACTTTCTGCCAAAAAAGTTTCAGGGAACATATAAAGGAAGAAAATAGCTGTTATATTTTAGCCACCCTAAACTCTCAAAGGAGCCACCCTAAGATAGCAAAAGAAGACTATTCCAGGTATCTGGGATTGCAATAAATAGACTACTTGAGGATAAACAGATCAAACCATGTTCACTTTAAAAGAAAAATGCATTCATTCAATCATAGCAGGACCATCAAAAGATAAAAGAAGACATAGAAACAGATATTATTGACCAAGGGAGAGCTACAGACAGAAATATGAATACAGATCAGTTGAAGGGTAGCTTTGAGGAAAATCCTTTTGAGTTTTATCACTAAACAACAAAAGAGAGAGAGGGAGCAAGAACATAGTTAACCATGGGACTCAAGGGGAAAAGAGGTAAGTAAGTGTAAATGTATAAATTCAAGGAGACAGAAACAACTATATACAGTAATTGATTACTGTGCAAAACAATTGATTGCACTCTAACAAAGGAAAATTATTTGGCATCTGGAAATCCAGGATAATTGGTTAGCTAAGAGATTCTTAGAATCAGAAAAGTTGACACAGAATAACCCACAAGGAAAGAGAGACCATATTTCCCATTCTGAACATTGTGATCCTGCTATAAATCGAATATCAGAAATATAATACTTTGTATTTTAATAGATGCTTGGATTGGTTTATTGAGTATGTCTCACTATTTTCTTTATTATTCTGACAATTAGTGTCTGAGACATACTTCTCTAAATGTAAAAGCATTGAGATCTATATATAAATAATTTAAGATATTATCAATTAGATACCATTAATCAGACATAATTTTAATTCAAGAAATGTATCAGAAGAGATAACTGAAAAAGGTTTTATGCCACTTTTCATTGGGAAAACAGTATAATGCAGGAAGAACATCTGAAAACAGAGTTGTGACTATTTTCCTCCTAAAGTACTGTCCCTCTGTAGCTAAAGAGTTACTGAATTATCCAGAATGGAGAGAGAGAGAGAGAGAGAGAGGAAGATGTTCAAAATGTAACAAAGTCAGTTAAGCTGGAAAATCTGCTGATAATAATGGCCACACTAATGAGTTTTATAAGACCTTTAGATAAAGCCTAACACCACAACTCAAAGATTTTTTTGATGTGCTAATAACAGGAAGAATGATCACAGAAAGCTAGAAAGAGATTTAAGAGCATGTCCAGACAAGTCATATTGTACACTAGTCAGAGCATCACCAGAGGATCACTTTTTACAATTTACAATCCTACTCCCACCCCCTAATTGGCTTCGAGTATTTAAAATAATAGATTTGCTAAGAAAGAAAGAAATACCTCATGATTTAACACATTTGATGAATTCTAGGATAGCACTAGATGTTACTACTAAGGTCAGATTTTCAAAATATGTACAGTACAGTGGAACTTCATACAACAATCACCCCATATAGCAATGAAATCACATAACAATTAGGCGGGGGGGGGGGGGGAATGGTGTCCTGCATGAAAATTTTCCCTATGGAAAAAAATGTACAATTTTTCAATGGGAATAACCACTAACAAAAAATAATAATAATCGTTGTATGATGCATTCCCATAGGGAAAATCGCTAGACAATGCATGCATCGTATAGCAATTGTTTCATATAACAATGAGCCCTGTGGAATGGATTAAAATTGCTGTATGATGTACCACTGTATATCTAAAAATACCAGATTTAGGACTAACAAGGGAAGTTGACCTGCTTTGAAGGTCCCGATTTATAGCAATGTAGGAATCAGTAACATATAGTGTTAATTGAATTGTTAGAAATGAATCAATGCATTTTGATTAGCTGTTTAATAAAATGTTAAATTTTATATTTAAAAGGTCCATTCCATTTGACTGTACCAGTGACAAATAACCATGTAGTTGTAACTTAGCATAATGTACATATTGCTTTATTTCAGTGGTTCTTAACCAGGGTTCACTCGAACCCTATTGGGTTTGGTGAGTCAGTCTGGGTTCAATTGAACCACAGGGGTTTGGTGAGTCAGCCTTAAGGGTTCAGCAGAGGTGTGTGTGTGTGTCTGTTCCATTCACCAGGTTATTTATGGCAAATTCTACAAAGGGTTTGGTGAATGCATGTATGAAACTTGCAGCAGTTCAGTATCTCCAACAGGGTTAGGAGCCACTGCTTTATTTCATTAAAATATTTATTGCATTAAAAAAGGGGGAAACTAAGAAGGAAAAAGTGTTGATGAAGTTCATTTCTGATTTGAAAAATCTTATTTGCTAGGAAGCTAGAATGAGATCTGCACTATTCAAGAATTGTAGATGACATGGACTGAAAGACCACAGGATTTACTGCATCTAGCTGCCTGCCAAAGAAGAGAATTTTTATCTAAAGCATCCTTGCCAAGTGGTGACTCAACATCTCTTTAAATTCCTCCAAAAGTGGAGATCCCAACCTCCCTTGATGGAGTCCATCCCACTGTCAAATAGCTTTCATTTTCCTTCCTAATGTTGAGCCAGTATGAAATTTCCTGTAACTTAAAATAATTTGAATCCTATCTTCATAAAACAAGCTTGCTCTAGCTTCTTTGTAATAGCTCTTCAAATATTTGAAGCTGATCAGACCATAATATTTATTTATTTATTTGTTCAGATTTATTTTGCTGCCCACTTGCCGATGCGACTCAGGATGGCTTACCATCAAAACAGCAAAAGTACAGTAAAAATCATAAAATACAACCTCACAAAACAATCAAAGCAGAACACATACTAACTCCCCTCTGGCCATTGGTGTGGGCCCAGAGGAGGGGGTGATGTTCTCAGCCACCTGCCAGACCATGGAGTCTTCTCCCTCAGGCCCTTGGTGTGGGCCCCAGAGGAGGGGGCAAGGTCCTCAGCCACCTGTCAGTCTTTCTCCTGACTAACTAGATCCGAATCCCTCCAAATCAAATGTGTCCAAATATGATATTTAATACTATTGGGGACATGTGGGACCTTGTGCCTATCTAAAGTAGCCCGATAACCAAAGTAGAAACTATGGATTTCCCCTGAAACACAAGTACTGTAAAGCTGCTTACTAAACCAATGTATGCTCTTTGTATTATTATCTGTTCCCAAATTATCTATATTGTCCAATATTTTTATAATTTTTAATATTTTATATTCAGACTTAATCGCAGACAAAAACATATCTAAACACCTGCCATCTCTGTCCTTTTTCGGGTAGTTACCATATATGTTAATGGTGTAAAAGTAAATAACAATGGTAAGTGTATAAGGCAGTTTGAAATGAAACATTTTTTCCCTTTGGCAAATAATTTTTATCATAAAAACTTAATTATATCCAAGAAGCCTGTTTTAAATATCATTTTTCAGTAAAGAGCCTAGGTTTGGGAAACATACACACATACAAAGTCTACTTGAGTAAGCTTTTAGATTATTATTTTTAAAGGCAGAGAAGCATTTTGAATTTTGCATTTTCCTCTTTCCTTTGCTTACTCTGTTGCAAAATACAATCTTTTTATGCTTTTTGTTCATTTTGTTTTTTGCTCCACAGACTACACACCAAAACTGATTTTAAAACTGGGTGTCCAACTATTCAGATTACACTGTGCAAATGTGAAGGCCATGTTTCATTTTCATTTCTTACTATGGAAACTAATATGAACATTTAGAAAATGCTAATTTGCATGTCCTTTAACAAATGACTGCACAATATCTTTCTGCAATTTGGCATGTATGCTACCTTTTGATTCAGCACAAGCAAACATGCTTGAATTTCCTAGTGAGTGGCAAAGTCTTTTATTAGATTTATTCCTTAATGTCATTCCCCACAATTTCAGTTTGCTGGAGAGCAACTTTAATGACACAGTCTCTCGTTAATGCTAAGAAGCAGAGTTAATAGACCTTTGCTCAGAAATGGAATATTTTCAAAGACCAAGCCAGGCGTGGTTCAATGTCTGAGGAGTAAAGAAGAGCTGAAGAGCATCCTTATGGTGAGCTTCAATTATGGTTTTCCATACTGTTCTCATGACCTCCTCCACCTCCTCAGCATCTAGCCACTGACTGTAAGTTTTTTAGAAAGCTGAATTACTATGGACCTTTTGGTTTCCACTGTTTTACCTGTTGGTGATAGAAGCGGTACTGAGAAATCACTATAAAAGTATCCAACAATCTGACAGTTTCATAGGGAGCGAAGAAATATCCACCAATGGAAGATATTAAGTCTATTTGAAAGTTTTTGGTGAGGTAATGGGATTAAAAATAAAATAGGAAATTATTGTTTAATTTAATTGGGTTAGGGAAGAAAAATCTAAGATTAAAGAAAAAATAATATTAACATCAATTCAGGCATTAAGTATATAGAATTAAGTTCTTACTCAAGATTTGTAAGATTTTAAAAAAGCTAATTTTGATGAATTGAAAGAAAAAATAAATACCTATAGAATATTAAGGTTATTCTTAACTGACTGACTGTTTGATTGCCCTATTGTGATATATAAAATGAAGATTATAGCCAGAATTAAATTTTTATTTTGGATGTCATCAATAAGTGTAACAGATGTAGAGTGAGAAAACTGGCAGAAAATAAAAAATAAATATGCTAATGGGGAGAAAAAACAGGGATAAATTAAATTGTATTTACTGCAAAAGGAGGTATTCCCAACATTAAATATTGCTGATTAAATAAAAAAAATTAATCTAAATGTGATAACATGTAGTAACATAGTATTTCAAGAAACCAAAGAGATTTTTTTAAAACAATAATAATAAGATCTTTAAAGTATTATAAAAGATATAAATAATTCCTTTTCAAACATTTACAAATTTAGAGTAAATATAAGAAAATATTTAGTCCAATAATTCCTCATTAAAGCAGGTAGTGGATTTGGAAGAATTTCCAGAGAATCTAAGAAAGAATTTAGTAAACAGTCCAAAAAGGGAAAAAAAAGTTATTTATTAAGTTGAACTTTTGGGTAAAGAAAATAATTAGTAGAGATCAAATAATTGGTATATTAGAAGGCAAAGGGGAAATGATATCATGGTCTAATGCAATTCATTTGGCTCAATGTCAAAAGGGTGGGTAAAGAAATATGAAAAATGTAAAGAGTTGACAAAATTTGAATAATTAATATTCAAATTTTCAGGAGACTGATGAAGAAAATAAAAATAGAATGTTTAAGCAATAAAAAACAAAGAATATCAATAGAAGAAGAGGACCAACAGCATAGCTTGGAACAATTTAGAAAATGGATATAAGTAAAGAAATAACTATTGAGGAATGGAGAAACTTATGGAAGAGAAGCATTTTAAAGTATATTTCTGTAAAGATTTAAGATAATATTTATAAAACAATATGGATATGGTTACTTAACACCAGTAAAAATGAATTCTTATAATTTCAAATATTTTGTATTATTCCAGAAAGGCAATCAGGATGTTGGTATTAATTTTAATTTAAGGTGGAAATGTGAGGAGACTTGGAAAGTTTGGGAATTGGTCTTTAACAAGATGAGATTTTATCTATAAATCTTGATGTATGTCCAGAAAAATGTTTAATCGAAAGCTTGGTAGCAGTAGCAAGATTAATTCTAGCAAAAATTGAAAAGCTATGAGTTTCACCTTATTGAATGGTATAAAGAGTTCTGGAATATAGCTATAAATGATAAATTAATATGTGAGATTAAAGATTTTTTTAAAAGCAGAATAGGGGGGGATCTTATAGCATTTGTCTTATTGAAAGGGAAAGGCCAGGGACCATTGAAAGAAACAATATATTTTAGAGAGAGAGATAGGTTACAGCAGTTAGAAAGAAGAAAAGCAAAATAAAAGGAAAAGTCACTCTAAATGGTCCCCTAAAAGGTTGGGGGGACACAATGTTGTGTGATATTATTTGTTTCTGTTTTTCTGTGTATATATTAATTTATCTTTTGTTTTAAATAAAATATTTTAAAAAGAAATATTCATGAACTTGTTCATCCTTACTGCTTGAGGCTGTGACAAGATATATATCAGTGAAGAAAAGCCCATGAGACTCCAACTAGCAAGTATAACAAAATCTTTTTTTCTCCTTTAAGGTTCTTGCAATTAATATCTGTAGTGTCCTCTTCGTTTGAAATTCAAAGCACTTATATTAAGCACAAAAGAACTGGCTGACTGTTAAGAACCAGCCAAGTAACCCATCTACCAATTCTTAAATAAAATCATTCTAATCTAGGGCAATTCACACAATTGTTTAAATGGGATAATTTAACACCAAATTGGAGATACTTGTATAAAACAGTGTTCATGTCAATGTGAAGGACAGATATATGCAGCTGTCCCTTCTCAATCCACTTAATAGCCAAAAAAAGGACACACAGGTAGGGGCCAAACTGCCCTGTGCCCTTTTAAAGATTCCCTCACACTACTCTTCTACCGGTTCATTGTGTTATTTGTGTACTCCCAACTCTTCATTAAGATCCAATGTCTATGAATATTTATACATCCTCAAATCATAACTGACTGATAGGGACTCTAATAGTGCTTCCAAGGTTGGTGAGATATTTAAGGAGTGGTTTTACAAATTCCACATTCACAGTAACTTTCCATTACTAGTCTCCAGAGTTCTAGTCAGTCACTCTGTCCACTAGACCACTCTGAGTACCAATGTCTAGTCACAAGAGAAATGCACCAGGTCATAAACTGAATTGTCCAGGCAGGACAGAAACAGCCTCTGGTTAGTGGGAGTGATTGTTGCATACAGTCTGTTTTACTTATTCCCTTTATCCAGCTTTCGGGGGGGGGGGGGGCTTCTAGTCATTTCCTAAGGCAGTTCCTTCTTCTTCTTTTCTGTCTAGGCTAGATGTGAAACTGCAAAAATGAAGCCACCTTTTGGTGAATTCATTTCTGCAGTTCTCATCTCCTGACCCAGTGTGAGAAAGATTAACTGGTACAAGGTTGCCATTGCCCGGGTATACCCAACTGTAGTTCAGAAAAACCACAATCTTGGAGGAGTCTCTTTCTGCGTACAAGTCAGTCACTAGGAAGTATGTGAGAACTTACAAAGCAAGTAAGGATCAAATCAGTTAATCCTAAAGGAAATAAATCCTGACTGTTTGACTACCAAATGAGAAGAGAGGACTCACTGGAGAAGGCCTTGATGCTAGGAAAGATTGAAGGCAAAAGGAGAAGGGGACGGCAGAGAATGAGATAGCTAGATGGCATCATTGATGTGGTGGGCATAGATCTGGGTGGACTACGGAGGATGGCAGATGACAGAGGAGCCTGGCATGCAGCGGTCCGTGGGGTTGCAAAGGGCTGGACTCGACTATGTGGCTGAACAACAACAACAACAACAACATGTGAGAACATTAAAAAAGGGAATGGCCATGTGCCTAAAATTTCTTCTTATAAGGATAATGCAGGAAAGCTGTTGTTCTCTGTTCTGTTCCTCAATACTCCCTCTAGCCTGTTCCCATTCCATTTCCCTGGAGATGGAATGAGTGGTGCTGCAGCCATAAGACTTGGATGATTCAATCAATGACTTTGCAGCAGGAAAGGAAGGTTCACTTATAAACAGTGGTGAGCAGCAAAAAAATTAGGTACCACACCGTGGGCAGAGCCTACATTATGGGCGGAGCCTACATCATGGGCAGAGCCTACGTCGTGGGCAGTCTAGTCATGCCTGTCATATGGCCATGTATACATCTGCAAACACAGGCAGCACTAGCCCTTTGGCTGAAAATGGAGATGAGCACTGCACCATAGAGTCAGATATGACTGGCTTTTGAGCAAGGGAGAGCTTGAACCACTTGCAGGGACAAAACCTGATGGGGCAGGGCAGGGAGGTGGGCGTGGCCACCCAATTTCGCTACCACCACCCCACACACACCTGAAGGCCACTCGATTTTGCTACCCCCCATTCCCAGGGTGTGTGTGAACTTGTTGCTGCCCACCACTGCTTATAACCCTAAAAGGCATGATCTCCCTTGTCCTCCTGAGTTTTTCCACTTCTAATCACAATGTGTGAATATCAGATTTAACATGAGAGAACAGTGGATATGTTGCTCTGTTCCATTAAAGCCTCTGGCTCTTTTTTTTCCTGCCCTACACTTGCCTTAGAAATGCACAAACACTTCCTTTTCAGTCCTTGGTTTATACATTTGTCCAAAGGCAACACAGATTCCTTGTGACATCTCTATCACGAACACCTTGTCATTCCTCTTTAGTGAGGACAAGACAGTTAAAATTTCTCATTCTGTCTTGTGAGAAACACACAGAAAAGATTTACATCTCAAGTACTTGGTTTGCAAATGCAACACTCCTGATTTTGGCTATCTCTTGCAACCATTCTATTTGCTGCTGTCTCTGTCAGGGGAGAGGGACTGATTGTTGGGGAAGGGCTCTCCATTGATCTTACAGGTGAGACCCCTGCTTTGGGGTCCCCACATGGGTGAGTCCTTTAAGTTCAATTGCCTGCCTGCCCTGAGAACACTCTCCTTCAGTCCCCTTCCTGCTGGTTGGATGGGGAGGATGGCACCTCTGCTTTTAGTCAGCCATGTGGTAGCTTTTATGGCAACAACGCTGAATAGCAGTCTGGAAAACAGTCTGTTTATATTTTGCCACCTTCCCACCTGAGAGAGAGAAAGAGAGAGTGCTCCTCTTTGGCCCTGGGAACTGCCCTCCAATTGGTTTACCCTCAAAGGCAGTGATGTCTCAAAGATTCACTTTCTCAGGCCCAGCATGGGATGCAGGTGTCCTCCCTTCTGATCTCCATAGAGACCTTATCAGCTCCGGAGAAAAAAACCCCTTCCCAAGGCTGTGCCAGTGCAAAGATATAGTCCTTGGTTTGGCCTCATCTCAGGCCTGCTCCGCTCGGCAGAATTATTCCCCTTCTCGTTGTTTGATAGCCAAAAACAAAACTTCTGGATGTCTTTCTGGCTTTTATTGAAGAAGAACAATAGTCCATGTATATGCAGGATACATAGTGAAGAAATAAACTAATCTGCTCTAACTTAACAAGCTAAAGAAAATAAGGCAATAGCTAACCTCACCTAGAAAGCTGTTCTTTTTTCTGTGGGTCTGAAAGCCCCCATCAGGATTTCCTTTCTGAGGCCATCTTCAGAGTTCAAAGTGGCATAGGCTATGCCCTCTTCCAAAAGATCCTTTTCTTGACTCTGAACCAGTGGTGGGCTCAAAAAAATTTTACTACCACACTGTGGGCTTCATATGGTGGGTATGGCCAGGGGGAAAGCCCTGTGTTGCACCCGAATTAGGACTACTTTAATTCAAAACCTGGATGGGTGGGGCCAGCCAGAATTTCTGCTACTGGTTTTGGTGAACTGGTGCAAACCTGCTGATGCCCACCACTGTTCTGAACCCCCCAAACTGCTTGTTTACATGTGCTTTTGTGGGGCTCACACCTCCCTCTAGAATGTTAAACATGTGAAATGACTTAATTGTTTTGACTATCTGCTGTTTACCCAAACAGGTGTTTTTATGATGTAACCACATTCTCAGACATAAATTGACATCATCTGAGATTCTCAGGTGTATGTTTGTCACCCTGTCCCCAGATGTATGAACAGGTGTTGATGTCCCATACTCCATTTCTGTGTGAAAGTCACATTTTCCTTTCTCAGAGATGATGGGAATCTGACCTTCTGTAACCTTGGGAAATCCCCCTTGTTATGCAAGTGTGATCTAATTCACAGGTGTCTAAGTGACTGGCATGGCCACTTAGTAATCCTTGGTATGTGGTGACATGTATTGGAATGTGTGGATTGGAATGTGAATGACATCGGTGTGTTTCCCTTATAAGTTAGCTATTCTCAAACTTACAGAGAATATGATATATGAATCTTAACACTTAATAAATGTAAAGAAAATTAAAATATGAAATTATCCCTTGTATGTTTATCATGACAGTCTCATTCATTTAAATCAGACCTTTGAGTGTTCGGCCTCAAGTCAAGCCATCCTGACCATGGTTTTGGCATGGAACATATGGTGAATATAATACGTAAGTCATGAAAAAGATACCGGTTACATATGTTATTGAAGTGTATCCTAATCATATATTCTCTTAGCTGACTGCAGTCATTTAATTGATTTAAAGTTATTGACTGTCCATAGATTTTGGATCTTTTTGCTCATGGACCTGAACGGTTAACTTTTTTTTATGGATAATGAAAAATATCATTTCCTCGTAAAAGTAGATACATAGGGCATCATGAAAGTTTATTAGTAGGAGATTCAGGACACAAAAAAGGACCTCCTCTTTGCAAATGTCACAATTGGTAACAATTGTTACAAAACTTGGTGTCAACACTAATTTGAATGGCTTTTGTAGGAATTACATATAGGCACATGTCATAGTCAAGTGTTCAACATAAGGATTAAATTAACTCATAAGAAGAATATTCAAGTACTGCCCCCTTTTCTCTATTTATATGAAAAAGAACAGGTCTGTAGATTCTCTGTATGTGGCAGAATTTCAGAATATCTAGATGACCCCATATAGAAAACCCCATACAGATTATCCCAAAGAACTAAAACTAGACAGCATCAGATAATCTTAAAACCATAACAATATTCATAGTAAACACTATTAGCAGCAGTAAGAGAAGGTAATATTTTTTTAAAAAAAAATAGTGTGAACTATTTATTTAACAAATCTGCTTGGATGAAATCTGCTTTCGTCCAATAGAAGGCACACCTCATGGTTATTAAGTAACTTAATAAAATACTAACTAGCTAAGACAGGGGTTCTCAATGTTTTCCTGCCACGCACCTTCAGACAGCTGAGCAGGCTGAACACATGGTTCCCCTGCCATAAATGTTGTGATACAACTTGTCCGCAGCTGTCGTAAACACATTTACAACAGTCGTGGGTGCATTTACAGTCTCTCTCCCCCCCCCCTATTTCCACCACTTCTGCTGCTTCCACTGGTGGTGTTGGTGGTGTTGGTGGGAGTGAAGATGGACCGGATCTAGCCCACAAGGCATAGGTTGTGAACCCCTGAGCTGAGAGAATAGCCATACTGCTCAGGACCAACAACTTTGCAATATATATTTGTTATCTTGAGAGAAACATGTGACAGAAAGATTAAAATGCTAGGCAAAATCTATGCCTCGTTAGGGTCCTGAGCTAGGATTACAGAAGAAGATAGCAAAGACTCTGGGTCATCAGTTGGCAATGTCAAAGTGGAAATAACTCTGCTGAGACTCCATGACTCATGCATCAATTCTGACCCTTTGCGACCCTATGGACCATTGCCCACCAGGCACCTCTGTCTTCCATCCTCCTCCTCAGCATGCCCAGCTCTGTACCTATTGCATCTACAATATCATCTAGCCATCTCATTTTTGGCCACCCCTTCTTCTTTTGCCCTCCACCTTTCCCAGCATCAAGGCTTTCTCAAGTAAATTCTCCCTTCCCATTTGATGTCCAAAGTACTTTAGCTTCATATTTACTATTTGACCTTCTAAGGAGCAGTCAGGGTTGATTTCTTCTAGGATCAACCTATTTGTTCTCCTCACTGTCCAGGGTACTCTCAAATTTTCTCCAGTTCCTCACTCGAACTACCCTGCACATCTTCCAGACTTCACTGCACCTCTCCCCTCCAAATATTACTCACCTGTTGAAGTAGAGCCTGTGCATCTGACTAAGACTGTGTCCTCAGAGGCATTGCATTCTCCATATCTGATTGTTGACATTGTCAGAATTAGATTAGTTAAAACTATACCAGTTAAAATCACAAGAGAACCTGGATGGATGTCTTTTTTTTAAGTAGCAATGTGAGATTTGAAGAAATTTACAAAAGGCATTACCTAAAGATTACTGAAAAAGAGATGCCTCTCAGATCTCAAACAGAGACCAATAATCCCTGAATTCATTTACTATCCTTTATTTTGTTAAGGCCCCAGGGCCTTGAAGCAATCCTTTAAGCTCTAATTTGGCAGCTAGAGGGAAAAATGAGCCAGAAAGCCGGCTGTTTGTGGGGATTTTGAAAGCTAATATGTCTTAGACAAATGAAGACAAGTCACACAGGTAGAAGTGGTCCCTTGCCATGGGCAGGGGCAGTTTCAGAATCACATAACAACTGTCATAAAGCTGATCAAGCTATTTTAGAAGGGAAAAAAGGGGGAATCGTGCCATAGCTGCTGTGCTGACAAACCTTCAAATAGTTAACATGCTGAGATGATCTTCAAGCTCTACCATCATCCCATGAAGGTCTGTCAAATGGCCTGAATTGCTACATCCATCACACAACTATGTCATCAACCATCAGTTCTCCAAAAATGAAATTTTCTGATGCCTACTCTCAGATTATTCAGGAGGTACTCTTTTTCAGAATGCTTAATGACAGATTTCACACAGGTAAAAAGTCCACGTACAAAAGGCTGCTTTTCCTACATATTATGGCACTCCAGATGTTCTCGGACTTCAATTCCCAGAAGCCCAAGCACCCTGTGATCCACACAAATGGGATTACTGTGATTCATCCAGCCCGCAATGCCCTCGTCACTCCCGGAAGCAGAAGTAAAATGTGCCTGGATGAATTGCAATAAACCCATTTGTGTGGATTCACAGGGTGCTTGGGCTTCTGGGAATTGAAGTCCAAGAACATCTGGAGTACCAAGGTTTGCCATCATGGATGTAACTGCTTCTTCCCTAAAACCTCTAGGCAGGATTAGGGAAAGGTGATGGTTTTGATAGGCCTCCATTACATGTGCGTGATGACATTACAATGTTATGGTCAAAGGATAGTCGATTTTGTGGCAAAGTTCATGTTCAACATCAATGGAAAGTACCAATGATGTGAAACAGGAAATCTCCCAGCCTGCCATAATACAATGGAGGTCACCTTTGAACCAGGCAGTACTTCTGTTTGCACAGCATTTCAGCCACAAGGTGTGAGGTGGCTTTTGCAGCTTAAAAAAAACTCATCTTTTTTAAAAAAATGTTAAAACCATTTTTGATGTAATGGAACCCAGGCATAGCATCCTTTAAAGTACACAGACACCAAACTCAAATGTTAAACACAGAGATTCTATCTGGACATACAGTACTTCTCCCTTTGGGAGTGCAGTCCTTCTGCTACTGGTGAAACTAAAGCATGTTCCATCACGCTCGCTGTGTTTGTCGGCCCATATGTTAAATATTAGCTGCTAGCAGATTTCTTGGACAACAAATTCTGAGCATGCAAATCTATCTGAGAAGCACAAATGAAATGAAATGACATAATTTATTGTAATTTTAGGTTTTGTGTATTTTTTGTTGTTTACTGTTGTGAACCGCCCGGAGTCGTGTTTTGCGTGAGAGGGTGGCTAATGATGATGATGATGATGATGATGATGATGATGATGATGATGATGATGATGATGATGATGATGATGATGATGATAAGCAACAGTTTGAAAGATCCAGCATCATTTCTGAATCATTTTGGCACTGGTTCTCCACAAGAGAGTTGCAGAATTATCATCCTGATCTGGATACATAGGTGGCTTTTTTGGGGGAGTTTTTTGTTGCTGTTAAGTTATAGCACCAGTTGTAAGATCTGCAACTGATTTTGCCAAGGGCGGAGAGGACATCACCACTTCTAAGAGGTATGCAACTAGATGAGGGCGGGGTGAAATGGGACAGACAATGAAAGATGGTAATACAGTACTGTATATGCATTTCAGGGTCGATTTTAACAAGTGTGCCAGAGTGTTCTAGTTTCTTGGCTTTCACTGCTGCACCAACATTTCTGTCAAATTGAAAGCCTTGTCAACTTTAGTATTTCAAAGATCTACTGATTTCAGCCTGAGATGTTTTGATTTACAGTCTGATTCAGCAACAGCTGCTCTGTTAAATGAAAGGGTACTCATTGTTTTCCTTTGTGTTAGCAATCTGAAAAACAAACTGTGGCATGGAAAATAGCTCTGGAAAACATCACTGATTCTGCCAACTACCTAGGCACAAAAATCTGCTGAATTTTGTATCTCTGTCTCCTGCCAACCTAGCAGTTTTAAAGCAAGAAACTGCAAGACGATAAATAGGTACCACTTCAGTGGGAAGATAAACAATGTTCCATGCAGTCTGGTGTTGAGTCATGCCTGCCGCATATCCACAGAAACGTCTGCAGAAGAGTCAGCACTGCCTGTTTGGCTATAAACAGAGATGAGCATTGAACCCTAGAGTTGGATATGACTGGCTTTTGAGCAAAGACAAACTACCTTTACCTACAGCTACAGAAACTCTAGGAAAGAAACAAATATGGGATTCTCTAGGCTCAGGTGAGTTAGTAGCATGAACTCTTTTTTACTTTAAGTTTTCCAATGTATTTGCAAATATGTCCTGCTTATAAGCATTACACTGTCATTCTCATTTCACTTGGGAAGGATTTCGTCAGGGAAGAAGTTAATCAAACCAAACAAACAAAAGCGCTGAAGTTAATGTACAAAGGATACACTGCAAGGAAAGTATCCATATTATGTTCTTTCTTCTCATACAACTACAAGTGGACCCATAGATACTGCAACCAAAACAAAGCCTTTTAAACATAGCCATCCCACCTTTAAAATGTAAGATGTGTGGCAGCTATTGACCATGTTCATCAAGTAGCTAGAGAACTGAATTAGAAGTCTTTTAAATCACAATTTAGCCACGTGCAAAATACTATCCTCTGTCTAGATCAGTGGTTCCCAACCTTTTCTTTTGGCCATGCCACACCTAAGCATCTCTAAAATCCTGATCCCCACCCCTCAGGGACATTCATGTGGAGAAAGCCTAGAAGGCCATTAACTTGGTCTAAACAAGCTCAAATTTTCCCCTTTAGAAATCAAATTGCCCCCCTGTGGGGCATGTGCCCAATGTTGGGAACTATGTCTCTATCAGTGTTTCCCAAATGCTGGTGTTTCGACTTCAATTCCCAGAAGCTTAAGTCAATTCCACAAAGCACTGATCAGTCAATATACTGGCTTAGGCTTCTGGGAACTGAAGTCCAAACACCAGCATTTGGGAAACACTGCTCTAGATGAAGCTGAATTTCCATTCATTGCATTGGATTCTGTTCAGGTTAGACACATGTTGCCAAAGATGCTTAACCTCCAGAAATTGATGGACTGTGACGATGAACATATCTCACCATTACATACGCTGGCTAGAGCTGTTGGTAGTTACACTTCAATAAATGCAAGGCCTCACTTTCTGCTCCTTTGCACAAATAAACTATGAAGGTTTCCAATTAACAACAGCAATTACACTTATACACCATCCCATAGTGCTTAGTGCACTCTCTGTGTAGTTCACATGGTAATTAGCATTTTGCCCCCAAACATGCTGGGTACTCATTTTACCGAACTTGGAAGATGGAAGGCTGAGTCAACCTCGTGCCTGTCAGAATCAAACTCACAATATTCTGGCTGGAGTACAGCAGTTTAACCACTGTGCCACCAGGACTCTTAATAAAATGGTGATTAAAAAAAACTTTGTTTCCATAATTGTTGCTAGCCTTATTAAACATTTTCTAACTTCCCTACTATTTAGTCCACACAGAAATATTTGAATTTATCTTATATTTAGGTTGAATTACATAATTTGAATACAAACAACAACAACAACAACAACAACAACAACAACAATAACAACAACAACAACAACAACAACAACAACAACAACAACAACAACAACTCCTCTACTCTCTTTTTCAAAATAGATCTATCAACATTTTTATGCTTTGGGGAAAATACTTTTTTCTCTTGCTTTGGATAATGCCATGCTGACTGTAGTCTGCACAAAGTTCTATATTAATTTTCTCTTACTTGGGACTGTAAAATCCACTACTGTATCTCCAGCTAGCATGGAAAACATTGCTGCCTTAGGTTAATAGGACTCATAGCTTAACACATCCTGAAATTGGTTTGCAATCAGTTCCACAGTTGAGAATGACTGGAAGAAGCTGTTAAGCAATTCTCCTCCTGCCTCAGTGGTCTTCAGCTGTTCCATTGCAGTTTGGGGTTGAGTTGAACACTTTCTAGACTCAGGTGTCAATCTTGGCAGTCGAATTCACACAGCAGCCAAGGGCAGGCAAAATGCAAGCAAGCAAGCCAAAAACCTCCACTCAGATGTGCCTCTTTCATATCCTGAGGCTAGCTGAGTAGGGCTGGCTCAGAGCACCTGACCATTCTCTGCAACTAGCCTTAAAGCTATAATGACCATATCCAGCTTGCAACATAGTAGGACAGTACTGCCCAGGCACTTAAACCAACAGGACTCATAACTTAACACATTTGGAAATTGTGAGGCTTGAAAAGCCTGCTCTATAGCACGTCTAAAATAAATATCAGAGACTGAGATTACTAGTTCTACAGGTTATTCTTTAGGTGCATTCCCCTGTCCTGAGAAAACAGTAGTATAAAAGGTTCAAGAACATCATAATCTATCACCATGAAGAACCAGCACAGTTAAGGCTAATTTCACGGAGAGGAGAACACAACAGTAATAATGTCGAGGTCTTCCTTCAAGAAATCTGTTATCAATTTTTTATATAAGCTTCGATACATTAAAGGTTGCATCACAGCAAATTCTATCTAAGGCCAGAATGTAGTATAAATATCTCTGAGCAATGTATTTTTCACTCATTGTAGCTTTGCTTTCTTCTCCATGCATACATTCTACAGCTAGGGAAAAAATTCTGCCCAAATCTCTTGGATTCCGTATACAGTAATACCTCGGATAACGCTAAGACTTGGTTCCACAAGTCTTAGTGTTATCCGATTTTTAGTGTTATCCGATCCATGTTAAAATCCTATGGGATGGATCGGATATCGTTAAAGCTCCATAGAGATACATTGTAACTGCACAGGCTTTAGCGGTTGTTATCCGATCCATCCCATAGGACCTTAACATTATTCGATCCAATTCTCCTCCCCAGATTACTTAACGTTATGCGATTTTAGCATTATCCGATCCAATTGTTATCTGGTGTTTTACTGTATATGATTGTTTCCTTTATGCATTTAAATGTTTACTTCATTATGTTCTGACAGCTTATACAATCTCTGCTCATGAATGCCCCTGTCTCAAAGCCCCTGTCTCAAAGCTAAAGTTCTTTCTTTAGCTTTGCACTCCTTTTAGATAAAACTTTGCTTTTACCAGCTGTGCTAGTTTTTCTGTGTTTTTTTATAAATTGCATACCCTCTCAATATCCATAGAAATATTCAAGTAAGCAGGACTAATGTGCTAATGAAGTATTACATTTTTGCCCTTGAGAAAAATATTACAACCTCTAATATAAGTGCTTGTCCAAATTGGGCACATATGTACAACAATTTTCCCTTTCTTTCTGTAGAGGAACAAATGAGTCTCTCCTTTTGTTCAGTACAGTGAAATACAGTGCCACTACAAGAGAAGGGAAAATATCGATATATAGATTTGAAGAGGAGAAATTATTACTCTAGTAACTTCTTAGACATATTCATTTTTATAAGCAGAACATGATTAATGTGCCTTTTAATCTAGTGAACTGAAATAAATTTGCATAGGTTAAACCCAACATTAATCTCAAACAGAGCAGACCTATTGAAATAATTGGGATTTATCCTAACCCTCTTCATTTAAATTGCTCTGTTCCAACTGGGACTTGCCAGGCTCCCATTAATTCAGTGGGTTTATTCTCGCAGAAACTAGCAACTGAATATAAGGACATTTTTGTATGCCAGGATAGGCAACAGAAGAAGCAGGTGACCATGGAAATGTTCATTAAAAAGCCAAGACACGAAGGAAGAACCTGGTTGTTCTAGTGCTGTGATAGAATTGCTGTCCTCCTCCAGTAAAAAAAAAGTGTTGTGTTTGCACAGTTTTTTAAATGTTGGACAATTGGAGTTTGCCATGTTTCCCTGTTGAAGTGTGTTTTGTGTTCAGTTGCCTTTAAAGAGCACTTTATTAATGCATTTTACACGGGTACCCTGTAAAAGAATTCTTTTTTTTTTTACTTTATTCTTGATGTGTGATGTTTTAAAAGTTGAAGTTTGATGTTTGGAATGTTATTGTTTGATTTAACATGTTCCTGCACACTATTTATGCTGTTTAACTGCACTTTATAAATAATTTTGAACCAAAAAAAAAAAAAGTTTTTTGGGGGGCTTTTTTCTGAGGTCCAGAACAAAATTTTGGTTTTCAATGCATTCCTATGGAAAAATTGATTTCACTTAAAGAACAACTCACTTAAAGAGCAATCTCGTGGAACACATTTTGCTCTTTAAGTGAGGTACTGCTGTACATATGATACTGAATAATTGAGGGGGGGAGCATTAACTCCTGATATTGACAAACTCCAATTTCCATGGTCTCACTCCATTAGTTATGCTACATAGGGCTGATTGGAACTGTAGCTCAGGACAAGAAAAATGTGTTGTCCTTGTTGTTCAGTCTTGTAGTCAATTCTGGTCTTTTACAACCACATGGACCATTGTCTGCCAGGCACTTCTGTCCTCCACCATCCTCCTCAACTCTCCCAGCTTTGTGCCCACTGTGTCAACAATGCCATCTAGCCATCTCATTCTCTGTTGTTCTTGTCTATATAGTAACAATTCCAGATTTCTTTATTCTTGTTACCCCACCCACATCCACATGAATGTTCCCCCAATGCACATTTCTAACACACTGCAATAATTTTGCTTGCTAAGCACTGATGAGAAAAAAATACAAGAACTGACAGGATGTTGTGGTTGGGATTTTTTAAGTGGATTGTTGAGCCAAAAGTTTGCAGCCTTGATACCTAAACCAGGGGTAGGCAACTTACATCCCATGGGCCAAATTCAGCCTGTGGCACCAAATAATCCAGCCCCCACCCTCGCTCCACCCACCACTACCGCTAGAATTGGAAAAGGCTCAGGAAAAGGCTCAGGAGCCCCGCCATGACAAGATACCCACCATATTATGAGTGTGTTTGTTTTGTAATGCATTTTAAGCACCTTCCCATAACAACTAATAGAAATCTATAAACTGAACATGACAAACAGCAACAGCATAAATCGCGGGGTGGGGGTGGGGGTGGGGGTGGGGGGAGAGATGGGACTAGCCAAAATTGGACACTACAGATTAGCTGTAATTGATATCTGAATCATAGTTGCCAGATGTCACTATGGTGAACTTGCCTTCTTTTGTAGGGTACAGGAAAGAGGGGGAAACTAATATGAATCATACTGAAATTAAACGAAGAGAAACATTTCCTATCTCTCTCTCATATGCATGATATGTCATCTCAAATATAAGTATTGTCTACTGAAAATGACTGGCAGATGGATGAGCAATATGTTGCAAAACTATGACTTGTTAAAATGTACAAAATTCATTATTAGACTACATGATGTCTGCTTGCTTAAAGTTTTTTTTCAAGTATTAGTCACATTCATGGACAATACGTCATATGCTTGATAACAAACTAGAAGTTTCATGTCAACAAGCAGTATTCATTGGAATATCAACTGTTGGGAATAAACACCTGCACAGAAATGTTTTCCTTCTTGTCCTTCTGCTTGTGAGTTTCCTGTTAGCCTCTTCATCTGCCCACTGAGAGACAAAAATAAACCTTTGATAGAAAAATGCATTAGCATTCAAAGTGTGGAAGAAGAGAATACAAAAAAAAATACCTCTCATTTTACTGTGCTGGCCATTGACCATAGTAAAGTGATTGATTGAACTGAGTACAAAAAAGCGGCAGGTAGAGTCTAAGGACACTACCATCAGGGATTTAGTGCGTGAATTTGATGTGTTGAATTATGCTCATTAGTTCATTTATTTCTTTTATTTCATTCATTAGTTAAGGGTGATGTTTCAAATGGTGGAAAATAAAGAGATTATGTTCATAAAATTAAGATTTTCATAAAATGTTCATAAAATCTAAGGTTTTATGAGCTAAGGTAAAGGTCACCTTTGATTGAAAGCCAGTCATATCCGACTCTAGGTTTCAGTACTCATCTCCGTTTATAGCCAAAGAACCAGTGCTGTCTGTGTCTGCAGATATTTTCGTGGATATGTGGAAGGCATGGAATGCTGTTTACCTTCCCATCAAAGTGGTCCCTATTTATCTTCTTGCAAATTTCTTGTTTTTGAACTGCTACATTGTTTTAACCCAAAACCAGAAATCCGAATTTCATTTATGTTTATTATTATTTTTTATTTTTTTTCAATAAAGATGCTTTTAACCTTTATTTTCCAATCTCCCTGACTCTACCCGCTATGCACACGTGCCCATAAGCAACCCACTATACAAACAACAATTCACCACAGGTGAATAACTGCATGGCCTAGCAATGGCTGAGAACATTTCCCCCTCCTCTGATCCCACAACAACAGCCTGAGGGAGAAGACTCCATGGGCCAGCAGTGGCTGAGAACATTTCCCCCTCCTCTGAGCCCACAACAATGGCCTGAGAGAGAAGACTCCATGGGCCAGCAGTGGCTGAGAACATCGCCCCCTCCTCTGGGCCCACAACAACGTCCTGAACATCTCAATCATTCCCAGAATGTCTTTCAGGTCAATATGAAACAAAATGAGCTATTTAACATTTCCTAAAGAGATTACTGAGCATAAAAGCAGAACAGAACCAAATTTAATTTTAGTTCAGACATGATTTTACCATACAGTTTAAAATCTGCAAGACTGGTACTGCCAAAATTGACTGCTCTAAAGTGATCTGGAATAGGAGCATATATATGTGCAAGATTTTACTTTCAGTATTCCTGAGAAGATAAACAAGTGCTTCTCTCTCTCCAATAAACTATTCTCCAATGCTGGGAATGGGGTGGGGGGTAATTCTATTTTTCCATGCCCAGTTCTAAATTAAAAAAAGATGGGTAACCAATAACAAAACTTCAGGGTACAAATGCTGTTCAAATGCTACATTAAACCAGCAAACACACAACTTTCACACACATACCAGATGAAGAAAACCTTATCTTTTCATACTACAATCAAACCTCACTTAGCAAGCAAGTCGCTTAGCGAAAAACTTGCTTAATGAGCAGGTTTTTCAAAAAGCAAGCTGACTCGCATAACGAATATTTTTGCTCTGCGAGTCGGACTCGCACAGCAAAATTTTTCGATATGCTAGTCAGACTTTCCCTATGGAAATGCTTGCATAGTGCGTGTTTCTATAGGGGAAAACTCGCATAATGAAAAAAAAAATTCGCTATGTGAGTTTTTCCCCTTAAAAAGCTCATTATGCGAGTTTTTCCATAGGGATTTTCGCTGTGCAAGTCTGACTCACATAGTGAAAAACTCGCATAGTGAGCAGCCTCGCAGAACAAATTAAACTCATTATGTGAGGTATTGTTGTATTTGTTAAATAAACCCATAAAACACCTGGGTATTTGCATACAGATAAATAATCACCACCCAATTTAAGCCAAATGGGAATATGCAACCCTAAATCTGTTCTACAGAAAAATAAACTGGAGCAAAAAATCTATACCACCACGTGGTAAAAGTAGCCAAAATCTTATGGGGTATTTATGGTGGCACTAAGAGCTATGGTACAAAATTGAGCAGCAAAGTACCACTAGTCACCAAGTCACCACTGGCATGCCTTGCCACCTACAAATCATCTGCCTTGGTATACAATACGGATGGAAACTCATTAACCAATGGCTGTTTACTAACATAAATAATCAATTGCGCTCCAGCCAGGGAAAATAATAACAAAATTGTATTATTCATGCTAAAAGAGATCTCATTACAGACTGTATTAGTTAACAATTATTAGAAATTTTCACTGAGAGAAAAGACACTGAGTGACACAGCATCACGCAAACTTAATGTCTGATGGATGGAAAGATAAAGAGTGGGGATTACCTCAGATTGTCTTAGAGTCCAGTTCAAAAATGAAAATAAGACGTTGCTAAGATAATTATATTTTTCTGGCTCTTGGCTTTACAGGGACAAATAAGATCTGATTCAGTTAGGACCACGTTCTGACCTTAAATCATTGTGTGCAAGAAGAGATCATATAAATTATTACATCTGAAATGGATCAGCTTACTTATTTAGTTATATATTATTTGGAAGTCTGTGAAATTGTAGGACATCAGGAAGAAACTGTGGATGCAGAAATAATAGATGCAAAAACAACTGCACAACCAACATGAGAGGGTGTTTGTTTGTTTCACAAACAGCAAATTGAATCTTGGGTCACTCCATGTTTGTATTACATGTTTTCGGCATGTTTTTCTCAGCTTATCTACAGAAGCACCACATAAAAAACAATTTCCAATTCCATATACAGTAAAACCGCGAATAAAGCTAAAACTTGGTTCCACAAGTCTTGGTGTTATCCGATTTTTAGTGTTATCCGATCCACCTTAAAATTCTATGGGATGAATCAGATAATGTTAAAGCTCCATAGAGATACATTGTAACCGCACAGGCTTTAGCAGTTGTTATCCGATCCATCCTATAGGACCTTAACGTTATGCGATCCAATTCTTCTCCCCAGATTACTTAACGTTATGCGATTTTAGCGTTATCTGATCCAATCATTATCCAGTGTTTTACTATAATTATCACCCTCTCCTCACAGCTTTGGCAAATTACTTCAAAAAGAAGACAGCACAGCTTGGCTACTTGGACAGGTAGCTAACTAACTTTGATTTATTCAACTATAAAATAAGAAACTATGAAATTCCTTGATTTCTCAGACCATGCATTCTGGCACCAGTTGATTTAATTAAGTTGCAGTAGAAAAGGGTGAATTGGAAGGAAGACATTCCTGAAACCAATGTGTTCCATTTTGCATCAAAGCCTTTCTACTGGAGACCAGATGCTGGGAAGAAGAGTCCTAATGGGTCAGGGTAATGGGGCATTTCATCCAAACTCTGTTTCTACCAGTGGTCTGCAAGAACTGTGCAGACATTGCATGTGGAGATAACCACTCAACTCTAAACAGCAAATATCCTCTGCAGTTACCATGACTAATAGTTATCAGTTTATCAGGCCTTTTTTAAAATATAACCATCTTCTGACATATTTAAAAAAAGTAGTCCGAAAACATTCCAGTGACTCAGATTTAGCCTTTTGTTGCAGAATGACGGAGTGATTGCTGGTTTTCTTTAGTTTAGCTTTTATTAAGTTTTATTTGCTCAGCCAGTAATTATTGGTTATATCCATATCCTTTCCTTCCTATAGAGAGCTCAGGGTTTCATACATAGTTCTCCATATAGCTTATATTTTTCAAAACAGTCCTATCAAGCAGGTTAGGTTTACAGTTTGCTCTTGCTCATTACATATATCATGGACAGATTCCTATGTTATGTTAACTTTTTGGCCCTTTATCACCAATAAAAACTGCAATGTAAAGGAACAAAACTATAAAGTAGAACCACCAAAGATTGTTGTTGATTATGAATGGACAAATATAGTGTTGTTACTGTTTTCCAGGGACTGCAGTGGCTCAAGTGGCTAAGATGCTGACTGGGAGGCAGAAGGTCAGCAGTTCAATTCCCGAGTACTGCAGGACGGAATGAGCTCCCGTCTTTGTCCCAGCTCCTGCCAACCTAGCAGTTCGAAAGCAAGAAATTGCAAGTAGATAAATAGGGACCACTTTGGTGGGAAGGTTACAGTGTTCCGTGCACTCTGGTGTCTAGTCATGCCTGCCACATGACCATGGAAATGTCTGCAGAAGCAGACAGAGCTGGCTCTTCGGCTTTGAAACAGAGATGAGCACTGAACCCTAACGTCAGATACGACTAGCTTTCGAGCAAGGGAAACCTTACTTTTTTTTCCATCAAGACTTTTTCAAGGTCTCATGTGCTTTTCCTGTCCTTTATGGAAAAAAATAGAAATAAAAATCTGAATGTGCTGATAAGAAAACCAGTCTAAGTAAAATCATCACCAATCTTTATTGTTGTGTCATGACTTATGATACCTCAAACCATCCCCACTGCATGGATACATGTTCGTTTTCAAATCTTGCTAGATTTACTTGGCTCACAAAGTATCAAATAAAAAGCAACTGAGTAGAAAATAGGGGAAGATATTAAAATATTCAATATGCACAATTTTAGTTAATCAAATATATTTTATAGGCATGGCCTAAGGGCGAGTTTATATAATATATGAAATGCTAATGTAAATGTAGCCAATTCATATGTTGTTGAGAGGAACCTTTTGAACTGAATACCATTTGTTGAAAAAAGGACAAACATGCAAAAATTTAAAAGATTAAACATTACTTATTTCAGCACTTCACTGTCTGTATTCTGTGCTCCTTTTAAAAATGAATGGACCATCTCTGTAATATCAGCACACAAAGCAGTCCAGAAACAAGATCCTGTCTCTAGTAAGAAAAAGTTTAAATCATTCTGGACATTGAAAGACAGTGTAAGAAGATAAAGAAGTACTCAGAAATGTTATTCAAGTCCATTGTTGGTACTCTGAGGTGTGACAAAATTTTCTGAAGGATTTGCTCAGAAGTACACTCTCAAGGGAAATGAGAATAGAATAAAAGAAAGAAAAAACTAAAATACTGTAAGGTATCACAGGGTCTGGAATTTCTAGGCATCATTTTTCTGTGTCTGCAGTGCTGATCTCTACCAACAAAGGGTTAAGTTTGTGCACTAAAGATACTAGAAGAGGCTGACAATACCAATGTTAACAGGATGATAAATCCACACCAGATTTTGGTCTGAGTATGAAAAAGCTACCCGATATGTTAAACATATTTGGGGGACAGTTTCAAGCACTTTCGATACATATTTGTACTCAGAACTTTTAGTGCTTAATATGTAGTAGTCTGGGTAAACTTCTCTGCATTCAACTATATTACTGTAGAATCAGGGATTTGTTACTCTTCCTTTTTTTCTCTATTAATATCACAGACAGGTACAAATTGGTCCCTCCATGCTACAATTAATTTTGTCTGAAGTTTGCTTGTATGAATGGAATGAGTTCAATTTCAGTTTGTATTGAAGAATTTATCAAAAATTATATTTTAATCCTATGTGGAAGAAAACAGAAAAGAGAAGTAAGCTAAAAAAAATCAAACTTAGGAGAAATTTAGACAGGTTTCATACATCACAACATGGCCTTGGCAAAGAGGAAACATAAACTGTAAAAAAAATTCAGTTGAAATAGAAAGGGAGGCCCATACACACACACCTCTGAAGGCTTGGTTTATAGGAGCCTCCGGGTGCAATTCAAGGCACTGGTAATGACCTTTAAAGCCCTGGGCCAGGATACTTAAGAGGCCACAGCACCCTGATAACATCTGTCCATCCCAACAGAGCAGACCAGAGAGGCTTTCTCATTGTCCCATCTGCTAGGGAGGCTCGTATCTCTAGCACCAGATGGAGGGCCTTCTCTGTGTCTGCTCTGGGCCTTTGGAACCTCCTGCCAATTGAGCTGCATCTCCAGACAGAGTTGCTGTCCTTCAGGAAATAGCTAAAAACCTGGCTGGCAAAGCAAATGTGGGGCACCAGCAATGGGGTGATCCCTGCCTGCTGGCTGATTTAGTAAGAACACTCTCTCCCCCTTTTATTTTTTTATTTTTTGTCTGTAGGGGTCAGAGTAATTTTTGGTGGCAGTTTTAATGGGTTTTATTGGGTTTTTTTAAATGTGATTGGTTTTATATTCTGTGAGCCACCCAGAGTCTTCAGAGTGGGGCAGCAATAGAAATCAGAAAAATAAATAAATAAATAAATAAATAAATAAATTTAGAACTGGAGAGCTGAACAATATCCCTACCTTCAGGCACTCAAACTAAATGCCAAACCAAAATGTGTAAATGTAATTGAAATTTGTGTTAAGTTGAAAAAAATGACCACAGAAGAACCTTTGCAGATATTGTTCAAGAACAGAAGGATCTTAACTCTTTCTCTCTCTCTCCTTGGAGAAGTCTTGACAATTCTATAGCTAAAACAAACAGTTTCAGGGAAAGGGGAGAACCTTGTTTACTACCTCATCTTAGGCATGTTTGTTTAGTTATACCATCTTTCACCAAGTCAGATGTGAAATTATCTTAATATAATAGATGCATTGTACCTATTGTTGAGTATTCTAATACAACCCCAGCATGCAGTGAATGCTGGTGCACTGACCAATGAGACAGGAAAGAATAATTTGACCTAAATAAAGTTGTTTGCATTGTTTGTCTTTAAGTAGGCAATTAGAAAAGCTCCTGTTGTTCCACCTCAGAGATCTCCTAACCCTATTTGCATGTCTTAAGGCATTGGTCTGTTCTGGCATCTCTCTTTCTTGATTCTGCCTTTGGAAGAGGAAGATGTCTCTTTTTGAGCTCCTTCTTCCTAGCCACATGGCTGGAAAGAGAGGCTATCTTTACTTACCTTCTTTCTAAACTAACTCACTTGCATTTCTTGCCTTTGTTACTGTTCTGGTGCCACCTTATCACATATATCTTCTGACCTAATTTTGTAAGTAAATGCTATTTTTTTTCTCAAGCATCTGATCTAAGTGTGTTTATTACCTAGAGGAGACTTGCATTCAAACGAAAAGGTCTAAAACCTTCCCTGCTTTACTTTGCAGCTGTTACAAATAACTTAACACCTATAACTCATTCTCCAAATACTAAGTATATCAGAGAGGAAACAAAACAATAAGACAAAAATGTTGTGGCACTTTGAAGACTAACTGCTGTATTTTAATGTTAGCTTTCGTGGATCAGGTCCACTTCATCAGATATAGGAGTGAGACTTCATGGCATAAATGTATGCACATCAGGTACAGAAGTTCAGAATGGTTAGCATAACAGATAGGTATGGTTTGTTTGGGGTTTTTTTACAAACTGGTAATGCCTGTTATTCAGATTAGTGTTAAAGCTTCACCCTGTTGAATTGCAAATGGATGCAAGACAACCATTACACATTTACTAATGTGTTTACCTTTCAGGCCTAGCATCTATTGTATGAGTTGCAGAGGACAAACACCTGGTTCTTCTTTTGTTCTGAGAGGTAGTCTGAAGCTGTGAATGAGAATTCTACTGAAGTGATGATTTCATGGCATACTACTGAAGTAGTAGAATGACAAATGAAAAAATCCACTGGAGAGTTCCTTCTGAGCTTGCTGTATGTGTTTTTCTATTTAAAGGGCATACATATTAAATTGTTACAGACTGCTGAAATGACATCGTGCACTAAGTGAAGAAATCCCAACAAAACAAAGAAGCACTGTTTGTCCTGTTTTTTCTCTTCTTCTTCAAGTGCCATATCTGAGTCCAAATATTGGCGATCAGCCATGAATATTGTCCTTGGAACAATATAATGCAGTAGCCTTCCATTTTTCCTTCCGCATTGCAGCGTGACACCCATACCTCTGCACATCAATTTCTGGTCCTGAGGCCTTTTGGCATGCAGTCTTCTTCAGTCACAGTATTGATGAAGCTGCTGCCCTCTATCAAGGTGGATTCAAGTGGGATTTAATCCACCCTTTCCTGTGGACTTTGCCACCCAAGACCATTAATATTCAGGGTTGTTTTTCTCTAGAGCTGAGGAATTTTGCCTACCTCAGACATTTCTTATTCCTTATTGTCAAGACAGCCTAAATTAACAAGAGCAAGAGCAATCCTCATGGCTATTGCCTTAGGTTTTACAGCAATGTTAACC